>OU611920.1:615000-1225000 GCA_914767705.2 Tenthredo notha | reverse complement strand
TCTTCTTTCTTTCTTTCAATTAATTAATTATTCATTCATTTATTCATTTATTAATTAATTAATTAATTAATTTATTTATTTATTTATTTGTATCTTCTCCATCAGCTTTCATATCTCTTTTTGTCTTTCTATTCTCTTGTTGTATTTTTAATTATTTTTATCGTCGGTTTGTTGTCTTTTTTTCTTTTTTTCTTCTTCTTGGTTTTTTTTTTTTTTTTTTTGTTTCTTCTCGCTACCCTTTTTCTATCCTCTATTTATTACGTATATATCACGGCCGAAGAGCGGCGTGCACCGCGACAAGAGCTGGCGAGTGTTGTCAGTTGCGACCGGCCGCGTTGCGCTAGCGTAACTGCATCGCTCACCACGACCGTGGGCACCGCGCCACCGGCGCTGCATACTCACCCCACTATCGTTGCACCGCCACCACCGATGCACCAGGGCAAGCAAGCAAGCAAGCAAGCAAGCAAGCAACCAAGCAAGCAAGCAACCAAGCAGGGATCGCTGCGACAGACCTTTCCTCTTACTCCTCTTCACCTCTTCCGTTAGTCCCTTCGTATTTTGCACGTGCACATTTTCACTCGGTACACGTGTGCGTGCGCAACTCCTTGTGTGCGCAATTGTCCTGATGCTAGTAGTGCTACCCAGTATTAGTAGTAGTAGTGAAGTAGTAATGGTAGTAGTATAGTTAGACGATGTGGAAGTGGAAGCAAACGCTAGTGTGTGCGTCAAGAGGGTTTCTCTCTCTCTCTCTCCTCCACTCACTATCTTTCTCTCTCTTTTTGCTATCTCTTTCTCTCTGTTCAGCTCACTTGCTTGTACTGGTGTGCAATTGCACATTTTCTAACCACGATGCAGTGTACAGAACCGAGCAAAAGTAGGCGCCTATACTATCGCCGAGTATCGTTCCTTCTCCTTCTCCTTATTCTTATCCTTGTTATCCTTCTTATACGGTTTTCTTCAAGAACGAGAAGAAATTAGCCGCGAAATAGTAAGATTTCGATGTTTAAATAATCCATATATTTCTCTAAGAAATCTTAAGTCTATCGTTCATTCAACCAGATTACTTATATATGTCTACCTACGATAGAGTAATACCCAAAACCCCTCGTGGGTCAAAGGAGGGAAAAGAAAAATAACGTTCGGGGACTCGATCCGCGAAATGACGATACGTGACGATTTTTAATTCGCGATATATATCGACGATATAAACTTGATCGGAGCTTTAGCCTTGACCGAGGTGACTCGAAGGTTGTTAGGTCTTTGTGTCGAGGCTGGATCGAGATAAAACGTACATATGGAAATGATTTTTTTGGACCAGTTTGAGATTTTAGCAGCTGGGTAGGTGGTAGGTATAACGTGAAGTGAACTGAACTGAACTGAACCGAAGTTAAGTGAAGTGAAGTAAAGTAAAGTGAGTGCGGCGAACGCTCACTGCGAGCTTCGTACAGTTGACGGTTTGTCGGTCAAGGTCATACGCCTTCGGAAGCTGCAACGACGACTCTCTGTACACCAGCTATGTAATATACTGTATTATACCGATATATTAACCGCTTGCTCCTGGCGAAGGAGCTTCCTTTGGAAAAAGTTATTTGTTATTTTATTTTAAAGCTGGTTTGGGTTTTTTTTTTTTTTTCTTTAGGTACTTCAAACGTGATAACGAATCGCATATTATATCCAACGGATATCTTTTTATAAACCTTATATACAACGTCGTAAGAAAAAAAAAAAAATAACAGATTCGCACCTTTTACTTATCTGATATTCTGAAAGCTCGCGAAGGACTCGCTTCTATATTAAGTCCGAAGGTCATTCTTTGAACTAATTGGAGGGTTGAAAGGTTATCCAACGCGTTGACTCTAATCACTGCAGTTCCACCGCGCTACTGCCTGCACTTTGCCAACGCCATTCTAGAGTTTCTCAACTTGTATTATAGGTAGCTGTGAGGTATGTGTACGAGCGTCGTGTATAATTACGTACAAAATCTTGAATAGAATGATAACTAAGTATAGTTCGTTTTCTAAATTCGCGTTAAACTTCGATGTTGCATAGAATTTGCAAAATCTTCACAGCAGTCGTATATATACTTCAAAGTTCAAATAATTATCTGTACCTCTATTCAACCCCTCTTCATATTTTTTCTCACCCTCTTCTTCTCTATCTTCGCTAATCTCGTTGATGCAATATTTTCGCGTTTAGTCTGTAGAGCTTAGCTATGGAACATTGCGGAGTATGAGGTACAGGTCATAGAGTAACATACTACTATTCGTGTGTTGTGTTATGGGTCTCTTTGTGGGGGTTCGGCCATGACACTTTTAATAGAAGACAATTTACGGCAGTTGGTTGCCACTGCAGCGATTTGAAATTTAAACTCTAATACATCCAGCTCTACGACTACGGTTGTAAAGCTGCATCACACCGCACCTAGACTCCTGGACTTGAAATTTGCGAATTATTCTTCACCCTCTTAGCCGTATTCCCAAACTTATCATCTAACTCGTCCGGTTTTTTTCATCATTTCCCATCAATTTTCTCTATACTTTTTCCCCTAATCTTAGTAAACAATTTTGCAAATATCCATGACTAATCCATGCGGTAAATCACCGGTTAAGACGGCACTGAGAAGGCACGTCCAACCAGCTGCCTTTCTCTTTCAAGCAAGCTAATACGTTCCTTTAGATCCGAAATATGGCGGTCGGGTCCGACGTCGAGGAGTAAAGGAGTGAAGTCGATGTTGCTAATCTAGCAAAGAGGGCTGATAAGTGTTAATCGCTCTAAAGTGCGAGATGGATTTAGGATCCGTGTTTGTGTTAGAGACGATATCTTAGGCGGTAATAAATACCCGATAGAATTTCATGTATCTATTTCATTTTATTTAAATAGAATTTTTTATTAACTATGCGTCGATGTACTTTTTAACAGATAATATATCTCGGTGTAGTACATACCTATGTATTAATCTATATGCTTATACCATTTCTGAACTTGTGTTCAGAGATACCCACACTAGTGTTTCAGCAGTAGCCAGTAGTAGTAGTAGTAGCAGTAGTAGCAAACGTTAACACGGCGTATCGCTAAAATTTTAGCGAGTTTGTAATTTAATATCCGAACGAGCGTTGCGTAAGGATTTACGTAACGTTGTCCGTTGGACCGTCAGCCCGCCCATATAAGTTGGTTTTGTACATGCCAGCTAGTGTGCACACATGTGTGCTGCCGGGAATATGTCGCGATCGCAAAGTCTATAATCGCAGTGACAAATGAAATTCTTTAGTTTGAGGGTTTTTTTTTTGCTTTCTTTCTTTCTTTTTTCTCCTCCTTCTCTTGTGTAGGGGAGAAGAAGAAAAAAGAAGATGATCTTTCGTCGTCGCATGTGCACGAATTGAAATATATTTGCGAAAATTTTCATACCTTTTCCAGGGTCTATTTTTTTGTTTCTTTGATTTTTCTTATTTCTTACAAATCTTATCAGAAGAGTCACTACGTTGAGAGAGTTGCGGCCGCGTTATCGCGCGTTTACCTTTTTTTTCGTTATTTCTTTTTCTCCACTTTTCTACATGTTCCTGTTTTTTTTTATTTTTTTCGTCTCATTATTGATAACGATATAATATTGCTCCACGAATGACAGCTAGGGGGATTTCATGAACATTATATACGTGTATAATCTACTCGTGTTTATACACACGTGGGTGTATGTATAATGAATATATATATATGTATGTGAAGCCCAGGGTCTTGTTACGTTATCACGTGACGTCTAAATTCAGTCAGTCAGCCATTTTGGCGAATGATTCATTTGTTTAGAATGGGTCGTATGGAGTAGGAGGCGGGGCCTGTTACTTGCGAAATCTTCCCAGGCGTTAGATTCAACTGAAACTTCACTCCGCGAACTTTACTCTCCCTCTCTACCCCTTTATATCTACATACATATCTCTCTTTCTCTTCTATACAAGTCGCGGCACAAATGCATCGCTCCTAGAATTCCGAGGAGACCAGAGCTTCTATATATATTACCTTCAAATTTCAAATTCAATCTCGAAACTTCAATTTTGCATAGTTTTTTTTCTTCTCTTACAAGTATGACACAATTATTTTCACCACCCTTGTTGTCTACGGTATAAAAGCTCGACTTCTGCATTAAAATAAAATCCCTAATTAATGAACCTTGAAAAATTTTAGCAAGCAAGAGACTAACGTCGTTAATCCATATTATTTTTTTTTTGTTTCAGAATCTACCCCCTGATTCCAATTATTATGGATTTATGAATTTTTCCCCCAATTCGAGGAAAGAGAAAGGCTTCGATCAAGAGTATCATCCTCGTTCCTGCAGTAAATGATCCTCGAATAATATACACGTGTATAGAAATTGGTGAGTAAATATTCAAGCCATTGACATAATCAGTCAATGTCGTAAATGATAATTTAATTCCTGCCATTGACGTAGCTCTACCCTATGCTGTAGACAAGAACGGATAGGTTTTACCGTTGAACCCTCTAAAGTATTAAGGTTATGCACTGTTTTAGCTATAGGGGTTTAGAGAGAGAGATGTATGGTTTACCCTACCCTGTACCCTACTGATTAATTGTCTTCAGAATCGCGTCTCGACGAACGCGTACGCTAGCTGCAGTTAATTAGTCCGTTAAATTTATTATACAAGAAAGTCGTATAGCGGGGAGGGGGGGTAGATAGGAAGTAGGTACCCCCAACACGGTGTGGAGAACCTAGGAGCTGCTGCTGCTGCTGCACTTCCTCGGTAATTAAAACGACGTCATAATTTTTTTTATACATAAAGAAAAGATGTATGGAAGTTGGGATTATTTTTTTCTCCCAAATAAGGCAAATTCAAGTTATTACGCGTATTGAAACGGACGCGAGAATCCGGCCACAGGTAACCTTGGCCAATGATATAGATATGCGCGAATTTATCCTTGGCTAACTTCGAGTGCGGAATTGAAAGCATAGCGAAGAATTGAGAGACGGAAATTGCATCGGCGAGACACACGAGGCAAATGTGCGCGGTATTATAACAACCATAGGGAAGATTCGTGGCAAATTTTACGAATCTGAAGGTTTATGGTATAGGTAACCCGTCTCTGGTTCGCAAAACGACTGCGAGACGCAGGCCTTGACCGTATCTCGGTTATCGTCGCGACTAAGTATCCAGGTGACGTCATTGACGACTGGCAAAATTAACACAAAGGCAACCAACCAACCAACCCAGGCTGTGGCAGTCTGGACAGCCAGACGATGTCGTCGGCGAAATTCATTTTATTTAGCAGACTTTATCGCCTGCTTATGTCGATATTATTTGTCTCATAGTTTGTGGGATCTTTCAATATCAAAGAGATTTATATCTCGTACGAATTTTCCGATAACGCGTGAAAATTGCGAAATAATTAAATTGACTTTAAAATCGAAACGATTTGCTATATAAAAAAAAAAATCAAATTTCATCCTTCAAATATATACGGTGCGAAATAAAACTGAAATCGTTTTTTTTACTCTTGTATACGATATTCGCACGCTTGTCCCAATTATCCGGCGGTTAAAATCACCCGTTTAATTCAGCTTTCCACAAATTCAAACCTCCACCTCGATTCGGGATGCATTTTGGACATGGATTCTCTCTCTTTCTCTCTCTCTCTCTCTCTCTCTCTACTTGTTGCGCATAGGATGGGCAATATACGCGACAGTGGTTCTCATTTATCGAAAATCCAAACTAATTGAGTAAATTGCCAAAATATTTGATGACTCGTATTTTTCACCATATACGGTTATAATTAAACCCTTGCTTTTTATAATTCAGTGAAAAATTTTCCCCCAAATAATTTACAACCCGTCGAAGAAAAATTGGCGAGCGTTTCTCTCGTCAAAAAATTTTGCACCTATAGACTTTGGATCTCACGTTTCCTAATTCGCTATATGTCTTACGAGTATCGAATCAAACGGATTAGAATATCTTCGGCGATACTCTCCAGGGTTCTTTTTATTTTTTTTTTATCTTTCCCATTCCGAACGAATCTCTGAAACGTTTTTTGCGAAATAGGCATTTCAAATCACTGTAGTTTGGCAAACACTGGGTCTAGGCGCGAAACAAGTGGTATACCTATACCTAGACGAGTGTAGTATCTGTGTGCAGTAGTCTAACCAACTACTGGTAAGTATAGCTTATTCGCTACAGGTTGTGCCTGTAAAGTAGCTCTACGAATACGGTGCTATCTTCATTTGCGTGTGTGTATATGTGTGTGTGTATGTGTCTGGTGGCGGACCAAAGTTTCACTAGGGTAATCTGTAGTTTTGCTAATTGGACACGTGCCAGTTTTATACTGCTCTATTACAGCTGTTCTATCAACGCGAGCTTTACAAATTTTTTTCAATTTGCAATTCATAATACGATTAACCGAATTAATTAATTAGAATTTTTTTCTTTTTCTTTCTCTATATTTTCGTATCATTTATATGTCTAAGAGAAAATTAACCCTTGCTAAGAAAAATTATTGTAAAAATTGTCTCGAAATAATAATTCGCAATTTATGTACTGTGCTAGATGTCTGATTCAGTTTTCTCAACAAACATTGACGATCGTAGTATTTTTATACCTATTTACGTACCACCGATCGATTAATTTCTTATCAGATTTCGTCTTCATAATCGGATCGAAAAATTTCTTGGGTATGAAATATCGTGTGAAGCTTTCTCTGGCATCATATTTGTGTCTTCGGTTTGGGGAAGGTATAAATTAAAATTAAAATAGTTGGCCGAAAATAAACCGTAAGTTTATACAAAGAGAGGCGTACGGTATAGGGTACGGGTATGGGGCGCAAAAGCTGTATGGTGTATATAGGTATAAGTTTTGTTATACATAATACGAGAATGTACATACGTAGAGAGACAACCCACACCGTGAGCAAAGAGTAAACTCCAGTACACTGCAGCGTTGCATATAGCTGCGGCATTGCATTCGCAATTTAAAACAGCTGCCAAATTTCCCTCTCGACCGTGAGATAGACAGAGATAAAGAGAGAGAAAGAGAGAGCGAAAGTGGCCCACGGAAAGCGAGAGTGTGTTCCAGATCGCGTACCCACCTACCCATACATCGAAACTACAAAGCTATAGCTATATGGGTATACAAACTGCACACCGTCTCTGTATCTGCACATGCATATATATATATAGGTATATGCACTTATACTCGTAATCAGTTTCACAAACTCACCGTTTCACGTTTCTATATACTGCACTAGCGCGACTGCACTGCTACTCGCCATGTCCTGATACGTTCCACGTTTCATGGATCCATACATGTGTGGAAATACAAACTTGTGTGTTATAGCCACACACGTACTACCTACTACACCCTGTCACCCGGTAGCCACAGAGTCCGGTAGCTTATGTATGCACATGCATATACGGAAAAACAGAATTCGCACACACATTAGTAAACGGTTATTACACACATGTGTGTGTTTGTGTATGTGTGTACGTACGAACAAATGCATTGAGGCACGTGTACAGGGAGGTCCATAACCGAATTACTTTTATCCAAATTTTCATATCGGGGTTTTGTATTTCGAGTACATTTTTTTTTCGATCTGATTACTGTGCTAAGATTTGTCGATGATTTACGTTTGAAAACCTTGCAGGAAATTGAGTCATTGATATCGTGGTCATGGTCAGATATGAAAAATACCAAAATAACGTTAACGGTATCGTTAAGATTTTTTTTCCAACAATTTTCCGGCTATTTCACAATCGGTTATATATACATATATAAATATATATATTTATATATAAATAAAAAAACCTCAAACCAAACAATAACGACTATAAAAATTTACAATACTTGTGCAACAGTCGTTATCTCTTGGTGGTACAAAGGTTCTATCCGTTCTCTTTGTACTAAAAAAAGACGAAAGAAGATGGGAATTTTTTTCTTCAAACCACATTCGCTGATATCTATATGAAATAGTCATACGAATCAAGGTTGCGATTCCCTATACGATAATTGTCTAATTTTAATCGTAATAATAATTAATGCGAGTAATTCATGCATATAAAAAGTCCAACTTGGACCAACCTGTATGTATATCGCATATCTGTCCGAGGTCTGAATGCTGCAGCAAGGCTAAGCGGACGTTAGCGGGACTTGCCCGATTGCTGGGTGTTGCTGCATTACGTATGAATGTGTGGTATATAAATATATATATATATATATTTGTGTTAATGTTTGTGCGCGGGACTCCTGGCAGGATGGCTCCTCGTGCGTCTAATTAAGACTTTGAACCGAGAGATCCGCGGCGGTTTATAGTAAGTACCTTATACCTACAACTACGGTATGTGGTAGACAACGGTGAGTAGTAGTAGTTAGTAAGTCGAGATATGAGATGTAACTACAGTACTGGAAAAAGAGGGTCAAATTTGAACTTTGACGTAAACGCTAGGGTATAGGTACGTACTTATAATTATTCAGGGTATTACGTTGCGTAAAATTTAATATATATCCATAAGTATATGTGTATATCAGAGCGATTAGATTGTGATAGAAAATTCGTACGTACGGAGCAGAGTAGTGCGTGTACACTGCACCGTGCAGTATTCACCTACGTTTTTTACCCAGTCAAATGTATCGTAAAAAGGGTTGTTTATTGATTTTCTGTTTCATACTGCTGCACCGTGCGCTTACTAACCAAATGGGGATGGGAGGAGGGATGAGGGGGAGGGAAACACACAGAAATACACGGTTGTACCTCATACTGCATTTCGTGTATAGGTACAGTCTTTTTAAAACTACTTTTTCGCGAAATAAGTGTGTGAGACGGGAAATAAGAAAGAGGGAAAATAATTCGTTTGGATCGGTGAGATTATAACATCGAATATAATCAATCAGTTTTTTTCTTTTTCTATATTTTTGTTAATAAATGATTGATCGTGATATACCTACAACGGTTCGATTCAGTATCAAATAAGTTTGGTGTGAACGTGACTTTCGGGTAAATAATTCAACTCGTTTTTAAACCCTTATCTTGTAGCCTCATATAAAGTCCCTAATGCAGATTTAGCGTGCAACTAGAAACCTCGACAAGGCGAGAGTTCATCAAGTCAGCGAAAATATTCGCGGTTTTTAAAAATTTCGGAAAATCATCCCTCCCTCTACGTCTCTCTCTCCCTGTCTATCTCTATCAATCTATCTGTAATATATCACGCGTTCATAAAATTAGCAATTTTTATCGATAGATTGTTAAAAAAAAAAATCTATTGGATATACTAGAAATTTTATACGTATATATGGGATAAGGTTTTACTTCAATCCACGTTTGTGTCCGCACATGGCGTCATGGCGTCCATAAAGCCTGGCCTCCTCGTTCGTTGAATATACATAGGTATATATTTCATGGGGAATATATTTTGGGCCGAGGCAAGGCCCCCGGTTACCCTATTCTCCCCGTCTCTCTTATTCTCTCTTCTCTTCCCCTTTTCTTCTCTTTTCTCCCTCGACAGGGCGTGCGTGTTTCTCCTATAGCATATGGCAGATTGTGGTCACAGAAGGGGAAAAAAAACCTTCACCAGAAAGTTGGGGCTGCCACTGCCACCACTACAACCTCGCCCATCTTCCTTATTCCTCATTTTGCGTTACACATTACAAAAAATAAAATAAAACGAAAAAAAAAAAATTTCAAAGAAAGACGAAGAATAATATTGACGGAAATTTTTTCTTTTTATAAGTTAGGAAATATCTAAAAATCTTTCACTTCACACACACTATATATATATATATACACACACGTATATGCATCATTAATAAAAGTCTTTGCGGTATTAAAATCTGCGGTGTGATGATTACTAGCACGGTTCAGATAACATTTTAAACTACGTATATGGATACCCTTCTTATATTATATATGTATGTGGGTGTGTGTGTCCGCGACAGTATTACGTCGTATAAAAAAATTAAAGAAAATAAAAAGAAGAAATTAATTTGAACACCACGATGAGATAATCGTCTTCTTTGACTAATCACGCAATAATTTCATAGTCTTGAGTAATATCTTTCTCTCTATGAGAAAAAATTTTTTGCACACGTAACGAAGATTCGTTAAATTTTTATTTTTCGACATTCTCACGGTCTCATGATTTTCAAAATCGAAATTCTCACATAGTTAGAATGCAGCTTATATATGTGATTTGGAAAAAAAATTAATAATGATTTATAGCCAATCAGTTTTTTGCTTTCTGTCTATTGAATACTGTTTGTATGCAAATTTTCGAAATTGCAAATCTATCAAATACCACGTGTCTAATCCTAATTCGATCTCTACGGTTCAAAATTCGTCCGCGTATATCGCATCTACCTACCTTAACGTATTATATTTATAGCATATGTATATGCGAATCGAGCCAGACGACGCGAAACGTATTTTGCGAGAGTGAGAGTGAGGAGTGGCTTATGGAGGGCGCAGTGCAGCAGCCGTATTTTTGGCTGGCCGTGGCCCTCCTTTGTGTTTGGGTCTCTGGGCCACTCGGTGCATTTTGCACCGGGCCACGGTCAGGCCAGGAGGGAAGAGGTTCGATAAAACCGGTTGCCGGTTCCATTATATTCGCAACCGCACGCTACGGTTGGCCCAGGTCAGGCCCGACTTTTTTTGCACTGTGTCACGTGGTTTCGATGCCCAGGTCGTATTCGAGTGCAAAACATCGTTCCTCATGGTAAACGAGCTTTTTTTATTTTATTTTTTTATTTTAAATCATATTTTTGATATCATTTCTGTGTTTTTACTTTGCACTCAATTTTCCTTTCTCTTTCTATTGCACATGAGAATTGCCTGTACCACGTAGGTGGTCTGTCCCATGTTCGGAAAGATTTTTGTCATTGCCCATCCATCCATCCATCCATCCATCCGTCCGTCCGTCCGTCCATCCATCCATCCATCCATCCAGCCATTTATTCATTTATTTAGACACACAATTATTTGATCATTTGACGGCCTTTGAAAGTTCAAAATTAAAAAGGGGATGGCCAGGCTGCGTAAAACAGACGAAAATCTTGGGTGGTGCCGAGTTGGCCGTGACTGACTGCGATGTTTCACGGAAACCTCTTAGTATATGGAGAATAGCGTATATGGTGCAGAACCATGTTTTTGACAATCTTGATGAAAGCCTCAAGCTCGCTTGCTGGATGGTGGCGTATTATATTTACCACAAAAAATTTCCGGTTTCGAAATTTCCTCAGATTTCCACGAAGAGTTATCTCCGCGTTTTTTATAATCGCTCGCTTTAGAGAGAGAGAAAGAGAGAGAGAGAAAGAGTAAAATTATTCGTACGTCGAATCGGTTTTTTTGAGAAATTGCATTCGGTAATTATACTGTGAAATAATTATATTCCTCGTCATATATTATTCCTCGTAATCGATAATCGCGTCTATAAATCGTACGAAATTATTTTTTCAATCTTTTATTCAACCGATGATTATATGCGTAAATAATAGCGAATATATTTTTTTGATGAAAAGCTTCGACGTACCGATATAGTATTCTAACTCCAGCTAGTTGAACAATTATCAAGTATTCCAAATCCTCGAATATCATAAATTCTTATTTTTCGCTTCCACAAATAAGTCGCGGTATAAATCGAACACGAATTGAATCCAACGATGCCTAATAAAGTACCATTTCGATGGCTCAATAACGAGATATATTGCGTCCTCAAGTATATAGAAGAGTGTGCTTGCAACCGCAGACCTCCACATGCTCGCCACATGCTCGGTGTGTATACGGGGTAAAATATCAAGTGTCATTAAAAAAAGAAAAAAAAAGAAAAAATTGATACATTTCTACATGTAATATCATCGATTTTTGAATTGCGAAAAATAAAGTAGAGAAAAATAAATAACGAAAATAGTTATAAATCAAAAAATAAGAAGAGAAAATCGTTTGGAGCACAAATCTTCGAACTAAACAACCCTTGTGTACACATAACGTTTCATATAATTTTAATGAAAATATTATATTTATTTTATAATACTGTTTTAGAAATTTTTTGATAATACTCACGAATATTTAAGCTGAGGTGTGCAAAATAATCCTTGATTAATGGTTATAATAGTCAGCTGGATAGCTGGTCGAAGTATATATTGCGGGTGTTTTAAAGTACAGCAAGAAACTTGAGGGGTAATTATAATAATCACAGAATAACAATATAATATTCACACAGTCAGGTTTAAGGAGACAGACGTTGTCACTAGTAGCCGTATATTGCACTACGAACAGAGTTTGAAAACTGTTGGTGTGTGAAAAAAAAAAAAAAAAAATGAAAATGAAATGAAAATAATAATTCGAACCGAGTTACAAAGAGTTTAAACCGTCTGGGTCAACATGTTGTTCCGCACTGATCGAGAAAAATGATTCCTTAACCTGTCCCACGTTACTTGACTATGTGTGTAATTTTTTTCTTATTTATTATTTTCCACTTTTAACATATTTTTTTAATTCATTTATTTTTTCATTTATTATCGGAGCCGGACCCGCCGAAACAACTGCGCTATCGGTCAACTTTGAAGGCCATACTGACACTGACGTAAAGACTCGAAAATACGTATTTTTTTATTTTTTTATTTTTTTTTTTAGTGGGATTAATTTCGTATCAGAGAACACATGTTGTCTGGTGCACTTGGGTTAATTAAATGCGACTGAATATAAAAGTCTCGGTGAAGTGAATAACGAATGAGATGCGCTATAATACGTTAGCTAGCCTCCTCGTCGTCGTCGTTGTCGTTGCGTTGTCGTCGTCGTCGTATCGTTGCAGATCGCGAAACGTGAATGAAATAATATGAAAGAACTGATAAACGTTTGTATAACTATAACAATGCTCTCGGGAATTTCCTCGAATATCTAAATATATTTTAACGCTTTGGTCAGTCACTGTTGCTTAAGAGGAAGCGGAATCTCGGCTGACGATAAACTTATGGCTAACAGCCTTTTTTTCATCTCAATCCCCGACTGGGACTTTATGGTTTGTCGGAGATTGTGTGTACGGGCGTTTCCAAGTGGCTATAAACTAATTGGTAGAAATGCGGTGAAAGTTATGCAATAAAATCTTGAAACCCGTTGATATCCGTGGGTGATAATCAATTCACATCATCACATCATCATCGTAATCAATCAGACTCGAACAATTATCCGTTGCAATTATTGTCACAATTTGCAAAAAAATTATGCACCGAATTTTGTTTTTCTTTCTTTTTTTTTTTTGCGTTTACTTCGACGCGTAAAATTTCTTATCGTCGCGATTCACCAGCCCAAACAAAATAAGATAAAGTTCAATTTAAGGTTGCGTGTGCAGTTTGCGCAAACAGCGGCTATAACGTGTCTAGACACTCGTTCAGCGAGATAGTAACCTCGACAAAATATTACCGAAAATCATTAATTATTTTTTTTCTTATTATTTTTATTTTTTTTACTAATACGATATTGATAAGATCGATTCGCAGTTTTACACGACAGTCGTTTCTACATCGAAATATTAACGGTGCTCAATGAGAACTACACGTATAGCTTTTACGTTATTTAATTTCTTTTTATTCTTAATAAGAGCTTAATAACTGAATCCTTTCTAAGATATAGCCTATGAGTCCAGGAAGCTGTGTGTAACCGCGATTCAAGTAGCTGAGTAGTTTTCTGTTATCTTTATACAATTAATATCTCAATTTCGTAGAATTAATTATACAGTTAATAAGAATATTAAATAATAATGAAATATAACGTCTGTGTTTGGTTTCCGGTCGCAATTTATTTCTTCAAAGTTCTAAAACGAAAGATAGAAAAATTTTCAGTCATCGAAAATCTCGGGATATTTATGTTTGTTATAAATTTTATTTTCATACAACTATACTGCAATTTTCAAGCACAACGCGTTTTGTACTATTAGGAAACATATGCGGTCGATAATGAGGCGATAGTTAATCTTTTTCTTCGACGTGCGGTTCAACGCATGCAAACATAAACTTGTTGACAGCTATTAAAAAGATTAACGTTCTCATTAATATTGCTAAATTATATACGTTATTGTTTAAAAAATTTTCCATATTATTAGCGAGAAAATTTTTATTTTTCTGTTCGCGAAAAATTCGTACGACAAATCTTATCTTTGAGATTTTATAAATGCGCAAAGAGAAAAGAAAAATAAGAACTCGATGTATCTAATTAATTTGCGGTGAGAAATTATAATGCAATTTTTCTACGACGCATTTGGCTGAACTGCAATCACAAAGTGCTTACTAATATCTTAATGAGCCTATTACCGGGCCTTAAAACGTGGCGGAAGATTAGAAATGATGATAATATATACGAAAGATTGAACGCGTCATTCGCTACTTACGCGAATTGATACTTTACGACTGTTGCACTGTGCAAATCTCCTATACGTATAAACATTATATATGACTAGCAACGTCCGGTATGATAAACCCGAGACAATCCAGTAAAACGATCTTTAAAGTTGGGAACCAGCTTCTTCTCTTCCGTTGACTTAAACTTCAACTGGTGATACCCATGGTATTGAAGTATAAACGTTTTATCTACCATAAATACACCCAGCTTTGACTGAATTTCTATAAATCTTGGATATATTCATTTTGTGATTTGCAACGATATTCAGTGAATTGAGGATGGAAATAAATTGACCAGATGCAACAGATTTTGATAATAGCTCATCGTAGTAGTGACAATCCTTGGTCTTGGATGCTGGAGAGAACTCGGCGTGGTTTAGAGATCGAGAGATCTTGCTTGAACCGTCCGGAAATGAAAGAAACGGATGAGAGATATTTTCAAGAATCTGTAATTATTTGAAGTACTCGATCTTACGAATCGCGTAAGCAAAGTTGCGTCAAAGCTTGTCGATGATCAGAGGATCGAGCTGCAGGAAACAGGAAGGGATACCTTGTTACCTATCTATCTATCTACCTACCTACCAGCTAACCAACTTGAGAGACCTATCGAATTGCTCAATGGAAGAGCTGCAGAGTGAGAACAGTGAAGGAACTGCAGAAACTTGAGCAACTGTAAAGCTGGCGTAGGTACTACCTAACTGCAGTTTATACACTTCAAGGACTTAATTGAACGGAGTTCGATAAAACGAAACTTTATTCCGCTTTACTTTCAAATCTTCGATTTTAATCTAATGTCAGATTTGGCAATACTCTTGCACACACCGTACCCTATGAGTTTTTTGAGATGTGCATCTGATCAGTTACTCGTTATTCATTTCATGAATTGCTATCGAAAAAGTAGCTACGAAAATCCAGCGGTTATTAGAAATGTTGGTATATAAGTGAAAATGGTAATTAGGAAAATCTCTGCCGCTAGAAATCGATCTCACCTTCAACACACGTTATATACCTACCAGTCTCTTAATTCGTGATGTAGATTCATTGCGATAGCGTGCAAATGCTGCGAGTTAGGTAGCTAGCTAGCTAGCTAGCTAGGTAGGTAGGTACTGCAAGTTATGGTAAACAGCTGCATTCGCGCGACTATTTTCAACTTTCACCAATTTCAGATCTACACATCTTCTACTATACCTAAACCGTATGTCATACGGTGGATGGTGGATTGTATGGCTCGTACATCTAGCTATAATATACAGAGATATGCTTTTCACACTACCGGAAAAAAAAAAAAAGAAACCAAATGTCGTATCAGAATTGTATGATCATAATTCGCGAGATGAAATCCTTTCGATTTTTCTATACGAAATTTAGTATAATTTTTTATAACCGATCATAAGCGATTCGCTCGAGGGAATCGAGCTCAAAGCTGCAAAGGACACGGGGGCAGGAGTGTACCGGTAGAGATGCTAATGTCGGCCTTGTGCCAGATATACTTGCACGAGTATTCGACGTATATACTATACAGAAGCGTTATATTATTTATACAAAAATTGAGTGAAACCGGGCGACCAGACCAGACCAGACCAGACGTTGGACACTACGGTAGTAACAATAGGCCGTCAAAAAAGTGTTGCATTTATGTAACAAAACTTATTTTCGTATATTAACGTACACCAGCGTTTCTTAACGTATTCATCATTTTCCTTGATTAATTATCTCGGTTAAAACTTTTGTTGAAACATAATATTTCGTAAAATTGTGGAGATTTTGATAGAAATCAATGCGGTTGATAAGTAACAGGAAAATGGTATATGGATATACGTGACCCGAAACATTTGTACGTAAACTGATATGTAAATGGAGAGCCGGAAAACCGTCGAATTTCCGGGTCTATTTTCAACAACCACATGAGCTTTGACAAACATATTATGCCCTGAGTTATAAGGCCTGACAAAGATTTATAAAACTTTATTTAAAATGAATATTATTTTCACCGTTTTATTATCGGTCAAATCATGCAGCTAGTCTATTGAATTAGAATTTAGCATGTTCGAGGAATTCTTTCATTGAATAATAGTCGAAGATGATTATTAGCCGGCGTTACTGCACACAGCTTCTTCTTCTTCTTCTTCTTCTTCGGTATCCGAGAGAATGAATAAATAAATTGGTAAAACAGTTCTAAAATGCAATGTAAACATAATGCACTCGCTATGTACATGTATGGGTAATACGTATGCATATACGTATATAAATTTGTTTATACAAGTGGGTTTCCTACGTCGTCCCACTTTTAAAGTCAAACAAATAGCGGAGAGAAGGAGCTACTCGTTTTGTACGTCCCTCCTTATCGTCGAGGAGAACTTTATTTTCATTATTTTATTACTTCTAATTTTTTATACTATTTTTATCATTGATATTTCGTCGTTTTTTTTTGGGGAAATGAAGAATGATCATTACACGATACTTGGTTGTATTGAATAATAAATAGGCATCGTCCAGGACGAATAATTATCATCGAGATGTGATACGATGAGGTATTCAAGACTGCCTGATCATTCGTACGATCATTTTCATTATAAAAACAATTTTTTTAATCTTGAGATAAAATAATTAGGTTAAGATGCAGGCGTCTAGCTAAAATGTGTGAAAAAGTTGTTGTCCTAGAAACTAGAAACTAAGTAGGCGCCCAGTTAGTGGGACGTTCATAGGTACGACTATCTGCATTCATATGTGAATGTGTATACATGCGTAGATATAACATGTTACCAGTCCTTCTAGTGAATTTCGCGAATTGCTATAATCAAATTTTACGATATGATATCCGATCTCCAACGATTTCGAGAGACGAAAATTTCAATCATTCACAAATATCTGTACGAACGAATTTCAATCAGGTTTATCCAGCCGAGGTGTTTCTCTGCTTTTACTCATTTCATTTTTTGTGCAAATTTATTAACGACTGTATAAAATCATTTGTAATATCAATCGAGGTAACTGTATAATGACTAAGGTGCAGGAAGATGGGGGGAAGAAAAAAAAATCGGTCATCGAAATTATTACCAATTATACATACATTCATGGGTTTTTACTTTGTAAGGTTGCAGTACACGTTCCAATACATACATATATACATACTTATATTATTAGCATTATTAACATATTCAAATAATTCGCAGTCTATTGTCATCGTAGACAAACAACTACTAGAACAATGGTTATTCCATGCGGTTGCGCGAATCGTAATGATATATCAAAAGTGTATAATATATAATAAATGTCTATAGTCTAAATTCTTTGATAGAAGAATTCATTTCACGACTCGGTTATGTTAAATTACAAAAAATAATTGATCAATATATTGCCATTATCATTTGCCAGTATTCGAAGAGATCATTTTGTATTTTACTTTTTAATTAATCAATTTATTTATATATTCATTTATTTATACAGTATGACGATAGATCAATCGATCGATTTCCTCGATAGGTAAACGTAATCTGCGCATTTCTGTCGTATTTTTATTTTTCTTCTTCTTCTTCTTCTTTTTTATTCTTCGTTGATATTGTTATTATTTTTCCTTGGAAATTGTAACCGGCATATGGTGGCAAGTTGCGTTATGCTGGTGTTAGAGTCAGAATTCGATTACATACTTATACTGCATGTTTGTTACCTACATAACTATCTGGTTATAAATTAATGTTGCTATTATTATTATGGATTCCTGAATAGTACGATGTAGCAAAAGCAACAGCAACAGCAATAGCAATAGCAATAGTAGCCTGCCTAAGTAATAACGCGCTTCAGCGTTCTAATGCAACTTGGGGAACCGGACGGCCTCCACGTTCGAATATATCTCCCACTTATTGGCCCCGATGCAGAAATCGAACCAAACCTGACAAAGAACTTCTCTCTTATGTTCTTGGTACCTAACTATCTCGGTGTTTGTATGGTAGACGTAATAGAATCGATCCACCGATCGAAGTTTGATCGCAGAATCTATTACGTTCAATAATCCATCCGTTAGATAGTTATATGGGTATATATCTGTATGATAGGATTGTACCGTGGACTTGTCGCGAAAATAGACAGCTCAAGGTAGCATACGCAGGGGAGGAAACTAGGAAATAATTCTGTTGCTAATTTTGAGGGGGAAAAAAAAAGGAGAAAAAACAACGTCACATATATTGATCGAAGAGCATAGGTGTACAGAGATATAAATCATCGTGTTAGGGTATAGGTACGAGTACATGCACGTAACGATGACGTGCATACAAGCATGTACCTATATGTATGTATAACACAAATCGAATGTCGTTTAAATTCAAGGGGAAAAGCGTCTCGCGTTGAAATATTAAACGTGACTTTTCCGGTTTCCTATACAACACTTCTTACCAACGCTCATCTTGAATGCAAATTCTATCATTTTCTTATCGTCTGTAAGAGTTAAATATACTTCGAAATATATTTGAGCGTAAAATATACCGAGTATTTTATTTTTTGAAAATTAAGGACTATAATGTATCTGTACGAATTTGTTACGGGTAAAATCCGCGACCTGATGCATATATATGAATCTACACATATGTATACCTATGTGTGAGTAGGTAATAGTTTTGTTAAGTGGTACGAAGACGAGTACATACTAATTTTCATACTTGGATTGTACCGAGGGTACTCGGATGCTTGAATACTAATAATAATCATTCAGAAAGTGAGCTATTAGAAATGACAATAGGTGGTGCAGGAGGAGAAGTAGAAGTACAGAAGAGTAGGAGATCTGTATTGAGGTGCGGTATTGGACAGCAGCGAATACGTACCCGCGTGTGTATAGCTTATAACCGTTATTTTTAATTTTCGCTTTAAATCAACATTGGTATGAGATATTTGCAAATATCGATTCTGAAAAGCCTCGAACAATGCTCTTATTTACTGTTTTCAATGCCTATTGTCAACCGATGTCGTATATACGCTACGGTATATCGGCAGAAATTTTCTTTTCCCATTTTTTTTTTTTCTCTTCTTTCTTCCTATTTTTATTTTTTTTACTTTTGCGCAACAGTTGGCAAAAGATCATCATTCTTTTCTATTATTTTTTTTGTTCATTCTTTTAACTTGCATCGCTCGGTGCATCGCTGCAGCTAACAGTGCAGTTAAAATCGCGAAACACGCACAATTAAAGTAAAAAATATGTAAACGTCATAGTTTAGTACTCCTCATTTCTTAATACAATGATACATTTGAAATTGTCCAAAATTCTCGATCTTGGGATAGCAAATTCGCGTTTTTCAAATCTCTGAAAGTCTGGGTCTGAAGTATATAAGAAAAATTCAATCCGTCTGGACCTAGAGAAGAGACAGAGCTTTTTCGTAAATGAATTATCATGCCTCTCGGAAATAAAAGTTCATGTATACGATCGGGCCAAAGTAACTTTACGCACATTGATATACATGGTGCATATAAGAGATACACAAAGAACTGCATCAGCAGCAACAGCAGGCGGTAGCTAAAGCCGGCAAAGTCCGTGGGTCTCGCAAAGTTAGCGAACCGAGTGAAAGTGTGCTGTTCTCGTCGGCGTCTTGGTTGCGCCGTGCCGTTCCCGTTCGCGGGACCGCGAGTTGCCGGCACTAGGGCTCTGACCTTGTCCCGAATACTGCTTCGCCGTTCTGTTCTTCGGTTATACCTTACGTTCTTTTACCTCCTGTATTAATATACCTGTATACAGGTATACGCAATCCATCTACCTATACAAATAAAAAATTATACCAATACCTATACGCGGGGGGCTGACTGATGGCACAGGTATAAGCGGGGACAAAGAAGCGAACATTTCGCGTTTACTTCCTATCGCGCTTAATTCTCACCCCTATATGCAGCGATTTCTATGCACAGAGAATAGAGACACGTATACGATGTGCCTGATTAGTGCGGGGGGTTTCAGCTATCGATGAAAAATTCCTAATTTCCTGATATTTTTTTTCAAAACCGATTTTTTTACGCTCAAATCCGATTCCGGTAGACATTTTGAATTTAGTTTCAATCCAGCGACGACCATCGCCGAAATATTCTAATCGTTCTTTAAACCGACTCCTCCTGCAATTCTAGCCGGTTAGAAAGGGGACCAGTTTAAGCTCGGCTATTGGACGCCTAAATACTAACACAAACTCATAAACACGATGTTTAGTTGTGGATGTTGCGTGCAGTCGCCCTACTCCCACCTTTTTAGAAGGGTCTGACGTAATCGGAATATGTATAAGCTATCCCGAGGTCGCGGTGGGACGCGGGCTACAGAAGTCCCAACTTCAACGAATATGCGTGTACCCAACTCGCGAGTTAGGGAATAGAAGAAATACCCCGGAATTTTAGAATTTTAGGAGTTTTTCTTCTTCTTCATTTCTCGCGAGAAAAGAAGGAAATAGCGAATTTCACGAATTTTTATCTAAATGAATTTTGAAAACGATCGAAATTAAATAAAATATCGAAGCAAATAGGCGAAGTGACGTATAGCCAACGAATGAAGGTAATAGAAATTTAAAAAATTAAAATTTCAGCTATTTGTACTCGTAAGAGATAAAAAATAAAAAAATTTGAGCAATTCGGTCGAAGCTAGGAACGATATCGAACTAGGTATGAGGTAATACGTAAAGGAAGATAAAAAAAAAAAAAATGTTATTAAAGTTTAAAACTCACCCATACTTCACGACGACGGTGACTAATTTTTTAAACGCGTGACATAGCTAGTCAATGACGCAATAGCTCTAGCTGCAGTTAGTCTTGTTTATCATTTTGTCGAAGGTAACTTAAGCCTAAGAATAATTGCAATTGCGATCGCATCGATCTTAGCTACGACCGAATAAGACAATGGACAATGAGAAAATTGTCTACGGATTGAAATTTTAACAACTATTATTCCTAATGCTGCATTATTGGTAGCTTAGCTTATATTTATTCATTCATCGATCGTTTAGAATATTTTTCATTACTACCCCTAGTCCCATTTATGGATCTTCATATTTTCTCATTAGCCTGCAGTTTTCTTGTAAAATGAAAAACGAGCTAGAAACAAGCCGAAGAATAGTTCAATGCATCTGATCTGTGTTGCATTTATACCTTAGACAAAAAGATTGATAACAGCAATATCGTTTTAATCGTTTGCTTTTCTTCTCCGTTCGTTCAATGAAAGTTTTAATAAATTCTATAGAAGCAACGTGATGTGAAACTCTTATCACTGAAACGGGAGTTAATGTGGTAATAAAAATCTGATTTTATCCCATGAAAAAAAAAATTTCAGAGATAAACTTGAGCTGATTATCGGTTTGATAAGAAATACTGAAACGTTATAAATCGTTCGGTTTTATAATTTATAGTTTATCAATTCACACAGAGATAACAAAATATTCAAAATATCGAAATTATTTTTGAATTACAATTTTTCGAAGCAAATCGATGGAAGAAAAATAAAAATCGGTAACGATTCGACATAGTCTCTTCACGAACGTACGTGTCTGTATAGGTATAATAAAGCTAAACACCGTCCGAAGTCTGCAAGCACTATACGATAGGTAATAAAGTAAGTACCTACACGTGACTAGAAATCGTGAATCTAATTCAATTAGGGTTGTGTAGAAGAGATAGTATGACCGGTGGTCGGTGGGATTTGATAGATCTCTGTCTCCTAGAATCGATGCAATTAAATCAAATATTTCAGGCGGTACCATTTTGTGCGGATCGGCTAGTATTCCAAGAACCTTGCAAACGCTCGGCAACCGGTAATTCGCGTTTTAAAAGAAACTTGGTCTTGGGATCGGGTCTGTCTTCGTCGGCGGCAGCCCATCATTGCCTGTGCTATTCGGAATCAGGATACTTACCTACCAATACAGACCGAAGAGCTACTATATAACATTACGTTATGGAAAATAAATCGTATCTAAATTCTATGCGAAATTAATTCATTTTTAAGAAACAAAGGCTTCAAAAAATTTATCCGAAGAAGGTTTTTCGCGGATTAAATTAGAGCACTTTGTGTTTCGACCTTCGATCGGCTGGCATCGACGTAGAAAACTCAGCTCCGGGGAGTGGTTTGTCCACATCGGTGAAAATACGGACAAAAGCCACGCTGAACATCTGCTCCAGGAGATGGTTGGAGTCCAGGGTCTCTGCCGTGGTGGAGTATACTGAAGGGTTTACAAGAACCTATATAATAACTTCCCTATACTTACATACGCGGTATACTCTACCTCTACCTACTTCCCGAGACATCTGCTGGCCGCCTAAGTTTCCTTGGCACGTAGTGGCAGGCTTACATCAGCGGTTTCGCTGAAAACAATTTAGCTTTCTTTAAGAACGGGTTGAATTTCCGAATTTTTAGAAACGATGAAGTTTTAAACACATCAAACCTTCCGAAAGTATCAGAGATCTGAAAATTTCGTTCTATTTCTCAGACTTTGAAAAGACAAAAAAATAGTTCAGTCGATGACTTTGATGTTATAAATGATTGATAGGATTTTGAAAGTAAATCTCAGGACGATTAATTCCACTATACTTATATTGGTTTCCATTGAATTTCAAGTTTCGGAGTTCTGGCCTTCCGGATTGATGAAATTTCCGAATTTTGACCATCGTCTCTAAATAAAAAATTCTTCAGGCCATTTTTACGCGATGCTAACTAAGATGAATCTTCTCGGTGTATGAATACTCCACCTACACCTAACTCACCTGAGGATCAGATTGGTTGACCACAGTGTTCGTTTCCTCTGCCATAGCTGAATAAAATATCGTTTTTTTTTTGTTAGTTTTTTAATTCTAGTTTTTTTTTTTTTTAGTCGGTCAGATATTTCGGAGTGGTTTGATTGGTCGTTGGTATACACAGACATGTGAACACACACATGGATCCAAGCTGCATGTGGGTATAAGTTATAGAGTCTTGATCCTGAAGGTAGGGTGGGAAGAAAAGGGGTTAAGTGGGGAGAGAAGCAACCGGCAAGTTATATACGCGACTAGAATCGGGACCGCATTGCTTTGCTTCTAAACCGGTCGTTGTAAAAACCAGGCCTGGCCTTCGGGCGGCCATTTTAAAACATTCTAACATTTGACGGTCACACGGCCTCGCTTGCCTAACAAGCAACTATTAATCAATTATTCATTAGTCAGATACCTAACGCGACTTGCGCGCTTACGAACCCGGCTATACCAGACGCAGCTTCATATTTTTATTTTATATACTTCAAATTTTTCATTCAATCATTTTCGCCAATATACAAAAGCCGGATATCCTATACACCTATAGATCGAGGTTCGATCGGACTCAATAATTATCCAACGAAATATCCATGTATTGAGTATAGATCGAGGAGAAACGGAAAGAAAAGAAAAGGGAAGGGAAGGAAAGGGAAGGGATGGGGTTCATTCATCATTTTTAAGTCCGGTTTTGGCCATTCGTCCATGAGTTCGCGAGGTTGGTACCCTGCTTGAGGTAGGACGACGCGATGGACTCGGACTCTGACTCTGACTCTTACTCGGACTTTCGAGTGTCGTGTACTTGGGACCGGTTTCACGTTTTGTTGGTTCTTCGTCGGTTTGTATTCTTCTAGTTTTTGCCATCTCCAAGCCGCAGTGGCTTCAACGGCAGCATTGCTTTCTTAATGATTTCCAATACCGCATCATCTCCGGTGTACATAGGATTATACCCCTTTCGGTTCAAAGTCGTCATTTTCACTTATTTACTCAAAAAAAATTGTCCGCTTGTCTGTATCTATATTCATTTTTCTCATTCTTCAATCGTTTGAGTCTCAGTTGACCAACTTTTTTTATCCACCTATTCGTAAGACCGAAAATTAGCACACAGGGATGATTAGAGAATATTAGAAAATTCGCACATCATATTTCATTCATTTTTGTTGTTTTTTTTTCTCTCTCTCTCTTTCGTATGTACCTAAATATTTCAATGTGCTGAAAATTGTTTGATAGTTTGCGAGCTCTCCTTACCGTGCAAGAGTTGAGGTACAGTTCTATAGGTGCATGTGCCGCGAGAGTTGGACGGGGATGGTCGATGGACGTCTCTAAACTTGCCAAACTGGTTTTCGCCTCGATTCTGATGCTGCGAAGAATTTGATGGATCTCCATTTTATATCGTGGTCAGTGTAGCCATCTTCGACCCGCGGAGTCTCTCTTTAGCCTCACCTATACACATTATACCTGCAGCACGTATGCCTAGGCTATGATCAAAGGAATCGAGATTTCTTGTAAAGAAAAATCAAGGAGGAAAAAGAAAAAGCCCGAAGTAACGACCCCATTTTTCGTACCCTCATTTATTTTGTCGGATCAGAAAACAAAAAAACAAAAAATGCAAAAAATTGCAAATAAAAATGCGAAATGAAGATATTTCTTTATCGCTGAGTCTTGAAACACATCCTGTCTAGAGAACATATATAATATATGTATATGGTACACGTACGAATCTCTGTCTCCGTGTATATAAAGGATGACGGAAAGGTTGCCTCCAGTTCATCAGTCATGCTCGTTGCAACAGTCATCGCTCACGCGTTCTAATGACATGTGCGTAAGAGCGACGTCCGTGTGTTGCGAATGGAGGGGCTTGGGGTAGGTCGTGATTGTCGAGCGATACAAAGGGTGGACAATAGCCTTCTGGGCTTCGCTACCCATTACAGTATACATACTAAACTTTTGCTGGAGAGAAAACAAACAAAAAAAATCACACACACGCATACCCATACGTGCAAAAAACAGAAAAAAAAACAAATTGGCAAAACGTAAAAAAAGAAGTAATAATCATTCACGCGGAGAGAACAACTCTAGGACGTGTATCCCCATTTTCTGCTTTTCATTTCTCTCGAAAATTTA
Source organism: Tenthredo notha (assembly GCA_914767705.2). Taxonomy (NCBI): domain Eukaryota; kingdom Metazoa; phylum Arthropoda; class Insecta; order Hymenoptera; family Tenthredinidae; genus Tenthredo; species Tenthredo notha. The sequence goes on along the minus strand of OU611920.1, from coordinate 1,199,771 downwards.
AGTAAATTGTTTTCGAATTGCGATAATGATTCTGTCATAGATGAGTAACGAAATAAAGAAAGGAAAAAAGAAAAAAAGATACGAACAGGTTTGATAATTGATTAATTTTCTTTATCGTATCGTTGCTACAATTAACGTTATCAATTTTATTCCGCGAAATGTTAGTCCCGTATATGTAAAGAAAGAAGAAGAAAAAAAAAAAAAAATAAAGAAAAATCCAGACACCGTACCTCAGTTATTATTTGCAATTGGATTTTCACGCTTTTACGTACAAATTTATATCTTTCGAGATACATACGTATATAAATATAATACTACTTGAAAGTTATGGATAACACCTGTATTTAGATAGCACAATTATTTTGATAAGACTATCTTTCGCCTCATCGTCAAATGCCCAACTCGCAAACTCGTATCTTTCCTTGTCTATATTTCAATTCTATATCGTATATGGGTATATCAAACTGCATGTTTTCAGTAATGACTCAAAAACACGAATTTTCCTTACACTCATTATTTTTTTCAGATTAATCAGTACCATGCAACCATCACCATTTAGGAAATGTCATCTCCGACCATACACACATATGGTGAGTACTATCCTTATCAATAATTTTATGCAATTTAATGCATATATGTACATGTATACCTCGATCATATAATACCAATCATTATTCAACCCATATGCATCGTCTAATTTGCGAAATTCATCGTCGAGAATATTTCGGTATATTTGCACTCGAATAGTGCATCAGAGAATATGCATAATTTGCAATTTTTGTGCTCATGTAATTGGTAATAAAAAATCCAGCGAACGGAAAATGTGAGTAATCGTCACGTGATTATATTATATTGCACTTGGTATATAGCACTGATATGGTGGCGCGTTGACGCCTACAGGAGTCATTAGTTTATCGGTTGGTTAAATAGAATGACGAATATAAATAGGTATAATCTTGTACTTCGTTACTTTTTTTATTTTTTCTTCATTTTTTTTTTTTATTGTATTGCGGTCAGTTTCGATCGAACAAATTTCTTCACTTCTTTCGTCAAGTATATAATAAATTGATAATTAATCGACTTCTATGATTCTATATAATTCGCAAGTATATAATGTAAAAGGTGGTGCAAAATTTGTCGAATCTTTATTATTATTTTTTTTTTTTCTGTAAAATTTAATCAAGCAAATGTTATTAATGAAATACTTTGATGTTAATGGAATAATAAATTACTGTAGCTATGCAGCAGCTTAAAACAGTTCGTGGATAATAGGATCGTTAGTACCGGGAAGATTGTTTGCTAAACTTTGACCTTTGATTCCGCGTGGCTTCGGTAACCTACATCACTATTCGCGTTCGTTCTTCCAATTTCGTAGCATATACTTATACGAGCTAGTATATCGATACGTGTGTCAAAAATTAGTTATCAGTTTCAAATTGCGAGAAAATTTCGCGATATTGAAACCGATAAATGCGATTTATGAAAAGAAAGAAGATAATTAATTACGCTAATTTATCGCGAAAAAACTCGACGCTTATTTGATTCCCTGGGTACTTTTATCATATTGTCATTGGGGCAGTGTGCAATAATGCGAATCTGAGGCTAGAGGGTATTGTGACTGCAGTTTCGTTGAAAATACGATAAAAGAAATGAAACACAAATACCAGTCAGATATGAAATCTCGGTGTTGGCGCTCATACCTAACTTTGTGTGTGAAAATTGTTGGCAAATTTCAACAGATCGCAGAAGTATAATAACGATAAATTATACCGAGTAACAATAAACCAATATGTTTTAAAACGATCAATATCATATACACATATATATTTCACGTTTTATTTTCACCACTCGCGAATCCGTTTCCTTATCATTACTATGGGGTAAACAGATCGTTTGTCATAAGTTTATATTTTTAGAATTCCGTTTATAACATACAAAAATAAATAAAATAAAATAACAATATGAATGAACTTCTTATGCGGATATGATTCTGCATAAGAATCGAGATGCATTTATTTATAATTTCGGCTCTCGCGTGTCTTTATAATCATTATATTACGTCAGTGTAATATGGCCGCGAGAAACAACCAGGGCATTGTACTCTCGGGCCTCTGGCCGCCTCTTCGTATGTGCGAAATACTCGCTAATGTCGCCTTAAGCTGATAACACGCGGTGTTTATGTTTCCTCATCTCCAAATACTACACTCGACTGTATTCCTGATTCAGCGGTCGTTGGCCCCCCCTGATTCAGTATGCGAAACGCGAGTGTACAAGCGAGTAAAGATTCGCCTAACACAAGTCAGAATCATAGCATCGTTTAACGTTGTGGCGAATGAAATTTTTTGAAATTCGCAAAGATTTTACTAAAAACTGGTACGATAATCGCATCGTGAATATATCTGCAGGTATATACTAGAAGTGAGTGGATATAAAATTGAGACGTGATAATTAACAATCCTATAGGTACTCGTAGAATCAGAGTTTCCAATTAGTCAAACGAATAAAGAATCATTTTATATTCTGATTTCGTTCATTAATGGGTTACGCCATCGTAGGATTTTCATTACGCTATTTTAATGTCTTGATAAAATTATTTATACACATCTGCAAAAGGATGTGTGTCGTATGGTCGATGAGCCCGACCGACTGTCTGTCGTTATGGAGGTACTGTGACATAAACTGACATACCATAACATAACATAACATAACGTAACGTAACGTAACGTAACATAACATATAACGCAGACTATCCAGTCGCTAATTTATGGGCCCCCAGGGCTTTTTGCAACTGCAAAAAGATTTAACCCCGCGGTATATAGAAGAAAAAGTCACGCCAAGGCAGGAAACGACGACACACGTGTATATCTTACGTAGTACATATGTACGTACGAGTACAAATACTATATGAAAACTTAAAACTCTACTCTTGTTATGGAATCCCTTACATTATTCTTTCTCGCTTAAACTCGGGGATAAACAGATCGACACGGAAAATTTGTCTTTTTATTTTTCATCTCGCGGTTTATTCCGCGAAGATGATGTCGTTTCGAAAAATAATTATGCGTTCGAAAACTGGAGTTAGTAAGGTTTTGTAATTGAGCACACGTTTTCGGATAAACTTATGCGAGAAGAGTGAAAAGAGTTCGTGAGACACCAGATGTCTTGTGTAGCTGTAGAATCACGTTATAAAATAAGCTGTATAGGTGTGTAATGGTATTTATTCAAGTGTGTAGAATTATATTGCATTATACCTACACGCTGTGACCACAGAAATGGGGAAAATCACAGAGCAATGATTAGAGGAATTTCGCGAAAAGGATAATCTCATACGTATACGTAGGAGATATCCGCGCTCTTTTAGTCTAGCAAACGATCCCCTAGCTATATATTCATGAACGAATGAATAAGGAAGGAAATAAGTAAACGCGAAATACTAAGACCTTCGCCATATCGTACGCGCGGGTTGATACAGATTTAATTTCGTAACTCGATACATCGCCGATTGGATTCTATTACGACGGTATATATTATACGACTAAAAGTCGCCACAAATGCATTGCGCTCTTCTGCGTATCGGTCATTTCGTCAGACGACCGGCTGCACTTTGCGTATGTGCATACAGAATATGCGAATACTTGCGCATTAATGCATTGGCACAACGTATGGTCACGGCGATAAGGGGGCGATATTAAAGCGAAGACGAGACTCGACTCCTGCCAAAATCCATACTCGTCATCGTATCGCGGTCAACGGCCTATAGCTAGATGATATCAGAGCTGACACAGTATACCCGACGTTGGATATATAATCGAGACTTTGAAAAATAAAACTCGTCAAGTTTGACACTGCAATTGATTTTATATACACGAAATTAAATAGACTTTCTTCATATAAATGAATATTAAGATTTTAGTCACGCGTATATAGGCACTTATTTAGCCCCCTTCTTCTATCTTATCTATATCGTATCTCTTCCTTCATTATAATTTTATAGCAAGGTAAGAAATCAATCAATTGATTGATCGATCGATCCATTCGATCGTTCGTCGTTCCGCTTATTGCTTGCCTTGGGCCACCGACTTCTTAGACGATTGATGTGTCGACGCATCAGTATAGCTATAAATTAACTTAAAGGATGTCCTTTGCTCGTTACTTCTTCCTCTTATTATTTTTCTCTAATCGCGGTTATACGGAAGTAAATGATTTTTTTTTTTTTTTATCTTCTTCTTCTCGCTAAACACATTAGAAGTGTCATTTCTCATCCGTGGAAAAATATTGTCGCGGTTTTATTTTCTTCCTCAATTTTTCTTCATATACAAAGAAAATATTGATCTATAAGGAAAATTTATAATTATGGTGAAAAATTGTTTAGCTCTTTATTTGCTCTCTCGCGGTTCTCGTCTATACATATCGTTACTTATAGCTATTAAATATTTCTTAGCAATAGCAACTAACTGGAGACTAAGCTCCCACGAATGGTTCATGGTCTTGGCTTACGTTAGCACAGATTCCTATCGCCTTGGTAACGTAAGGACGGTCTTGGTCCAGCCAAGATTCGAGAGAGTTGCGTTCCTCTGTCACAAACAACCAGAGGGCTGTTGGCCTTGTCGCGTGAAAGGCATACGGAAACCACGAGCCGCTTCCATCTTGTTACGTAAACATCGAGTTTTCATCAGATCTATACCCGAGCTGGTAACAATTCAACGATTTAATCAACAAAAGTATAACAAAACGCGTCAAACGCGTTCTTTTTATAGATTTTTTTTTTTTTCATTTCTAATAAAAAAAAAAAAAACCGGTATATCGAGTCTTCGGCAATCTAATCTCCATCCATTATCATTATCTTTTACAAGTTTGTAAAAAAAAAAGTATTTTCTGACCACTGATCGGTCGTCAAGTTTTAACTGTCTTCTTCTCAACAAACGTAAGGGGTGAAATAAAATTGCTCCTTATTTCTAGCTTCTATGTATCAATTTCATATATTTTTTCGATACTCTTGATATAAAGAATAGCAGAAACTGTGGCTCACTGTCTTTTGACGATATGTTTTTCAACTTTTAATAGATTATTATCAGTCCTCCATATATATATATATATATATATATATTCTATTGTTTCAACTACTCGCGACTATATCAGCTTCGGAACCGCAAATCCGGATGAGGTGGTAACGATAAAGAAAAAATCGAGACTTTTTATTTCTCGTACATATGAAATGATCAGTATCACCTAAATTCAAAGCTGAAAGTTCTTCTTTTAATTCAATATTCAAGGGAAGAGGGAGAAAAGAAATTAGAGGGTAAATAATATGATAAAGTTATATCCGAACGTCTAGATATATATACACATTATCGTATATTTTATAGCTTGGTATAATCGTAGTAAAGTTTCAACATATTTTTCACATCGGTGCAACAGCCTCTTGCGAAAATGCATGGCCTGAAAAAATACAACACCGATAACGAAACTCAGATAATATTTGTTATCGTGTTTGCGGCCTGATAACGTGCTAAATAACGTCCGCAAAAATGAGGCTAAAATTGCAAAACTCAGGACTCTTCACTCGCGTAGATTGACTTCAGTTATCATACAGACTATTCAGATAATATTCAGAGGGGTATTGATTGATCAAGACCAGAAATCCTTTATACGATTACAAATTATCAAGTCGCGTTTAAAACGATCGGTTCAAGCTTCAAGGCTTAAAAATATTTTACAATATTTTTGAGGAAAAGATAGAAGATTATTCGCTAAAGATAGGAAAAGCCGTCGACGGTATATGTGCAGATAAAATTGCGGGTGGCTGCAGCAAACTTTGCCTATTCATATATCGGTTTACCCCACAACTGTACCGAATTTATATATTTTATATATTATTTAACGTATAATGATCGCGAAACGATTGGATATTTATATCGGCGTTATCTGTTTACCGATTTCTTATTATTTTTCAAAAGCCTAGACGATCAGCTATTGTGATTATAAATTCTGAAGGAAAAACAATATATTATTAACCAATAAAGAGTTTTGGTTATTTTTATAACAGGAAAGAAAAATTGTAAACGATGTTGAGTTTGCAATAATAAAATACGATATCGTCGATTGTACACGGAAGTAATATGAAAAAATTTGCTGATATTCAATGATTCCAAATTTAAATAATTATTTTTTTACATTCCCAATTACTTTCGGTGGATAAAAATTTTCTAATTATCATACGATTTTATTATTCTATCTAAGATAAAGCTGATGATAATTATTAAACTCCTATACGTATAATGGAGCATAAATGAGTCGTATTTCTAATAACGATGCAAGTGTATACAGCTGCAGTGCTAGAAGTTAGTCATGTTATCGAAGAGTCTACGGATAAAAGACATATATATAGGGTAAAAACACCTGTTTTATTTTTCGCAAAAATTCGTCATCGTGTATGTTTTCGTAAAAAAAAAAAAAGAATTTTTTTTATTATCGCTTTGTCTTCGGTTTCATTATCAATGTCAATTTTTTTTTTTTCTTCTTCTTCTTTTTTCGTCTTCAGTTTTTAGACTATATATATATAGTATTTACCATAATGCAAATAATAAGATGATAAACTTTTTATTATACTAGATAACATTATTTGTATTTTATTTCGTTGGTAGTGAGTAACCATAATTGGTCGAATCAGTCAAGGGTCAACGAACCTCTTTGTCGGCAGATCTCACCGATTGGATCGCTAATTTGGATTAATTAAAACACAGTACAATTACGTACCGGACAATATTATCATTCTCCCGTTATTTTTTATTTTTTTTAATTCTTTTTTTCTACTTATTTTATTTCATTCATTCTTCAGTCATCGTCATACGTTTCTCGATATCGACGTCGTACTCAAAAATGACTCACCACGAGATACACGATTACCCAAATCACTCTGCCACACCCCTTATAAATTTACTCAAACGTATCGCAGACTGAATAGCAGATGCGTGTTGCAAAATTTTTGTACAGTTGGCAAAAAAAATGCATTAAGAACAGAGTGATTAATTTCCACACACGTACACACACACATCGTCATGTTATTATGCTATCTGCTTATAGGTTTCTTCATTTCTTTTCTCACTCATTTCAGTTTATTTCTCTTTTTTGTTTAATGCAATTTATAATCTACTTGTAAGCAAAGTGCAGAGCCTGATAAGAACTTTTAAACCAACAAATGAGCAGAAAAATTGAATAGTCATTCAAACACATATCGGTTCTTTACTTTCTTCTTCTTTTTTGAATATAAATAAGTGAAAATTTCATTTTCTCAAAGTCGAATCACGGTATCAAAAAAAAAAAAATAAAATAAAACTGCCAAATCTTGCCACTGAAGATAACAGGAAATTTTCCAACGGTTTGAATTTCGTAGGGAGATAAATCCATAGATACGAGGTGCCTCGAACAGAATTGTGCACTTATTGCATGGCGATTGTAAACGTGCTTTACATTCATTATGGTTTAAATTAAATATACGATATCCACCTTCTCTGTCCTCCTTCTACCATTTACCTAGAACAATGCATCTGGCTTGGAAAATATAGAAGCTTAAATCTATAGAGTTGCACGATATACTAGTAGTAGGATAATGTGGTAGAGGAAAAATAATAGGAATACGTATTGTGAGAAGAAGATTTTTTATTTTCAAAAAAAAAAAACATAAAATCGATTACAAATCAAGGTAACATAACATATTAACAAAGAGACATCGAGGCATTGGATAAAATGACAGTAAATTTATCTAATCTCTATCAATATACCAATGAATATCTTGAGGGTTGCAATAAATTGTCTTTTGATCAATGAATCAAAGACTTTTGCAGATATATGTGTACCCAGTGGTGGGCCTTGGTCAGTTAATCGTTCTCAGGCTCGTCTCACTGTCCGATCGTGAGTTTTACAGCAGTTTTAACCTGGTGTATAGGAAGTTGAAGGTATACGTATGTACGTGGTGCTAAAAAAAGAAAAGAAAAAAAAAAGAGAGAGAGAGAAGAAAAAAAATATAACCCAGACCTCGATCCCCGGTGCAATTCGAGGTCAGACACAGTCTGCCGAATGCATATCCCACTTGTGCAGGTTGGCTTAGCCCACCTATGGCCTTCGATGCGTGTTAAGCTACAACTTCGCGACCTCACTTTGTTTCATCGTTAATGCAAATATTACGCTATTCGCGGATTACCCATACCGAAAATCCTTCACTTTCTCGAAAACATTTTTACGATATCAATTTATCGAAGAACTTGTACAGTTTTATTATATATTCGATGCGAACGGTTCGCCAATTAGAAACTAATTAAAATATTTATTATTATTCTTTGAGTTTCGTAACTTCTATATTTATAGTGGTATCGAAGACATACCGACCGGAAGTTACCGTAGCCACAACGCGCTATGAAAAAAAAAAAAACTGGATTTTCCTTTAAGCAAGCAGCGTAAAGCCGCAGATATAATACTCGCTCATTTAAGCATAGGCAAGGCTAATTGTGGGAAGCGTGTAAAGATGAGGGAATTTACGAACTTCAACCATACATATACATCTCCCTATACATGTATGATTCTGAACTCGCATTTTAATCTTATTGTTGCACAAGCGATGCGGCTTTGGACTATGCAGTTAATGTTAATTAACTCGTTGGTATTAGATTGCAGCGTCGCTTTGAATAAACTCTCAAATCTTTCTCGCACTTGATTAAATCCTCTGAAAAATAAAAATCCTCATAAAAAAAAAAAAAAGAAAAATAAAAAGAAAAAACCATATGTCCGAAACATCCTGCAAAAGCAGGAGATCGCAGACTGGTCGGAACGGCTGAAAACTACTTTTTTCTTTTTTTCTTTTTCCTTTTTTTGATCCTCCGACCGAACGGGTTGGCTCTTGGTAAAAACAAAAGACGAGCTCTCCTCCGCTCTCCTGCAAAAGGAGAATAGGGTACCAAGATGGCGTAGAACGGCTACAAGGAGATCGGCTGTAGCTGGCCAAAAGGCGAAATCGACGGGGGCGTTGGTTCATAGATATATACATACATACTTGTCACATATACATTTACTAGGGCGAAAATTGTAACTGTAAAAAAAAAGGGGGAAAAAGAAAAATAAACGCGTGATATTAAGAATTAAAAAACGGATCACAGGTTCAGTTTTAAAACTCGATGGTTAATTAAGGCCATTGGCATAATGAATTATACGAGCATAATCCACGCAGTTTACGCTATTCCCTCAATTCATTCTCAATGAAGGACGTGTGTCTGGTTTATTCAAGTACATTTGCCGCGAATCGGGGACTGCTTATCGCACATAGGCTTAACAAAATGCGGGCATTCGCCGATAAAGAGACAACAGTTAACCAGCACGTTTCCCTTTGCGTATAACAGAAGATTTTACTACTTTAGCTATACAGCAGAATTTACGTATGTTCGTGCAAATACCGTTTTTCAACCCCTTATACACACGAATGTCTGTATATATACACATCCATTAGATTGGTAGTCGCGATTTTGGTGTGTCTATTTTCCCATCGATACCACCGATGTACGAATACTCTTGTCTTTCCTTTCTTCATTTTTTGTTTTATTTTTATATTTATTTTTGCGCGAATATTCTCTTGCGAAAGATGAAAATATTTATCAGCGTTTCCTCGGTATGGTTATTGCAATAGATCGAGGATGAACTTGGGGCAGGTGGTTTCAGCGCGGGTGCTAGAAGGTAATTAGTTTCTGCAGCCCGCATCCTAACTCGGTTAGGTGTAGGAAAAAAAAAAAATTTATGCTACTGAATGTCGATCGTCCGAGGACAGGTGCATACTCTATGTGCAATTCGCATAGATTCATTATTTTCATTTTCATTTTTTTCCTACCTATCATCTCTATTATTCAATTTTATGTTAAGGATGGCAAAAATTCGGAAATTTATTTAATATTGAAATATCTTCAAACGAAAGATATATATGAGTACAATAAATCCGTCTACGTAAAATCTAGCGTTGTGAATGTGCAGAATTCTTTGCGGACTTTTGGCTGACAGTGTACGAAGTGGTGGTAGTTGGGTGAGGTCAGTGTTGGCGGGTAGGACCGGGCCTTAGCTGTATCTTTGTGTTAGTTCGTTTGTGACCCTACGAGGTCTGCGAGTGTTAGCCAGAGGTGCATCGCCCTCCGCTTGCGTCAAGGCCAGCGAAAATACTTACTAGCTCGCTCACTCGCGAGTTTTACTAGCTAGCTAGCTCGCTTGTTCGCTCGTTCGCTTTGCTGCATGCAGTTCAGCCGGCGGGCAAACGCACGAATACGACGAGGATCGGCCCGAAACGCGTACACATCCGTCGAGCGCAAGTTGATGCGATGCGGCCGCCTCTGAACGCAGGGAACCAAGGCTAGCCCCCGTACACCAGATAGTCTAACCCAACCTCGGGACACTCTTCCGTTCTCCGACGGTTATCGTACTTGTATTTATTTCGAGCACCGCTGCAGCTCTTTAAATTTCAATTTTTTTTAAATTTTTTCACATTAATTTTCTTTTAAATTTTTTGCAAAACGTTATTTTTCAAATTCACTGATCATCACATCAAATCAAATCAAATTTATCATATTTTCAGAACGGATCAAAAGAGTTAGATAATATGAGGGCTGCTGTAGGTACGTATTGCAGTGTGTTAAAGTAAAGGTTTACGATCATGTAATTTCTCTTTGCGCTTTAGCTACTTCGTAGTATAAGCTAGGCTTGGCGGCCGCATGGGTTCACTATCGTTTGATTTATCCCATACCGTGTATTACGACTGAGTTGATTATTCGCTGTACAGGTTGAAACTGTTTCTTACAATTAACGGAGAGATTCCTCTCTCTTATACACCCACTTTGCAAATAAAAAAGAAAAAACGAAAATAAAAAAAAATAGACTTCCTACACGAAATTTCCCACGCTCAATAAATTTGTAATATTAAATTCTGGTTATTTGAGTGTAAAATATGCTTACAGAGTAAGATGATAATGATTGTAATAAATGCGTAAAGTATAATGCTAGTTCCGGAGTAACCAGGGCGTCTCGTGTATGTACATACTCGGCCTTCTCCTTCTACCTACGTGAATGCTAAATGCAGGTAGCCATTGTGGTACCGGTATAAATTAATAAGCACGCAAATAAATTGCTTAAAATTAGCTGTTGTGACGCAGGCATGTACGTATAATATATATATATACATATACATATACATATGTACGTATATGTAAAGACAGGCGTATAGAGTGCAGCGTTCTCGAGATCTGCTATCGGCTAGCTAGGAAATGGGCAAGCGAGCCCAAGCTAGTCTTTTCGCTTGTTGGTAGTAGCGATGATGATGATGATGTGGTGGTGGTGGTGGTGGTGGTGGTGGTGATGGTGATGGTGGTGGAACTGGCAATGGGTGGCCAAAGAAGGAGGTGGCGGGCGAGGGAGAGGACAGCTGCATCGTCATGGTCACCGACTCTTATGATTATTTCTCCCATTAATTTTTACGATGAAAAATAAACACGTATTTCGCGCCAAATTAAGCCGGAATTGAACGACGTTTCCGAACATATTTCGAAAGATTTAGAGAAAAAAAGGAAATATATATATATATACAACAACAAGAACCGCGGAGAAATAAACCGCGGATCGAATAATTTTACAGTTTCAAATCGGAGATCGGTATAAAATCTAATTTCTTGAAAAACTTTAAACTACCGGGAGGAAATAAACTCTGATTTATTACCGTAGATTGTTTCCGTTGTGGGGATGACCTCAAAACGATAATTTGCAAAAGATCGAATTGATGTGTGTGGGACGTGGATTTTTTTCCCCCTCAGAAACTATATAGTATCGTGATAGGATATAGAGCCAGGAAACATATTCGATTGCATCGAAATTAAACCGTATATCTGCCCGTTGATTTGTGCGTTTTGCGGTTTTATCGCGATTCTAGTTCCAATTTTTCGTCATTTTAGTAACGAACGAATTCACACCCCATCTAAATCGTCGTTGAATACGGAAAAAATCCGCAGAAAATCGATTCTTCTGCAATTTTTTTCGCGGTTGATATATTCGCGAATCTTTGAGTGAGCCGATTGGCTACTAGCCAAATGAAACGCGAGGTATATAACAGATATGTGTAGTGAGAACAAGTTAAACAGTCAATGAATCCAGTCGACACATTCGTTGATGAAATAGACCTAATTCGCGAATTTTTATACGTTTTTAAATTACGCGTTTAATTTCGCTCTCAAACAATTCGCGTTTTATCCAACATGCCTACTATAGTTGCGAATTTTCATTCTGACTGTACCGAAGTTGGCGGGTTAACAGACTGAAGGGAACACTGCAGCAGTTGCTGCAGATCAGTACCTTGAAAGTATCCGACCGGCCCAGCAGCCCACAAACCGACGTACCAACTCAAGGGACAAAGAGACGCCGCCGTCTCGAACGACGATAAAGAACAGAAAAAAATAAATAAATAAATAAAAAAAATTTGAAAAATGAGCAAAAATGTAATGAAAAAACAAACAAACAAAAAATATCTACGTATATATATAGCTTCCTATAATACATTGGTACTGATGCTGGTGGGCACAGAACTTCGGAAGAATAGCTACGCTGCGTGCGGTTACGCGGAATAGATAAATTTCTCATCTATCTGCGAAAAATGTTTCGAAGTTGCAAAAAAAAAAAAAAAAAACGACGTCTTTTCATTCCGTCTAGTAGATTCTACGATTGTAGATCGTTGAAATTTACCGACAGCCCATACCGCGACGAATGAATTAAAATTTGAAGCCTTCGTTGTGCATACGCATACATATATACATTATATAGGTATATATATAATATATGTATATACAGATGCGTGCAATTGCAGTTGCAGTTGCAGTGATGCAAGGACACGAAAATACGGAGCAACGAACTGCTTTCGACGGGGTCATTACCAATCACACTCAGTACTTTATAGTCATTGCGTTCTATAGACTTGACTGCGAAGATAATTGCGATCTGTAAAAATTTCGTAGCATTAATTTTGCGATCGAACTATGGGATGCATAATAAGATATTCTAATTCAGATTAGAATATCGAATGTTAGGATTTCTTGGTTTTTTGGTTTTCCTCGTTTTTTTGACACGGTTTGCTAATCAAAACGCCAAAATGATCAAATAGAAGAGCAAAGAGCAATCTCTTTCGATTTGTTACAGATTATGGGATTTCAAGGTATTGAAAAGCCGGGATATACATGTATAGGTGATTCTAAAACGAATACGATGGTGTTTTAAAATGGATCCTTCTTTCTTTAAGATGGATCCCTCTCGTTCGCCTTATGCCCCGGGCGTTCTTGGTATAGTATTTTTAAAGCGTCGGCATTCTTCCATCCTCTACCCCCGCCTTACGTCTCCGTCTCCGTCTCCGTCGCCGTCCTCTCCCTCGACGCCCGGGAAGCGACGCGCCTCGCTCGGCAAAATCGCATTAGGGCAGGTTCGGGTTCCCTGGCTGGGTTCGGCAACGTGCACAGCGGCGTCCCGCGCTCGCATTCGTTAGCGGCCCGAAGGCCGGGGTCAACGAACTCAGAACTCGCACGGTAGGACCCAAAGGAAGGGGGGCCTCATAGAATACAGGGTGGGGATAGGGCGCGGGCCCAATGGTGGGGGGGTGAAGTTGGGTTGGCACTCGCCAAAAGAGGAGAAATTCAATGGGTGAACCGACCAAGACGAGGTAACGAAGTGGGGCCTTCGAGAGAGGAGAAACCGCGAGGAATGGACGTGCCTAGATTTTTTCCTTTTTCATACTTATTTTACCACTTCTCGGTATAGTTTTGCTACTTTTCTTCTTTTTTTTTTCTTCTCTTTTCTCCTATTATTCATATTATCGCCATTTTCAAAGCGTAGATCAATTTTCATATTTTCTCATTCTATACGGTAGAAAATTCACCTAGATTTATTACGAAGTGATAAATTCTTCACACAGCAAAAATTTGGACTTTATTTATTGATATTTGATCATGTAATATAGTCTAGTCCATTGACCCACCGGCGAGATATTGCGTTTTCAAGTGTACCTTCGCTACAGAGTACTGGGCACCAGTATGCATGATGAAATGAATCCATGTGCTCCGGGAAACGGTATCGTATAATTTGGTCAAAAAAATCCGAATACGATTGTAGTAGATTTTTCTCTATTTTCTAATTGCATTTTCACATCTTCTCCTCACTCGCTAAAGGAAACCTTTTTATACCAAAGTATGAATAATTTGCGAATAGAAAAATGCTGAAAGGTATAAGATCGACCTTTTTCTTTTCTTCTTCTTCTTCTTCTCAATTCATTGATTCCTTAGAAAGCACGGTTCAAATCTTTCGTTTAATTAATCAGGAAGCGTACGTATAGAATTCCCGTCACGGAACCCTGCAACGATATGCAAAACGGTATTACGTGAGATTATTGCATACATCGATGATCAGCACAAAGCTAAATGATAAATAAAATCTTGATAAAATATATCTTTATCCCGTGGTAAAAAAAGAACAAATCTTTCTTCTCAAAACTCGCCAATGTCGCGACTGCCTCTTATTAGTCGTAGCAAAATCTCTATCGATCGAATGAAATCTCACGGTCAGATATATGCCATCACGCAGGCCACGTGCGACCAGAGTTTGAAGTTGGGGTAAAATCATGACCTACCCGAAAATTTCTCCTCTTATAAAGTTGGACTGGTCGTGGACGCGTGAGTTATATCTACACGCAAAGAGAATAGCTGCTCACTGCCCTTTTCCCCCCTGCACATATATACGTATATGTAGTACATACATAACCACCACCCACAAATATTCATCCGGCTTAGCCTAAAGCCACGATTCCCCTCTAGAACGGTGCGGTGCAGTGCAGTGCAGTGCAGTTTCCTCACCACTTGGACTTGTGTACATTTCAATGTATTACCGCGATTACACTCTACGTATATATGTGTATGTATGCGTATGTGTGTGTGTGTCGCGGTTCGCGAATAATACGCACGTGTGTATGTGTTTCTATCTACTGTATAGAACATACCAGTGAATTCTGTGCAGGGTTTGTACCTATGCTACGTCTGATGTGAGCCTGGAGAGAAGTACGCATTGTGTACGGGTCCTTGCCTTCATCCTCCGTCTTCGTCCTACTATTCGTCCTTCTTCTTCTTCTTCTTCTCGTAGTCGATCGTATTTTCTTATTTTTTTTTCTATTTTCGCTAGGGGTCTTTAGACTAGGCAAAATCTCAGGACGATCCTTTACCCACTGGTCTGCTTCGTTGCGGTTCTTGCAGCCGCATCACCACTAGCGAATTTCGTTAGTTATACATCTAAGGAGTATGAACGAAGATGGTAGATGGTTGTGAATGGATAAATGTGTGTGTTTAGTCGATGTATATCCCTACGTTCATGTGTATTCGTTTCAGGTCCCCCGAACGTATTCAAACTCGTTTGAGAGGATGCGACGACTTCGTAATGCGAGGATTGTTTCGTTCCTCCTTTGTTCCATCTTGGTTCCACCTTGGTTTTACCTTTGTTACATACATTTCTTTCCGCCGTCTGTCACCTAGAGGTTTGTTTTTTGACTTCCGCGACGGATTATAAACTTCGCGTATAATACGAATAGGCACAAGGCAAATCTCTACATACTATATATATACACTTTTTTTTCATCTTTTACATATTTTTGTTTTGTCTCAGAAAAAATCATTTCTTCTTTATATATCCACCTCACTCTCTCTCTCTCTTTCTTTCTCTCTATTTCTGAAGTCATTTATGATACTGCGGTATCTATGCAGAACACCCTTAGTTTTCACCCCACCGCCACCAACAGGAGGGGAAATAAAGTCTATTTCGCAAAGACGTTAAATCATCGCACCTTTTCCTTTCCTCGTGGTTTAAAATTAAACTCGCTATAGTATCAAAAAGACAACAAATTATTTCCATCGATCAGCCAGTATGCGTGTACCTTATACCTCCTCTATAACTATCCACGTGTAACAGTGCGTGTACATACGCCATACATTCTCAGGCTCCCCTAACTCTGCGTGCACCGGCCGAGGGTACACGGTTTACTATAGATTGCAAGTAGAGTTTGAGCCTACCGGGTGACGGATTAAATATCCTGCTTTATAACGAAAACTTTAATTAGAAGACGGATGAAAATTTGCCAAAGATTCGACTACGAAAAATGAGTTGATTCGATGGAATTGAAATTTGCGATATTAGTTTTACGTTTGGTAATCTACGTACATATATATATATATATATATATGCGAAATATTAACTGCTGATATAATTGGTCGTTGCACTCGGTGAATACCATTATAATATCTTATACAGACTTTGAACGACACGAGAGACTCATACGCCCATTGATATTAAATACGTTTGTTAAATTTCATTGCGTTGCGAATTTTCGCAAAGATTATTTCTGACCGAGTGACGATTTAAATTTTGCGTTAATTTTGCGTGGTAAATGTACCGGTATCGAAATGTTGGTTTTTCAATTGCCTGATGGTGTACCTGAATTTTTATCAAACTTGCGAATACCAGAAATTATTGATTAATCATTTTTGTTACTTTCTGAAGGGGTTGTAAGTATAAATTAGATTCGTTTTAGTTGATTTTAAAAATTTGCCACCCTGTTTGTAACCCCATCGTTCTCAATGCAGGGTTTACCTTTCAGTCGTGGTAACGTTTTCCATTTCCCGATAAACAACCCTCACTCGCTGTTAAACCCGTCCCATGGAGCTCTTTTGAATTCTTGCTGCTTTTATACAAATAATACTAGAAGAGACCCACTCATGCGCGATGAAAGGAAAAGTTGAGCACTATTTTATTCAAACTTTACGACCCACGGTCCTACCTATACTCTCCCATACATACTAATGCTGCTACTCATTGTCACGGTCAATGAAATCTTGGACACGTAATACCCCCAAAGGTTTTTCACCATTAGGGATATTTCGATCATTTAACCGATTCCTATTCTTTGGAAAATCATTTCAAATTTGATCAAGAAGAAAAAAGGCCTTTATACAGGTATGTGAGATATTTAAGAAAAAATCATGAAAAAATCGTACATTTCGTAGTCTAATTACGAGGATCGATTGATTATAGGTATAAACGCGTACAGGGTAAAAAAAGCTTTGAAATTCACTCGCTCTCTCTCTCACCGCAGCAAAGTAGTCCCAGTCCCATTATCATTCATGTATGGATATACCAGAGGTACCTATCTACGTATATAAATCATGTTTACGAAGCCCCCTGGTCACTCGGATTGATTAGGGGATGTGAAACACCCTGTATGAAAGCGCGCGTGCATCGGGGTACATGAGGGTGCCCGAGGGTGCCGCCCCTGTACGATGATGCCGTTGGGGTAGGCCTGGGTCTCGTTGGGGTGGTAGGCGGCGCCAATTCCACCCTGGTTTCCACACGCCGGGGAAAACGTCATCCATACCCCTGTTGGAAAAACTCTATATTTTCCGCCCCCCCTCCCCCTCCTTTACCGCGTTTTACTTCCTCGCCCATTTTTTTGTTTCTTCCACCGTTTTTTTTTTCATTTTTTTTTTCCTCTTCCGTTTTTCGTTTTATCTCTTTTTTCCAATCTGTTTTTTTTTTTTAATTTTTTCTCTCTCTCTCTTCTTCTCTCCCTATTTCTCGTATACCGGCATCATGCCTATAACCAACCCGTCCAACCATTCCGTTGAGAGTTCTCCACGTACCACTTTCGCCATGCATCATTCTGTATATACGATCATCACCATATCATCGGGGTACCACGTTCTATGTATACCATATACCAGTACGTCGACCAGATACGGTGGGGACATACCAACCAGCATCCCTTTAATTGCAAGGGTGCCCAGGCCTTTCAAATGATATCCATAAACCTTTTGCGAAAGGATGGACAAATGACCACCAGGTAGACGCCTATATATATATATCTACTACAGAGTGCAGAAACCCCAAGCTTTTATTATTAATATGTATTTAAAAGTTGTGTACGTGAACGGTTCTGGACCACACGAATAATTACCCGAGCTGCCGACACTGTCGATTATCAATATTTAATAATGTTCGATCTTTGTACTTGCTGTATGGTACGATATAGAGTGCATAGTGCTGGTATTATTTTCACCCTTAAATTTTATCAACTACATTACTTAATAATTCATTTTCAACACTCCTGATAGAATTTATCGCTATTTTTATATTCAACAACAAAACCTCGGAGTAATATCTATACAACGGTTGAAGTCTACCTGCAGTACGTTGAACATTATACCGTTAATTTGTCTGATTAATTAACTTCTCACCAAGAAGCGAGGAAAGCCTTGTTAAAAGATAGCCGTCTCGTTCTGTATAACACTATTAACACTGTAAAAATGTTTTTTTTTTTTCTTTTTTTATCCTCGATTATTCGCGTACTGACCATTGTGGTAAAAAATATTATCTCGCCAAACACGCGACTTCTGCGGTTTTTTTCAATTTTTCCTAATTTTTTTCCTCGGTTTACCACTATAAAAACGAAACTAATTGGATCCATTTTTTCATCTTCCCTCTTCACTGTTTATGCGCATTTTTTTTTTTTTTTGTTCGCATCGAATTTTGATCTTCTATTAACGGATTTGAACTCCTTTTGGTACCGGACACATCGCTCAGGGGAATGTCATGTCATGTAGTCGATGCAACAGTGTTGGAGCGGAAGTGGTAGTCATCGGTGCGATATGTTATATGTGGAGGAAGATATTGACCTAATTGAGTGAACCTTTTTAAAAATAAACATTATATATTTTTATCAAAGGTTTCAAAGCTAGCCGGGGCATTTTAGCATGAAATTTTTGCTTGCATAATAAATGCGCAACCTTCCACTTCACTCCGAGCTGTGGCTTGGTTGGTTCGTTCAGATTAGGTTGGCTTAGGCAAACAGCCCTGGTTCGCCGGACCGAAGCCTAACCTACCGTAACGTTGCAAAAATAACAAGTCTTCCATATACTTGTTTTTTTTTTTTATTTTTTTTTTTACACTCTTTTTACCACTTTCCAACATATTTCACTATATAGAAGGGCTTCACAGGTATGCTTACACATGCGTGCTATGTGATAAAAACTTTTACCCATACGGTATAATCGAATGAATAAATTTTACTGATTAGTTTCGGAATATTTTTTTGGCAAACTCCATTTAGGCGAATTTTTTTTATTGACTTTGGGGAATCGCTGATTATATACCAAGTCTATACTTAACTTCATTTTTTTTGAGACTACACGATTAATGGGAAGATCACACCTTGTAGAAATACGTCAATCGATTACCTCTAACAGTCTTCTATTTTGCAGCAGTTTAATCAGGCTAAAACCTACCTTTCATTCAATTTCGTCCTATCTATTTTATGGCCAAATCGATGCAATTAACAATCAACCCCATAATTTCCGATCTTAATCATTTAAAAATCATTTTTCTATAGTTGAAAACTATTCAAACCCACGAATTATTTTCATCCCTCACGACAGTGAGTCGGCAGTACTTCAGCTATAACGACACTTTTTCAATAAGTTAAATAGGGATTTAAAAATCGTGTAGGTATAAGCTATAGAAAAAGCTTTTCAGAAAAGTCAAACTTTTCCAACCGTTTGATAACTTTCAACAGGCTTATTTGTAATATCAACCGTTTCGGAGGCAGGGATACTATCCCATTCAAGAGCTATGCGAATTTCATTCTACACGCTCATTCTCTATCTGCGCTCTGAATTCGCGGTACTCTTTTTATTCCACGGGTTTATTTTTTTATTTTTTTCCACGTTTTTGCCAATGGTCGACAGAGAGTAAAGTTTTAATCAAAGCAATGAGATCGTTCGTTGAAACATGCCTGTGTTACACTCGTGTGTCATAGAGTCAGGAATAATTATACACCAGCCAAGTATGCGATAACTATACATGAATATGTTTTTTTTTATTTTTTTATTCTTTCTTTCTTTTCAATGGTGAAAATATGTACAGAATTAATTGTCTTTGTCTATTGTATATTATAATAAATTTGTATAAATTATTTGGTAAATTGAAACTAATGTATGTGATGCACTTCTGCAGTAATACAAGAGCTATATAGTAACCACGTCAAAACACTGTACCATAGTAAAGTCGTAATTAAGTCAACGTCGAGTATTGTATAATCGGATAAGACCGGCGTAAACGTAGGTAATGATAATTGGAAGGGGACGAAGCGGGAGCTATAGCGGTGGGAAAGATGCGCTTGAGGAAAGCCCGCGGACGGGTAATGCGTAACTAAGTATGCAGGTAAGCGTCCGGTAAGTTAACCGAACGCTAGAGTTCTGTAGAGGAGAGTTCCATAGCTTAAGAAGTCAAAGTTTCTTCCATGGTAATTCAACCAGTCAATAAATTCAAGTGAATGCAAACTCGAGCCCCATTGGGGAAAAAGGGGGAAATTCTTTCCCCATACTAATTTCCGATAAAATCTTTTTATTTTCTCTAATTTCTTTAAACTTTTTGTATTAAAAAAAGTTGAAAACCTGAAATTGGGATGAAAATTTTCTAGTTTCGAGAAACCCCCTAACGTATAGAATCACTCCCTGTGCTTAAACGTGTAATCAAATACACCATAGTGGTAGGTTATCCGATATATATGATCCTGAGGTTGTCGGACAGATGAAATCACCGAGATTCGATCCACCAGATGAAACTGGAACACGAGGCTCGGGTTAGCGAGTCAGTAGCACACAAGCTGTCGGCAATGAGGTTTGCCTTTACTTGTGTGTTAACACCTTCATACGCCACCGCGATTCGCGTCTGTATTTCGCGTGATATACAGTACCTCATCTCAACGCTGAATCAGGTATACGCATGTAATACATGTAGGTACGTTTCAACTAAGGTACCTTATACTGCTCTGTGCCTGATTTTACACTTCAACACTCTTTCTAATTGCATTTCTTTCGTAATACGTAAAATTGGAACAGCTATACTAGGGCCAGGTCTAGCTTAACTTCCCATGGTTTCAAGCCATTCGGTTATTCATCTGAAACTTGGAGAAAAAAAAATATATACACGATTCCTTGTATCGTGTATATCAAAAGTTAAGAAACTTTTCATGAAATTTAAACAACCCCTAGGATGAAAAAGATTTTCCATTGAGTTTGAAAAAGATGAGGGGAAAGAAAAAAATATATAAGAATCGTATAAATTGTTGACTTCTCTAATACTTTAGTCAAAGTACGTAAAATAGACAACGGGGAATAGTATACAGGGTGGAGGAGGACACAGTATACAGCACGCACGATCGACGGAAGTAAAGCAACCCGGGCATCGCTGGCTACCTCTATACATAGACATTTTCGCATATATGTACATATGTATTTATGTATAGGTGTATATATGTAGCTATATTTAAGTACAATATACGTGGGTAGGTACATAAAATACAGGGATATAAAAGGAGTGAGTATAACGTGGTGGTGCAGTGTTTATGTACGAGTACACCTTCCTGCCCTTATACACACGTATACGCATACCTAGCTACCCCTAGACTCGTAAGGTTTTGGCGTATGTATGGATCCTATATGAATGTGTGGATGTACGTTGGTACGCAGGAAGGAGGCGAACGAGGAAGGAGTGCAACGAGCGAGTAGCTCTTGTAGGGGTACGACGACGCGGGGGTTCCGCGGCGACAGCAGCGGCCCCGAGGCACCGAGTTATAAGATCGATAGCTGATGTGATACCACCCACAAAACCCTACCGAACCTCACCCAACTCTACTACTACTACCCAACCCTAGACCTGCCCTCGGTTCGTTCACCCCCGCGGCACATTCGACCCATTATCTGTTCCAAATGTCGTCGGAGCAGCGAGGTCGTTTCGTTTACGGCTGACGACGCCTTCAACCATCCCTTGTGCCAGAGCCTTGCCAAACCCCAATGCACTATTCGCCATCTATACTGGTGTCATTTTTTATTAAGGTTACATCTCCTATGGTTTAATTCGACATTTCTTTCATTCGTTAACAATTGGAGAATCGAAACGTTCAAGTTTAGCCCCGAAAACTTCACGATGAAATTTTTTTCACTTTAGTGTAGGTGAAATTCTTAAGATAATCAACCCTTTCGCGTATTAGAAAGACAGAGGAGTTTAGTTCGTTCATTTTTTATTTTTATTTTCTTTCTTTCTTTCTTTCTTTCTTTCTAACAGGATTTGGCGAAAATAAGCGAATCGAAAAATTCTGCACAGTTTTAGGATCGACTTTTTGCGGTTTCTCTAGGTCACAGGTGGAATTTTTTGTCCGGTTTCTTGACAACTCACTTTTACGCAACCCGACCTTCTGTCGTACAGACAGCTAGATATACAGTCGCATTGAATCGATCAATTATTTAGTCTTACTGCAGATATAACATGGATACTACCTACTTACGTATAGACTGTATTCTTGATGATTGGGTCAAACACAAAGTGCAAATAATTATTATCTTAGTCATCATTAAATCATTAAAGTTTACTTTATTCAAATTGAGTTTCATAACATTCAATTATAAAATCAGTTTTTTTTCTTTCTCGGTTTTAGTTACAGCAGCTTCGGTTTCCACTCGACGCCGAGCTTCAAGTACGAGTAAATTGTGTCAAAGTGAGTACCATTACCCAACATTCGAATTATACAAATTGATTTTCTTCTCCTATGATGATATGATATACCTGCACACTTCGTATTTATTAATAAATTTTCCTCTAACGTTGATTGAGAGAAAAGGGAATAAATAGGTACGGACGATTTCGTACATACACATAAATATAGAATTTCTAAGATTACCCGAAGGTATATAGGATCTGTCGATCCGTCATTTGATCGCTTCGAAAAAGTTCTTGTACGATCGAAGAAACTCGAACGGAAACAGCGGAAAGAATTTCCAGAAACTTTTTACTATCGTTGATTTTTCTTTTTTTTTTCTTTTTCGTTTCTTTCGTTTCTTTATTTCATTATTTTTGTTTTATTTTTAAAAGACGAAAGTCGAATGACGTTGCAAACTATTCTAGAAAGAAATAAGGGCAGGGGGTTCTCGTCTTTGACGTTTTATGTATCCGAAATCGATGACAGGGTGGTTCGTTCTTGGTGCAAAGGGGCGACTGCTGAAATGCACATCGTTTCTTAATTTTTATTTTTTTCTTCTTTTTCCTCGTACCTCGTACCTGCTACCTGGAGATAAGATTTCAATTTTTGTCTGTTTTTTCTTTCTCAAAATCTTGCAAACGGAATTATTACCGTTAGATTTTTCCTTAAAAGAAAATTGGCAAACTAGCTCAAACGCAATTGTTTGCCAAACTCGACATACATCGAGGTTTCGTATTGATGATACAGGAGAACCGATCCCAAAGGTGATAAATATCGTCCAGGAAAGAAACAAACTGTGCTGTACCACGCGAGTTTGGTATACGGCATTCGTGTCGTTCCCGTTAAACGCCTGGCTGCATCCTCGAGACCCAGGCGGGTTCGAGTGTTAAAAATCGTCGCAATTTCATAAACAAATCGTTTCCATTCTACGCTCCTATACGCCGCAACCCCCCGTCAGTATTTCTTCTCCTATATATTTTATTCTTTTTATTTTTCGTCCCTTCTTCGCTCTTCTTATCTTCTCAATCTTTTCTCAAGCTTCTGTCTTCCCCGCAAGCTTCGGCTGTTTTCATGGCCGTCATTTAGTGGGTTCGTTCACCCCTTGGCGGTTGGTGGTTATATGGTGGGGGTTACCAGACGGCACGTACTACCGCAGGGTGCGACTTGCGGCGGTGGGCGCGTTCGTCGCCTCGACGCCGGGTCGTCGTCGTCGTCATCGTTGAGACCACGCGGCGAGGGGTTATAAGGGGGGAAGTTGAGGTAGGTCTGGGCCTCGCCAAAGAGTCGCGGGGCGTCGATGGGTGCGAGAAACGTGCGAAAACGCGACCTCGTAATTTACGGTTTATATTTAGGAAATCGCGATAAACGTTAAGATGGAAAATAATTGATATCTGATTATAATCGACAACAGGCGAATAATATTTTTGATCTCAAAGGGCGTCGGGACGCTGTTAAATTTTTTATGTATTTTTGGGAGGAAAGAGGAAAGTAAGGGCTACCTTTACTATCTACGCACTGCTTCGCGAAACGACGTTGTAAAACTAGGAAGCGTCGTTTCGGTCGGTTTTATATAATACCTGTGTATATATATTCATGTTAACGTATATACAGGGTGGACGTAAAACAATTTAATATAATCCGATCTATTTGCTGAAAGAAAATAGCCGGAGATAAAATATTTCGTTCTGTTCCTATTCATTTATCTTATAACATTAACTTTCCCAAAATCTTTTACGAAATTCGATATACGTTGAAATAAGAATAAAAAAAATCGTACAGAATAATGGAAAAGGCTTGACGATTACAGCTCCGAGGTATAAGATCGAAGTTTAATGGTGAAAGGTTGTAAAAAGTTTGATAAAACACTTTTATTGATGAACGAAACTATACATACGCGATACTGCAATGTGCAATCCGACCAAAGGAGGTCGTTCGTTTTTAACAGGTGGTACGCGAGCACCTGAGGATAACGCGACGCCTAGCTTCAGGATATAAGCTGCAGCGGAAAGGATATATTGTTCGATAATATACAAGAGTGGATGAACCCTCAGGATAAAGTTTTAGGCTTTTTATTACAATTTACATACATATTTTTTTTTTTTTTTTCCAGTTTTCGTAACTTTTTTGACAACATTTTTTGGCAACGTTTAATAATGGCGTTGCAGATTTGTAACGGTAAATCTCATTGGTCTTTGAGGTATAGCTATGGCGGATTATTAGTTTGTTTAGAGTCCAGGGCACGCACTTGATCGCAAAAGTCTCTCCCTCTCTTTCTTGGCTCTGGAGTTCTGCAGAGGTAACGAAACGGCTTCAAGTTTCATCGTAAAACCTGCCTTGGGGGTTTTTTTTTTTGTATTTTCAATTGTTTTCGAATCGAGTGGTCATGGGAACTCGAGCCTTTACCGCATAAGGATAGAGACAACCCGATGTTAACTTAACTGTGGCGGAACGAAGAAGGAAGAAACTAAGACAGACTGAGAAACGGATAAAACGAGATAGGGAGAGAAAAAATTTACGGAACAAGTCTTAACAGTCGAGTCTACTAGTCAGTTGAGATTAAACGGTTCGAAGTTTTCCGTTTTCTATGAAAAAAAATCCTCCATATATTCGGATCATCGAGTCACATGGCGTTTCTATAAGGTCGACAGCAGAAGACTACAAATTACATATGAGTGTTGCAGATTTTGATATCACGCCACTTTAAGGCCCTGGGTAGCGATGCAAGTCTGGCAAGACATAAATCCACCCGATATGGCCCATGTTGATATTAGGGGATGCCACAGAAAATTTCTACACATGTCGCGATCTTAAATCTTAGTGAGACTAATAAATACAGAGCTTTAAGGTAAAGCTATAGACTCAGCGGGATGAATGGGTGCAATGTGATTAACTCAAGACTGACTGCACTGCATCGCAGCTAGCCTGTTCTTGGACTTGGCGTTTAAACGTGATGCTGGATCTAGCTGATTACACGTTGCTCTCAGGTATCGTAGCGCCAGCATCAACACACGGATTGATATCAGTAAGAAATAGTATATGAATTAATGCTGGTTGAGATTGAAGTAAACTGTGCGAATAATTTCATTTCTACTTGATCTGAGACTAAATTCTACCGATTCATTGGAAAAAAAAAGAAAAAAAAAGGGACCTTAGAGAAGACATCCTCAGAATTCTCGATGCAACGTTCAATTACCTGAAACGGTAGAGTGAATAAACGACGGAATCTTAGGAGACCTTTGGCCAAAGTCCAAGAACTTGAAGAGACAGTACTGCATCGATGCAGTTAGCGACATAGCGACTTCGGTGGCGCTATAGACGTGGCACTTAGACTTGAATAATTAATCGTTAGTACACACGAAATAAAAGAAGATCGTGTCTACAGGGAATAAAAATAAATGTTGGAACGTGTCGTATAAGTTCCTTAAGCGAAGTATACCTAGCCATCCAAGTATCCAAACCCTCAACACTAGCTAGATGCGGCTAATGATTAAGTCGGTCAGGCGCGAGCCTAACGTTGTATCTGTCTTGAGTGACGGAAGCTAACTCTTTGCCAATTACTGACGTGCTCTGGGTAATTGTTACCTGGTAACGATTTAAATATACAAAGACTGGAGGGAAGAAAAAGAAAGAAAAAAAGAAAGGAAGAAATGAGAAAAAGTTAAGGTTCGTTGGTATTCGCGGCTACCTTATAGCCCCCAGTCCATAATATATTGGCCTAGGATTGAGCACGACCTACGGAAACGTCCCTGCAACTCCAGCTTGTCGATGTAATAGAACAAAACAATTTAAGCCACAGACGACACTATGGCTTCGTATTTAGGTGAATAATCCCATTACCACCGTCGTGTCACGTACCATGTATAGCAGGAATATATCCATATTCGTACATAGGTAACACACCTTTCCTTCTATATATATATACGAAATATGCAATATGTTCACTGCCCCGAGTACAGCTTACATGGGACCAGGTCAGCCCTCCAGACTTCGTAGATTAGGGGATGATGAATTTTTTGTTTTTGTCGTTCTTTTGAGAATCAACATATTTTTTAAGCATTTGGAGATTATTTAAATCCGCTGTTTCAGGTCTAATGAAATCCGAGTATAAATCATTTCGCATTCATGCTGACGCCGTCTATTATAATTAAACTATAATATAACGAGCTTGACACATGGTCGTACTAGCATCCAGGGACTAAATGGCAACTACTAATCCATTTACGTGACACTAGTCGTCTCAAAGAGTTGTCAATTACCTATAAACATCCTCGATTTTATCGTATAAGATATTTCATACGTCTTGAACTTCAACCACGTTTACTTTACCGCGTTACATAGCTATAGAGTTATTAAAGATCGATCCTAAAGATTCTCATCACTATGGACCACCCAGTTTATAATTCGCAACCTTGATCCGCGGCTTGATTCTTTGTTCGATATTATTACAGCCCAAGATCTTTGCGAATAAAATCTTAAACATTCGATCGTTTCCACTACCATTGTACCAGCTGACCTCGTATAAAGAGACCCAAAAAAAAAGTGTAATTGAAATAAATGACGAATAATGAGGAAAGGGATTAAAGTCCTCAAGCGTATGCTCATTACAGCAGCTGTAAATGAAAGTTAAAAAAAAAAAAACAAAAAAAAAAAAAAAATGTATAATACAAGCAGTTTCTTGACAGCTTAAAAGCTCTCGTATATAGTAGGCCTTCGGAAGTGCGTACACATAATACCACCTAACTGGCGAGTAAGCAAGCAAGCAAGCAAGCAAGCAAGCAGACAGACATACAGACAGACAGACTGACTGGCAGGTCCGTAGGATGTAGGGGCTGGGTTAGGCTGACTCAGGTTGGGGTAGGTTGCGGGATAAATAAAGCCAAGTTTTTAATAGCCAATACTAATCAATGAAATACGAAGCTCTGGCATGGCACACGGTTCTCTGCTGCATAGCTCTCGAATGTGCCTCTGCGCAAACAAAGGGTGTATGTGCCTTCGACGATGCCCTGCTGCACTGTGCGCCTGGTGCACGGACCCTCCTCGTCTCTCCTTTACTCCACGGCTATGGGAGAGCCATTCTCTCTCTTTCTCTCTATCTCTCTCTCTCTTTTCCTCTCCCTCTCCCCCTTGCCCCCCTGTTTTTTTCCTCTCTTTCTCTCTGTCTCTCTCTTTCTCTCTCTCTCTCCCGTGGCATTTTTCAGGACGGATATTTAACACGTTGCGTAGGTCAGTGCCCTGCTGATGGCAACGGTACCCTATTGGCTGGCCGGTAACCCTGCCACGAAATGGGGCCTTGGGATTGGCCAGTTCGGCCCCTAGAATGCTTTGCTGGCAAAGCTACCTCACACGCCAGTCGTTTCTCGTCATATTCCGTCGTGGCTAAATTCTACGGTGAGTAGCCAGACTCTAGGTGGTTTTCTTCGGTAACGTCGTCGACGTTCATCGTTTCTTATTATCGCTGTATAGACCTAAGTATCCAGCTGTATTCGATGGGGAACGAATCTAGAATATATGGGAATAGTTACCGAGCTTTAGAATAACGTTGGGAAAGAAAAATTTGCCAGAAATTTTATGAAAATGAAAAATTTGATACGATCAAGAAAGGGGTGACTTGAATTTCTAGATACGGGGCTGTAACGTGATGCGTCGAAAAGTTAACTTAGTTCTAGACATACGCTTGCACCCAAGTAAATAAATATAAATGCAATGAAGAAGTAGGGGGTACATAAAGAATATATGAACTGAAGAGGGAAGGGAGTTATGTATGTACGACTGTCATGCGTGTAATGCAATTATGAAGCTATTTACATAAAATTATGCTAATCATTGAATTAAGATGAGGCACCTGGGTCATACGGACGTGGTTAGTGATAATTATTGGTACCAACCGTGCGGCAATTAGGGTAATAAAAATCGGATAAAATTGTATTCATTAAGCCAAGTTGATTCGCAATCGTTAAGGTGGGTCACGATATCATTTATACTACTATAATCCCCCTTTTACCTTCACCCTTCACCCTTCACCCGGTGTAAGGATCACCAGAATTCGCTAGTCTTCTGAAACATAAATTAATTACTGAAAATCGAAACCATCATGCTCAACTCTGTGCTTAATGCTGATATCGAAGCTTTATATATATATAGGTAATATTAGACAAGTAAAACAAGTCTGATCCACATACGGGACGATTCACGATAAGCAGCGCGTGTCTTTGACTGTCTGATCCTGCGTTGCCAGCGGCAATCGAATCGTTCATCTCGTTTACTTCATCGAGCTATTCCTGATAGTTTATCTCTATATTGTCGTTATAATGGCAGCACGCGTTCAAGCCAATTACAAACGATCGACTTCAGAAATACGCGATTGAATTGTACAATTTTCTTTTTTTTTTCTTCTTCTTCTTACTCTCAGCAGTCAAGGTGCAGGAGACTATAGAGTCAGATGATTAAATCCAGTTCCTACAGAAATCTGCAGACGTATTTCACGATACCCAGATCATGGAATTAGCAATAGAGCCTTGCGAGGTGAATAGATTCTAAAAATTAATTGAACTAAGCTTGATTCAAGCTTCTCTTATTTTTAGTCACGAGACTTTGTGGACTAATGAAATACCTACGTGTGAATAAAAAATATTTGAAAACTCGTGCTGAACTTTACTAAACAAGCGGATATGAAACTGGCGTTGTTATCTGTTCTGAAAAACCGCATGGATCACCGGATGCAGTTACGGAATTCCCTAATGTTATCGCAGTGAAATAAACAGTTCTATTCAGTCAGATTAACTTTATATGAATAAAAAATGAAAACGTAAAATATTTCATGTATGAAATTTTGGAATCGTTGAATAGGAATAGGCAAAAGTTTCGAATTTTTTGGTTGTATTGAATTTACTGCTGTGAATTTTATTCGCCAGCAACGCCTAGGATATGATGAAAATGGAAAAACGATCCTTCGCAAATTTCAGTAATCTGAATCTCCGAGATTTCTACTTTCGAAAAGTTTGATGAAATTCTATATTTTAACAAATATCTTATAACCGCAGACTTAATAGGCTAACGTCTAGTTCTAACGAAGGAGAAAATTCGATAGAATTTCGGACTAAGCGATAAAGTTCTCGTTCAACTTTGGTGTAACTAGCTTACTTTAGAAACGGTGCAATTTCAGTGTGTCTTAACTCTTGATTTCCGGAATTAGAGAAGCGATTGCAGGACGTAATCTGAATTCTCGGTATCCAGAATTCAGCCAAGCAGATAGCTAGCCAGAATTATTGTGTATTTTACGTGTAACGTTTCCCATTTACAATTTCCCATTATAACGCGGAAAACATTTCTATAAATAAATAACTCAAATGGAAAGCAAAGATCTTGAGTATCTCTCAGTATTTCATTATTTCCATTCCGCAACTGCCGGTATTAAAAAAGGAAATTATAAACAGTTTGACGTTATATTTATTAATCCGAAGAAATGACGAGAAAACGAAGTGCTCTGATTTTAATTTCTCAGGGATTTAGAAATTAAATTACGCATATTCACAGACAGGATAATTTCATTTGGTCAAATCTACCAGGATGTATAATTCTCAACAACTGTTGCAAAGGCCGGATCTCTAAGAGGTCTTTGATTAGTACCCGTGTAGAAATTGTGCTGTGGTGCTGGCAGGGTCCTGATAAAGCGTGCCATAGTGCAAATGAGGCCCAGGTTAGGCTAAGCTGTGGCAGCCTGTTAGGGACCCCGCTGGATGTTCCCGTTTTAGATACCAAGCCAGGCCGGGGGCTAGTCAGGCTGCCAAACTCGCACCCCATAAGCTTTAGCAAACCGTAGCTCCTTCACCGTTGTCCCTAGAGTGAAATCCTTACGACATTTTTTGATCCTCATTCAATTATCTAGATACGGAATTTTCGCTTTTTTTTTTATCGATCCATTTTTCGATTTTTTTTTTTTCGATCCTAGTTTTCGCACAATTTAAGCTTTAGCACACCATAGCTCCTTCACCGTTGTCCCTAGAGTGAAATCCTTACGACATTTTTTGATCCTCATTCAATTATCTAGATACGGAATTTTCGCTTTTTTTTTTATCGATCCATTTTTCGATTTTTTTTTTTTTCGATCCTAGTTTTCGCACAATTTAAGCTTTAGCACACCATAGCTCCTTCACCGTTGTCCCTAGAGTGAAATCCTTACGACATTTTTTGATCCTCATTCAATTATCTAGATACGGAATTTTCGCTTTTTTTTTTATCGATCCATTTTTCGATTTTTTTTTTTTTCGATCCTAGTTTTCGCACAATTTAAGCTTTAGCACACCATAGCTCCTTCACCGTTGTCCCTAGAGTGAAATCCTTACGACATTTTTTGATCCTCATTCAATTATCTAGATACGGAATTTTCGCTTTTTTTTTTATCGATCCATTTTTCGATTTTTTTTTTTTTCGATCCTAGTTTTCGCACAATTTAAGCTTTAGCACACCATAGCTCCTTCACCGTTGTCCCTAGAGTGAAATCCTTACGACTTTTTTTGATCCTCATTCAATTATCTAGATACGGAATTTTCGCTTTTTTTTTTATCGATCCATTTTTCGATTTTTTTTTTTTCAATCCTAGTTTTCGCACAATTTAAGCTTTAGCACACCATAGCTCCTTCACCGTTGTCCCTAGAGTGAAATCCTTACGACATTTTTTGATCCTCATTCAATTATCTAGATACGGAATTTTCGCTTTTTTTTTTATCGATCCATTTTTCGATTTTTTTTTTTTCGATCCTAGTTTTCGCACAATTTAAGCTTTAGCACACCATAGCTCCTTCACCGTTGTCCCTAGAGTGAAATCCTTACGACATTTTTTGATCCTCATTCAATTATCTAGATACGGAATTTTCGCTTTTTTTTTTATCGATCCATTTTTCGATTTTTTTTTTTTCGATCCTAGTTTTCGCACAATTTAAGCTTTAGCACACCATAGCTCCTTCACCGTTGTCCCTAGAGTGAAATCCTTACGACATTTTTTGATCCTCATTCAATTATCTAGATACGGAATTTTCGCTTTTTTTTTTATCGATCCATTTTTTGATTTTTATTTTTTCGATCCTAGTTTTTGCAGAATTTAAGCTTTAGCACACCGTAGCTCCTGCAACGTTGTCCCTAGAGTGAACTTTTAAGGACGTTTCTTGTTCCTTATTCAATTATCTAGCAACGCATTTTTCGCATTTTTTTTTTCGATCCATTTTTTGATTTTTATTTTTTCGATCCTAGTTTTTGCAGAATTTAAGCTTTAGCACACCGTAGCTCCTGCAACGTTATCCCTAGAGTGAACTTTTAAGGACGTTTCTTGTTCCTTATTCAATTATCTAGCAACGCATTTTTCGCGTTTTTTTTTTCGATCCATTTTTTAATTTTTATTTTTTCGATCCTGGTTTTTGCAGAATTTAAGCTTCAGCAAACCGTAGCTCCTTCACCGTTGTCCCTAGAGTCACCGGCGTATACGCCATTCTTACCCATATGTAATTTGTAGTCTTCTGGTGACCTTATAGAAACGCCATGTGACTCGTCCCCCATGATATAATCTCCATATCTATCCCAATGTTGCAGTATAAATGAAACGATGGTCAATCTTAACTCCTGATGCCTATCCTGATTTTTCGACAAGCAATACGACAGCGCGCGAAAAAGACAATTCCCATCTGGTTTCATGGGGGACGAGTCACATGGCTTTTCTATAAGGTCAGCAGAAGACTACATATGAGTGTTGCAGATTTTGATATCAAGGCACGCCACAACAGGGCCACTTTAAGGCCCTGGGTAGCGATGCAAGTCTGGCAAGACACAAATCCACCCGATATGGCCCATGTTGATATTAGGGCCTGCCACAGAAAATTTCTACACGGGTAACAATCTACTTCACAATTCGCACCATGCGATGATCAAATATGATGTATTTTCTAACAATCAATCGCACATTTTCATCATCACTTATTTTAGAGGATGAACAAATGTAGAATTGCTAAGAACCGTGATAATTTCATCTATGACTCTTCTTTATTCTATATATTCAGCTTACGTTTTCGTCATTGGCTTGAATAAACGCATTTCCTTTTTAGCTAGAATTTGCACTATACCCTATCGCCTATGAATCATAGAGAAAAATAGATCGATATAAATGTATAGCCATTTCTGCTAGCTAATTAAAATTATCAGGCCTTAATTGATTCTGAATGAAATGAAATCGAGGAAGTCCCTGAGTGACGCCACTCGACCAAACTTGTTGCCATAGCGATCGCAACATTGCGCGAAAACACGTGTATCGGATTCTCGTTTTCCACATTTCAGCTTAAACTGAATTAGCACTCTATGTATACAGCCGACTTCAATGGGGTGGTCATTGAACTCACAGAAGCCTGAAATCCCTCTGGTTTCTTACATAAGGGGTTGTGGCAGTCGCAGTAGCGTAGCTAAGGGTAGTTTCAAATCGTATCATCCGACTCGGGATCTGAATTACTCATATCGTTAGCTAGGACGTGTTATTTTTCTTTGGAAAACGAGCACAAATTTTCTTTATTACTATGAATTGTAATCGAAACTATAGTCCGAGCATATCTAAACTGAACTAACCATTAACACTATGACGACACGTCTGGGTAAATTTGCGGAAGCTGAACCGCAAACGTCGATATAATATCATTCTAAACTCGCCCAACTATTATTGTGATAAATGTTATCGCATTTACCACCATATGCACCGAGTGGTATCGTAAATTATTACTTGTCCTTGGACACACGGTTGTCCCATGGTCTCGTAGGAAGAAACCCTTACCCAGAATATGTTAATCACCAACGAGGCTGGGATACTGAATGAATGTAAAAAAAAAAAAATGAATTCTTCGAATAATGATGATGACGACGATTATTACAAAACCGCAAACCATTCTACTCCGTTACGCAATTCATTACGAAACACTAATTAATCCGTATCCGATTTATCGTTGCTTGTCGTATTTCGTCCCTATAATTGCAACAGTGAAATTCTATGAATATACAGTCCTTGCTAAATAGGAAACAGCTGGTACCATTATATGTACCTCGTAGTGTAAGGGATGATTCAGTAAACGACGAAGTTTCGTTTAAAATACATATAGATAGTATTCGGATTACCTATTGTCAAACGTGTGGCATCATCGAATCTTGATCTCATATATAAGTATAATAAAATAAATCTTTAAAAATAAGAAAAGGACGAGTACGAGGATTTCTACCG
This sequence comes from Tenthredo notha, assembly GCA_914767705.2. Taxonomy (NCBI): domain Eukaryota; kingdom Metazoa; phylum Arthropoda; class Insecta; order Hymenoptera; family Tenthredinidae; genus Tenthredo; species Tenthredo notha. Next base: position 1,165,905 of record OU611920.1, on the reverse strand, counting down.
GTATAGTACACCCCGGCCACGTGCTCCGAGACGTCCTTAAGCTATAAAGTTGAACCATCGGGCATAAGCACGGATAGTAGCTGACCGGTTGAGGAAGGAACATGCATTTATATGCACTCGGTTAGGTAGGTAGGTAGGTAGCTAGATAGGTAGGTACGTGGATCGTGTATAGGTGTACGATAAATACAGATATAAATGAAACCAAGTGTGTAGGAGTGAAACGGAAGCTGAGTTTAACTTTCAAGTTGGCAAGAGACAGACTGAGATGACCAAAGATAGGTGCAGCTCTCGTGTCAGTGGGATAAAGTAGTCACGATTCGCGGACAACCAACTACCACTTTATCTACGTCGAGTTGTACCCCACGTGGAAGAGAGAATAGTATCTACGACGCTTACAGATTAACAAGTGTCCCACGAATTAGGGGATCAATAAATTTACTGCACGACTATAGTCGAATCGGAAAATAGTTTTTTTTTAATTTTTTTTTTACAGATTTAACACCGTAGAGTTGTAAAGTACAATTTTATTCCTATTCACGATCTATTCAAGTACCGTTACAAACGAACTGTGTCATGCCCGAGCGATTTAGATGAATTGACGTTAGGTCTTATTGTCAGAAGTTCATTTGCAATATTCGTATTGTATGGATTTATTAATAATCTTGTCATTAAACAGCTGTCTCAGTTGTGGTAAGGAAAATCTAAATTAGTTGAATGAATTTGCCATGATATGGAAATTACGACGTCCCGGCATCAGGAAGCCAGAATTCTACGCACCGGGTATCGCAGAGTCTCTTGGTCAGGGTTAAAGTGGGTCATAATGAACCGAGAGACTAGGGAATCAATGCCACACGTCCGAGAAACCTCGATTTTGGTCCGAAACGATCGGCCACCGCAGTGGTACGATCTGTAGGATCCAGAATCCAGGCCTTTGTAACATGTTCCCACAGCCTCGTGTTCGCCAATCCCATTATACAGCGAAAGCCGTCGACCGCTAAAGACCGAATTCTTCTCTTTATAATATCGAAGGTATAGATATACCTACGCGTATATAGAATGAATTTTCGCGAACGTTAGTACGAAGATCGACTCGTTATCTGTACCATTATATCGAAGATAGATATATAAGATCGTAGATCATAGATGCGTAATGATCAGACAGTGGAATCTGGGTTCAAACTTTCGTCGCGTTTCTCGAACGGTTCATACCACGTTCCATTAGGTCACTGACGTCGTTCGAGTGTATTACCGAGGTCATCATCTTGGTCCAGGGATAAAAAGATGGCGATTGGCGGTCGGTAGAGGCTAGGAGAGCGAGAGATCGGACAAGAAAACTGGGAGAGAATGAAGCCGACGTATTTCTTGGTTGACTCTTTTCAGGCTTTGGATACTCTGAGGTATAAACTACATACACGTATATACCTAGTGGTGGTTTGAAGGCCAGAGCAACGACGACGACCATTTCGACGTAGGAGATGTTCTCTCATTTTCGTTGTACCGGAGGATATTATGATCGTCCATATATTTACCGGCTTTATATCCAATCTCGAAAGATTGATCCAGTTTTATTCACGCCCTGTATATAGAGAAAACTTTGTACACTATAGGATTCTCCCATACAGAGACCTACCTACTTATAGATACTACGTACATATATACCAGCATCTGCAGTCTTCTATCGAACAGATCAACAAGATCATCGGCTTCTGATCGATCTATACTTGTAACCTGAATATCTTCGGGCACGTACACCTTTCAAGATTCAATCTACTTCTAAAGAGATACCTACCTACAGCATTCGAGATACAAATAGCAGTTTAATTCACACACCATTCTTCTTCATAGCCTGGATTCAAACCTGTTCGATACATTCATGGAAAAAAACATTTCCTATTACGTTTCTTTTTGTCTTTTTGTCTTTTTTCTTCTTATTCTATTTTCCCTCAAATCCAACGATTATTCGATAGAATAATTGGGTTCGATTTATTTAGAAACTAGGACGTAAGTTTTTGCGAATAATATTCATCTCTCTTACGGTATACCATGGATCGTACATATATCTGAGATGTACACCTGCTGTATACGTATATGCGACGAGTGTAGCAAGATGCGATCACTTTAAAGACGTCGTATTTTATCTACGTCAGGAAGCAGTCAAGATTATAGTGGGGCATTCACGTTCCTTTATATCGGTTTTAGTAGTAGTAGAAAAGCTCGGTTCGCATACAATATATACGAACAGGCGAGTCAGATATTGTCGAAATATTCCAACCCATTCGTTTCAAAAAAATAAAATAAGAAAATAACTGAAATTACTAAATTCCGATAAGGGATGACAAAAAAAAAAAAGAAAAAATTCATCGAAACCTTGACTCGTGTATGAAACACCTAAAGCCGAATGAAATATCCCTTCTTCTTTTACCCCACGCCCTAAAGAGAGACCGTCCGCTTTTCCCCTTCGGTCGCGTATTACCCTGACCTACCCCAAATTCCGAGTTAGGCCTTTCGCCGAGAGGGGCGGCATCACTTTCCCAGCAGCACGTCTGGCCCCGACCTTACTCAATACAACAGCCATCGAGGGAATACGGGACGGCGTTAGCTACGTCGACGGGAAATTTATTGTCCGTATAAAAGCTCGTCAGTGTAGTTGGCCCAGGTAATTTTACGAAATTCGAAAAACTGGGTTCTTTATGTAATGATAAAAAAAAAAGAAAAAAACCAACGGTGAAATAATTGTAAATAGGATTTATACTCTCTTTAATCGTATGAGTCGAAAATTGATCTTCAATTTCTGCAAATATCCAGCAAATTAAATCGTCTGATATTTTTGCACTTTTTACGGAAAATTTTGCTACTATGTAAACTAAATCGCGTTCTTTCTATGACGAATCGAAATAAGGAAGGTTGAAGTGCTGGTCAGGTTAATTAACTTTTTCTATATGAAAATTATCCCTAGCCTAGGTGGAGATGACTCGATAAAATTTGCGATGAATGATTTTATACGAGATAAAAAGAGGCCGCAGTAATTGTTCATGTTGACGTATCTGTATAGAAAGGATTATAAGCTCGTTGACGATCTAGTATGGCAGGAAAAACGGTCGACTCATTGCACCCGATTAACTCCTTCGAATTAAACAGGCTAACCATTAAGAAGTGGTTGGAATAAAATGGAATAATAAAAAGCACAGTGATTTTTTTTTCTTTTTTTTTTTCTCTCTTTGGATTGATGAAAAAAACTTCAGGGTAGGTCAGGCTTATACTTGGTGGATATTTTACCGCAATTTATGTGTACAAAGACTCGGGTGCAACTCCGACGTATATGAATTAAATTTTTCATTCCCATATGGCGCGTATATTACGGTTTAAGACTCTTTCTATTTATACATATTTCTTTTTTATTCTTTCTCTCTCTCTATCTATCTCTCTCACTCTTTCTTTTACTTTATATGTAATTAGAGGTTTGCATTTCCGGTGTTAGTATATAAAATATAAAATATACACATTAACGTATATACACGGTGGATATCGCATGATTGAAATGAGCGGCGAGGTACATGTATGTATATCAACCCTTCTCACTTTATTTTATTTTTTTTTATATACACCTACACACATCTATAATAGAAATCTATAGTAAAGAGAAGTATGTGGATATACGGAAGTTCGTATACCTATAGATCGAGGATTGTAATTTAGAAAAAAAAGTTTCATCTAACTTGTTAATATTATCGTATAGAACGTTTTAGGCGCATGCCTAAGATTCTATGGAATTAGGATTTCTGAATAATAGAATGAAGAGGGAGACCAAATGCCTGTTACCCTCGATGTATAGAGAGGGGCCATAGTTCGTACACCTGGTATTACCCAGGCTATAAGTCTAACCCTGAGTGAGTCTTGCCTCGCCAATTTACCATTACCTTACTCAAACCACCTGTCCCAATATATCTAACCGTACTATCAAATAACTCTTTTAATTTTTTATCCATTTCTTTTTTCTTTTCTCCACAATTAACGAAATAAAAAATTTCACCTATAACTTTGAGTCAAAATCTCTTTCCTCTTATTAGTCTAACGGTAAGCTAATTTTTGGTTCACGGATTAGATTAACCTTAGGTATAAGTTAGCTTCGGTTGAGTACAGTTTAATTAACTCTACATACTCTACTACCACGTTATCTCTAATGCAAAGCAACACTTCGTCAATGTATAAGATTTGGCTGCAGTATAGATATATACGGAGTTTAGTCATTACACATTATTCACACGGTTGGACAGTTCGTATATTCTAACGGGTAATCAAAGTCTTTGACAAAGTTCAATATAAGATGTAAAAAAAAATTTGAAATAAAAAAATGGCAAACTGTTGTTTATAATAATGATATGTAATACTGCATTAGATATGTATGCATGTTTAGCGGGAGAGACAGGAATCCTTCTAAATAAGCGTACCTACTATACATGAAATGCTGTTGCATAGTATGATTATAAGTAATGTCTAAGTGCGGGTTAACGCCACTTTTATTTGTAGTTACGCAACGTTTTATTTATAGTTTATTGCCTGCAACTTCCAATCCCGCATATTATAACGTGGGCTTGAACAAGACCGTATTTTTGCATAATTGACTGCTTGCAGTTCGCCCCAGCGGAAAGCAGTTGACTCGCAAGTCTCGTCCGTTGGGCGCTTGAGCGCTACAGCGGTTTTCGCATATATTCGGTGACTGACCTGCCCTTGCCTCTGAACAACTAGCAACCAAACATTTATGCGATATACTAACCGTGCTAAAAACGTGTATCTTGCAAATTTGAAAAATCGCTTATCAATTTGCAATGAGAAAGAAAATACTTAGATGAAATTAGAAAAATAAGAAATTGCAAAAGTAAGGGTAGGAATGGGACAGATTTTTAATCAAAAAAATTCCTCATTTTTTCTGTTCCAGACTTATTGGCAGTTTTCTACTTTGATTCTTCAAATCGACTCGCGTTCTCATCAGAAAAACCATGAGACTCAACTCCAGGATACGTACTGGGTGAGTTAAATGACCAGAACGTATTCAGCTACGTTCTACATTTCCAAGACTATTATTTGGCTATATGTTATTACAATAGGTCGCAGACGATACTCTATGGGGTTTCTAGGTACGGGTATTTGAGTACCTTGTACCGAGCCTATCGTACGCACTTATATAGTACCGAGTCCGGTATGCGTGTTGTACACGAACAACCAACGCGAGTGTTCTAAATTATGCAGCGTGCATATTTTCCGGTCTGTTTGGTGAGTTTCAAAGCCTAACCGGCAACCCATGTCACCGCTACTCGGTGGCCTTAAAAAAAAAAGAAAAAAGAGAAAGAAGAAAAAAAAGTTTAAAAAATAAGTGAAAAAAGAACGACATTTACTCGACGAGGGAGAGTAGAGTGCAGGCATTAAAACGACGACGTATAAATGTGCCAAAGAATTTCTTTGGGCATTATTTTTTTTCACACTTTCACCAATAGCGATTTTCATACTTCGGTAACGTTCTTTAGATTTTTTTTTTTAGCCAGCAAAAACAGACTTTCGAAACCAGCAAGGGCAATTTTTTAAAGAATTCGCAATATCGCGGATCTAAAAATCGTCTTCTCGGATCATACGTGTCACGTTATTGCCAATAACTGATTAGGACGATAAATAAATGGGCATAGCTAGAAAACTAAACGTACGTGTATCAAAAGTTGATGAAATATTTAGCAACGTGAGTCGTTGATAGTTGTTATATGTATACATCATCTGAAAGTTACTCATGTGCAGAATATGTACTTGTATCTATATATCCATCCAGCTACCTACCTACGAGGCTGAGAAAGCTGAAAGCACCTATGCTCGAAATAACAGTAAATGCAAGGCTAAATTGCGGACCTTCGTGAGAACAAAGTTTAGTGATATATAGAGGGTGTGTCGGAATGATATGTAGTGGGAAACGTAGGTGACACCAGGATATCAATCTGGGACAGAATAAGGTCATAATACGAGCATGAGAGAGAGAGGATTGTACGCCTGTATAACGCAGTCGAGGACTATAATCCCTTTTCTTTTATCGTTGCGGTAAGAAAATTTTCACATTCTCGTACTTGTGAGTAAATATATTTATAATATAGAACCGAGTTTAAGCGACATTTGTAGCTAGCTTATGACATACAGTTAATTCGCATGCGACGTGAGTACAGCATCTAGCTAGGTAATTGGCCGCCGAATCAGACCGAGGCTTGCCGTGCTCGACAATTTAGCGTAACCTAAATCTAAATCTAGGAAAAAATACATAAATTAGTTGTTGTCTATCGTTAGAATAGTTATGCGGCCGACCGTCGCAAAACTGGAATTGCAATAGGAATATATGTATAGTAGTTACCGTTCAAGGCTGCATAATTAATAGCTAGGAATATTAACAAGTATTTAACAATGATAGGCGAAATTTTTAATCTATATTAAATTATTCGTCATTTTTCACTGTATGTACAATACATTCCCCGACTGTTTCGTTTCTGAAATAATTTACAACCGATAAACTTTAGCTGTATATAGGTAATAAACGATCGGGAAAATGAACAGCCCGCAATTTCACCTCATGAAACAATAATTAGTTTATACACGAAGCGAATTATAGTCGTATTATAGCTGAACAGAGATATATATTTAATATTCAATAAAACAGTTTGTGTTCCTTATCTAGGGGTGGATTTTTTTTTTTTTTTTCATATCGATCTATTATACTGTAATAATATAGAAGAGGTACATCGACACCCTTTCTTATAACATCTATGTTTTCTTCTTCTCTTCTGAAACTAATAAACTTTTCTAATTGGCAAGTCTTTGAAAACTCTTAATGCATATATACGCTCGTATACTTCGAATTATATTAATTTTTAAACATCAGGGGGTTGTGTAGATTAGAATGATATTTTTTCTTTTTACACTTGTACCAGCAATATATATATTCATATATTATGTCCAGACAAATTTATACCTTAAAGGGATGAAAAGAAGGGTGGAAAGTAACGGAGCTAAAATTATTTATCCATTTTTCAACTATAGCTATTCAATTTTCACCTATGAAGATTTTTTTCTTTTTTTTTTGTTTTTTAATGATCAAATGCCCATTTCAACTCGAACGAGGTAGATATGGACAGGGGTTGGAGGTAATTACGAAAAGTACTTCTATAAAAAGATCTGCTCTCAATTTGACATATGTGAATGTATCGCTGTTACCAATTATTGCAGAGTTCATTAAATGCATGTAGTACGCGTACTGGGGTAGGGTAATGAAAAGTGACACTTAGATCATGCGAATGAACGAAAGCCAGTTTCCCTCTTTTGTGAGGTTTATTTTATTTTTTTGTATTTTTATTATTTTGTTATATAATTTTTTTTCATTTTTCTTTTTATACAAATCCTTGACTAGCAATTTGATGGCCTTCCAGCTTTTCCCTGTATCCGAACTAATGAAATTGAAGCACCCTGTAGAGGGGTGCAGCAGATCGGGGATTCTGTACATGCGTTTTTCTCCTCACTTCAGCATATGACGAATATTTATATGTATATATACCTACATACGCAAATGCCTGAGTACGCGAAGCATGAGTAGTTGCATTGGTACGATCGTAGCAAGTGCTCCTGGTAGGCAAAGGGTTCGTTGGTCGGTAAGTAAGAGCCTGTACTCCAGCAATTTGTACGAGGATTTTTATACACATTGAATTGGAAGAATTGAAAAAAAAAAAAGAAAAAGGAACGAAAATCAAAATAGGCTTGTAAAAATACGGAAATAATTCGTTAGCGGTATTTTATTCCTTGAATGAAAAAGAGCAGGGGTAATGAAATTGGGGACTTTTGGTAAATGGAAATTTATTGTCAAGGTACTGTTTTTCCTTTAATTAAATAAAACTTCAATTAACATTTGCAGCTGCGGTTTTAAGACCGAGCAACTATCCCTATATACGCGATTCTTATCTTCGGTATAATTCCATCCCCTAGTTCTAAGCTTAAAATGAAAAAAAAATGAAAAAAATCCCATGTCTATCATATTTAGAGAAACGAAAGGCAAAAATTGACCCATTAAATCATTCCGCTGATGACTTTCATCGGTATATCCATACACGATTTTATAACGAGGAAATGATACCGCTTCGAGGCACGTGGGTATCATCAATAAAGCCACCTTTACCACTACTTCATCATTTGCTAGTCATCAACGGAAGACCCTTTACCCTCGTTCTGTTCTCGTGGAAGTCCGCAAGCAGAGAGAGTGGCCATTGGTCAGAGGGAACTCCATGCTGAGCGTAGGCTACCTCCCTCGTAGCAGCTTCAAAACACTTCCTACCCCTTTCGAAACTGACCATAATTTCTATCTAGGTAGGGGATTCCCAACCCCATCGAGTAGTTTCTAATCAATGGCTGATTGGCAGGAGTGTATATCGCCGCCAGGCTATGCTATCCTGCCACATTTTTCATCCCCGTTTCGTTCGATCTCATCCGGTTTTCTATTTACAACCCTCCGATTTCTCGCCGGTCTACTACTACTTCTTTATAATCAGGGTGGTAGAAGAATAGCGAATTTTACTTCGTATTTTCCTTACAGAGTTAAATTTCTCCCCAAGTTTAACCGAGCTCAACTCAAACGACACCCCTGTTGTGTTTATTGCCTCTCGAGGGATGAAAAGATGAATTTTCTTCAACTTATCATCCCTATCTTGTGCAGGCTGATAAATAAAACTGTAGGAAACAGTTAGAGTCAAGTGTGTAGAATAAATGATTATTTCTCAACGGGAATAGTACAGTAGTACCTACCCTACGTACAACGTCGACGGTTCAATATCAAAGTGCGTCAAAGATAAGAACGAAAGCTGGGCTAAAATGTGAAAGAGCTCGTTGCGGGGGAAAAAAAAGGAGGGGTTCGGGAAGAGATGAGCTTTCTCGCGGTCTAAAGAGGATAGAAAGAGAAAAGTAGATGGCTTTTTTACGTCAGGTTACTACTCTGACGTCATAAGTGCGCTCAAACGAGCTTTTAACGTTTCTTTTACATTTTTAAAACCGCGGGCACCGAGGATAGGCTTCAACCGTTTCGAATACATAGATAATGGTTACTATTGATATGAAGACTTGTACTACTGTGCCATACGCTCCCTTCGATTTAGCCATGGCTAAAAAAAATCTGTTGTGATTCTCTCAATTTTTCCACCCCTATAAAGTATGTCAGATCACGGGGAAAACAAAAAAATTGTTAAAATATTACAACGTAGGGGATGAAAGGAACAAAAAAAAAGGAGAAAACGTGTTGAATAAAGTTCGTTACATCCTCCGTGGTTTTCATTTATTGTTCATTCTAAACGATGCCTCTGTTATTATTCATTCCTATTTCGTTATCTCCTTTTGTATTCTTCATTTCGCTTCATTTCCGAGTATAAATTCGTTTACTAAAGGAAGAACAAACTAGGATTGCGGAAATACTACAGTGAGAACAATAGCTTCACAACTTCACTATTATCCGATTGAATTTAATATTTTTCCTTGTCTACGTTTAGGTAGGTCTTCGTTTATTCTCTCCTCCATCCCCCATCCCCCATTCTTCATCCCCATATCCATGTATAATATAAACGTTGAAGTTCAAATTGCCTACCAGCAAAGAACGTCGTACCAAAGAACCTGCACTTTATACCAATAAGGCGCCCATAGTCTCATTACTGGCGGATATTTCGCATCCTATAATATATCCTCCTCGTCCTTTGAGTCTATCGTCATGGTACTCCATGACCTGGCAAACTGGTGAAGTTCTCCAAGTTCTCGTTTCTCACCCTGAAATCCAAGTCCGATAGAAATTCGATGAAACATAGTTCAGCAAGTGAACTTTCTTTGCTGCAGTATATCGTCTCCAATTCTACGATCCTGGATCTACTATCCTGGAACCTTGAGGAAAAATAAAACTCATTTGCTATTATTGTACAGAAATTTTCTATTCTTTTAACACCTTATTTTTCGTTCATTTTTTTTTTTTTTTCAACGATATGCAGTATTTTTTAATTTTTTCGTTTTTTTTTCTTTCTTTCCATCTCGTACGTGCTTTCCTCAATGTCCACTGCATTGGATTTAGCAGATCATACTGTCCACTAGAGGTTAAATACAAGTATATAAAATATATCGTATATGTAGCAACTAATACACAGACGGAATAGTACGGTGCGTGTTCCCCTTGGCGAGTACCACCGCGTACGTATACCTACCAACGATCAAATAAAAGCTTGTGCTTTTTTCCGATATTGAACCCTAAGCTGAGCCTAACCTGGCCCAACCCCCACCCACTATATGCCCTAGGGGAGGCAACCCTGTTGACGGTTATTGACCTCCACGCACAGCCGCGCGTCCACTATAGAGTCCGTTGGGCTTCTAGGTACGCTGACGATCGGAATACGAGTTGAAATTCTTACGATTAAATGCTTTTTTTCGATTATAGTAATTTGTACGGTCTTAAGATTTTTGGAAATTGAAATTTTCCGAATTTTAATTCACTGATTTATTGTAATTATAGGAATTTTGAAATCATCGTTAAACAGAAACCTCGGCTATGAATATTGAATTAAAAATATTATGAATATCCCTCGTAGAAAGTTTCGGATTAATGTAATGCAGAAACTAGTTAGATGAGAGACTTTTGCCAACCCTTTGAGTTTACTCGACGAATATTCAATTCCGTAGAAATTCTAACGACAAGTCTCCGTACAAGATAGAATTTACAACGAGATGCATCTGCTCTGTATACACGCGGATGAATAATTAGGAGACATCGAACAATTTTTTATTATAAGAGAAAAAACAAATAAAAAATCGTGATCTGGATAATTGGAAATGAGCTGAAAATTGATATCAGCAACGTAAACGATGCATTTCGAAGCATCGTAAGTATTAGGAGCTGGGGTAGGCTTTTCTGCTTGTCTGAGCCCACATAAATCACATAGTAGGGGTAGGTCAGCATCGTTCGTCGCCACTGACGCATCCGAGCGTACGGTGTGGGTGGGTCAAAGCTCCGAGGCCTTTCTCTCTTTCCATCCTTCCCTCTTTCCCTGTTTCCCTGTTTCCCTGTTTCCCTGTTTCCCTCTTTCCCTGTTTCCCTATTTCCCTCTATCCACTTTCCTCCTCTTACTCGTATTCTCTATTTCTCTTTCTCCTTCGCCCTCTGGGTCATCGGCGTGCTTTGCATGATAAAACCCTCGCGTGACAGAGGGAACGATTGGGGTATACGAATTTGGGGTTCGTCACGTGACCATGCGAAACACGACATGTAATACCTACCATGCGAACTTTAAACGTAGCATGTTTCACAGTAACTATTATATTATTAACCTCCTAAGTTCGTAGTACATATAATACCCCTACCTATATGTTTAATGACACGAAGTGCATTCTGGATGGTCTCGGTAATGAAAATTGAAGAAACTATATCGCGGTGGATCGATTACTTAGAAAACAGAAAGAAAATAGACCCGAGTGAAGAACACGATACCTACTACCCTTATTATAGATACTGAATCGAACTGTTTGGGGTACAAATTTTGGAAAAGTTTGCTGCTGACTGAAATATCGTCGCAGTTTTATACCAGGAAGAAAAAAATCTACCCTCTTATCGGAAAGACAGGTCAAAATTTTCTTCGGAATTTTGAGCCAGCTCGGCCAGGGCGGGGTTGACGATGAAAAAGAACGAAGGGTGGCGTTGGTCGTACGATAGTTGGACCAAGGTGTGTTTGGGGGCGATGGAGGAGCTGGAAAGATGTTGCGTAGGAGTCGTTGACGCGGTGTGGCAAGGGGGATGGCTGGGCGACGGTGAAGCCGAGGATGATGGTAAGGGTAAGGGTAAGGGTAAGGGTGAGGGTGAGGGTGAGGGTGAGATGCAGGAGGTGAGAGGCGCGAGGAGTCGCGGACGACGCCGACTAGAGCGAAGGTAGGTGAGGACGAAAGGTAGCAGGCCAGAGGCGCACTTTATTTTTATGCAGTTATTGATCTCCGTAGACCCACCCTGGACCCCCCTCGCACACGCCCCACCTGCCTCCGGGGGTTCGGAGGTTGGGGGGTTGGGGGTAACTAGCTTATCAAAAAATGGGCGTTTCCTCCACCACGCGGCGTCTTCCATTGTACCCCGAACACCTGCCCTCCTGTGCTGCACCCTTCCTGGTCCCACCGCTCCGCTCTTCGCCTACCTTATACCTACCCCCCCATACCATCCACCACCTCTCAAACCCCTGGACGAAGCGAGCTAGCGGGCGAAAATAAGATGTGCCTTAGGTGGTGGGGCCTCCACTACTTCCCTTATTCATCCCTTGTTACCCCTCAGAAAAACCATCCCCAATGAATCTAGCTAGGGGGTGCACCAATTCACCCGGTTCGCTACTGCCTCCAGAATGGATATTTTCGATTTCGCAAACTCCCCCACTGGTTTCAGATGAAAAATAACCGACATCATTAGCGTTGAACTTATAGAAAAGTACAGATCCCATAAGTATTCTTGGAAACTTTGATCAATTCAAATTTTCATATGAAGATGAAGATTGCGCTTCAACCCTTCAGCTGTAACTAACCATCTCACGTCTCGACCATTCCGGGGATCAAATTTCATTCTTTAGTCTCTCGTATCCCTCTTGGTGAGTACAGAGAGATTAATTCGCGCCCCTAATTTTTTTCCAGCTATAATTTAATTTCGAAATTTTTTGGATATTGAAATATTGATGCGTGAGCGTACGTACCATAAGTCGAACTTTTTAACCGAGGGGGAAAACTGCGTGTTGTTTCACTCACACAGATATAAACGCGTGTGGAAATCCGGTTGAAAACAAAGCAAAAAATAGAATAAAAAGAAAAAAAAATACAAAAATCATGCTGTATTTACGAGATAGTTGATTGCCTTAATGACTGTCGAGCCTCGATGAAACCACTCGAAATTACGTTATACGTGGGTAACTCGTATTAATGGACTGGTCGATAAAGTGATTAGCGAAACAGAACAATCCGCACTCAAAAAAACAATTTTTTAAACCTATATCATTGGAAAAGTATGCGAAAATTGATTAAATCGCACACAGAGCGTGAATGAAAAAAACCGTAAGTTTGTTACGCACGATTTATCGCGGGTGAAAAAATTTCTGGTCATTGGTTAAAGAAAGGGATGAATAAAAAATTGATCAATTAATACGCGATGAATAATTAACTGCATGGACAATAATAGATTATGGGGATAATGGGTATATATAGCGTCAATTTTACGTCAGAACTATAAAGATATCTTACGATTTTCTTATATAATATACTATATAAAATTGCGCAATATATATGTTACACAAGAATTTCAACTATCGAGTAGAATAATTTATTCATTGGAAGCAAACAATGGATGTGGTTCGTGGATGCATGAATAGAAGTACAGAAGAAGAATGAAAAGGATGAAATGAATATTGCCTAAGTCAACTGTACACGTTCACGAATGATTTATATACCGTTTCATACCTACGCGAAATTTGACGACATACATATATATATGTATGATGAGAATGAAGTAAGAAAATTTAGAACTTTTAATTAATGAGTAAAAATCGTAAAGGGGTGCATAAAAATGTAGCTGATAGCTTTTGTGTAAAATCAATCACTCAGTTCCTCTTCTTCTTCTTCTTATTATTATTATTCTTCTTCATCATATTCTTACAAATTGCTGGAGGAAAGAAAGATTTACGATATAGAACTCGTGCGAGTTATTATTGGTACCAAGAGATGCGGTTGCAAGATAACTTGTGTAAGTCATTGGCCGTGAGTTACGGGTTACAAGTTATACCCACCAAGCCAATGTTACTTCTATATACTGTATATACTGTACCAAAAGTGCTTTAGGCGGATCGAAATACTTCGAAGAACGGTTCCCGCTGCGTGGCAACAGGCGTCTGTTGCAACTTTCATTCGAAGAAGGGATAGGATAGATCCCAGTGATACAGCTACGTAGTAATACCTATCTACATAGATATTTCCCTTACTAGACACGTGTGCGTGGTCGTGGTCGTACATACGTGTTTCCATCTCATCCTATAGAACTCTGGACCAGAGTTCCTCGATCCATAGATCGTCATTACAGATCGTTCGATCTCATAAACGTATCGAATCTATCTCCCAATTATTCCCCATCGTTTATTTTCATTTTTTGCTCAAAATCAACCCCAAACTAATACGAATGTTCAAGAAATTTATTGACGATTAATCAATTTCGATAGACTCGACATGGTTGAGCAGCCCTGCCGTGTAGAATAGAATCATGATGTAAGTTTGTTGTGTCTGAATCGTTTGTAGTAGTTTGCAGATCTCATAACAAGACTTTATGCCAGAGGGCTCAATGAATTTAGAAAAAAAAAATGTCTAAACTATCTACGATCTAACGTGGGAGATCCTGGATTGCATAGAGCAGATATCTCACAGCGATCTTTAAATATCTCTACACTATTTCATTAGCTCTCTTCGCACAAGGTTTGAATAATAGTTTCAACAACTTCCGGGTCTCGATTAAATCTGATTAATAAAAATCGTCTATATTCGTTAATAATTTGTCTAATAACCAGGAAGTAGATCATTTTCTCGTACGTGTTCTGCACACCCTTGGAAATAAATGATTAGATGCATTTTGGCAAACGAAATGCGTTTCGTTGTATCCTGGGTGTCTAGGCATGGGTTCAGGGGGTTGTTGAAGAACGGAGAAGAAGGGTCTTGGAAGGGTGCTCGTCGGTGGGTCGGATGGGTTGACTAGTGGGTGTTTAAAAGGGGTCCAGGGGCAGATTGGGGAAACGATGCACACCGTGGGACAACGAAACGCAACGCAACGCCATCCAGCGTCGGAGAGGGTGCGCTGGCGCATTGTCTTACCCCCGAACCAAGGCCTTCGGTTTCCCCTACTCATAGGAAAAGCGACGCTGCACCTTGTCCAAAACTGCGGCCTCACCTCGCCTTGCCGCCCTCTTTTACCTTATACCAGGGGATGTTTGAGGTGGTTGGAAAAGGAGAATCAGGGGAAAGGTATCAGCAGAGCATACTTCCAGGGGTTGAGGTGGGGAGAGAGAGAGAGAGAGTGGAAAGTGCCAATAGAATCTATATCGATATCGAATAGAACCATTATTATGAACCGTTCCTAGCACACGCCACGCCCGAACCGTTTTGAAAAAAGTACATTTTTTCATAGAGAATTCAAAACGATACGATGACATTTTTTTGCTACATATATATATCAAAATTATTCACGAGGTCGTCAAAGCCTCAGTCAAAAACTCAGATCAACTTCATACATATTTCGTATTTGAAGTTATTCGAAGTCGAAGAAATCTTTGAAGAAATTTTTGCAATTCTCAACAACCTCCCCATATTACGTCTTTGAATATTTTCAATTTTTAATGAGTAGAATCAAAAATTTTAGCTCGAATAATATGAAGAACGAGATGTCTATGCAGGGGTGTAACCAAAGTCGAAATATTTGGCAAACTTTTTGTCAATTTCAAATTATGCTAAGCATTTGTATGTCGTAGCCGTAGGGGACAGAGAAAATTACGTATGTGTGTGTTACGTTACATATGTGCTCGCATAGAATTTATAATATATGGTATGTACACGTGTAATTATAATTATTTTTAAGTACAAATCGAGTTTCCCTCTGCAACTTTCATGCAATTGATCTTTTTTTTTTTTTTATATTTTCTCTAAAATTAACTTCTTCCACCCTTAGCTCATGACGTCAAATATTAATATCGTATTTGTAATTTTTCACATAATATATGAAAAGAAAATTATACGCGAGTGAGCAGTGAACACGGTTTGACATTCGTATAGCGACACGATATACACATTTAATTTCCGTCTGTGAATAGGAACTGCAACAGTCGATTATGTACTAGTTGAATTCGAATTTATACTTCGGTTCTCTGCATGCATATGCATTGATTTATATTTGAGAAACAAAATAAAAGAATAGTTCACACGTAGATACAAACGTCAGTTAATAATTGGACGTATAAAATTCAATCGATTAATATTAGAAAATCTTTATTTTTTTATTGATTAGAAACGACATGGTATGGTTTGATTTACAAATCGTGAACAACGAAATTTGCGAATCTGTAAATCTCCACATTTTTTTTCATCTAACAATTCTGATACGGTGGTCCAGTCCCAGTTTGTGGTCGTTGACACTTAGTGGTTGCATAAACTGTATGGACATGGTGTTATGATAACACGGTCACGCTAAATATTGATTATAGCATGTGCACGTGACACCCGATGGACGTTCGTTGCAAGACATACGATTGGTGTGCGTCGTAGATATCGATGACATTGCATATCCGTCGTTCAATTAACACTGCAGGTGAAATTTAAATTGAAATTCTTTAATTTTTCATAGTTTTATATTTTTTTTTTTCGTTTCTTTTTGATCTTGAAAATTTTTCAACTACAGCTAACAAGCTTAGCAGGTGACATATGATAAGTTGCTGAATTTTGTCCACTGAAAGGAACATTCATTCTACTTATTACTTCTTTAATTTTCATTTCATTTTCTTAACTCAGATATAATTAATCGCTAGCCAAGACCAACCTCTGCAAGTATAGAGAACTGTAGTGCCTGTTAGCTGGAAGTTAATTGCTAGAGTCAGACTTGAAATTTTATACTGAAAAAAAAAAAAACACAAAAAAAAAGAAAAGAAATGAAAAGAAACAAAGTCCTAGCCATCTAATTAGAAGAATGCTGGACGTGCTTTTGTCACTATTCTTTAATTTTCTAATATCAATTACCTAATGTTCGACCTCTTTATTATTTCAATTCAACTATATCTAATATTGAAAATTGCAATAGTGATATATAGGTACACCTATCTGTGATTATATAATATAAGCTTTGCGAGTAAAATTGATGGAAAATTTCAAGGTAATAATCAGTTGGTTTTATGCTTCTACTCTATAATTACTTGCTCTGCATCTACTACACCAGTATAACAATTTCCTTCGGGAAGGTCTCGCAAACTTGTTTTCGAAAGGCAATTAGCAGTTGGTACAATCGTCATTGAAATATAATTTAAATCTTACGTATACATATCGATCATCTAACGTAAGATAAAATTGTTGTTTCTTTTTTTTTCGCTCTCTCTCTTCTAATTTTTTTTTTTTTCTTTTACAATATTATTTCATCAGCTTACTCTACTGAAATTCTAGGTAATCAAATCACGTTTACATTTAAAATTATCGATATTCTACCGAGAAATTTTTTGTTAACTTTACATTCTTCATATTTATACCGCAGGGATCAATGATAGATTTCCCACGATCGAGAATTCTTGTGGCTCTTGTAGAGAGAAGCTGAATACAGGTCCAGCGTGCCTCTCCTATTCTTTATTCTATTATATTCGCGTTTTTGAGATCAAAGAGAAGGAAATGAAAAAAAATAAAATAAAAAGCCAAGAGGAACTGTTATCGTCTACGGTCAGTTCATTTAACGGGTCAACGTTTTCGTCATTTTTTAATACCCTCGAACATTAAATACGCAACATACGTAACATGAATAATGATAACACCGATAATTGCGAGAATGCTAATTTTTCGCGTTCTATAATGTATGTCCGTATATAACGAGAGCAACAATCTAAGCATATGATGTATAAATGGAGTATAAAATAATCCGAAAAATTTATTTGTCACGCACCCTCGTGGGGTAGCTGAGTAAATTCATCAAATTCAGGTAAATCAATGAAAATTAAACAACCCTCAGTCGTTTGGTCGCGATTGCCGACTACGGATATAGGCTACGTCGGTCCGTAACTCCGTGAAATACCGACCTTACCTCTGTATGAATTTATTCCTATCTCCTTCATCGATTTGCACAAAAATTGCATCCCGATTTTAGCACCATTTCGAAAAAATTCTGCGTCCCATTAGATAGTGAAGATTCGGAGTAAATACATTTTTTTTCGAATTTTCTATGTGTGTGGTAATTAGTGCAAGACTGCACTAGTGCAATTTCGTCTTGTGGGATGATCGAGGAGACGGTGGTATAGGAGTTTAAGGTAAAAATCATAACAATTTATTCATATTTGAGCCAATTTTATTATCAGCTTTTCATTTTTTCATTTATTTTACTATAGCTAATCGTTATGGTCATATTAAAGACACGTGAGATTATGGATCTAATATTAACATAACGAAGGAAATATTATTGATGTATATTATGTATATGATGTATATAGAAATCGCAACTCTTTACAGTTATTAGTTAGATTTTTATTTTCCAATTTAATCAGCTTCTAACATAATTGAAATGAGAAAAAATAATTTCAAAAGCCTGCGGCGTCATATATGTGTACGACGATACAATAGAAATTAGCACAATCGTCAACGTATATATATTTTCAAATATATTTCACATGTTTATTATAATATTTATATACTATATATATATATAAACATGGTGATAGTACGTGGTCTTAATTTATTTATTATTCACACATCGCTATTTTGAACGTGTTTCTCTGTTTGCATGAAATCCGTTTCTTCTCCAATCTGTAGAAATGGGAAGAAAAGCAAACATTTTTTTTTTTTTTAATACCTGCGATCACAAATTTCATAACTTATTGAATAATATCAACGCGTTTACCTTTGTGAAGTTTTTTCCAATAACGCCAATATCATGTTCTGGTGATTGCGTGGTTTTGAAAGTAAATATGATGGGCTTTCGCGTTTTCCAAAACCAATCGCAGTTGACAAATATTCAGGTTTAAATCCACGGATTTCTCTCGGCTTTGTACGATGTTTAACATAATGGTTGTAGCTACGAGAGCATCTTGTTCCTTCTGTAAATAGTAGCCCGACGGTTGCTATAATTATTACAACATCGGGTCGCATTTTTTTCACCTGAAATCAACGAAAGAAATTTTAAAATCACAGCTAAAATAATATACAACGATTATTTAGAGATTATTTTTAATCCTAGATGACTAAACGACGACCTTTATTGCCCATAAAATAGTATTGATCCTCGGTTGAGAATCAAAAAATCCAAAAAAGTGCAGTTCGTGTGATAAATGCACTTTCCCTAATTACCAAAATATTTCCAAGGCTGTAGAGCAGATCTTAACGCTATATCATTTCGCAGGATATTTTATTTATACTCACTCGTGAGATGAAATTTAAAAGCCAATTATTAGCTGCGTAAAGAACGAACCCTGTAAAATTTCTTTATTACACAAGTAGAATCCCTTAGTCAATTTTTAATCAACCCTCGATGAACATATCTATATGCACATCTTTATACAGTAGTGAATGATGCAGCTTGCAGAAATTCTCGTACATGATTGTGGTTTTCAAAAAAATAAAAAAACATAAAAAAAAAAAATTCACGGTTGATACCTACCTACGTAGAAACTAGGCGTTGTCTATGAATACTATGCAGAGCTAAGTAGAGTGTATACTCACTGAAATCGGCTGTAAAATTTAACACCGCAGTGTATAAAGGTATCGTTGATTCAATGGGTCCAGTTTAAAAATCAAATTCTCATTATCCCTGGTTTCATTGGAAATAAATTCATTCGTCGATGGTGAAATGAGAAACCTCGACAACGACCCCATTCATTAAAGTGAAGAAAAAAAATTAAAAAAAATTAAAATTGAAGGGAAAAAGAAAATGAGAAGACTGCACTTTGACACTGCAACGTTAGAAATTTTCAATTTGGGTAAAATAAAACTATGATCTATAAATATTTGATTGAATACTTACGCAGCCGAAAATCTCAATCTTATAAAATAGTACGAAGTTTTTTTTTTTTTTGACATTTCTACCCCGTTGCAACGTCGAATTTTATTCACAATATTCTATATAACGTATTTAATCGAGATGAATGAAACTTACGTGTGCATCGCTTTCGAGATCAGATCTACAAGTGGATCCGTAGAGGAATTGGGTCCTGTTTTTGTACC
Source organism: Tenthredo notha (assembly GCA_914767705.2). Classification (NCBI taxonomy): domain Eukaryota; kingdom Metazoa; phylum Arthropoda; class Insecta; order Hymenoptera; family Tenthredinidae; genus Tenthredo; species Tenthredo notha. The sequence continues at coordinate 1,145,916 of OU611920.1, read as the reverse complement.
GGTGGACCGCTACCGCCGGTGCCGCCGGTGCCGGCGTCGGTCGCCGTTTGCCGCCGATGCGTATACCCGTTTTACTGCAGGATTCTATTCTTGTAACTACATCGTCACACAAATACAATCATGTATCCATTAATTTTGATTAGAAACCATAAAGAAAGAAAGAAAGACAAAAATCGGTAAATTTTAGCAGAACTTATCGTTTTGAAAATCTTCGAACGATCGTTTTTGGTAACGATAACTTTTATTCGATCAAGAAATTACTCTTTTCAAAGATCTATCAAATGCGGTGTAATTTTTTTTTTTAATTAATACGAAAACCGCATACCTAATGATACTGGGCTAAAAATGCGTACGTTGAAGTTCTCGTACCATCAAGTTGTATATTAATTAAATATTTTTCTTTACACCTTTTAGAGAAAATGTTTAATCAGATTATGTAATTATTCCTAAGTTAATTTCCTTTTTCCCTAATTTATTCTTCAAATTTTCTCTATCCCTGAGACGATCGGAGAACTTGATGGTCTGCAGCAGTATGTTCGATAAATATCAGATTGCAGAATAAAAGAATTATAAGCAAATTAGGAAAATTTAATTCGCATGAGTTTTAGCATGAATCTTGTAGCCCTGTATTAATTGTACAAATATTTTAATTATTTCAGGAAATGGACGGGCGTTTCTGGATCTAATATCATGACGGTGTAGTTGTGTGTTCCGCTGTTGCTGACGTCGATACCAGCCTAGAAACGTGTGGGTGGTATGAGGTATGTAGTATACATGAAGAAATGATGGCGATAGAGAATTTATTAAATTTTTTTTCACCTTCTCGTAAATTTTAATAAAAGAAAAAATAAAAAAATATCGTAAGATATAGAGATGTGAATTACGAGAGGGTGAAGTGGGAATTTTTTTCAAATATATTATACAGGATTTAATAATTTCCGTTCATCTTTACATCCTGCGGACTCTGGACCACGCCTAGAAAAAAAATTCCCACTTATTCAAGTCTCCGTTTTAAAGAAAAGAAATTAAAAGAAAATTAAAAATTAGGGGTTCTAGGTGGTTTATAGATAATTAATATTATTTCCCATACATCGACTTGTCAATAAAAGCTAGCCATGGGCTAATCAATCGATGATTATATAATGTTCCGCTCCGGAACATTTCGGACTCTGTCGATTTATATGGTTTACCTCAATTAACTTTATTTTATTATTTCTATTCAAGGTGAATTTGGTCTTGAAATTAGAGGATTTCAAGATCGTCCTGAAGACATGGTTGACCTTTCTAATACCAAAATCATTTTGCCGACGAATGCAGAGTATTCTTCGAAGTCTTTTTACCCCCTGCAGCGATCGAAGCAGAGTGAGGATCTCGTAATGGTGAGTCTTATTACCTCATATGACGCGAAATGTATTTTAATTTGCGGAAAGTGCAGAGATTTTGTTTAAATTCATTTGAAAAGAAGAAAAATAAAGAAAATTTTCTCAATACGCAAATATTAGTATTTCCCACGTATTACCCATACGATTTTCATACTATGTAATTTTCTTTTAAACACGTGCTATATCATGTTATCAAAATATCTCTGAAACTATAATCTACCAGATGTAGTATGTGAGAATTTTTTTTTTCTTTTTATACTCTGATATTTTTTCATCTCTAAAAATCGTTAAGACTTTTGAAAAATTCTGCGCTTTCTTACGATTTAATTTCTTTTTTAATTTATGTTTTAAAAGCCAAAAATTTGTCCCGTTCTTTGATATTGAAAATATCTGCAGGCTGTATATATTTTTCAAAAATAATTCAATCCCCATCTGATGTGAAAAAAAAAAAAAAAACGAAATCGGAGTAAAGATATTTTATTCTGTATACTTACACCCTTATGGAACTATGAGAGTTTGGGGATAATATTTTAATAAAATTCGAATATAAAAATGAAAATTCAGCTTTATTTAAAAGAACATTGTAAATAGAGGTAAATATGATACAAACCGAAATAGTAAGCACATAGTTGTTCTCGTTTTATTTTTCCTTTTTTTTTTTTCTTGTTTTGTTTCCCTTTTAATCTAATAGTGCAAATAATATAACACAATAATAAACTAGATTACATCAATCTTAAATGCATAAAGAAGTGTTAGTGTTTGTTTGAATAATTTTGTTACATAGGTAATATGCACTTTGTGCCTCTTGGAAATGAAATATTCTATAAATAATAAAGAGAAAAAAAGAAAAGAATTATCACTAGAATAAACGTCACTTCATTCTACGTATTATGCGAATTGAATACCGAATGTATGTATAAAAAGGATATTAATAGTAAAAATGATAATAATAATAATAATAAGAATAAGCTGCAGTATTGGATCCTTTTTTTTCCATAAAAATACAACTCAAACATAATATCATAAAGTTTAAATTTAGTCATCGTTAGCAAAGTGAACGAAATACACAGCATTTTTGTTTTTCTTGGTAAGATTACAGTTCCTAACTATCTAATCCACGTATATGAATGCATGCGGTATTTGGTAAATAACTGGCATAAACTTCAGTCGCTTTTCGAATATCCCGAATATAATATTTATTTACCTTGATTTTAATTATTTGATTTTTTTTTTTTTTCAATTAAATTACAAACTTTTGGGTCTCTTATACTTCTGTCTTTTATTTCATACTCGTTTTAATCCTGACACAAGTCTTTTTTTACGAAACGTACGAAAGAAAATATTTCACGTAATAAATCGATCTAGTATACTTATAGTATTTTTATTATATCTGATCGCTTTGTGGTAAAATTCAACTGTATTCACTGACTGATTGATTAATCAAATAAAATGAGAAAAAAAAAAATACAATATTTCGAAAAGTAAATCATTCAGATAGATATTGAAGAGTAATCTGTGTGTAATTTAAGAAATGATTGATTAAAGTATAGAAACTCGACTGAATATCTGTAATATTATTAAACGTCGTCGTTAATATTGTAAAAGTTTCACTCCATACAAGCATTCGGTATAATCTTTATCCAATTATGACAATTATTTAAAGTGTGAGACGATACGTCCTATTATTATACTTTTTACAAACCACGGTAAGGCCGTTTGCTATAAAACAATAAAGTACACATTTCAAATATCTCAGTGCTTCACTCGTTGATCAATTCACCGTAATAAGCAGTAAGAGCGACTAGCTGTTTGTCGAGGAAATTTTGTTCTACTTCTACTGCACCTCCTGGACCAGCCAACATCGCGAGCTATTCAAATAAAATAGATTAAAGATTGTGACAAAATGAACCCATGGAAATTATTTAAACGAGAGATTATCCTTGCCTGCATGGTGTCGACGTTCTTAGGCAAGAAATAAGCTATATTTTCAGTGATCATTTTCGATGTGTTGTATAATCCTGTTCCACCAATTGGGGGAAAAATTTTATCGACATTGAAAGTCTCATCCATCATGTATTGTGGGCCACCCCACGGAGGACTTAGAAATATTACATCTGCTAATAGCTTTGGTGCCAAATGGAAGAAGTCCCCCATAATAAATTCTATTCTATCTTCAACTCCGTAAATTTTCGCGTTGTGACGAGCCAGTTCAATCTTTACCGGATCAATGTCTATCGCGATAACTAGAAAACATATTTAAAAGTCAGTGTTATTCATCGACAGTAAAATTTTGTTCTAAGACCGAAAATGAAATGAGACTGGCTTCTCAATAAAATTTCATTCAATTATAAGATAAAAGAAAATTAGTTTATACCTTTTTCACAAGTTAAGGCAAATTGTATAGCGTTTCCTCCAGCTCCACAAAACGCATCGATAATTGTGTCGCATTTACATCTCTCAGCGATGTGTTGTGCGATTTTTTCTGGTGTTACGGAAAACCAACTTTCTGTAAAAGAAAATGTCGATAAAAATAATTAGTACTGATTAATCTCCATAGTAATTTATTCAAGGTAGCTCGGTGAAGTGGTTTTTTTAATCTCTTCAACTTACCGCGATCTAATTTAATCCCTTCATCAAATTTGGTAAATAAACGATATCTTTTGACCCAATACTTCATCAAAGTTCTATCCCCAGCGATTTCAGGTGGAAGACTAACGTTCCTTTTATTTTGTTTCCTCTTCTTTTTCTTTTGTATTCTTTTCGCGATATCCTCGTCTGAAACTTTAACTTCAAACACATCGTCCTGGTACTTTGAATCGACATCCATAAAGAGATTATCCATAAGGTTTTTATCTTCGCTGTAAATTTCATTCACTGTAGTAATTTCAACTCTATCTATATCATTTATTGAACCAATATCTTTGGTGTTTTCAAACTCTGTAAAATGATCATCTTCAATGGAGTCGTCGGGTTTAATTGTTTCCCTATCTAGTAAATCATTTTTATTACTTGTCGCATATTCTTTTGTCTTTACAATTTGGTCCTCGGTTTCTAGTTTCGAATCTAGAGAGCTTGTGCTTGGCTTATTAAATAGAAGACGTTTTGTTGGTAATTTTGAAGCAAAATTCTGATCACACTCTTCATCTGAACTTGAGGTAAATAACGTTGTATAAGATCCTCTGTCGTTTGGTTTGAGGACCGGTTCACTAGCAGTTTCTATCGGATAATAAGCCAAATATTGTTTCACCTGAAATTTAAAGTCAAATATCAATCATTGTTCATTTCAAACTTGAATATTCAATAAAAACGTGGAAACTTTTGTGAAATACAATCTTTCACTCGAGCAGGCTCACCCTATCTAATGTATTTGTAATTGCGTCCCCATTATCATCAAAGTATATGTGTTTGTTAGCTGGTCTAGGTCTATTGAATTTCATTTTGAGCTGTCTATTCTGTAATCTAATGTTGCGCTTTCTGTACACGACTTCCCCTTGAAGTTTTGATTGCTGATGATCATTGTTGAAGGTGTATCCCATAAGAGAGAAAGCTTTTTTCACGGTCTCTAGGCCTTCGCCGTTCTCGTCATAATCTGCTTCGTGACTGGAAAAAACAAGCAAACAATATTTCTGGATTTTCTTTCGGGGCTTTTAAAAGACTAGCTTTTATAACTAGGAGCATAATCATGAATAACCTTTAGATATCGATAATTGTTTCAGCTATATGATGAAAGTTCCATTTCGTACGCCTGAGATATCTGAAAAAACTAGGAACTTGAATGATTTTTTTTTTTTCAATTAAATTTAGATCAATTCTCCACAGATTTTTTCCTGATTCTATACGCGATAAATGAAATGTTTTATTCAATAAGCATGGGTGAAATCTTATTTTATTTTCTTATGATAAAAATCTTAGCAAAATACCATCTTTTCAACGTTGTTGGCTTCTCCTCGTTAGGCCGGTCCCCATCTCCTCCGTCTGATGAAGTCATTAAACTCTTAGCCCCTGAAGTATTTTGAGAAGTATTCAACATACTGTTATTTATTGGCGTAGAGTATTCCTGATTTGTTTCCGTGTCTATCGAATCATTCCCTGTAATCTCTTTCAAATCACTGTCCATAGGTTGAGTCTCATCAGAATGCATGGTAAGATTTTGCATAAGTGTGCCGACAGACTCCATAATCATTCTCTTCGTTCCAGAATGTCCCTTACTGCTTGGCACAGGCTTCTTTGAGTCCCCTTCCAAGTCTTTCAAATCTAAATTCGATTGAACAGCCCTTTGATCTGATTCCGCAGTTTCTTCAAGCTCTGTTTTATTCTTGTACACATTTTCCAGTTCATCTAAAAGACTGTGTTTTATAGGCTGAATGGTGTGATCGATGTGTAATTCCAGTTCCTGGTCATATCTCTCAACGAATAGCTTGCATTGAAGCCAGTACTGTTCTTGGAAATGTTCTTTCCATAATTGTTGCCAATATCTATCAACGTCTTCCATTCCAGGTTCGCTTTCCAGCTCCGAACTGCTGCTTGTTATATTACTTTCTATGGAGCTAGTAGTGGAGCTAAACAAGCTCGAAGATTGAATAGAATTTGAATCGAAACTAGAGCTAGTTATGGTCATTTTAGTAACATCCGTCATAGAATCTGTAGTTGCATTTGTGTGTGCTATAGACTCGCATATAGAGCTGCACCTAGACGTTGTAAGAAGTCTTTCATCTTCCATATTAGAAGCTTGATTGTAACTTTCCTCCAAGCTAAAAGGGCTCAAAGGATTCCATCCCTCTCCGATCTCAGGAGATGTTTCACGATTTGTTAATTTCTTTCTATTTTCATCAGCCTCGTCATCATTCACAGCTATTTTGCTCGTGTCTTGAAACGTAAAGTTGGTATTATCGGATAAAGATTTGATGTTTATTATGCTCGGATCGTTTATAGTCTTAGTGAATATTCCTTCAAAATTTGACCGGTTTATTTCACAGTTCTTGTGAGCCTGATTTGGAAAGCATGTATTTTGTTCTGGGAAAGTTTCGGCAGCAGTCTTATGTTTATTTAAATCAACACGCTCTTCTATCATAGCGTTATCGTTTTGTTGCATGTAATCCGGGTTTATATAATCGGCATATTTCTCTATCCAAGATGCCCATATCAGCTGTTCCCCATTCTCAGACCAAAATTGTCCCCACAGCGATTCTACTTCGCTTCTATAATTTGAGCTATTACGTTTTATCACAGTTAAATAAGTATCTTGACTATTATTTGTATTTATTATTTTGGAACACGTGAGTTGATCTACTGAAAGGCCCTTGTTCAATACCAGGCATTCATTCAATACATCAGAATTATCATTTCTTTTGGTCGTTTTGTTCTCAAAGCTAAAGTTCAAAGTATCTGCATCGTTAGACTCTAGCTGTTGCTGGCCATAATTACCCATTACCATATAATTTTTACTCTGGTATTTGTTAAGCGATTCTTTTTGCATTGCCTCCAAACTCACATCTTCGGAATCGTTATCTCTGTACTTAATAAAACCCCCATCAATTTCCTTATCATCATTTTCTCTCGCTTCATCCACGTCCCCAGTGCTAAATGTTTTACCATAATTAGCTAAGAGGTTTTGAATGCTTTTAGCTTCGTGATGGTCGTGATATTCAGATAAATCTGCGCCAGAATCAGACTGGTGAAGGCCCAGCTTTTGAGTAAGTGGCGGCACTGCGGGTCTATGAGAAGAATCTCTAACAGAATCGTGTTCGTCGGTAGAGTAGTTGTTGTCTGTGTGAGAAGCGCTGCAATAACAACTCACTGGTTCCTCCTGTATTGAACGAATAAATTTCTTTTTCAAATTTTTCAAATTTTCTGATAGGATCAAAGCTTTAGGAATAATCGATCTTCACTTACATCATGTTTCCCTATCGACTGGGTTTCTACTAAATTTCGTTTTTGGTGATCCAACATTTCACCCATTCTATCGCCGTCCACGTCTTCATCTTCGCTAGCATCTTCCGTTGTGAATATAGTAAAATGGTCAGGATTCCTTAGCAAAAAAGGAATGAAAAAAAAAATCAAATCATTTATTTAGCGATTTGTTAATTTTAGGTTAGATATTTATTTAGGGTTAAGGTTAGATCAGGCAGGTTAGGACAGCTGTCAATCTTGCTAATCAATAAAGACAAAGAAATGATTTTTTTCTTTATAATATAAATTGAGTGAATATCTATGGGATAGAAGAAAATAGAAGAAATTAGAATAGAAAAAAGGAAAGAAAGGAATGGTTAGGATGTATAGATTATTTTTTATAATCATATTGGAAATTTATTGGTTATATAATTTATATATTTGTCAATTTTTTTTCTATTTACTTTATAAATACTCTGCTGCATAAACAATAGATGTAAGCATCAGGGTCAGAGAACTGATTTTGTTCTGCGATGTAAACCTCGGCTAGTGGTTCCCAAAAATGATCACACATTATCAATACTTTTTATAATTAAAAATCAAACTGTCACAAAACACACATATTTTGATATAATATATACGGATGTGCGTATATGTGGTATGTATATACTATATTTCGTCACATACTTTTATATTATATTCAATAAAGTGATAAATATCAATCATACATTTTTTCACACCATAAAGATATTAATTATTACAAGGTCTTTCCCTATGCAACTGGTAATCCAAGCTTCGAAAACCTACCACTTTCTCGAAGGCGTGGTGGTGACGCTGTCGTCAGTCAGTGAACATAAGGCTGGATTTTCATGGACAGCAAGTTGCTGCCGCATGAAAATGAGTCCTGCAGGGATGCAGCCCCAGGGGGACGGGTGGCGGGAAAACAAGAATGATTATGTCGAGTGTAATAATGTTTTTGAGATAACAAATGGTCGTTGATATGATAAAAAAAGGTATGAATAGTCTTATCCTAGTATTCCGCGATCCTTTGTAGCAAAATTCAACTCCGAGGTCGTAATTTATTGACAATAGGCCGCTTTTGAGTCAACTGTTTCCCGCAGTTATACGTTAATATTATTTCGACTTGTGAATAGCCAACAGTTGAGTTTCTTTCGTATCGGTTTTTTACTCATTTTCACGGCTTAATCTTGTATAATATAATACTAATCGAATGAAAATAGAAAATAATAATTTATTAAGTCCAATTTCAGAGTAAATACATTATTTACATTAAGTTGATTAATAATACTATCATTTTGTTACAGAGACAAACTGCCGTAGGTCAAAGACGCAGATTCAAAGCGCCAGTGAAACTACTGCAGTGTCGGTGAGTCGCATGATTTTTGGTAACGGGCTTTCTTTCCTCGGTACTCTCTTTTCTCTTTCGCATGGCGTGGCAGTAACATTGTACAATCTTAAAAATATATTCCTAAACTTTCCCAAACAATTCCCAAACGATTGCATCAATAAAAAATGAAATTGAATTTATTTGCCTGCTAAGTATACGGAGCCTTCGTATTTGCATACATGCGTGTCGGTACATTCGGAACCTGTCGGCTATCATCGGATTCGTCGCGACTCGCGCGTCACCTACCGCCATTTTGAATTAACTCAACGCATCCAATATGGCCGACCCACGCAGGACCATGACCACGGAGTTAAAACCTGGTCATGCCGCGTGACAGTTTCTGTTCCACGTTGTCAGGTTCGGAAAGGTAGTGTCGGACTTCCACGTAGCTGAATTCGGTGTAGGGACGCTCAGTTGAGACGTTGGTGTTCGTTCAGTGACCGTCTGTTCGTGTTGTACAGTTGTTCAGTTCGAGATTATCGCAAGTAGTCAAGTTTGAAGGCTGTGTGAACCAAAGGGATTGTCATAAGAATAAATAATGATGAAAAACTTCGCATTTTTCTTACTACTGGCATTGCCAGCAACTATTCTCACAGTTAATAACGGTAATGTTGCATTTCATCTCTAAATATCATCCCGGCTTACATCCGGGGATTCAATATGCCATATTTTCATTTCATATAACCTTTAATTCTTAGTATTAATAACAACCTTGCTAATAATTCGTGTCAATAATTATAACAAACACGAAATCTCACTCACCCCAAGTAATAAATAATATGAAAGTTAACCCTCGCTCCTCCATAACCAACTACATTTGTTATTATCCAGATTTTTCACATCTTATGACATAGAATTTCGATAAAATTTGCCGTGTATCATGTAGCCGGAAAATCTTTGTCCTCAAATTCGCTATTCTGTATTTGGTAAATTTTTTTTAATCCGACGAACATACTTACCATGTTGTTTAAAAAAAATAGAACAAATTATAACCCACTTTTTTTTGGTTTCCTCGTATGAAAAATGATAAATTTTTAAACATAATTGACGCAATTTATAGGCGGATTTCTCGCTCGCGCACAGGAAGATGAAATAGTCGACGATGCTATCGACATCGAAGGCGAAGACGGCGCTGTTGTGACAGACGATGAAATTGAGGAAGACACAACAAAGGCTTCCGCCGATGCAGAGACTGTAATTCTATTCACAAAACCGGTCGTTTCTTCCGCCGCATCAATGGGTGAGATAAAAGTTTGAAAAAGTTATAGTTAAGGTTGATTTTTATAAGTCTGTGAATTTTTTATCAGTTTCTACAGAGAGAAATTTAGTCATTTTATTGGAATCTACGAGTCTAGATTCTCTATTTTAATAAGTTTTGTTCCTTTTTTTATTGCCACAGAATTACCTGCCGGAGTTTTGGTCGAATTTCTTGTCGGATTCACCAACAAGGGTGAAATAGACTTCACACTTGATACCGTCGACGCTTCGTTCCGTTATCCAATGGATTTCAACTTCTATATACAAAATTTTTCAACTATCACGTACAATAAGATTGTTAAACCAAACCACGAAGCTACAGTTGCCTATTCGTTCATTCCATCTGAAGTATTTGCCGGAAGACCTTTCGGACTCAATATCAATCTCAATTATAGAGATGCTGTAAGTATTTTAGATTCATAAAAATGTTTAATTCCATTTTTTAGATCATTTATTCACTTGATTTTTTACAGTTAATGTTTCCAAACTCAAATTATCTCATAGGCAATAAAATAAAATAGTATTTTAAGCATAATATCAAGAATGACATAGAATTGGGTAAACAAAACATTACAAAATTTCTTTCTCATTAATTTCAGAACGGAATAGCTTTCACTGATGCAGTATACAATGAGACTATTACAATAGTCGAGCTGGATGAAGGTCTGGACGGCGAAACTATGTTCCTTTACGTATTTTTGGCAGCTTGTGTTATACTGACGCTGGTCGGCGGTCAGCAGTTGTTGTCTTCATTCGGACGAAAATCTCGTTTCTCTTCGGCTCGTAAGGCACCAGTGGAAATGGGAACTTCCAATCCCAACAACGTCGATTATGATTGGTTACCTAAGGATACTCTGAACAGGCTAAGTAAGTCTTTGATAAATTTTTTAAATTTCTAACGGTTTGTTAATTCAAAATATTGAATTAAACCAAAGTCTAAGATTCTTTTTCTCAGTTGAAACATATGTCTCTTATTTATATGTTGAATTTAGTCAAAATAAACAAGATTCTAATTTCAATAATGCAAAATAGTTGTTTGTAGTATTTAGAGCTGGAAATTTCTTGTTATTATCTGCATATCAATGGAGAGATTAAATTTTTCATTCAACAGACAATTTGACCCTCAAAAATCTGCTTATCCTTTATTTATACACAGATATTTCCCATTTCTCGCTTTCCATTTATGTTTACATTTTTTTAAATCCATAGTATGTTAAACTAACGCTTTCTTGTTTCAGGTAAATCTCCAAGAACCCCAAAGCAGAGTCCCAGACAGAGAAAAGCTAAGCGAGCAGCGGGGTCTGATGACTGAATTATATTTATGTAATTTATACTAGTTATATTTTGAAATTGCTGAAGTAAAATTGAAGATTATTGGTGTAGATTTCCTAAATTTGAAACAAGTTTTTTAACGGCACCTGTGTGTCTAATCTCGAGAAAATCTATTCATAGTCTTGTTTCATTTTTATTTTTCTTTTACATTTTTCCAATTTTTGTAAGACACAATATTTCAAAGTTGAAAATATTACACCTGTGAAGTGCAAGGAAAAAAAAACTTGTACCAGTTTTGGTACAGTTCTTTAAAAAAAAAAAAAAGAAAAAATGAAAAAAAACAAAGCACATTATGTCATATTTATACTTGTTCAAATCAAACACACCAAGAAAACGATACAAGCTCAACGAAAACCACTCATGATCAGTCTCGATACTGACAAAGATGAACAAATAATGAATTCAACTTGTAATAAATATAAAAATAAGTGCACGAACATGATTGATTGCCTCTTAAAACTTGTTAACATTAACGTAATAAATGCTCAGATGTAAAGAAAAAAGTACTTTAGGCAGGTTTCAAAGTGCTATTTAGTTTTCGGTGATATTTATCTTCATTCTATTACGTTTATTCGTTTTATAAACGTTTTTTCGGAACTTAACATATTGCTTAAAATATCATTTTCAGAATATAAAATGATAAAATACTTGAAATCATTTCATGATGCAAATATTTTTCAAATTAATAATTAATTCTCAACTGGCACATGAACATGCATCGTCATCTAATAATATAATTGTTGAAAATTTTAGTTAATTAACTGTAATTACGACCTATAAATAAATGGATAAGTTTGTACCACTTATTTATTAATTAGTAATCGGCATTGTCTTAAATATATGCCTAGTACGTAAGGGAGTTGAGGTGTTTGTGAGTATAGATTATAGATATTAAAAAATATATAGTGCGTGCATTGATATAATTTACATGAAAATAATAAACTTTAATTTATAAATCATATACCGAAATTCACAACGGACGTATAGATAATAGAATACTTTGTGTTTTCATTCTATTCTTATCATACGATACGATACGAATGATGAGAATTAAAATTAAAGAAAAAGAAAAAAATCTCAAAATTATATTTTACACACCATTTATTTTCGATTCAAGTATACATTAATACGATATTTAATTACTAATGATATTAATTAGTAATTTTTTTCTATATGGAGAATTCAATGTTAAAATTTTATTACTTCAATCCTGAAAATAATTTTTTTTTTTTTTATTATCTAATCAGGTTCAAGTGTTATCTGTAGTAATTCACAGATGGTAGACGTAGAATGTAATACCATTGCACGTGTTGTTATTAAGACGTTAAGAAAACGAACGGTACCACGATAACTTCGTTATCGAATAAAATGGTTCTCGTTTTTTTTCTCAAGTACTTAAAAATTGATAAGTAATATTGTGTTATACATGCTGACGAAGATAATGTCGATCATTTAAATTCTCAGTCTATTACAGTGCAGTTCGATCTCCATATAAAATCATGGTTTGTGTATCGTTGGTATTGGGGATATTATTCATATACTCAATATTAAAATATTTCAAAATAGATAATGTTGAGCCAATTTTTGGAGTCTATAAGCAACCCGGTAAATGGTATTATTTTAAATACATCGCGTTTTGGTGTATTTTAAACTTTCGTAAAGTAAGTATTACCGAGGTTCTTATCATTCCTTTTATTTTTCTTGCATTTGATATTGCTCACTGAAATTTAGACTTTGCATTGAATACTCATTGTAACATAAGGCTATAATATGTGAGATATTATCCCATATCTATTTTAAATGAAAAAGAATTGAACTTTTTCGTTTAATACTATATTAGGAATTATATATCGAAAAAAAAAAAAATTACAAATACTGTTAATCCTCTTTAGAAAATCGTATAAAAGCCAGCTAAAGTTCTTCTTCTTCCTTATTTACGACTTATCCGTCTTGCGAGGATGTTGTCGAAATTGAGCTAAAGTCGATTCATTAATTTCAATTTATTTTAAACGATGGTGAATATTTTTTGAATAAATGTCTTTTTTGTTTTTCTTCTATTTGTCGGAAAGACGGGATTTGAAGTTAAAAAAAAAAAAAAAATTGGTAACGTCTCTCGAGTAGTTTACTCAAGAGAAAATAAAAATATAAAATTCATACATATCAAAATTTCGCGGATCAAATTTTTATATTATCAAATATAAATTCGGAAATGCTATATTATCCCATAGCTCTACGGTCGAATCGGTTCAACGGGATATGGGATGAAATCGCGTTCAACAGCAGAAGCAATGGATGTAGCTCAAGAGCTTTCTCCTCACTCGGAGGTACGAGCTAACGTAATTTATTCCGGATATTTATTAAATTAAATTATTTTCAAAATTTTTAATCGACGGTGGAAGAAGAAGAAAAAAAAAAAAAATCATTCAACTTGGTATACAGGCTTTCGATGCGGTTTTCTTCATGGCTACTAATAAAGAGGGATATTATTTAGTCGGAGGGTCAGAACGTCGACATAACGGCGTTGTTAATGGACTTTTCTATCTAGTTGTGAGTATGGGATTACGGTAATTGGAGATAATATTTATCTCGTTAAGATAAATTGTTTTTACATTGTTATAACTATTATTATAATTTGAAAATGTTATTTTTTAGTTCTTATTAAAAATTAGGAATTGAAACGAATAACCGAAAAATCTAATACACGATCGTCAATACGAATGAAGACGAAGATTTGATTACGTAAATTTCATATTCAGTTCATTAGACGTTATACGAATAAATCAAGAACAACTTTATTTTTTTTCTATTTTTTTTTTTCAAATCGCGATTAAATATCGGGAAAAATTTTGTCTTTTTCATTCAGTTGCCGGGCAAGGGGTTGTTATGTAGTGAAAAAATTCCTAGTACTCTACTGCATGGTGCTAAAGCCAATGAATTTGGCGCCGAGGGTATTCGTTTCACTCCAATAAAACCAATGAAGCATTGGCGAGTTGAATACAATGGATCTATGTGGTAATTATATTTATACATGTAATTACCAAATTATTCCGTATACATTTTATAAACTAAGAGGTATTAATTAAGGAAATAATTTCAAGAAAATTGATTGAGGCAAGTCTTAGAAAATTTTTGATACCGTCTAGATGATTTAAGCTTTTATAGTTTTGACTATGAATATCAGATTTCAAAACTGGGAGTTTCAAATAAATATTTTTTCGTTAAACATCTTAAATTCAAGGTACAAAAACGACCCGAAAAAGTCTAGTAAAGTCGCGATTCAGGCTGACTGGCACAGCAATCTCCCAATTTTTGACTTTGATACTGATTTGGGAATCGGCCCAACGTGCAGAGCAATTGCGCGAGAAGACTGGTCTCGCGAATATTTTGATAGTCTCAAGGCGTGAGTAAAGTAATTTTTATTTTAATCATTGTTAGTCGTTCTTTTTATTTTCGACTATAATGTTTTTTTGAGTATTCAATGTATTCTAAGATAACGCCTTTGGAACTCTCATAGAGCACATCAGACGCACTATGAGCAGATGGGACATTTGAAAGCCAAGATCAACGTTGATGGTGTTGATCTTGAATTTCAAGGACAAGCTTTCAGAGACCATAGTTATGGTGAGGAATTTTTTAAAAATACAAACAAAATCACTTTACCACATATTGAAATACACATACTTCCATAAATCTTAAATTAGGGTTTGGGTTCGAGCAAAGAAATAAGAAATATGAATATAATATAAATTATAAATCGTATATTTCATGGTTCATGAATATTTAATTATTCCTGTACTAAATTTTTACTTTGAATATTGCACACAGGAAACATACTCATAGTCCAAACTTCGAAAAAAACTTTCAAGATAAAATTGCATTGGATTAGATTTATCGATTAATAGTTTCGTAATTGGAATAGGTTTTAAAAGAGATTGGACTCTGATGCATCGATACATCTTTCATATGCTCTTTCTCGAAGATGGTACTATGGCTTCGATTGGTATAATTTGTCAACCATGTACTTGTTCCACGTGAGTAATTCTGCGTTCAAATAATCGCGTCAATTTGATGAAAAAAAGTATTTAACTTTTACACACTTATCGTCGGGTGTTTAACAGTAGATAAATTTATTCATTAGACTTGAGGCCGGTTACTTGTACGAACCTGATGGATCGTTACATCCAGTGGAATGGTGTGATCTTAAATTATATCAACATGGGGAGAATGGTACTCCACCAAAAGATCATGCATTCTCATTCAAAGCAGGTAAAAATCGATTTCAACGAAAAAATTTACTCTGCTGATGGACCATTTTTACATTTGGACGTTTTCACTACGTAATACATTAATTATCATGAATATAGTTTAACTATTTTGCATTTTGAATTATTAGTAAACTCAAATTTACACACATTAAACACAAGATGATTTCGAAGTCTATAAGCAGAAATAGAATATATATTCGTCTTATTGAAATCGATGTTTCCAAATTGTAGGCAGAAAGATATACAACGTGCAGGTAGACGTCGAGTACGAATCTATACATTTTGTCGGTAAAAATTGGGACGCAAGAATGGTGGAACGATTTGTTCGTTATCGTGTTAATGGCACTGTAAATGGAAGAGGCGTCTCTGAGTTTCATTATCGACACAAGGGAGGTCCAAAGCAGAGCTAGATATAAAAATCAGTGTCCCATGTGGCGTCAACGAATAAACAGGGGTGCCGCGTAGGGAGAGATAAACTCTTTACTGTACAGCAACCTATACTTGACTAATTCATACGGTAATATTATAATCGTATAAGGAAAAGACTTGTAATATAACAAATTAGATGAGAATTCGTGATGTTATATTAACAATATGTTCTTTCGCATATATTTTATTGTATTCAGCCCCTGGGTACTGACCTGAAGGTCTAAATGTTTCTTATTTGTTCAAACTCATTGTATTTGGAATAGAAGAATGGTAGAGATTAGGATGGTTGGATTACCCATTACCGTATGAAATATTCGCGATACCTATGCAGGTAACGGTACACAATACATGCATGTACAATATACGTAAAGTCTACTTCACTCCCTACTACCTCATTACTTTCGTAATGTGTAATTGAATTTTTATCTATAATAAATCAAGTTCAATTACACATCACCAAAGTATTGGTAATTGAATAAGTAATTTCATTAAGAATGTAATCAGTGACTCGCAACACTGCAAATATCCATGTAATAATAAGATTGTTTATGCAATGAACATGTATTATCATAGTAAATTGGCGCATTCTTGAATAAATATCTCTTGAAATTGTAAATCATCGATCGTTGAATCATTTCCCTCTGTCCTTTCCTTGCCTATAAGTCGAAAATCATGAAAATCGCATGATTTCATAAAGCCCCGAACTACTTTTGAAATAAATATTAATGCGCCTGAGTATATGCAACCTGCATGCCATTCGTGTAAACGGAAGGGCCCATGTTAATTTTTGTTGCCTATTTGGTGTTTTCCGAATGCCTATATTCAGGCGTATTACAGTAACTTAGAAAAAACGTCGAAAAAAAGGTTCTCCATCAAGGGAATCCAGAATTTTTCTGATGGCTGGCCTATGCAGCGCCGTAACTTAATTTAATTTAAGAATCGACCAATCAGGAGGCTGCTTTAGCCAATTTAAGCTCGATTTCTCAAAAAGCAGCCTTCTGATTGGTCGATTCTGAAATTAAATCAAGTTACGGCGCTGCAGAGGCCAGCCATCAGCAAAATTCTGGATTTCTGGCAGTTGATACCTTATTTAAGGAGTCGGATTTCTGGCAGTTGATACCTTTTTAAGGAGTCGGATTTCTGGCAGTTGATACTCTTTTAAGGAGTCGGATTTCTGGCAGTTGATACCTTTTTCGTCTGGCAGTTGATACCTCATTCAGGTACCAACTGCCAGAAATCGGACTCCTTAAAAAAGTATCAACTGCCAGAAATCGGACTCCTTAAAAAAGTATCAACTGCCAGAAATCGGAGTCGGATTTCTGGCAGTTGATACCTTTTTAAGGAGTCGGATTTCTGGCAGTTGATACTTTTTTAAGGAGTCCGATTTCTGGCAGTTGGTACCTGAATGAGGTATCAACTGCCAGACGAAAAAGGTATCAACTGCCAGAAGTCCGACTCCTTAAAAAGGTATCAACTGCCAGAAATCCGACTCCTTAAATAAGGTATCAACTGCCAGAAATCCGACTCCTTAAAAAAGTATCAACTGCCAGAAATCCGACTCCGATTTCTGGCAGTTGATACCTTTTTCGTCTGGCAGTTGATACCTCATTCAGGTATCAACTGCCAGAAATCCGACTCCTTAAAAGAGTATCAACTGCCAGAAATCCGACTCCTTAAAAAGGTATCAACTGCCAGAAATCCGACTCCTTAAAAAGGTATCAACTGCCAGAAATCCGACTCCTTAAATAAGGTATCAACTGCCAGAAATCCAGAATTTTGCTGATGGCTGGCCTCTGCAGCGCCGTAACTTGATTTAATTTCAGAATCGACCAATCAGGAGGCTGCTTTTTGAGAAATCGAGCCTAAATTGGCTAAAGCAGCCTTCTGATTGGTCGATTCTTAAATTAAATTAAGTTACGGCGCTGCATAGGCCAGCCATCAGAAAAATTCTGGATTCCCTTGATGGAGAACCTTTTTTTCGACGTTTTTTCTAAGTTACTGTAATACGCCTGAATATAGGCATTCGGAAAACACCAAATAGGCAACAAAAATTAACATGGGCCCTTCCGTTTACACGAATGGCATGCAGGTTGCATATACTCAGGCGCATTAATATTTATTGCAAAAATAGTTCGGGGCTTTATGAAATCATGCGATTTTCATAATTTTCGACTTATAGGCAAGGAAAGGACAGGGGAAAATGATTCAACGATCGATGATTTACAATTTCAAGAGATATTTATTCAAGAATGCGCCGATTTACTATAATAATACATGTTTATTGCATAAACGATCTTATTATTACATGGATATTTGCAGTGTTGCGAGTCACTGATTACATTGTTAATTAAATTACTAATTCAATCACCCAATACTTTGGTAATATGTAGTTGAACTCGATTCAATTGATAAAAGTAATTATAAAGTAAAGTAATTTAAAGTAATTATAGAGTAAGAGTAATCATAAAGTTATTTAAACGTAATGAACTTGATTCAATTACACATGACTTTGGTGATGTATAATTCAATCAAGTCATTACCAAAGTAATGTGTTATCAGATGAAAATCCAATTACACATTACGAAAGTAAGGAGTATTCAAGAAAAATTTAATTACAATTTTCACAACACGGAATATTTGATTGGAAAAATTGTAGATGTGAGCGTAATACATATAATATATTACGTATATCACTGGAAACTACATATTTGACACTTTTCCAGTTTGGAAATTAGCTAGAATTATAATTAGGCTTTACTAATACTAGTATTATACTCTAAGCTAATCGTTGCGAAGATAATACATACATACACGTACGAAGGTATATTTTACGGAATGCCAAGTACAATGTTTGAAGTAGATCATTTTTATATTGGTCTTGTTCAGAACGGCAAGCTGTTTATTTTTATTTTTCAGACCACCATATGAATAGAGAACAGAGACATTATTTTCATTACGGTTTTCGTAATGCATAGGTATCGCGAATATTTCATACGGTAATGGGTAATCCAACTATCCCAATCTCTAATACTCTTTCATTCCAAATACAATGAGCTTAAGCTAATAAAAAACATTATCCGCCGAGATAACGAGAAATGATTCGGCTATTATATCACATCATATGATAAATTATTACAAATCTTCCTCTCTTTTATAATAATACACTTGCACCAATTTTTTCCTCGTACTATTATCAAATTACTGTATGAACTAGTCAGGTAGAGCTCGCTGTATAATTACGAGTTAATATATTATCGCTTATAGCTTCTATAATTAAATTGATTTGGAATAATCTGTACAGCGATTTGTGAAATGATTTGCAAGTTATTGTCGAAAATTGAGACTAGCATTTGACATGTCTCAAGTGGGATGATGATTTTAATCTTACATAAAGCAAAGAGCAGATGCTATGATAAAAAAAGCTTGTGGTTGTCATCAATCGTAGATAATATCAAAATTAGTTTTCATTATTTATCACACGTGTACTATGTTGAAAAGGCTGCTGACTGAGAACTGTTGGCAACCAGCTCAGCTTGTTTGCTGTGCAACGTTTCAAACGGAATTGATTATTACACGAGATGCGGGATTTGACCAAAAGTGATTCCAAAGAAACTGTAATTGCGCACTCAGTCTAAAACTATATTGTTATACCACTTTATAAACGATAATAGCCATTCCCCTGGTGTTTGGACTGCTCCACTGTCTGGCGTGAATCATTGTTATGAAGTATTCTGAGGAGGTTTTCTTGTAGATGGGCAAGACTATGTTTTCCTCCACGAACCACCCCTGTGAAAATAAAAACTGGATCAACATACGTTACGTGAGATTAATCGACTCTATGTATTGTTCAAGTACCCCATTTCCCTCAATCATAATCAAAGGCCTCCAATCGTCACTCACTTCGCTGATCGAAATACGCGACACGTCAAATAATATCTCGAAATAGTGTCGGATTCTTCTTAAAAATTCATCGTTATTTATGGTTAAAGTAAAATGGTGATCGGAATATTTTATACTCACGCCTAGTCGAACGTGTAACGTCGCAGCGTACCACTTGTCGATCATTTTCTCGCACGTTGATTAATTCGCCGCGTAAGTTTCTCCAGGAACATCTCTTACGTCACAGACTTGTTCACTCGTCGGCGTTACGAAAGCCACTGAAACCGGTTAGACCGGTTGCTCCGGCATTCCATACTTGACGGCCTTCAACGGCCTTGAGCGGGGAGTGGGGCGAGAGGAGAGGCAAGGACGCTGTTGCGTAAGGTCAGTTCATGCTGGCAGAGCTGCCGGATGACGTACAGTAATGTTAATTAATGGTTTCGCGGTGACTAACTGTTTTTCTTCGGACTTTTTCGTATACAATCGAATAAAATAATATTATATTATTTTTCTAAGGGGTCATAATTATTATTATTATAATTTTGGCCATCGGCACATGAAATACGACTAGAATGGAGTTCTGTTTCCGAAAAAGTCAGAAATAATAATTAGCCACCGCGAAGCCATTAATGAACATTACTGTACTACGGAATTATAATGAGCGGAATAATTAAATGATTCGCGGGTTGCATCTCGTAAGGCGCATTAATGAGCTGATTATTTCTATATGATATTATTTTTTGAATACATTCTATTTCGAATTTGCGAGTCATAATGTTGTATACAACGATTTATATGATAATAAAAATTCAACAACAAATTAATAAATATCATTTCTGCTGCTTCTAAATTTCGCATGTCATTTAAAAAAAAATTTTAAATAAAAATTACTGGAGGGTCAAATAACAATTCTTCCAATATCAAATTATTTTGATTTACCTGAGTCCACCGGGACCCTATATCACTTATGCGACTAAACGTTTATATCCAACAAGTAAATACAGCTAGAAGCATTCCTACTATACCTGAAATCGTCGCAGAGGTATCCACCTCGTTACGTAGGCTGGTCAAGTAACATATTAAAGACATCCTAAGGCATCGTAGCACCGACTTACACACACATACAGGTCTTCTACGGTGATGAAATCGCTTTCTCGTGACTACGCCACGTCGATTTCCATGGCGGCGAACGAGCCGTGTGTGATACGAGAAATCAGCTGCTAACCGTTCATATTCCTAGTTGTAAGTTCTGTAAAGTCTGAGTAATCACCCTTATCATCATTCAACCTATCGGAATTCAGTGGGGAATTTTTTCCCGCGTTATTTTTACAATTGCAATAAAGTGAACCGTATAATTTCCGAATGTAAGTGATCAATTAAAACGTCGTAGTTGTCTCTCAAGACTGATCGTTTCTCTTTGCCGATGCTTGCGTTATGTTATCGCTTAAAGGCCTCGGTGTTGCATCGTGAAAGGCTTGGAATTCAAAAGAGGAGATATATCGCTGTACATTTGATAATTCACTTTTATCAGAACTATTTACTGTACATATGAAATTAAACGAATTAGAAATTTGGATTCTAATAACTTAGAACTTCGTTCCCATACCGGAATCATGTATCCTGATAATAATTATCGATAAAGATATCACTGAATATACATTCTGCAGAATAACATTTGCAGAAGCTATATATGTTTGCTGTTATTTATTTATACATTTATTTCTTCGTTATGAACACCGCACTAAAATCAATTATCATTACTATCATGTGAATCCGTGTTTTATAACTTATTTTATGATGAATTTTTTGAACATTGAATAAAGTCAATCAAAGTGCTATAATAAAAATGACTGGCATTAATCTATAAATGTAAAACTGAGTCGCTTATCTACTTGTAATAAACGTAGAGCAAAGATACGATTATAAAACCTGAGTGAGATTTGAAAACATTAATATTTCCACAGTGATAAACGTACTGAATCATTGATAATTATTCAGTTCTCTTTTATCTTTCTTAATAGCAATAAGACATGGAAAGAGCGGGTGGATTCTTAGTCAACAACTGCAGGCCAGGTCGTCGCAGAATATGCATATCAGTTACAGTTTTAGCCGTAATTATTGGCTGTTTTTTATTGGCTTTTACTGCATTTGGCTCATCTGCTAACGCTAGAAATAATCTGCGGCAAATAAATATCGTAAGTAAATTAACGATCGATTAATTGATAATGAAAAGTTATTTTATCGAATATAACTGAATATAATGTATTGCAGATATTTCGCCACGGCGATAAAAACCCCGTACAGACTTATCCGAATGATCCGTATATCAATTATCCCTGGCCGGATGGCCCAGGTGCATTGACTAAGGTTTGATTGGTAATTTATTAATTATACAGAAACATAAAAATCGAATGATGTGTTTGTAAGTGAAGAAAAGTATCGTCGAAGCTTAAAATTTTTTATATTTCTTACCCCAGAAAGGAATGCTTCAATTATATGGTTTGGGGCAACGGTTACGCGGAATGTACGGATCTTTTATTGGTAATAAATACCAAAGTTCTGACATTCTGGTTCGAAGCAGCTACGCAGATCGATGCATTATGTCGGCCCAGGCTCTTTTAGCAGCCCTTTATAAACCTGAAACTGAGGATCAGTTTCTACCTGGTTTTGCCTGGCGTCCAATTCCCGTTCACAATATACCGAGGGATACAGACAGGGTTCGTAAAGATATTTTTCCTATAACAATTATTGATCTGTGAATTATGTTAAACAATGTTTTTTTTTTTTCACGTATTTTTGTTTTTCTTGTACAGTGGATTGTGGCGAAAGCACCATGCCCACGACTTGAAAAAGAATTGCAGCAGGCCTACGCGAATTTTAGCTTGAATTTAAACGATTCTATGTTATCACTGTACGATGAATTGTCGGGTTTTACAGGCAAAAAAATATCGTCTATACTTCAAGTTGAGGAAGTGTACAACGCGCTTGAGATCGAGGTATGAAATATTAAATTTTCCTAAGTTCTGGTGGTTTTGAATTAATTACGGATTCAACTCGCGTATACTGAATATATATATTCAAGGTGTTCAATGATCTGGAGTTACCAAACTGGGCAAAAAGCTACTACAACGATCGTATTAAGGAACTAGCCGCTAAAAGTTTGGCCATTTTTACAAGCAATTTAATACAAAGACGTCTAAGAGGTGGTAAGTTTCATATCGTGCGATAGTTTAACCTGTTGTACATTTATTGTGATAAGATATCTCGTTTTTTTAGGAACTCTGTTAAAAGAAATTTTACAAAATATGGCAATGCATCGAAATGGAACCGATAAACACAAGCTTTATCTTTACTCTGCCCACGATCTAACACAAGTTAATGTTATGAGGGCTATGGGGTTTACCGAGGAAATTCTAAGGCCAGAATACGCCGCAGCTCTTATCTTTGAATTACATACAGCAAACGGTGGACAAGATCACGAAGTCAAGGTATATTATTTCACATATAATACTTCTTGAAATATCATCGCGTATAGTATCATTGTTTAAAATTGGTCTTTCTTATAGATATCATACTTGAACAATACCCAGACCACTGAACCGCACACGATCAGTATACCAGGCTGCACAGAGCCCTGTATGCTGGATGATTTGTTTAAAATTTGGGAGCCAGTAATACCCGATGATTGGGATCGCGAGTGTCTGACGTAAACCTGAGGCAATAACATATTTGAATTTCCATTTTTGTTTTTTTTTTTCAACAATTTTTGACAATCGAATTTTATCATGTAATATGTATACGATGATGTATAAGTACTACGTAATGTAATGAGACTAATAAAATATTTTCACAATATTCTGCTGCCTCGATTACTCATTTTTGTAATCAGCTGTGACAAAGTCTTTCGCCTCTATACCACACGAGGTTTCATATTTTTCGGGACAAGAATATAAATTGCAGAAATGTCGCTGTGCAATATCACGAGTAGTTTATGCAGGATAAAATATATATACTTTGAATATAAATACAAGAAGATATGAATTTCTTTATCATTTCGTTACGTCCAAGGGAGTATTTCAGTCTAGGTATATTGAAAGAATTGTAAAACAGAGATAGACTCCACGTTATTTTCTACCGAGATATATATTTCCCTTCCTTAGCTACGAGTAGATGCATAAATTCTCGTTTCGTTTGGTCTATACTATAACCGCGTTTATATATTTTTATATTCAAAATGTATCACATACGTATTCTGGTCGCTGTTTGAGCCACGAAGTCGCCAACTTAATATGTATCAGTTCCATTAAAATTGGCTCGCGGATATGTGCAGGAAACGACAGGGGGTAGTTCCTTATTCGACAACGGCCGCCTGCGGCGAAGAGAAGAGAAGAGAAAATAATTGTATTTTTCTTTCGAATTGGATTTCTACTTCGTCTCGTTCGCTCACCCGTTGTTCAATCTGGCCTCCGTCTCTTCCTAACTTTTCCAATTGACCGGGCAGAATAAATTTATGAACTATAGATACCAAAAGAGAGAGAGAGTGAGACAGAGAAAAAAAAACATTCGTTTTTCTTACCTGCAGGTTCGATCAGCTCCTGAAGATCCCGAATATTGCCTACCTGTCGGTTGTGTCACGTCTTGTCATTTCTTCGCCGTGGGTTTTCTGGATAGAAAATTTTACTCAATATTTATTTACAGAAATGAGATAGAAGAGAAAAACGAAAAAATAGTCACATCGAGAATCGTGATTTGAAGTGGGAGGTAAGAAATGGCAGGAGGAAGACGAAAAGGAAGAAGAGAAAAAAAAAATGAATAAAAAACGTGATATTCAAATCAAACAACCTGGCAGGAAGTTATTTACAAAGGCTTACGGAGGCGCGTTTCCCGTAGGGAAAAAATTTTCCGACCACCCCTAAGGCGGGAATCAATCTTACTTAAAAAAAACTTAAGACCTCAAGGAGATTTTTCAAACTTATTTTCCAAAGAGAAATGATTTCACACGATTAAACGTACCCGTGGATATTATTTGGCCTTTTTTCCTTACCACCCATTCCCGAGGCTTGTAAAATACTCCGAAGTAAGAAAACAAGAAACAAAAATTGGAAATTAGTTATCTTCATAGAAGTTTGTGTGAAAAAAGTTCGGAGGCTGCTATATTTATTAATCCGCAGGTATTTCGTCGAATAAAAGAGATATCAAAACTTTAAAAATGGGTATTTTAAAACCTCGCGAAAGTGAGAGCCTAGTACAACAAGTGCTTTAGTCAAAGCCCAGGAGCTTTTGAAGATAAACGGGAAGAATTTATTTCACTTCAGTCAGTATAGAGCTGTAAAACAATTGGCTAACACGTCGAGGTAAATTTACAATCGCTGGTTCAGCTTTTACATAGAAAAATACTATATACGTACATATAGAACTTTTCAATTCGCTGCGCTTGCAACTTGCAGCCTCATTTTATTCAGCACTCGTATGAACCCGACACACCCGCCCCTTATCGACAACTCGACAATTGTCTACCGATCCAATCGCGATACCTCAATATCTTATCACAATTTTTTTTTTTTTTCTCGCAAATCTAGAAAGAGAAGAAAGAGAAGATAATAATAACAATAGTAGAGATATGAAGGGTTTCGAAAAGGATATTGTTATTGAGGAAAAACACAAACAACATTATGCTGTATATTCGTAACTTACCTATTTCAGTTAGAAATATACGTGGTACTGTGTATTATTTTTTATGGGAGAATAGATACTGCGACTTTTAATTGAAAATATAGATTTCTGTTACCGTTTACTTTATCTGATGTATTTTTTTTTATTTTATTTTTTTCCACAGCAGTGAGAAATGTGTAATATGAAAATAAATTGAGAGATAGCATTGCATTATTATTTGCAGATTTTCCTTCTACTTTAATCTTATTTTCCAAGTAATTATTAATTAGCATTTGAAACGTGTGCAATTACGGGAACTGTTTGCTCGGCATAATTTCACTGCGGGATTATATTCAAGAGATACTTGACTATATACCTATACACGGTTTCATATATCAGATGTATACCTATGTATTTTATATACGCGACTAGCTGAATAAATAAATTCTCATTTTATTTTATTTAATAATTTTTTTTTCACCCCGACTTGAACAACTATATGACGATCGAGGTGTACCGGAAATTCAACCCCTGCATTGTACCCGGATATACCAAGCCGGAAATGACTCTCGGGTAAATAAACAACGAGGAAATTTTATACGCCGAAAAACGAACGTGTACTCAAGTCGTTAGCGAGGATTCATTTTATTTCTATTTTTATATACTTTTTGCCCAGTTTTTCTATTCGCTCAAATTTTTCTCGTGTATACGACTATATAGTACGCCCGGTTTGATTGTGTATCAGTTTATATGAACGAGGGGAAACTACATAGAGACCTCGTCTATTGATTTCACATTTGAGATTAATGAAAAAAAAAATGAAAAAAAAAAAATATATATACAAATACTTCCGTGAATTTTGTCGTAGCATATTTGATAGATTGCTATTATCCGATTTAGATTTGAGATAAACATGTATGTTTACCGATATTAATTTCGCACACTGTAACGGATTAAAGGTTTAAATGCAATATTCGAAATTAACAGATTCGAAAGCCACATCTTTTTTACCATTGATAATAATAATATAATATAATTTTATTTCGATATCAGTTATTTACAAATTTTCATTTTATTTACCTTATCATGATCGCATGTTACAATATAAGTTAGAGTATATAGTGATATTATACACCGAGGTTGAAAACTCCGAACGTAAAATGTAAAATTAATCTACGTTGTCCCCTGGGTATAATATTACTCTCAATTATCAAATTAACGTTAGAATTTTTTTTTTTGCCATCCACCTCTATACATATTATAATTTAACGATCAAAAATTTATCCAACTTGCTTGCGCCTTGACGCAAGTTGCATTGGATTTTTTTTTTTTTTTCTTTTATTTATTTATTTATTTAATTTATTTATTTTTACTAATTTTATTCATTATTTTATTTATCTTTTTTCCACTGATTTTAGTTCAAATTTTCTTAACTATCAATCATCATTATTTACAACCTTTTTTGTTGCTTCAATCTCTCTATATATATATATATATTCATATTATATATCACTATTAAAAGTTCGTTTTAAAATGATGTTTCACGTCTTAACAAATTGAACGATGATTTTTATTTTATATTTAACATCTCTTCAATATGTATAGTACTTCTGCTAATATTATTCTGTTTTTTTCTTCATCTTCGTCCTTTTCATTAATTTCACCGCTTCTTCTTCTTCTCCTTCTTCTTCTTCTTCTTATTATTATTATTATTATTATTACAGGCGTCGCCTTATTAAAAACGATTCTTTTTTTTTCTTCTTCTTATTCATCTCGACGTACTTATTGTTAATATTTTCTCTTTACACTCGGATAATATCATCTTTCACTTAAAATTTAATTTTAGATTCAGATTCATTTCGTTCATTAATTTATTTAACGACAGCTCTTCTTCCGCCTCTCTATCAATTAGTCTCTCCTCATTATATATACACATATATATATAATTATAATTATGTATATATATGTATATATATATAAAAACACCCCTATTATATAAATAAATTTGTCAATTAGTATTATTATACACAGTTTACTCTCACTTCTTGATAATCCGATTTCCTATACTTTATTAAATCATTGTCAATATTATCATCAATGTATAGAGAAGTATTATTATTACATAATATATTTATTATTTGGCAGTTGTGAGAAAGATATATAATTATCGTTGAAATTATTATTTTCTCCCATGTATAGATATATATATTATAATATTACTACAGATTCTGTTGTATTTTTTCTTCCTTTCTTTCTTTCTTTCTTTCGTTTTCTCATTTATTATTATTGCAGTTCTCTTCTCGATATTTATTGGAATAATATTATTTAAACCAATGATTTATTAAAAATAAATACACGAATGATGAATAAATGACGAGCGTAATTGTCACTAGAAATCAGTTTCCGTATCACAGATCAATTAATACGAAAGTTTCAACTGCCAGCCGAAAAAGGGAGGGTAGTAAAAGTAAGAAAAAAATTCAACGAAAAAAGGAATGGTAAAAAAAGAAAAGAAATAAAAAAAAAAATGTAGTTATCTATAATCACGCCTCGATTAAAATTCCTCTCAAGGGATCCTGGATGCGAGACTATAACATCCCCCTTGATTATTTCATTCGGCATTTACTGAGGGCAGAAATCGCGAGTACCAATTGCAGCAATATGGTTTAAGGGGATTGCTAGGCGCGGCTAAACCCCAAAATAATAATTGTCTTTTCGGTTTCTAACTCTCGCCTTTTCGCACTCCCCTTCCTCCTAAAGTCAGACCCTTAATTCTTCCATGATCTGTTGATGATTGTGTCCCTTCTTAAGGGTACCCCCGCTACCAACCATGGCCATACTTTCCTGCTGCAATTGGTTTGGGCTAATGATAAGATTAGGTCCAGGTTTACCTGGTTTTGTATTTTTCGGTGGTGGAGGTGGCATGGGTACATGACAGGAGTTGTTTTGTAGATCTGCAAACTCGGGTGGTGGTATATGTTGGATGTGATGTCTTTCCGTCTTTGTTTCAAGCTCGCCACAAATGTTGTTAGGCATTTGACCATTTTCTTGACGTTTTTTCGGACAATTGTGTTGGTTTTTATCACGTTTGTAATAAACACCAGCAAATATTAAAACGTTTAGTATAAGCAGACTGCAACCTATTGCAATTGTCACACTAAGGGCTGTTGAATATGCTGCGAAACCGTCTTCTGGCTGAGACGTTGTTTCCTCGAATGCCAATTCGCTGGGACTGGTAGTCGAGGTGTTGTGAGGTTTTTCTGTCGTCAATTCGGGGGTTGTTGGTTTCGTTGTTGTTGGTAAACGCTGGATTATCCTCGGTGGTACCTGCGAGGTACCGAATTTATAATAACATACGTTATTCCGTAATTTGTAATATTATACCAGATTTAGTTTAGTTGAAATATTTCCGAACATCGTTTATTCAGGGATCGAAATTTCATCTGAATTTGAATTTAAGTCACGTATGTTCTAAAGTGAGGCCGGTTATACAGTTGGATGTGTTTCGACCAATGCGTACCAGGGTCTCGGGGTAGTCCTGGGTCCTGGGTTAAATTCCAGGAGATCGAACAATTGACTCTAATCAAGTGATGGTTATTGCATTACGGGAACCAATTTCGATTCGGTTAAATTCTACGAGACCTGAGTACCGCGTATCGCGGTAGCCAAAACCAGCGTGTATAAATAAATCAAATACTAATTTCAAGACCATCTTTCGACCGGCTATTTTTTATACAAATCAACGCAATTTCAGATCCCATTATACGAATGTTCAATTTTCAATCAGACGATATTATTTCATGATCATTTCATTAATTTCAGGATAGAATATTCACCTGTTCAGCATCGAGGAGATGATGGGAACGAGGCACGTCGTCGGATCCAGGTTTATGAAGATCTGGGACTAGGTTTAACCAGAATGAAAGTCTGTGAGCTCTGTAGTGGTTTTTCAACTTTGACTTTATGTCTGAAATGAAGTAGAATCAAATGAGAATGAAATCGATGAATTATAATATTGTAACATATATTTATTACGTGAAAGAAATTTCTCACCTATGCTGAGATACTTCTTATGGACAGCTTCGTAGGCGGTCCATTCAATATTTTTTAATTTCATACGTTCGGGTCTTGACCCGGATGGCCCAGGCTCTGGGGTTCCTTCGTTCGGGTTCCTAAAACATGAATATATTAAATTGCCAGAGTTTAAAAACGGGTTTTTATACGGGCTCAAGGATGATCGTGGGATCTCTGAGGTGCTATCGACTTATACTTATCGACTTATCGTACGATGGAACGTACCCTACCCATTCGCAATTCTACTATATTTTTCCTCGATCTTATAAG
This sequence comes from Tenthredo notha, assembly GCA_914767705.2. Classification (NCBI taxonomy): domain Eukaryota; kingdom Metazoa; phylum Arthropoda; class Insecta; order Hymenoptera; family Tenthredinidae; genus Tenthredo; species Tenthredo notha. The sequence goes on along the minus strand of OU611920.1, from coordinate 1,116,079 downwards.
TTACTCCGCTAGCAATAGTCAGTTTTGAGAAAATAAACTCGACTTCGTAGCCCGTTTCCTCGGCTCTCATCTCCATAGAAAGTATATTCTCTCGTAACCAGAGAGAAAGATAAAAAGATTAGTGCCCACCCTGTGCACCCAGGGAACGGCGATGTACTATACAATAGTATTATATACTTGAACCGAATCGTGATGAGAAAAGTTATAATAATGATAGAAAATAAAGTATAAGAAGCCAATTGTAAGATATTGAAAAACAGGTCTGAATCTCGTTCCAGGGTGAGGCGTGGGTACCAAATTGATAAATTTATGTAACCTTTTTTATCGCGAAAAAAAAAAAAAAAAACACACGAGATTGAAAATCTTGAAGAATCTTTAGACACGTGTTTCGTTCAAGCAGGTAAATGAATATATTTTTTTCGCAGTTTTGTGAGATAGAATGAAAAAGGTAGGTGAAAATATAGGCGAGCTTACCTCGTTCTTAGGCTACTGTTTAAGTTTCGCAATTCGCGTAGAGCGTTTTGCATTTTGCACTTTGCATTTGCGGTAAATCCGAGCTTACATCTTCTCTAACGCATCAATATGCATGTGGCTTACCATAAAATACGATATCAGAGGTTTGGCAAAGTAGCCTCGTAGAGAGTGCGAGAAACTAGATGTCAGGTTGCCTATATCAACTTAAGGCAGTCACGTCACTTTCAACCCGCAACCAAATAGATCCCAAGTAAATTTAACCCCTGGTAATAAACGCGAGGATATAACACTCAAAGACGAATACGCGTGTGCAAATTTCAAAACCACCTAGAGACCGTGTTAAGATAAAGGTAAAGGAGTAAAGGAGCTTTTCGACTCACCCAGTCCTAGCGAAATTCGTAAAATACAGGATCACACTTTCGGATAAAGCCAATTCCGCTCTGGTGTAGTTCCTCGGCCAATGTGCAAGTCCCCCGACCAAAGGGGCGCCGAAAACGTACGGTAGTTCTTCACCGTGGATACAGCCTTGTCTCTGCACATATAAAAATGTAAAGAAAATTAGAAAAAAAAATAAATAAACCATATGTTTTTTTTTTTCCATAAAGATTACAGCTCTTTGCGTTGCACTTGATCTTAGCTAGCGACATACGTATTGTTCAATAGTAGTTGAATAATTGAACTCCATATATTGAACTCGTATCGTATTTATTGATTAGTTTCCAATCAGAATTGTACTTCTATGAATCGCAAGGGTTCACTCTCGTTACACCGTCTAGTCTGAGCTATTGTTTCGATCTATTCAGAATTTTCAATTACTAGACAATGGAATCGTTCAGATGGGTGTAATGTACGCGGAAGTTAAATCTAACAAGCATTTTCATAGAGATTCATGCACTCTCGCGACAATAGCTTTGCGAAACAAAAACTGTGTAAAATATAAAAATTTGTAAAATGTGTTAATCTCATTTACCAATTAATTAAAATGACAATTTCCCATCCAAAGCCCTATCTAATCCCCTGTTCGAAACTTTCCCGTATCGATAGATCAGAATGCAAATGCAGAAGCTGCAGGGTAATCGGGACAATACGACATAAGAGATAAGAGCGGAATGAATAACGGTTCAAGAACCGCACGTCGCGGTCGTCGTGGTAAAACCACTAATTACCAATTCAGAACTGCTAATAAACACCGAGCGGTTGACGGTTCCCGGAAGTTCCAAGTCATCCAGAGTGCGATAGCGAGGAATATCTCAATTGTAATCGTAACCCCTTGCTATCGTATTCTGCCCTAGAATCGTGCCGATTCAGCTCTGGCAGTAGATCTCGATGAAAGTTAGCTATCCATCCACGTAGTATAGTTAGGGTACAGAATAACGTATATCGGGTGATTTTATGGGAATAAAATTGTTCATAATCGCGAATACGAGAAATCTATTTCGTTCTTTTCCCAAAGTGCCAATCAAGCTTTTCATATTCATTCCTAGTAACGAAATGATATCTTTCATAGTTTTATTTGGTCAAATCTAGAAGCCAAAAAATACTATCATACCTGATTTCTGATACTGGTTTAATATCACCAGCTATATAAAAGACGAGAAAGGGGGTATCAAATGTCTTGTAAAATAGGATTTGCCTGGATCGAACACCGAGTATATTGTTATACGTAGGGAGATGAATATATCTGACAATTAGAGCGAGCCTCCCGTTTGCAGTTCGCTTCCCATCCGGTGCCTCGACCACGCGTATAACATACCAGGATCTAGGATCCATCCATATATATATATATATGTATATATATAGTATATATAGATAGTAACTGCAGTATACCGAGGTCGACGGTGTACCTAGAGACAGACGGAACTAGCTAGGAAGGAGGCTGTCTACCTCCTCGCTCGCTGTGCTAGTTGCAGTCACTTGCAGTTACGTCTACCCTGAATCCATCCCCTATCCAATGTGTCGGATGTTTCCTTCTCATCCTCCTCACCCTGGAGCCAACCAACAAACCCAACCTGGCTGTACCCACGCGCTTGCAGTAATCACTGCAGACGTTTGCCCGAAGGCAGTATCTAGTAGAAACCCAAGAGGTAGCTGCTCTTTAGACGCGTAGTTATATACCCTCCTAGTGGAATACATGGTAGAGCTTTTCTACGCGTTAGAAACGGGCGTGAGCTCAAGTTTCTCGCGTACGTGTGTACATCGACGTCTGCGTATGTGGATGTTAAACTGATTAGGTCGTATTTGCTGGTAGAAAACTGTCACCGGTAGTCTGGAAGTGACCTAGCAGCTAAGGCAATTGGTTGAATGGGTTTAGAAGTACGCGATGAAACTGCAAATGGTTTTTTTTTTTTTTTTACTACTACGGATGAACCGAAGGGTTGCTGATATAGAGGATAATATAAACTCGGTTTTATACAAACGTATTTGATATTCAAACATTTTACTTTTTCATTATTCTTACCCTATGCCTTCTGTCTCGTAGAAGTAATACCGTATGTATTTAAAATAGTATAATGAAAGGCACGGGTGGGTATAAGGTATACAAATGGAAACTGAAACCAAAAGCAACCCTGGGAAATGACACTTGGAGAAATAAAAAGTGATATTTGAAATTCAAGAGAGAAACTCTAAACCTTTGCGAGAGGTGGTTGAAATTAAAAATCCTAAAAAAAAAAAAAGAGATAGAAAAAATTCGCGTTGACCACGTTCGTTATATTTTTCTTGGCTCTCTGTTCTACCCCAAATCCAACACCTGCACATCATATGTATATGTACAATTCATAATCTGAGCTTTAATATTTTCCTCTGTCGTGTCGTTTCGTTGCATTTTTAATATATTATCCCATCAGTTTATATTCGTTGCTTAATAGATACGAGTGCAGATTTAAACAGGGACGATAATATTTTTCAATGCATTTTCTTAATTCGTTTACTGATCGTATACATACCAAGTACATACGTATAGCATGAGAATCAGTGCTTTTTGCTTATGGTAGGGATATGGCAGCTGCAATATTCGAGGCTGACATTAAGGGCGATTATATTCAGATACGAGGATAAAGTTTTGTTACTTTTTCCCTCGTTTTTAAGCGAGACCTTACGCGAACCCCGCGGCTAAAAAGAGGGTCAATACTTGTGCCATCACCAAATCAAGATTAAGCATATTTTTAACGAAGTAAAAAATGAAATATTCATGGGCCCCCATCTGCATTCTGATGTACAGTCTTTCCACCACTTCGCTTCCACTAGTTTCGAGAATTTTTTTTTTTTTTTTTTTCCAACCCCCCGGGGTGAGGTTCATTTTTTCAAGAATCATGACACATAAAGGATAATGCTTTTTGCAGTTTCTGAAAAATAAGAAGAATTTTTTTTCTTTCCCAAAATTGCGCCTGTAGGCCTTCGGACCCCTTGATTCTCTCAATGTTTCGATATAAGTTAGGTAAAGTACGTAACTTTGGTGCACGCATAACAGGAAAATGACTATTGATTCAACACATTTCTCGTATAATTATTCTTAAAGTGGAAATATGCATATCTAAGAATAAATGAACTGTATTTAAACGCGATTTATACGTCTATACATGTGCAGATGAAGTGTAGCCAAGCTATTTCTGATTGTAAATCTCCAAGTTGTATATATATGGCTCGCGAAACTGCACGTAGAACTTTGCTATCGGAACTTTTCTATTTAAATATAAATGTGACATGTAGCTGCAGGTGGAATGCGAATTTATATATACGCGTGCACGGATACACACGTGTACGTTTTTACCTCTCGGTGGAATATATGTCTGTGAATAGAAATGTTCGATGTATTTCTCGAAAATGAAATCTTATAGAAACGAAATGAGAACTATATTCTTACGTATATACCGTGAGAAGAAAATTGAAAGAAAATTCGCGTTTCGACGTATAGGTAAATCGTAAAAATATTTTAGATCGAAGTAATATTACAGAAGGGAAAAAGGGGGTTGTGATAGACTTCAGGGTAAGCTGTATCGAAGCAATCAATGCAGTGCATCATGTGGATTTTTGAATAATTATAAGAGATGCTTTCCGAAAGAATATACACAAAGAAACGAAGGCCTGTGTCGTTGCGCGACTCCCTACCCTTTCCCATCGCCCAGCCCTTAGCAAGGAGTATTTATTATTCCATGTTCCATTATGGAGGGGTTCTTGATATATATTTCGAGCTGTATATTCAGCCTTTTCAATATATCATCTCTTTATTAACATCTCATACATCAGTTTCGGAATCACAAGCCTTGAAGAATAAAAATCTCGAGAGATTCTTGTTTTTTTTTGTCTCTTTCCTTTTTCTTTTTCCTTTTTTTTTTTATACCTATGTATGTACTTATGGAAGGCAAAACGTTACTTGCACTCTCCCGAAGACTGGTAATTGGACATCCGCCGAAAGTTTGAAATAGAAAATTTCAAATAGAAACGAAAAGTAATAAAAAGAAAAATACATTGATGGAATTGGAAGCGTAAAATGATCCTCGATCGGCGTGGAATCTACATGAATTATTTTTATCGAATCCACCACGTAGATAGAAATAAAACGAACAAAATTTGTCACCCTTTTTCCACTGGGATTGAAAACGTGGAAAAATCCGGGATGCTTTGATCACATGTCCATCACGATTTAATACCATCTTTATCCATATAGCTAGAAGCTTGCAGGAGTCGTACACATGTGCCCCTGGCTGAGTGACATATGTTTCAACGTTTCGTTTTTCTTCTTCTCGATTTAACCGATCAGACGTCTATCCTACCTTCACCTATACGGTATGCGAACGAGGTTTTAAAAAAATTGACGAACTCCGAGGGTAGTCAAAGTACCTTGACAGTAGGGGGATGAAAATGAAATGAAATGAAATGGAATGAAATAGAATGGAATGAAAACAATTACAGTTTTACGTGAATATTTCGACCGAATTGAAATATCTGATACCCTTGTCCACCCCGTTGGTGGTATAAAATTACATTGGTTCGTCACAAGGTCTATGATATTGTGAAAGATGATGGGAGTTGATATATGGAGGTTTGACCGTGCGAGGGACAAAATACTGAACCTTAATATTGCCGTCTAGATTGTCGATCTAGAAAAGCGTACGATCCTTCAAAGATTTCTGCGCTCAAGTTAATATCAAACGGATCAGCGCAGCGTGAACGTCCCCCCATATTTTTCCTCGAGTTCATGGGTTCAGACCCGGAACTTAGGTCGGAACGGGTCAAAGACGAAGTGAAGGTATAGAATCCTTCACGATCAAGAAGACGCAGAGTCAAATGCCCGAGGTCGACTCTGCTCTACTATTTTCATCGTTCGATATCCGTGAAACGAGAGATTGCTCGGCCAGGAGAACATAAGGGATGGTAAAATAAGGTTTGGGACACATATCATGCCTGCAGTCTCAATATCTTGCCGAAAAGGTGGCCAGGAGGCTCAAATCGTTTAGCCAAAGTGTCCGAAGGCCTGGCAGTAAGGCTGACAAGCAAATGTCAGGAAAATAACCATTTTTTTTCCTTCATCCCCTTTCTTTGCTTTAGCTCGAGTATATCTAATCGCGATTCTATCTATACGTGTAGAAATTTCTAATAAATAATTATCGATTTTTAGCTCTCGCGTTTCCCATCCCATCCCTTAGCTAGTACGGAAATCAAAATTTAAATACGCAATTGCGTTCAGTTCGTTAACGATGAACAATATTTTTTGCCAATTACGTATCTGTGCGTAGCTGCGAACCAGAAAAAAAAAAAAAAAAAAATTACAGAACATAAAAAAAAGAAAAATACTCGCGAACCTCAAATTCAATTAACCCTCTCTTTCCCCCGCGTGACACGGCCGGTGAAAATTCCAAAAGTGTATATAGAGTCATTGGTATTGTGTAACTTTGCCTCCTGGCTAAAAAACCCGGTACAGACGACGGGATGAAAAAAAAAAAAACAAATTGGAATGGAAAAATTCAAAATTTGTTCAATTTTCCGTAGCTGTATCATAGAATTCTCGTCATTCCATATTCACGACCATATTTTCTATTCTTTTTACATCAAGATTCTACGATTGAAAACAAAAAGTGAAATGTCCTCGGTCTGGCAGTAATATATCTATACCTATACTCTTCCTATACGGGGTGAAAATTTTGTCTGTAAAATATCAAACACTCTCGAGTATACGACGTCTTTTATGACATAGAATCGCTTCTATCCGTTATTACCTACTTCTGACGATAGTCATAGTGTGCTGAACCATCACCGATAGTTTTCGCAATGCTGTTTATCTCCACCACAGCCTAGCAAGGCCACTTTAACGTTTGAAAATAAATCGGTAACGTTTTCCTATAGTGTATATCGATGATAAGAATTGAGTTATATAAATATTCATGCATATGGGCTGAATCGCGAATATTGAATCTTGATAAGATATACGTATAGGTATATGATTGGCAAAAATTTACGTAACGAATCGAAAAATTGTTACGAGGAAATGTAATGTATATAAAAATCATGCATGTGACAGTAAAAGAAAATAATGTAAAAAAATGAGACCGTGAATCCTTCGGGATTTTAAAAAGCATTTGATGTTTATCCCCAATACGAAATCCATCTTGAAATGTTTTCCACGTTTCCGAGACAATATAACCGGAAGTTGTGCACAAATATCGAGACTCGTTAACGTCTCGTATAGATTGGTTTTTGCAGATCTTTTGCAAAAATTCAGGGTACTCTTAGAGGCAGGTTATTTAAAATGTCTAACATAAAAATTGGGGGAGGTTTTAAACGAGTCAGGTTGTTGAACGTTTCTAAATTTATTTCGATATTCTGCAAGCACCACTAAAAACTTTTGTAAAACGTATTTTTGATCGCCTGTCAACTACATTGCGTATTTTATATTACCAGCTTAAATCGACTAGCTGCACCAGACTTTCATTTTAAATTCAAACTTCAGTGTATGCGATATTAGAATTTTTACTACCCTTGACAGTCTTTTTATTATATTTAATTTTTTTCTTCTTCCAGTTTTTTTTTAATTTTTTTTTCTTCTTCACATCAACTGACAACCCGAGTGGTAGAGGAAGAGGGACAAGTGAATTCGCCAATAATGCGATTAATTAACTAGGAGAGAATCAATTTGTAGTAAGTGAGGTCTCTGGTGAACGATTTACGTCTGCAGGCGAATAGTGACGTTAAATCGATGGCTCGAAAGTTAAAGATAAACGATAATGAGGTCGGACGTTTCTGCAGCTATATATATCAAATCTTTCTAATAAAAATTAGAAACAAACCAACGACAGACGTCGAGTTTTATAGATAAAAAGTTTAACAATGAATCAGGGAATAAGGTTGTCCGTCAACGACGTCGCAGTAATTGGGAGATTGACATACGACCGGCTAAGGATTTTCCCTTGTTTCAACGATTCAGCGTTTCAAGTGGTTCAAGAGTATAGATATCCCCTCAAAAATTTCGAGGGTTGCGGAGGAAGTTGGGTTGGGGTTTGGTACTTTACCGTTAAATCTTTTAAAAGCACGTCGTGTCAAAGGCTGGGCTCGTTATCCAGAGAGTAAATTCATTTGCGTCTTCTGATTTTCAGGCTGATTTACGAAAAGCGAAGAGAAAGAGAGAGAGGAAGAGAAGGGAAGGAAAATTACGACGCGGTTATCCTGTATCCCGACAGTCATGTCATCCGAGGCTTACTCATCCAGCAAATAGCTCGATTCATCTTACCCTAAATGTAATTCGAAGTTGAAAACCAATAAACAACCCCTCAAACATTGTCGCTAACCGTTACAAATCAAAGGGGATCTCGCGAATAGATTTCTATATTATATATATATATACATACTACCCCCTAAGTTGGAGTAAAACGCGTAGTTTCTGGAATGATCAGATAGCGCATAAGTATTAGGTAGGTATATATCATCTAGGGCGCAGTTTGGCTGCCACCATATTGCACCCCCATCCCTCAGGTCTTCCGGATGCTCGGAAATTAGGCGGGAAATAGCTGTGGCGTTGGTGGATGAAAAAAAGAAGGGAGTAAGAGAGAAGGAGGAGGTGGAGGTGGTGGAGGTCCGGGTTGGGTAACCGGAAACACCGAAATTCCAACTAGCTTAAATTTATGATATTAGTTTTACGCGGGGCGGTAATTATCATATTGAGTTTCCTGCCAGATACTAGCTACGACCTTTTTCCCGCTACCCTGCACACGGCTGTTATCTCGTTTTATCGTTTCACCATTAATTGCGTGTATCCTCTAACCAAAATTTCGTACATTGACGAAAAATAATGATCAAAAATTTGAATAAAAATTCAAAGAATAAAAACTCACCTGAGGATAGTCACCGAACTTCGTCTGGTAGTCGAAGACGTATAGATAAGAATTACGATGCGTTTGGCTGTGGAGATCCGCAGTACGAGTTGCTGGTGCTACTGTATTAGCATCCCCTAAAGCTTCGACAGTCTCATCTCTGGAATAAAGTTTATCAATTATTACTCTGCTCCTTTTTTTTTTTTCATCCTGAAATTCACTGGTTATCGAAAATGTTTTTTCTCTGACTTTAATAAATCAGCACTAATTATAGTGGGTTCTCTTTATTTCTTACCTTATATTTACAGGATGTTGTACAGGCCTCTCCCAATCGGTGTACTCGTTTATGATAGTCGCCAATATCTCTGGCTGATGATAAGTGTATGTATTACGAACGAATTCTCTTAGTATTTCGGTTCTTCTATCCGCTTCTATACCATATTGGGCATTTTCTGCAGTTAGGGAGAAGTATGCTTCCGATTTAACGACTCCGACCATCAGGTCGTACCTGAAATTTGACGGATAACAAAATTAGCTAGAAGGGTAGTTTTTAACTCGATTGTATAACCGATGGTGAATTTTATTCTATAGTTTTATTCGGTATATCATAAGTGAACGAACGTGATGTATCCGGAAATCTGTAAAGAAGTTTTTTTTTTATCTTTTCGTTTTACTTTTTTTTTTTATTTTCAAGGGAAGAGAAACACTAGAGGAGAGATCGCGAGTGCAATACTCGTGCGCTCGTCGATATGCACGAACGAGTAAATATAACGAACTCTGAAGATACCTTAGTAGCCTTTTAACTCGAGAGTAAAGTGAAGTATCTGTATGTAGCCCCGTACCTACTACATTTGAAAAATTTATCTTTACGGAACTAGCGAAAACTTTTACGTCTAGATATATACATATATATATCCCACCTACCACGGTGCTAAATAAATGAGTAATTTGAGTTACGAGTGACTGGAAAATTAAACTGAGTGTTCAGGTTGAGTTTAGAGAAGTATACGGTATAAGAAACTCGTCGTATTAAAACTCACGTCAATCTAAAACTTCAGGAATTATATTGAGTCACGTACCAACAAAAATTAAACTAAAGAGAAAAGATAAAAGAAAAAAGGAAAAATGAAAATGAAAATGAAAACGAGAAAGATACAAAAAAAAAAAAACCAGCTCGTGGGTTCTTCGATTTATCGAAACTCGGTGGGTGAAATTAATTGGTGAAAAATGTCTTCTTCTATACTCAAGTCACGGCAAATAAATGGGTGCCCGGTTACCTTCGCATCACAAAATCAGGGCTGATTTAACAACGTGAATTCAATATTACGTTCATGTCGTACATATCAGTAAAAGTATATCGTATCGTATCGTATCGTAACGTATCGCCTTCCTCCACTGAGCGGAAAATTTCTCAAATAATAATATATCTTCTACCTACATACGTTTCAAACGAATTCCCTTTTCGCTGTACCATATTTCTACCCTATATATGCTAGTTTTATCATTGTGTAATTCCACGTTTGATATTTTGGTGTACTATATATGTCTACCTTGTACGTGATTTCGCTCTTCTTTTATACATTCATCAACCGTGGATTGATTTGATTTTTCAAAGAATATATCTATTGGAATCAAATTATGTAACGACGGTATGATAAAGATGAAAGAAGAGAGAGAGAGAAAAAAAAAAAGGAAAAAAAGATAGAAGAAGTTAGAAACGTCTTTGATAGAAAAGTCAGATTGTATTCTGCACCTGAATTTCAAAGGAGTCGAGACACCTCGGGCTTCAAGGAGTATTACTAGTCCCCAAGACCAGCGTGGAGACTGACTGCTATCTTTGAGAATTGAGTGTTTAGAATTCGAAGAGGATCGCGAAATTTGAAAATCGAACTCCTAGTCGCGGCGGAAGCGCGGCTTCCTTCTTTGCAGTTTTCTTTTATCTGTGAGCTCGTCTCTTTCGATTTGGAAAGAAGAAATTCTCTGTTGAAGGGTGAAGCTAGACGAGGTCAGTTACGAGGCGTTCAGTTTAAAAAATTTATATTCACGCCACACAGTTCGCCACAAAGCGAGTAAAAACGAAACTCAAGCCAAGCCTTTCATGCTCATGTCGGTTCAGTTGGTCTTTTCGTTTTACGTGGGCAAAGTCACTCGGTGAATTCATTCATTCATTCCTTTTTTTTTTTGCAAACACACAAAATAACAGAAAAAGAAAAGAAAAGAGTTATTCACCTTCGACAGCTCTATAAGGGAAAAATTAATATCCTCGGTGGTCAGATATCAGAGATCTTTTCAATATGTATATACATACGCCAAAAATTCAACTCAAAGTCGTAGGTATCATCAGAAAGTTTGAAAATATCCCATACTACTAGCTACTAGTTGGAAACGATAACAGGGACTCAGAGCTGGGTAACGCGAGTAGTAGTACCTATCCTAGTACTGCTACCATTGCACTTAATTTTTACAACCCCTATTTTTCCAGCTATATTTTCCTAGTGTAATCGCGACTCCTTTAGTTTTACGATAGTCAGTTATACCTACATACTGCCCGTTTCTTATAACATGGAACGTCCATGGTTACGTATAGTAAATACGGTGTAAGCCGGCCTTTGGCTAGAAATTTTTATGCACTTTTGAAAAGTTTCTTTCGTTTTTTCGTTACTTTGTTTTTTTCAACTTTAATTAACGTGTGTTCGAATTAATTCTGTGTAAAGGTTTTTTTTTTCTAATACTGTTACACACGATCCTTTTTTTTTTTTTTGTTTTTTTTTCTTTCGGATACAAATTTTCTTTCATTTTCTCTTTCATATTTTTCACATCTCACACATTTATATTCATGGTTTTTCCAACAAGACTGATATTTTCTCGGTATATATTTTATCATTCTATCCAACCACCATCGAAGATTCATTCATTTTTATTTCCGGGTAGAATAGACTAGGTATGAGTACTGCACGGACGTCAGGCTTCCGAATATAAAAAGAGCTTTGGATTAACCAGATCATACGTAATTTTAAATCTCTGATTTTCGAGTTTTTGCATTTTAATACAGAATTTCATTTGATAATTACTAATCAAACTCTATGAATAATATATCGATAAAAACTTGCCTCATGCAAAAACAGTCTTTGGTGGAAGAGAAAGAAAAAAAATAGCAAAAAAACTCAAAACTTGAACCATTTTCACCCCATGTTTATCGCTATTTCGATCCACTCTATTTATTGACTGATCTGATCTGGTCTGATCTCCCTACAGTTTCCCAATATCGCATCAACCGAGTAGCTAAATACACAGCTTTCCGTTAATTTCTGTCATTTGAATGACAGCTGCAGTTTACCATGAGCTTGCAACAGCATTGATCTCTAGATACCGGGTTTCCAACAACTGACATTATTCCACCGATATCGCACTGGTTTCCTTGGCGAACGAAAATTCTATTCTATTTCATTTCATTCTATTCTGTTTAAATTCCGATGGAATATCGTATGGTTTGAAATGTTTCGTAATTTCGTTACCCCTGCAATGGTACCGCAATGTTACTTACTAATAAATTTATTGTTTAATTTTTATCGTTCTTTTTTTATACGGCCTTTGACCACTGCGATGAAAAACCTGTGTTTAAATTCAAGTCTACATCTATCGAGTTTGATTGCCAATTTTACGCTCCATAGGAATTCACTTTGAACAGATATACATATTTCCGCAATTTGAACCACGTTGTTTAATCACGTATCTACGAATTGCACAAAAGTTCATATTAATGAGACGAATTGTATAACAATTTCTGCTCACTATTCGGACGAAGAATTCAATATCACTTTTCTATATAGGAGGCAATATACATTTGTCGAAATTATTTTCAGGCCGATATTTTGTTCGATAGTTAAATTGGATATGACGTATATTTGATAAAAATTACAAAAAAACAAAGTCACCAGCAGCACCAGCAGAGTTTCGATTGTTGAAATAAAATAAATTCAAAAAAAAAACCATATCATATATAATTAAACTATTTGTCCTACCTTGACAGCTTTGCGACAACGTCTTTTCTCAACAGGATATTATTCAGGGTGTTTATCGTGTCGACCTGCAGTGTGAAGTCCTGATCATCAGGATCTCCGGGATCTATCACCACTCCGTCGATAGTAGGACCAAATGCAGGCGCAAAAGCGAGGCCCTGGACCGGTGCGGAAAGTAATGCATTCAGCGGAACGTCTCTAAGACATCTTAGTAATGCCTGGGGATCACCAGTCGCCTGAAAAAAAATTCGTAATGATGTTTGATAGTGGATAAAATGTAAAATAAAAACGAATATATATATATTAAACTGTTAATTTGTCTCAAAAATGAAAATTGATCGAATCAACCCTTCCCGCATCTGTATATTTTATAATAATGATCTGTAGTGATGAAAGAATTTGGCGCATATCCAATCGGCGTAATGTACAAAGATACATCCTAGTTTTCCTACTGTATACCACGAATTTTCATGCGCTGATAAATCTGGCAGTGAACACAGCAAGTGAAGATTTGATTTTATGCCAATAAAAAGCAGAGCGTGAATCTGTTGAAAATCCGAGTGAAAAAATTACTCGGATTTTAGCTATCGAACGAAAAAGTCCAGACTCTGTCTAGTCGCAGGAAGGTGGTGCAAAAAATAAAGCGATTTAATTACTGTCGTCGAAAGTATTTCCACATGATTGCTCTTGTAATTAAAACTTGCCCTCAAAGTTTGAAATAAGAAGATGATTGAGTTGGACAGTTATTTTTTTGAATGGCTAGACGGTATACTGTTAAATTAACTTATTTTATTCACTATCGCAGCTTCATAGGTATTCACATGATATTATGATAAAACGCGATATACTTCGCTGACCTTATCAATTATGCGCGAATTAATTAAATTACATTGAAATATCTCTGACAAATCGAAACGGCATACGACTCAACCGTGTGAAAATCATCGGTACGATACCAATTAAATATAGTAGTCCACACGACGGGTGTACACCCGGACAGAGAGACATACGCATGGTAAAATTTCAGCACATTATCGAAGAGGGACGGATTGGGCTTTCGAGAAATGTACATAGGTACCTTGTTACCCAATTGTTCATCAATTCGAATAATCACGTCCTATTACCGATTGAATGGGCACCGGTTAGCTGCCAAGCCGAACAACATACTTCGTTCAAATTCGTTGTACTACATGCATAACAGCTAAATCAATTGTTTTACCTCGAATATATGGGCCTGGAGTAATTCTCGAATAAAACTCAATGCCCGTTACCATTTTCCTTCTTTTTTTTAAATCTCGAAAACGACGGACTACCAGATTATCAAGCCCACGTTTTACATATTAATCAAAAAACTTACCGCTGAGCAGTTTAGATGTCTTGCTACTTGCATGGCGTAGCCAGCAGCACCTCTGATAAGAGCCCAAGGCGACAAAGCACTGCCTGACATGAGTATACCCCGATGAAATAGTAGTCCTAAAACATAAACACAAGTATCCTCATTGTAAATTAACTGAATAGCAAATGTTTACCAGCGGCTTTGAACAACGGTACCTATTCCCCGAAGATATATCGTCCTACCTTTGCGTATAGCAGAGCTGACGTATTACCTAATTATTCTCTGTTCATCTAATTTACCATTTATTTCATATTTATAATGATTAAACGAGCTTTTGAATAGACCTCAAATCCGTTTCTATAAATTTCCCAGTACCCGCGATCACGTTGACAACTAGTCCTCAACGTTCGGTAAAAATGTGTGTTACATCACGTGCGTGTAGGTAGGTAGCTGGTCGTTTACTTCACGTGAAATTGGGCGCAGAGAGAACAGCGCAAATGGTTTCTGGGTCGATTCCATTCATCCAAGAGCATTTTCCCGGGGTTCCCGGGTTCGTTGGATCGTACCCGGGGTACTGATTGTGTTTGGTTTGCCACTTGATCGAGAGCTCTTGATGCTTTGGATCAGAGAGAGAGAGCGTAGAATGTTACAGGTCTAAATAGCCCTTTCAAAATCCGTCCCACTACATTGGTCCTTCATTCAATGATTTTTTTTTTTTTTTTTTACTACCCTAATTATCGTCGAGGAATTTTTTAAATTTACTACTTTTATACTACTATTCATCGTTACGATGATGAATTAGGTAATCTATAGGAAACTCGCTACCTTTATCAAAGGTGGTAACAACAAACAGGACACTAGTATTACGTTGCATTAACCAAATTCGGAGTGAGAAGCCTGGGATAACAATGAGCCATTATCCTCACTGTAGGCTGAGTTATGGACGGTTGAACTGGCCTAAGCCGTATTGACAGCCTGTATCCCTCAGCGTCTAGATATTCCTATCTGTATCCTCGATCTCTTCTCTCTCTCTCTCTCGTTATATCGCAATTGTCTCGTTGGCAAGATCTAGGGATACATGTGCAGTTTCCTCGAAGCGTATCGTTATATCCAACGAATTGTCGGCTTGGATCAAATCGATGGTAAAATTCGCGTCTCAACGTTTTATCAG
Organism: Tenthredo notha; assembly: GCA_914767705.2. Lineage (NCBI taxonomy): Eukaryota > Metazoa > Arthropoda > Insecta > Hymenoptera > Tenthredinidae > Tenthredo > Tenthredo notha. The sequence continues at coordinate 1,100,776 of OU611920.1, read as the reverse complement.
AATTTCTTAAGGAAGATCGTTGAAGCGAATTCAACCGACGTTCAAAGGTATTAGAATTATAAGGGAAAAGTATAAGAAAAAGAAAAAAAAAAAATAAGGAAGAAGAAGAAGAAGAAGAAGAAGCTCGGATTCTGTGAGGGTGAAGTACGAGAAAGATGAAGCTAACAACCGAGACGTTCGGCAATAATGGCATATCTCGGCAGCGGTAGTCCTAAAGCTGAGTCATTTCCGTAGTGGGGAAGGAGAAAAAGAAAAGAGATGAAAGAAAAGAAGAAGAAGAAGAAGGAAGGAAGGAAGGTAAAGAAAAAAAAAAAAAAAAATGAACAAAAGCCTTTTGCTAAACGGTATTGGCGGGCGGCGGAAAGTCCTCGAAAAAAGATTCTCAAAAAATATGGGTGAAAATGAAAAAATAAAAAACGATATCATGGGCTAGTAGTATAGGAAGTAGGTATAGAGGAACGGAGATAAGACAAGGTATGAAAGATGTCTACACAGTGACTTGAAGTGGCATCAAAGAAGGGAAAAAGGAAGAGAGAGAAAAAAGAACCAAAACGAGAAAAAAATTGACTTTTTTTCTTCACACGTTCTACTCTGGCTTTAGATAGATAGACTTCCTCCTTGTTTTATCTTCTCATTATATTTCTTATCAACGTAGAAGTGTTCATCATTATTTTTCTTTAGTAAAGAAAAATCACCTCGGCTTGTGTGTTCTCGGTTGTTTGATTAATTGAATAATTCATTGACACCAAAGACGAATGGATTTTATCCAAAATTTCAAAGAATGTTATATTATAGAAACGTAGACGAACGGTCGACAAGATTTTGACAAGGCTTGAAATTTCGATTACTTCAGGACCGTGGATATCCTTTTATATCCTGAGGGAATAAGATCCGGCGCGAAAATATAAAGAAAAAAATATATATATATATATTATATTTGGCTTACCATCGGGGACTGCGTGACTAGTCATCAAAAAGTTGACGCAGGCAGCTCCTGTCCCATGTCCAACGAGAGTTACGTTTCCCGGATCACCGCCAAAATATGCAATATTTTCCTGGACCCAATGAAGCGCCGCTATTTGGTCCATCAGTCCATAATTCGCTGGTGATCTTAGATGAGCGTCTGTGTTGGCGTTGAGAAAACCTGAAGACAAAAATGTGAGAAAAGATGAAATAAAAAAATAAAAAAATGAATAAATAATATGAGAAAATTGAATTTTCTTCTCACACATTGGTTTTTTTTTCTGGAATTTTCTTTCACCCAAATTGTTTATTCTTTCTATTTCATTTCACTTTCCCTTTTTTTTTTTCCTCTTAAAAGGCTATAACAACAGAACTGGATGAACGCGAACGTTCTACCGAATCTCGACCGACCTGAATTCGAAACAAACAAAATAAATTCAATTTAGAAGCTGCCCAGTGTTCCCGTGGCCCGGCTACTAATGAGAAGGGGTTTATTCGAAGGGAAACAGCTGCTCGATATACGTATAAGGTTTGAAGAGAAGAAAAAAAAAAAGAAAAGGAAAGAAAGTCGATGCTATTATTTGAGAATGAATAATTATTTGGAGTTCATTGCTGCTGTGAGTTTGAAGGAAGAAGAAAATTCTCTAAAACGTGAAATATATGAAAAAAGAAAAAGAAAAATTCAGTCTGTAATAAGAGGGGACGTACGCGACGACCTTTTCCTACTCGAGAGAATGTAATTTTCTGACGAAATCCGCCCTACGCTTTTCAAAGGCTTTACTTAAAGTGTATGTACGTATGATAATAGAAATATTAGCGACATCCTGCAGACAGGAGACGAGGAAACTCGAAGCGAGGCAGCGGCTTTCCTTTCAAGACTTAAATCTCACGCACCTGTTTCCACTATTTCGCCTGGCATGTGAAAATCCAGCCTTTGTTTTTTCACACTCTTACCACGACACGCTCTTTTCGCTATTTCGGCTTTAAAGGAAAGAAAAGAAAAAAACAGTTCAAGTGTTGAAAAAAAAAATGGAAAGAGTATAGAGAAGGAAAAAAGAAAAGAAAAAAAAAATGTATATATGTATAGCATATATTATACTACTTGGTGAAAATGGTTGTTCGAATAAAATAAGAGAATCGCGGGGGGGGGGGTGACAAACGGAAAGTCTTTTACTATGCTACTATATGCTATACGATTTCGCGAAGTGGCCTACTTTCCATATCAGCACCATTTCAATCGATAACAAGTTAATATTTATCACTATGGGGGACGTGTATATATCTATATGTATATGGTATATCCACGTCTGTTCCCTATCGAGAGGAATATTGCTAAGGGATAGGCCGCGACCGGACCTTGTGCCAGTACATCTCAAGCTCTAGCAAAAGCATTGGCAACAAAAGCTTTCACCCCTGCACACGGTGGTGTACTACGTGAGCTGTAATATATCGTTTGTAATATTGACGACAGGAGGGATCTGAATTCCACGAAGGGAAACAGCCCCACGGCTTAACTAGGATCTTGGATATTTATTTTCTTCCTTCCTTCCTTTCTTAAACTTTTCTCAGTAACGTTAAGAAAATAAGATAAAAATAAAGAAATAAAAAATAAACGAACATAAAAAACAGACAAACGAATGCGGTTCTGGATTTTACACCATATACGTTGGTAGAAATTTAATTTTATTCATTAATTATCATATTTATCGCTAATTAATATTTTCTTTCAAATTCTTTTTCTAATATAAAATGAAATTGATACATACGCGAGGCGATATGCGAGATGGGTATATTTACGATACTATAAGCACCAGGTAGAATAATTTCAGGTGTTTTCAGCGCCGTTTATTAATTCAAACGAAGCTTTTACCCCAACCTAATTACGCGGGTTCTTCGATCGCTCTTCGGTATTCCAAGCCACTTACGCTGTTGAGTGCGAAGGCTTGAACTGCTCGAACAGCACTCACGCAGGATATCTGATCTGCCATCTCATAGCCGCAGAGTACCGGCGATTTTTTCGGTAGGTATGAAGAAAAAATAAAAAAAAAACGAAAAATCGAAACGAAAAGCAAAAGCGAAAATGATCTTTTTCGCTACTACAAAGATGCTGAGAGAGTATGATAGAGTATAAGAAAATAGAGAAAATAAAAAAAAACGGACAATAAGGTAGAATAAGATAGAAATTGAACGAAGAAAAGCGGAAATCGGGAAAGGCAAGGCCCTTAGAGAATTGAGCGAGCGAATTACACTTGCACTCCCGTCTTATTTTCGTTTTAAATTATTTCCTGGATTGAATTCCGCCCCTAGCAAACCACGTTTTACACCCCCGCTCTAGTCACTCCAGTTTTACCACATTATCACTTGCTATGGGAATTTTTAAGGCAAGGCGTGAGATCCTGTGCACACTCACACGTATAGATATATTGATATGGGTATACAGGTCCCTCCGGGTTATCACACAGAAAAATAAAAAAATAAAAAAATATATATTTCACCCTCGCCTCGAGGCCCGTAGCGCGATATATTTCGAAACGTTTCGTTGTAACGAAATTAGATTGTAACCTGCAGGTAGGTAGGATAGGTGGGTAGGAAAAGAAGGAAGGAAGGTAATTTGATGAGATTTTACGAGCAAACAGGTACGAAGAAGGTATATATTCGTTAACGGTGATTAATACATCCATTAAATAGGCATAGGGATGATTTTTTGATATCGTATTTGTGAGGATTAATAATTCAGCCTCTTTCCATTATTTTTCTATTATTTTTCGTTATACTGCGGCTTAAGTACCCGCAGGGAACAAGAGGTTCTGGAAAGGAATGAATGAAATGAAAGGAGGTCGTGGTATTTCAATTCTGCTACTTACGCCCGGAATTGTAAGCGCGGTTCTCGGAGTGCCAGCCATTTGTCAAAACGTTGAAAGAAAACAAAAGATAAGCGGGGTGGGCAACCCCTGCACTTGGGGGAAAAGTGGAAATTCTAATAGTGAAAAATCAGCACCAACCAGTTGCCATCAATATTGCTGGAGTACCAGGGCTAGGGAGGAGTGTGCGAACATCGAAAATCCCACTGATCGTGAGCGGAAACAGAAACAAACAAGGCTTTGCCAAAGTAAGGGTTGGTCCCACATCCGTCTTTCGGATTTTTAGATTTAGCTTGAAAACCTCCTCGAACGAGACGGTCTTGTATTTTGTATTCCAGGATCTACACTTGATGTAGGAGCCAACGATTGACGTGGGACGAGCCAGAGACGATTTATTACATTTCCGGAGTCAAATGAAAAAAGAAAATTCAAACCGCTTACGTCACGATTCAAATGAACACTAACGCGAATTTACTTTATCGCGATTTTTAACCGAATCCTCGCGCTTCTAATTTGATCAAGTTATTATAACCGTGATTTTCTCTATCGAAAAAAATTTCTTCCGATTAAAAAATGAGGGGAATATATATCTCTCGCAGTTAGGGATAAAGGGAATAATAATTTGGATGGGATTCATTTGAATAGGAATTCAGCTCGTGCACCACCGTACCTTTCAGTAAAACATTGGTGAGATAGGCGCGTAAATTCAACGCAAGAAATTGTCTGTTTCAGGACGAAGGTATCCTTAAGCTTTCAGCTTTCACCCCGCATCTCTGAGCTCTTAGCTTTCAGCTTTCTCTAAGTGGATTTAAGCCGGTGTGTCGTACATGCGCGAACGCCTATATAGAGGTTCTCAAGAAAATTAAACCGAATGAAAAATGATCATTAATAATGAGTGTAGAAAATTGGATTTCCGTCCCTCTTCTCTTTTCCTTTCGATGTTAGATCAGAAAATAGAAATTTTACGAAGTTAAAACTTTACGAGCGAGTGTCTCTTGCTAGGAAGAGTTTGAAATAATAAGTGGTGGTTGGTCGTGGTCGTATAGAAAATCTTTAGGCAGTGTATCCGGGCGAGAAATAGAAAAAACTTTCAGCTATAAAGCCGATTAACTTCGGACTCGGTAAGCTATGAATTTCGTTTCCTTTCCGAAACGGAAGGTTTTCTTGTAATGAGTTTCCTATTAGATTTGCAAAAGTCTCGTTGCCATGCGACAGGGAAACTTTAGATCGTTTTACGTCCTGCGACGTCTTGGTACGCCTTACACCCCTCGCTAGTCTTAAATTCTCAATTGAAATGCTCGTCCTACATTCGTTCGCGTCTAAATTATGTACAAACAAGACCGAATCCAGAGTTCCCTGACTAATTCCCAATTCTCCTAATTACGTTAAAATTGGACATGCCTAACGTTAGATGAGGAGGAGTAGGATGTATTACTAGCTCCTAAGTGTAATTGCGCGTAAGTTCATTTGGGTTCAGATCAAACGTTAGTTTTAGTCGATCAAGTGGCAACATATTCGTTAACTCGATTTTGAACAAATTTGTGAGAATTATACTTGTAGAACTTTTTTTTTTCTTTTTTCTTCGTCATCAAAATTGTAAAAGAACAAAAAAGAGAAGTAAAAATTTTTCTCCTTTTTGGAAATAAAAAATTCATTTCAATTATTTCCAGGTTCATTCCAGCAGCGATTTCCCCTTTGTTATTAGCTTTATTCAGCGTATCAAATTCCAATGAGTCGGACAACCAGCGTATAAGATATTCTCGGACAAATGGAGGGCGTTAAATTAAATCCGATTCAATAGACCCCGTGTCCGGCGCAAATTGTGATTAATTTCTAGAATTTCAATACCCTGGTAAAGAGAAAGAAAAAGAGAGCTTAGGAAGGGGTAGTCTCCACCTTCCTGGCCTAAAATCTAAAATTCATCATCAGAGATGTAAATGCCCTCAGGCTTACCCCCAGGGTTAGTTTTTTTTCTTCTTTTTATATATATATATATAAAAAGGAGAAAACCAGGAGAGACCTGGCTTTCTATTATCGTTTCAAAAATCTGGTTATAATATTCGAAATTGATTTAAAGCTGACGAAATTACGTCGGTATGACTAATGACGTGACGAGGTGTAATTAAAGACCCGTTTCACTCGCTTGGCTGGTACATTATAGGGGATGGTATATAGAGTTGATAGGGGTAAGGGTAAGGTAGGGGGGAGGGAGGGGGTGCCAAGCAGGTGACATCGTGACTTGGAAAAAGTAATCTTCTTACCAGGAAATCCCGTGGCTTTTCTAAATTTACAGCTAAATCCGATCCCAAATAACTTTCAATGGCGCTATAACTTTTTATAGAAATTGACACAGATCGATGGCACTTAAGCCCAGCTTTTCAACGCCAACGAAAGCTCGTTTTTCATTTCTCTGAGGTACCGCGCACCGTTTTGTCAATCTACCACCAAACGATGCCCGTATTACTATTTTTTTTATTTTATTTTATTTTTCACAGGAAACAGCCTGGCCAATTTTTTGTACGAAATTAATCGATAAATTCTAAATGATTAAAATTAAAAAATAGAAAATTGTCATTTAATAATGCTCACCCAAAATTCCAAGCCTGTAGTTTATCGTTACAACAACGACTCCCCCGTAACTTGCCAACACGCTTCCATCGTATGGGTTTCCACTGCTCCATTCGTAGCTTTCACCATGTACAAATACAATCACAGGGTATCTTCTGCCTCCGGTATCTCTGGCACCAGCTGAAAATAGTTAAATTAGAAAAGGTTGGTCAGGTTTGGGTTTAGGTTTAAAATATCTAGAAGGTAGATGTTAAAATATCAGAATTTTCGAGACTGCATACGATGTTACAGCGTAGACTTTAGACTCTAGACTGTATAGACTTAGAGGGTTGGTATACAGCAAGGGTAAACAAGAAGGTACTCTTTTTGCTGGCATAGTGCGACCGAGACTTGTGGTTTTTGCGGTGGATCCAAGTTTTTTCAACCCTTGCAATGACAGGTTCAGTTTAATAGACGAGCATAATTAAAGTGGTTCTATAGTGGGCAGACGGGTTTGAGAAGTCTGCAAATGTTTGCGAACAAATGTTGAAATTTAACAAGCACCACCAACCGCCACCATTACCACCACCAGTTAACCACCTCTCTCTCTCGTGGTTATGGAAGGTGTTTTCTAGATTTAAGTTCATGAATAAGACTGCGTGTTATAAGGATAACGATTAATAAAAATTACAATAAAAAAATTACTCATTTATTCCCTACGTCCTACATCTGTCTTTATGTTTGCCTGTGTAGCCCACCCACCACCGCAAACCTCTTCAGCAAACTCAAACCACACTAGACTGAAATACCCTGGGGAGCTTTGGAGAGTATGAACTTACCGTATAAATTTCTAGCCCAGTAAACACCGGATCAAAATGTACAGTTAAGATTTCAGAGTGACTACAGCTAGACAAATGTATGTCCGACGAATGTAGTTTGGGAAATTCATTCCATTTTTTTAATGGAAATCGTATCCTCGTTGTTAAATAAATATTTCGAATAATTATCTGCAGAGGATTCTGTCTGCAAGAATCCAATTGATATAAACTGACCAAAGATCTGTTACTGAATGATCTGCGCGAAATATTTCGGCAAGAATTTCTACCCCAGATTATCACGCCTGTCGTTGATACAAATCGCTATTATTACACTATACTACCAGGCTATTGGCCTCGTTTAACCTTCCGGTCAACCTGTTGGACGAACAGCTATCAGCCCTCTAAACCCAGGAGCAGCAGAAGCAGCAGTAGCAGCAGCTTCGACGGGTCTCTATACGTCAAGTGTAATTTATCGTAGCTACGTCTCTACGTGAATTTTCATTTTCAAGATGGATATAAGATGTTTTATATTTTTTTCATTTTTTCTTCTTCTTCTTCTTCTTTCCATATTTTTCAGACGAGATATAGCTGTACCTACATCCCCGCAACGATACAGTTTTTGAACCCCGTTCACTGAAGTGAATTTAATCGGCTAAGCCAAAGCGATTCGGCAAGGTGTCAACGTCTGCCTATTTTTCCGCCGTTACATAAGAATAAATTAAAAAGAAGAAGAAGAAGAAGAAGAAGAAAAAAAAGAAAATAACTTGCTTGATAGATTTTCACAGCTGTCTTCCGTGACGATCTGAGCGACTGGTGAATACGGGTAAAAATATGTTGGCAAAGAAGCGAAGATGGAGGAGAAAGGGGAGTTTCAGATATATCCAGATGAGAAAATTTTAAAGCCAGAAAATATCCAACGGATTTTTCGATCTCACTTTACCAAACGCGTCTGTGTTGTATAATATACATATATTCACCAATCTATATGCACGCTTCTGTAAGAGGTTCGAAAAATAAGCCATACCGAAGGAATTGAAGCGGCGACAACGTAAAGGTAACATTTTTCGTCGTTTCGTGGATGAAATGGACAGAAAAAAAATAGAATAAAATAGTCTGCAAATTCCTTTTCGATTCTCACTATACGACAGATGAGTAACTGTCACAAGTTTGGTCAGAGATTGACACTACTTCGTGACCCGGAAGAAATATTGATTATTTAAGTGATAAAAGTTTGGCTGGCTAAAAATAAGAAAAAAAAATATTTATGTATACCTATTCTACCCTATGTCCATGCGCATGGGGCGTTGGTAATAAATTATTTTCATCGGTGAATAAATTTATTCGTCCTGCTTCTTCGCCTCGTCAATATCTGAAGCGATGCGCAAACAATTTTACCTAGGAGTCAGGATTCGCGAAAGAGGCTTAACGGATTTCCGTATTCATGACGACGACGACGATGAGGACGAGGACGAGGACGAGGACGAGGCCCGTAGCTGCGGCGCTTTTCTCGAGTTTTACATTTTCTCACATAGCTGCAGCCGTCACTAAGATACGAATTACGATAAGTAAATTTTCCTCTTAAAAAGGAACTATTTAAAACTGAAAAAGAAAGAAGAATAGAACTGCAGTCTGACACCTGTCCCGATTAATCGAGCGTCGCGAAACTCTAATCGAGCAGAACAAAGGGTAAATTGATGCTCTTTGTAGCTGCATCAGTTCGATATGTCACAGAGGAACGGCAAAGTGGTGGTAAAAAAAAGGAAAAAAAAAAAAGTAAAATGAACAAACCCATGATGAAAGGGAACTAGAGAAAAGAGAGAATTGAAGAAACAAAGAAAAATTCAGTCGAAGTATTCGGTGAAAAGTAAAGAGCGAAGATCTGCACTTGACGGACGTACGGATATATTCTCTGGAGATTTTTTGCCAACCGTTCAAAATTCTTGTCACGAAATTTTTACGGTAGCGATGGAGACAGCTGGATACAGAGGAAAGATGAAAAGCGTTGAAAAGCAATATGTTCCTTGGTAGATAAGTAATAACCACAAAGGGAGTGGATAAGACTGTGTGAGAGTTGTAGGAGTAGGTATACGCATACATACTTTCGAAATTCTCCAAAACAGGAAATCGCGAAAGCCGATGTTGTCGGGGTTTCAATTTTATAGTAATTCAGAACTTTTTATGTCTGTAGCACCGCGCCGATGCCATTTCAAAAATTTCTTCTTACTGCTAAAGAAAATCCTGATACGACCCTTCGTCCTACATGGAAAGACAACAAGCCAGATAAAACTTCGTAAAAAGGGAACTTTTCAAACCTTCCTCAATTGAATGTATGATTAAATTTTTGAAAAATTACCTTAACCAACAATTAATCCCAATGAAATTTGTCATTACGATCATTTTATAGCAGCAAGTAGAAAGGAGAAACAAAAAATTTAATAAAAAAAAATAAAAAGTAGTACGAATTTGGGGATAATTGTTGTAGTAGCCCTACCGCAGGACTTAAACTCAAATATAACATCGCCTAATCCCGCTTACCATGCTAACTACGTGTTTGCTTGTAAGTCTGACTGTATAGCCTGAGAGAGAGCTTGTTATCTTGCCAACAATCTGAAACTGGTGTAGGTAGTACCTACTGCGTACTACTTCCAACTGCCTGCCTGCCTGCCTGCTTGCCTGCTTGCCTGCTTTTCTCCATCCAGTCTAACCTACCCTTATTCTATCCTGTCCAACCTAAGCTGAGGATATCCGAGCCAACCCCAAGCTGGGCCGACCTTTGTAATAGCTGGTGAAACTGGGTGCGAGTGGTAATTTTAAACTTTTACCCAGTCAGATGCAAATTCGAGTAAAACGTTAATCACAGATGAAAACCAGGGCGAGGAGTTGGAAAGAGAACGGTTACCTATACCGAAATACAATTTTCTACGAGGAAGATGGTAATAAAAGAGGATTTCTTGTTTTTGAATAATGGTAGGGCCTATTATCCGATCCTTAAGAATTTTATAGTTTATACCGGTACACCTAGTTCAACTAGTCTTCTCCTCCAAAGGGTTCTGGCGCGGATAGAAACGCGTATCACTGTAATCGTGAGAAAAGCTAGGGATGAAACGATGAAAAATCCTTCGTGACGATCAAGAAATCCTCTGCCAGAAGCGTGGTTATCCACTTGCCACGCGAAAACAAGTCGGGGTGTCGAGCCAAAGCGTTTCCTATCAAAACCACCGCATTGAAACCGTGTGATAGACTTTATACCTATATAGGAATGTATAAAAAGTTGCGAATTTAGTGGAGTTTGAAAGAAAAATAATAAATATTTCATTATATCGGTTTGGTTTCGGTTTTACTTATTCTACTCGTATACGTATAGGTATTTGAGCTCGTATACAGCGAACTGCCACGAGCATGCTGCAGAGTTTGAATTTCTCTTCTTTTTTCCCAGATTTTTCTCCTCTTTACGAAAGTATCGCGGTGGCAGGTAGGTGAATACCAAGTGAATTAAAATGAAAAAAAAAGGTATATATCTACGTTATATTTATATATGTATATACTATATATGTATAGATAAGGGAGAATAAAAATATGTGTGTGATGAAAAAGTTAAAACAACCATCCGGGAGCTGGAAATATCAACTTTTTTATTAAATGTCCAAGCACGCGCCCCTGTAGGAATCTCGGAAATAACGTAACAATGTTCAACCCCTGAGCGAACTGGCAAACATGCGCTTGGTTCTCGTTTCACCTCCACCTCCACCTCCGCTTCCAACTCCAATTAATACAATCCTTGGAGTTTTCGACTCGCCCGATCCGAGATTATTTTAATTATTTCAACTCGGCTGACTGTCAAGGCATCAGTTTAAAAAAAGAAACGATAAAAATGGAAGAAAAAAATGTTTCGACTTTTTTATTTTTTCCCTCGTAATTTTTTCCTTATTCTTGCATATATTTACCGAAGAGAACCGACTCCTCAATTTGTTGCTTTCGTTCTGTTTGGTTTGGTTCCCGTTTCGTTTCCCGTGATCCGTTCATCCAATCAGAAAGGCTTTCACCGGATTTTGTCGTCCGGGTCGTACTAAGAGGACTCTTTCTCTTTCTCTTTCTCTCTCAATCCCCATGGATAGCAAAATATTTTTGGCACTGTAGCCCTGTTCTATTCTTCTCTATGGGATGGTGGGGTCTTTCGCACCGTTCACACTCGTGGTATTTACTTTTCATTCTCGAGCGCGAAAACGTAACGAAATACGCGTGGCTTTCGCCCGAACCCCAAACCCCCTCATCCCCATCCTCGTCCCCGTCCCCATTTCAAGCCCCTAGACCTGCGTCATGCCTTGGCCTCTGCGTCGTTAATCCGCTCGACGAAGCGGAAACGAGAATAAGGCAAGTGAAAGTGAAACTGAAAGTGAAAACGAAAGTGGGAAATGTTTGCAGTGGCACGCGTTTATTTGAGATTTCAAAAATTTCTCACCACTCAACGGATTACAACGGTTACAACGCGGTTGTCAAAAGAAACGACTCGACTTAATACACCAGTAGTACCCTCGTTCGCGGGGAGGCATAGGGAATAGGGAATATGGAATGGGGAAATGGTAAATGGGGGATAGAATTAGAGGGAGAAAATGGGCGGGATAAAGAAGGGAGGAAAGGGTTACCCAGAGTCTGTCGCACGATATGTAATATATTATTTAATTTAACACTACGCTTCGGGCTACCGGAGGCTTAAGGGGTTTGGATGCCAGGATCCTCCCTTGGCGTGTACCACAAAATTTATGCCACTCATGCTTCGCCGGTCCGGATCTGGCCCACTTCTAGCTTCGTTCCAACGTTCATTCCTTCGTTCGTTCGTTCGTTCGTTCGTTAATTAGTTAGTTAGTTCGATTATTTCACTCGGCGATAACCGCCACACCTTGGTTAGAGAATCCGGAATTAATTTCAGAGTCGTATGTCACCTCGAACCTCGAACCTTACATATACCAAGATATATAATAATCCGAGAAAGAAGGTGAACACCGAGCTGGTGCATAAAAATCTCTTCAAGATATTATTATTTTTTTATATATTTTCTTTTTCTCTGTGACGAGAATAGCCCGGAATAATAATTCCCGCATCATTTTCGCAAGTGTGTTATACCTACATTATCTCTCCCAGCTATAATATTTCACTGAAATTTTTTCGCTAGCTATATTCCATTGTATTTGGTCTTGGCCTGTTTGGCTCTACACCCCGTTACCGCGTCTCTCCGAGACTTAAGGAGCGACGGTTTAATTAGCATAAGTTTCTACCCTTACTCTACACAGGCCACCCTCTCCGGAGAAACATCGTCGTGTAGCTGTACCGAGAACGGCGGCCTATCCTGAGGGAAATTACCTAGATGGCCGTAAAAGTGTTGTCGGGTCTGGGTCTCGACATCGAGTTTCCTACCTGCCCGATGATGATGATGATGGTGATGATGATGGAGCGAGGATTATTATTCGTACAGTCCATTTGGCAAGCTTCTTCCACGGTGGGTACGTCGAGATGCTCTCTTTGCTAGTTCTATAACCAGCAGCTTTTCTCGCTCTTAAAAATCACCTCGTCCGCAGACGTACGTGTGTGTGTGTGTGTATCAAAGTAAAAATACGTTCTCGAGGTCTACTGTATATTTTCGTATGAAAATCAGAACGGATCTGTTCCCTGAATTTTTTTTTCCGGGGTTGTAAGATCGTTTTCAAGGGCGTTTCGCAGGTTTCCCTTGAGAATACCAAGCGGGAGAGAGATGCAATTCAAGGGTGTAGGGTGTTAAGATAAAACGGCTGACAAAAGGTGTAGCAAAAGTAAAAGCGCGATAAAGACTGAACCCGAACCGTCTTTGCAGATGAGAAGGGGGATTTTTGGTTCACGGTTGATTCGCTGCAGGTCGCCAGTCTCCTACATCAAAGTGAGTCGTCCTTGATCTCGACGAGCTAACGTTCTTAACGCTTCCTCTTTACCGCCTTTATACCTAAAACTGAAGGACGAAATTTTTGCTCGCTTGGCACCCGCTACCTGATCCTTGTTTTACCTATTCAGAGCAGAATAAGCGAGAGAGGAAAGGAATACCGAGACCATTAGCTGCAGCCTTGAAAAAATTCCCTCGTCTTATAACTGAGCCGAGAAATCAATGAGGAATTTACCTCACCTACGTTTAAAATAGATCTGACGGTGAAATACTTGTATACGTATGGTATTTCTTCTTCTAAGCCAGACTCGACCGTCCCAAAAAGGGTATTCCTTACGTTTGAAGTGAAGTGGATTTTCGTATAAAGAATAGTTTTGTCATTTGGTTATACGCGACGAAATCGAGTATAAAGAAAGATCCTGAAGCGAGTTTTCTAGCTCAGGCGAGACTTTCGCCTATATTATTTCCCCGACGCCAGCGTATTATATCTCGAAGATATGTAAATTGGGGCAACGACGTCATAAATCGTTGTCGCCCAGGCCGAGAATAAGAATCGAGGGATCGATGCCCGGCAGAAGCCCAGGGGCTATGCGAGTGACGTCATATCCGGACTCGTTAATTCCGTCTTATCCGGTTCACGGAGACCCGGTTCTTGCCCAACCAACGAGCTCGTCCTTTATAATATCCTTCGTAAACCGATCAAAGGAATTTTAGAAATTCGTTTCTTAGTTTATGTATAAGACAATGTTGACTCAATTTGAAAGAGTCGTGTTCATCCTTTTCCTAGATAATACCTAATTAATTATTTTCTTTTTTTCATTCAAACGATGATTTTTCTACTCATATAGCGCAACAAGTATATTTGCGTGTATGATAGGAGACGCGGATTCAGACAGGGTCTTCATCAATGCTCAAAGGGTGGATAGACGGAGTCCTTGGTAACCTAGAGTGGAAATGGGAATGGGAATAGGATTGGAATGGGAAATTCCTGAATGAATAATCGTTGCAGGCAGGCGGTAGACGCGCATATCTTATTAGTTGAGCGGAGGTGGAAATCCCTCAACACTTCAGTCAAACGCAGAACCAGACTCGAGAAATACGTGATGGTGGAATATAGGCGCGGAGATGGGAAGTATGCTGAAAGCATGGAAAGGGCTTTCGAAGAACATTTTAGCACTGAATAACGCTGCAGTATGTGTGCCGCACTCTATTTACGTCTGAATACTGCAAGACATTGGATTATTCCTCGGTACCGGTGTCTAGGTTTCAAAATTTAAAACGCAGGTATATATACGATTGCGTGACAAGTTGTCATTTTCAAGATAAGTTATACCCATACCACACCCTGAATTCAAGGAAATTGCGATTTGTTTTTTTTTTTTTTTTTTAATCATATCAGGTAATTAACACCAGGGTTCAAAATTCTTTGAGCTTTGAATAAAAATAACAGGATTTCTTATCTCTCAACTTCCACGCGGGGGTGTGTAACAATAAGGCGTTAATCCGTGCAGCAACGACATCACGAATATCCCTACATCGCGGAGGGATGGGGGAAAAGAAAAAGCAATTTTAACTCTTCTAATTTTCTCGCCTCGTTTCAAATCACATATTCCTGATCGTAGGGGGGCCTGGAATTAGGATTACTGGCTATGGTAGAACGAGAATGAGAATGAAAATGAAAATGAAAATGAAAATGGAAACGAAAATGAAAATGAAAATGAAAACGAAAATGAAAATGAAAATGAAAATATGGATATAACCGGATGAGCCCGTCGAGGGTATATCTTTTCATTTAATCTTTCTAGATCCAAGCCGCGGGGTAAACCGACGGGGCTTTTTCGTGACTGGCGACAATAAAATAAGTTGCGATGCGACGCCAGAACTACGGTCAGACGAGCAATCAGCCCTCGGTTTTTTTCTTTTTTTTTTTCCCTTCTATACGAAATTTTCCCGCAGAGGGAATCCTTCTATTCCATCCCATATATCCCTCGCTTTGACTAGACGTAGGACGGTAGGGAAGAAGGAAGGTATATGCACCTCCCAATTTAACCGAGGGATTATCCGATCCGAAATTTCCCTTCAGCCTAATACTGCGGCAATTTCTTGTCTGAGAGTATCGACTCGCGGTTTCTCTCAACTCCTTTGAATATCCCGAGAGGCTTGTCCTACGAGTTTGATGGCTTCTGCTGAAACTACCATCGCAAAATCACCATCGCGCGTCTTCGAGTTCAAGCCTCGTACCCCTCGCTCCGTCTTGGGACGGTTGTAATTAGCCACTCGATCGACTAGTTTCTAAACTTCAGAGTTTCACCTCGTCATATCTTTAGAGACTAACGTGACGCTAATCTAAAGGGTGGGTCGAGAAAATTTTCTAATAACAATGTATAAGAATGAGAAATAAAAAATAATAAAATAATAAAAGATATTCGTCCGTGAATACAAACCCCTTGTTAAATATATAAAATCATATCAAACTTCCCCTAGTACAGAGCGGTAAGGTATTTTGTGATTTAACGAGGATTTCATCCGTTCGTGTCTTCCGAGTAAGCAGAGTTATTTGCGCCGGAAATACGTCGGTGTACAATGCCTGCCGGTTGGGGGTTGCGATAGAGGGTGGCCCTCGTTAGCCGTAGGATACTGAGGTCGTGGTAACGTCATATTCATTAATTCCTCGGCACCCGATGAAGTTACTGTATCCGCTATTGTCCCGCACTTAAGATCATCCCTAAGGGTGCGAACCCGAGGGATACGATGTCTTAGAGATATACGTATATAGAGCAAACCCAAGCTAATCGGGTCTTAGGTCTGAACGCTTTAAATAACGATTATACACCTTATAAGACCGTTTTGAAAACATAAATTGAATTAAATCGCGAACGATATTTGAGAATCTTGAGCTTGGGGTATATACGGTATTCGTACCGCGCCGTTTAACCGATCCCTGTGAAATGTGGCCTGAAAACCAAGCTCCCGAAGGACTGAGGGGTAGAGGTGTGGGGTAGGAGACAAAGAAAATCGGAATAACGGGAGATGACGAGGAAACTTTAGTCCCTGAGATTCTATATCGAAACCCGAAGACACGGAAGTCTGTAAATTGAGCAGTTCCAATACGCGGGTATATTTCCTCTTTCCTCTCTCTCTCTATCTATCTCTCTTTCTCCCTGTCTCTGTCGGCGTAGTAATATCCGCCTTTTAACCAATTTCAACGGAATTGCACCCTAAAATCCATACGCGTACGAGAGACTATTCTATTCCACCTTGCGGGAATCCTCACGAAAAATGTGACTCGGAGGGGAAAGATGATACCGGAAGGATGCAGTATTAAAAAAGAGGAGATATATATAGAGAACTAAAAACTAAAACAACGAAAAGGGAATGAAATAGAATAAAAATGAATGTACGAAAGGGGAGAAATATTTGTTAACAAATATAAAAAAAATGCTGTAAATTTGGTTACCAAATATTTGTCACGGTTTAGATTGCATTCACAGTTTCCTGCCGCGTAGAAATCGGGCTGACTTGAGCTAAGAGCTCGACTACTTGACATGGCCGACCACACTCGGGCCTGAACTACTGGCTAATATGTCAAGGCGTTTATCCCTGTTCAAGATTCAGAATCTGAGCACGTAGGTACTCCGCCACCACAGTCCCTCACAATCGTAGCCAAAGACTGAGACTTGCCACGAACACCCCTAGAACCTGGGAAAACCAACCCCAAGGAATATCCATTGTCTGGGTATTATGTGTCCGTTTTTTCTTCTTCTTCTTCTTCTTCTTATTTCAGAAGGTTGGGAAGCAAAATTTGAGTTACAGTCAGGCTGAGAGATCCTTATCTGAAGTACCCCCGAGGGATTAAAATGGTTTATTACAGTAAAACGTTAAAGGTGTTTTTCCGCGCCGTCTTAGAACTTGTGGTACATGTCAAACAGGGGTTGTATAAATACAATTGAATGTTATTCTTCCCCCTAAACATATTTTAAGTTATGTGGGGCTAAGAATTCGAAAAGAAATACATGGGAACTCGAGTTACTATCATCAGCTACACACCATTACATCTTTTCAGTCAATTGGCATATCCCACCCTCTTCGTACCTGAATAGGTCCTGGTACAGGGGGCTATGGTTCATGTCCTTATTTTATATCCTATCGCATTAGTATGTCCGAGAGTTCGCAGGTGAGTATAAGACGAGGGCTTAAGAACCAAGAGGTTCTTTCTGGTCCTGGTCAACGTTTCACGCTTTATTAAAGAGGGGATTACGAGGGGAATTGGTGAAAGGGATAAGACCGTTTTACAGAGCTAGCTGAGAGCTTCCGTATGAGATCGAAATCTTGAATGCCCGCAGGTTTACCTGTGATTTTCTTTCTACATAATTGCATTAGTATTTTAGTTTCTTACAAGATTTTTCGCCACATATTCTTCCTCCTATTTTCTCTCGACTATACATTCACCCTCCTGTCGTCGTGATGATAATGAGAGGCTTTATCGGTACCACATTTTTACTAAGCTGGTAAAATCTTAACCGAGTTATAAAACGAGGTCGAGTTGGTGGAAATTTGCTAACTACGCTTCCTGACGTAATCAATTTAGTCGTAAAATGTGGCGATAATTCTTGATCGTTGAATATATAGACTGACGAATGAAATTATTGGAAAAATGACAGTTTGAAAAGCTCGGTGTTCATCGCTGACCAATTTTGTAATTCATTTTTTTTTCTTCTTCCATCATTTGACCTAATAAAAAAAAAAAAAAAAGAAAAAAAAATCCCTTTTACGTATTGCTTAGTGATCAGAGAATAATTTGAACACGAGTTGGTATATGTAACACGTGTCGTGGAAAATTCAATAGGTATACCTCTTTATTATCGGTGAGTGGCGCGAAAAATAAGCCAAGTGGAAAAATCACAGATCCGTGGAAAACTGGGACGTATAAATTAGTGCACAGCTAACAGGAGGATGAACAAATCGACTTTGGACCACCAGTATGTTATAGTCGGATCATATGGTTAACGATCAACCGATCGTAGATAGAATGATTTTGACGTGGGCGTTTACGGCGAAGAGCCAACGTGTGCGCGATAAGATAAAATATGAGCACGTCAAATAAATCGGATCCGATTAACGCGGATAAAATTATATCGAATGGGTTAAAAACACCCTGCAGCTACCCGTCACATACCTTGACATTCGTTCGGAAGTTGAAAAAATTCATTAATTATATCTGTTTAAAAATTTTCTGTCATTTTATCATTCGGTTTTTATAATAGGAAAAAATAAATGGATAACTAGATAATTATTTGACTATAACGATATAACGAAGTAGGTAGAGAGCGAAGTGAAGAAAAACGTTATCAGAGAGCTAAGAAAATACTGAGATACTAGAACCGCGCATTTCGAACCGAGATACGTGGGAATTTTTATTATTTAATCGTAGCTGCAGCTTTTTCTGGTCTAAGAAATTTTCAAAAGAAATACCTGCAACGCCGGGGGTTCTTTCATTCATTCATCTATGGGAATATTCTATATAGTACCATATGCCGTTGGCTTTAATATACGGGGTTAGCAGCATCAACCCCTGGAAGTCATACATTGCGGCTAGACTCGGAAGTTGAAATTCTTAGATACCGCAAACCATTCACGAAGTTCTTTTTCGCGGAAATATTTCCAGACACCTTTTATGTGTAGGTACCGTCATTAGCAATAATGGCATTGAAGTAGAGAAGAATAATAATTCTCCGAAAGTTGAAACAGCTGATTTTCGGTATAATTTATATTTCATACGCGAGTAGAAAAAGGTCCAAAAAAATTAAGGAGAAATAAAAAAGCGAATTGAAGAAGCCTTCGAGCTTCTCTTTCCACTTCTTCTTCACATTACTCGCATATAAGATACAGCGAAAGACTAACTTGGTACGTAGAACGTCGACGGAGATAAATTCGAGCGTCAAAATTCGGGGGTTTGTGTTCGTGCGTTGAGGGCGTAGAAAGTTATCCCTATAGAAATTTTCCCAGAGTTCGTCAAAGAGATTTCGTCTCTGTGAGACAATTAATCATTTTTCGAAAAGTACTAATTAATAGAATTAACAGAGTCGTTATATTACGACAAGGGCAAAAGTGCTTCGCGCTTTAGCGACTCAGTTCAAGTATATATATATAGATATAGGCAGGGATCTCATCTCATTCTCTCGCTTTTCTCTACTCTCTAATTCCCCTCTTGTTAAATCAATTTTAACATTGTTCAAACGAATTTAGGGCACCTACAGGCATCGTCGTTCGTCCTTATTTCACCGTTTCAAAAAACATATTTCTTTCGAAATTCGACGGAAAGAAAAAATCTCCTCCGCTTTCGCAATTTCGGGAAAAATAATTTCCTCCTATTCGTTATAAGCTCATACGTAAGAATATATCGAGGTTTTTCTATTTATCTTTGGTTGAAAGTTTTGGCTAACTAGATCGAAGGGGAGGGTAAAATTTGCGCGAAGAAAATAGTGGTGTGCTATAATACCGTTTTAGTATATACTTTGGTAATAACGAGGTAATAGAAACGCAACGGGGGTTGACAAGGGGTTGATTAATATTAGTATTTGTTCAGGTAAGTAGGGTCCTAGGCTTCTCCGACAATTTTTACGTACTATATACGGGGGTGGAAGTACCCGACCGGATCTTCACGTTACAGCCCGTGGTAAAGTTACCCATAACTCAACGCCCGGGCGTCCTACAAATCCCTAATTCGCCGAGGACCAAGAAGGAGTTCATGCCTACTATATAAGGCACCGCTTAATGCAGTCAAGAGCCACAGAGTAGGTACCCGGAATACCTCTGTCGTCCTCTTCCCTCATTCTCTCCTAGATTAACTCATCCTCGAGAAAATAGCGGGAATATCTAGATGTGTTATTCTCCCAATTATCAGATCGTCAATTCAACGTCGAGCTTGGGGGTCGGGGGGATATCTTATCAGATATGAATAAGAAAAAGTTGCAAAGTTCCGATGTCAGTATTCGGACTGAATTTGCAAATAACAAGATAAATGAAGGTGGGTTTGAAAATTCCGAAATTATACAAATAGCTTAAAATTTTAGATATACTATCATCAATCATGCAACACGCGGCGTCGCGACGGTTGTTAAAGTTCGGCGACATTTCGTGAGAATAATGGACGGGATGGATTTTCGCGATTTGTAGGCAAATATGAAATATCAATTTCAGCAAAGCCATTTCATTCGTTGTTCTACACCTCGTGGTAGTGAAATTGGCCATTTCCTTGTTCTTCGTCGTGTGTATAAGCGGTATTTACATATGTATACCCACATAGATACATATTTCCCCGTCTAGCGAGAAAGATTATTCAATTGAATAATATCGAAGTTCCGTCGACAGTCGGTAGTCAGGAACGGGACGTACGACTTCCTCGGAAAGAATAGAAGAAAAAAAAGAAAAAGAAAAAGGAAAAGGGAAAAGAAAAAAAAAGAAAAGAAAAAAAGGGAAGCTAAAGCAGAGAAAAATCGAGTGGGAGAATGGCTGGAGCAGAGAAGAAAGGAGAAGATAAAAGATAGAAAATGGTAAATAGAGAAGAGAAGAGAAGAGAGGAGAGGCGAGGAGAGGAAAGAGAAGGAAGTGGCCGTATAACCTTTATCTCTATACATCCTCTGGTGAAGTCTACCGCCGAGAATAGTTCCCTTTTCGTCCCTTTTCTTTCATCCCTCTATCCCCTCTCCCTTTCCCCAATTCGCTGGACCCCCAAACAGCAGGGGTAGCTCTTTTGTTTCTTCTTCTTTCTTACGGGTTAACTTTACAAATAATCAAATACTGTTCGCTGAAGGTAAGTAGCGTAGATAACAGAACTGAGCTAGAGATTCGTTGGCGAAAGTTTGAGGAACAAGTTTCGTAGGAAAACTTGTTCTTGTTGATGTGAAATTCTCCGGTCTCCAAGATATTGGGTAATTTCGTCTCGTATTATAGTCGTATAGTCGCACCGTTCAGAAAATACTTTTATCAAAATGTTTCACCCCCTACCCTACCCCCTTAACTTTTCTTTCATAATTTCGATTATTTAGGATAATAGTAAACGAAATGAATTAATGAACTCTGAGTATATGCGAGTAATCGTAGTTGAACAAAATAAAAAAAAAAAAAAACATCTTTGACTTGATTCCTAATATTTGTATTATTTTCTCACG
This sequence comes from Tenthredo notha, assembly GCA_914767705.2. Taxonomy (NCBI): domain Eukaryota; kingdom Metazoa; phylum Arthropoda; class Insecta; order Hymenoptera; family Tenthredinidae; genus Tenthredo; species Tenthredo notha. Next base: position 1,079,508 of record OU611920.1, on the reverse strand, counting down.
ATATTCTAGGCTTCGTTGATAAAGGTAAAAAGCTGTCGACATAAAGCCTGGAGATATATACCTGTCCCGTTGATACTTGGCTCGGTGGGCGTCTAAAGAACGGCGTTGAATCGCGTTGGGTCAAGACGGAGGCATTGTTCTTCGAGAAACGGACGGGGGTTGAAGATGGGTGACGAAAAAAAGGTGTGTGCATTAGTCTGAGTCTAGTATAAAACTGGAAACAATCTATAAGAATAGTAGCGAGTTTTAAGAGTGAATTGAAAAAAAAAAAACGAAGAAAAGAAAATTGTATACAAATCCAAAGTGTTATTTTAATGGTATATAAAAACGAGTTGAATTTTATTTTCAAATATTTCTTTATCATACAAAATTTCGGGTATTTCGATATTATTACGTCTTAGAATACGTTGGCGAAGTAGAAGTTTCGCAAAAGCGAAATAAGCGAACCGAGAAGATTATTATAGTAAAGACTGTGGAGACTCGGGGGTTTCTTGACGTCGCTGATTTACCCTCGAGGAACAATTCGAAGATGATTGTGTTCTCGCGCTGTAGCGAAGGGAATTAATAAAGGGAGTGAAAGAGTAGGAGGATAAGAGAATAGAAGTAACAAAGGAAGGAAGGAAGGAAGGAAGGAAGGAAAGGCAAAAAGGAACCTAGCTAGCTAGCGTGTCTCGTGTAAATACCAGAGCTGTAATTGGGCAATCCAATTAACCTGGCTTGGGGCAGTCTGGATTTTTAACCTAAGTTGTTAAGTTGGAGAGAAAGCTTGCGGCAGTACTCCTCTCTTTCCCTCGAGTTTTCCGATTATTAGATAATTCAGCTGAGTCCAAGTGGTTTTTTAAGTCCTGAATAAATTGTTATTAAGATAAACCAAAAAAGGATTTCAGGTTTACTAATTTAATTGTTTTTATTATATTTTACATTTTTCGTATTCTCATCCACCCACTCATATACCTATCTATTATTTTTCATCTTCAACAAGCTTTGAGATCATCTCTCTCAGACTGGTCCAGTCACGTACGAGCCGTTATCTGTTAATTATCTTTTAATCGTCTTGTTTATCCTAGCCAGAGGGATGGCTCTCTAGCTCCGGAGAATTTACTCTCAAATAATTCTACACGAGAATATAAACCTGAATTTTATTTCCAAAAATATAGGCAGCAATATACGAAATGAAAATTAAAAATCAGCCTAAATTTCGTCTCGCTTTATACCCAACTGGATCGAAATTCGGAACAATTAATCTCGACCGTGCGGAATACTATTCGGGTTATTAATAGGCGCTTCAAAATTTGCATCAGGATAACCGCAGGGCATAGAGAAACGTTCTGATATCTTCTAGGATTGCGCATTGAACAATGAATTATTGTGGATTGATGCGAACTCGGTGAAGCTGATGCGGAAGATGCACGATCTGGGTATGACAGTGCCAATTCATAACGGATCTATGATATATCTCGCTGATTATTCTTATAACAACATTCTGAGTAAAATTTAAACCGACGAATCGCAATCCTTATATACGTTTCAGCTATAACTATATACTTTAGCTACCTACGTTCTCGATCTGCTGCTGCTGCATATGCAAATATTATTTCTATATCTGCGAAGCAAAGGAAATCTAAGACGATCATTTATACCCTGTCCGTACAGCTCGGTATATATTAAAAAATGCAAAACTGCTGTATAAGACACCAGTGATATAAGAATGAACAAGTATAGGCATAAACTGGTAGTAGATTTGTAAAGTTAAATTTCATCAATGTCGCAAAAGGCAGATATAGAAAATTCTTAAGCTAAATTTATTCATTTCCCATCCTATGAATTCACTTATAGTATAATTTGTTTCATTGCTAGTTGCAGTTTGCGATCCCTGATACGGGTGCAACAACGTACAAGTTTCTCTGGCAGTAAAATTTGTTTGAAAAAAAAAAAAAGAAAAAGAACCAACTACCGTAAATACGCAAAAGAGTAGAAAAAAGGGGAGAGAGACCGAGAAAAAAAGAAATGACAAACAAGAATGGAACGGAACCTGAGTTGTGTTTCGTGATGTCTTTGAGGTGGTGGTGGTCGGGTGAAAGGCAATCTCATTTTTTTTCTGAATTTTTTTTTTTGTGGCATTTTCCTTTTTATTTTTTTACTTTTTTCTTTTTCTCAACCACCCCTGCATGACGATGTCTCTGTTGGTAACGTCATACGGTTTCGTTGTATCGAACATCCCCTCCTACCTCGTTTCATGGTACATTGCACGCCGCGGGAAAATATGAGAGCAAAAAGATGAAGAAGGAGAAAAAGAAAAAAGAAAAACCATCTTTTTTTAACAGAAGACATACCGACCAGCCTAGTATCGTACCAAACACTGCACAATGGACATAACGGACAGTTTCCTCCCCCGCTTATTGTTTAAATATTGGTAAACTTATTTGGTCCTAACTATATGCTCAATGGACTAGAAACACTGACCATACATCGTTTAAGAGAAAATAAATAATGAACAAATTATAGGATTCTATCAGCTGCTATATTACCTTCATGGTGGTCGAATACTCGGGTGAAAATGTTTGGGTTTACTTAGCAACACGTCGAATTGAAGCTTTCAGAGATCCTTGATAAACTTCTAAGGGTCATTAATTTTGAATGGGTGCAAGGCCGGCTGTTAATTAAGACTAACATTGAAGTAGGTAGATTAAAGGCTAGCCACTGTTTGTAGAGGTATTAAAAATGCAGCTATCCTATAGAGTAGATATGGGGAATTTGCTGACAGATCGTCGGATTTGGAAGACGAGAATTCGGGGTCAACCAACATCCTTCGAACTCTTGAACTTTCCTTGTTCGTTGCCCGAACAATTAGACAAAAGAAAAAGAAAGAGAAAAAGTAACAAAACGTAGAAAAAAAAAAATAAAAAAAAAAGTCTTGGGAAAAGCCTTCAGCTATGTTATCTTGAAGCCATTTACCACTTAGCTGTATTCAATTAAGATGATTAGCACGACTGAGATTTGGGATCTCATCGTTAAATCAGAGCCACACGAAAAATCGGACGAATTTTTTTCTTTTTTCATTGAAATAAAAATCCATCTTTAATTGAGATAAAAATTTGATGAAATATTTTCTCACATATTCCAAAGAATTCATGCATATCCCTTTATATTACTCGTATCTTCGACGTCCCAATAGCGATCGAACAGCGCGATACTAACATCTAATAAAATTCTCAGAATTCCGATATAATATATTGGAAATCGCGTACCCTGGTATACGTTTCTTTATTTTCTTTTTCATTTTCATTTATTCTTTCCCTACCTTTTATTCATCTTCTAATTTTACCATCCTTCAATAATTCTTGTCAAATTTTGCCAACAGGTAAACACATAGTGAGGTGATAATCTCCTCTGTATATCAATGGAATATGGTCGCATGAACAGAAGCTGCAGTACACCTCGATCTCGCGATGCTAGTCCGACCACGACAGGGTGTTACTACGGACTATGAATAGGGTAATCCTGGTCGGCCGTTGTACGAAATTATGCACAAGGTTGATATCACGCGTTTGAGCTGAGCGTAACCCGAGGTAAAAGCAAAAGCTGAATCCCATGGATAGTCAGGTTTGGTTAATTTATCGATCATCGAAAGATTTTTTGAACCTTTTTTTTTGATTTTGATTTTATTTTGATTTTCTATTCTTTATTCTATTCGACGTAATATCAAGTCGATACCTTTCGCTTTTTCGTCAAGCTCGAAACTTCAGTAGTCACGTCGTTTCGACGTCTGCGGGTGCTTTCCACTCGGCCAAATTGCCTTCCTCATACGCTACAGTATGCGGTGAGGTTCTTATTGTTATAATTTACTTCGGCGTTCCTTGCTGCATTGTAGCCGAAGACAATGCTTATGCAGGGAATACAAGAAGAAAAAAACAAAAAATGAAAGAAAAAAAGAAAAGAAAGGAAACGGGTATAGAAACAGAAAAGAGAAATTGGGGGAAAAAAATTAAAAAGGAAAAGATATCTATCCGATGAAAAAGACAATCCTTTATTTTTCTTCTCCTTTTTATCTCCGTACTCGTAATTAGCTAATAGAGATTGAAGAAAACGAGGTTCAAGAAAATTTTGCGAATTTTCATTGACAATCGACGAAAAGTTAAAGTAACGAATTTGATATTGAACTGCATGACCCCCAAGCTATATTCACGGGTTTCGGAAAGGATTGACTTCCCTCATGGCTTTGTGGAGGCAATTAAATTGATCCCGGAAATCCTGTAACAGTAGGGCTGTAGCTCCTGTAGCCTGTAGTTTGTAGCATGGAAGGAAACTGCGAGTTAGTAACGCGCCCTTTGTGGCATAGAGCTAGACTTCGATCTAGCCATATACATATTCTAGGCGAGTTTATACCTAGACGGGTAGAAGTTACATGTTTCGCGGCGCCGAGCTGTAGATAGAATGAATCCATCAAACTGATACTAAACTTTGCTGATCAGGATCCTATCCTTTGGCATATCTGCCGTTGAAATTCCTTCCGAATTTAACACCGGCTGGGAAACTACAGTGAAACAATTTTCCCCGTTCAAGTTTATCGTGAAAACAAAAACAAAATTATAGACCGGAAGCAAAAGTAGAAAAAGAACAAGGATCAGATTTTTTCGATGGTATGTTAATGGTGTATAAATTTTTTTAAATGATATCGAAAATGAGGCGTTGATATATATATTTTTTTTCAGTTTTTCGTCTTTTTTGTTTTCAAATTTGTTGATTTGTTAATTTTTGTACGTGTTAGCAAACAATTGGTTTTATTTGCCCACATTTTCTCTTGCGAATAAAACGAGGACGAAAAAAAAATATAATATTTAAATATGATAATTACGATTCATCTCCCTTTTCGTGTAAATATTTTCTAAATCGATAATATAATATTTCTTGTTTTAAGGGAGTTCGGTTTGCACGAACCGAGCCAGAATTCGAATGTGTATGTACATATGTATATCGAGTTAAAATAGTCGACTGTAAACAAGCATAAACCTACAGCCCGTTATCATCATGTATAATTAGCATTTTAATTGCTTTCTAATCGAATTTAAGCTTGAATAATGTTCACCAGGCTAAATTAAATGCCCAAAAGGTTTTCGCGGACACGAAACCTGCCGCTTTTCAGCCTACGTGCCTCGGGGCTATAGAAAATATAGCAAAAAAAAAAAAAAAGAGGTAAAAAATCAGAACAAAAATGAAAGAATAATCAATTTCTCATTATAGGTATGTTCAAACTATACGTGGAAAGAAATTAAAGGTAATTGCTTTAATATTAATAACCAAAGTTTTCTTTTAACAGCTGAACTAACAAATTATGTAATCAGTTTCTGACGAATATCCGAAATTATTATTACGAAACACTGTCGAAAATCGTCTTTGGTCCGGCATATATACGATCGGGTTAGATAATTATATCGAGTGAGTAATCCCCTTCGTATACAGCTGAATTCGATATCTCTGTAAGCTCGTGCAAATATATATATTTTTTTTATATATTTTTTTGTATCTTGTTTTCCCTCGGTATAATTGAGTTAATTGGAAAAACATATACGAACAGGGAGTATAAATACTGCGAACTCCTTTGAGCCTCCACGCTCAATTCCGCGTTCAAATTCAAAGAGTAGACACGTATATGAATATATCCTGCAGGGGCTAACATTACTCGAAGTATTTACTACGGCCTTGTTTCATTCCGAATTTCATCGATCCAAAAAACAATACGAGTTGTTCAATTCAATTCACAAAGTTATTAAATTTTCTTCTTTCTCTCTCTCTATCTCTCTCTCTCGTATTTTTATTTTCACGCTCTAATGGTGAAGCTTCGTTGAAACGAGCTTAATTATATCGAAGGGTATTTTTGATAAAACAAATTACTCGACTCCACTTACATAAATTTCATGCACTCTGCAGGTGGTGGTTTTAGCTGCAAGAGAATCTCTCCTGCAAAATCCCAGTTCCCGTATACCTAACTCTATGAAATTGGAGTTTTCATCACGTGCTATATGATCACCCTGGTATATTCCCTTGGCACGCGATCCACCATCACCCTTCGTTCAATTTTCACTAAAATTTCTTACTATTCATTTGAAATTTTCAAACCAGGATCAGCACTTTTCCTTCATACTATATCGGTCAATCATTTACAGCTGTATCGAATCTGACGTACATTATTATCCAGCTACATATGACTAGCTCTTTAGTTTACCCAGTTATTTTTCCGTAAATAATCTAATCGTTGTTGAATTACGTACAGAATCGAGGATTGAAAGCAATTTCTTCGTTGTTTGGTAAATCGGTTTTCTACGCACCAGTTATACATACAAGGCTTTCAGGAATCTGCCAAGCGCAGATATCTTGGCCAGACAGATTATTAATGCATACATTACCCACTACTCTGACTCAGAATTCTCAATTATGTATACGAAACGCGTGATAATATATCATAGAAATAATACTTGCTTTTAGTTGTTTTTTTTTCCACTTATTTCCACCCCGTATAGTACCTACGCACTTTAAGATTATATTTGATACAGAAAAACGACGGATTTAAGGACTGAGAGAAAGATCTCATCCTTGTTGGAACGTTTCGTCCTTTCTTTCTCTCTTAGTTAGCCTCGATTTGAAAAAGAACAGATTTACAAGACACAACAAGTGGGATTCCAGAGTTGAGAGGTCAGGTCGTACTTTGGGGTGATTAAGGTATTCCGGGGGGTAAAATCCCCGGTGATTTTAGACTGGGATAAAAGTGAGAGCCTAAATACGGCAGGACCTGTCACTCAGAATAAAGGTAGCGATTCTTTCAACTGTTTTTAACCGTTTTCTTAACTCTTACCATTCTTCCTTCCGCTCCTCCGAGTCTCTTTGCAACGAAAGTTCCGAGTTCTCAAACCCTCGTATCCTTTTTCCTCGCTCGTCTACCCCGACCTACTAAGTCCTTGCAGAGCCTAGCCGAGTAGAATCCGCGTCCCAGATCGCAAAAACTTGGAGCATTAATCATTCGCGCTAACGAAGGAGCCGACGAACGAGAAACCCGACGAGCCAACGGACCGAAGGACAAATGGAACGAGTAGCTTGAGCCACTGTCTGATCCATTCAGGTTAAATTGAGTTGGAGACCTCAGACTGACGAGGAGACCTGTTTTCAACCCTTTACGTAGGACGGTGATAACTTTACCCGATGAATTTTTATAAAGAGAAGAAAATTTTTAATGGCCAAAAATTGTTTTCCAACCCCAACAGAAGCTATAAACGGAGATGCAGACAATGGATTATTTTTAAGGGTACCTACATATATATAACCTCCTACCAGTTATTAATTACCCCCCCGGAATTTTCACTTTTTTTTTTTTCATCACTGTAAAGCTTTTTCATTTCTTTATATCATCATTGTTATTTCATTTTTTCATTCATACCTACGATCTGGTGTAAACGAGATAAAGCACTACTACTACTACTACTACTACCTGGATGTAAAATTAACATAAGTGAAATATCTACACTGTCGATTGTGGTTTTAATTTGTCATTCAATTAGTCGAGGAGATGTTCACGTTGTTAAAGCTACCAAGTATTAATATTGTAATTAACTTTGGGGTGGGGGAAAAAAAATTGGACCACATTTAACCCCGCCGGGAGTATATCTACCTCGTTTGTTCTACCATACAAAATACATCGAGCTATATCCTTCCCTCTCCGAGTTTGGTCGGCTATTTTCTCCTACTGGAGTTTTTGTTACCTCAAAGGGTAAACTTTTCACTTTTTTTTTTTATTTTTACTTTAGTTTTCTACTTTGCAGCCCGTCGCCTTTGCGTAATGGACTGCTAGTGGAAAACGCTCTTAAATCCCGTGGCTAAACATTTTCAATAAGCAAGTTTTGAGTGTAGATAATAGATATACATATATATGCAGTTATATCTTCTTCTCTTCAATTTTTTTGCTAGTCTTGTTATTCTACATTCGCGTATTTCTAAATATATGTATATCTGCAACGTAGGATACCCGAACATAACTGCACGCTAAGTTATACTGTGGCTAGACAGCCCCCATGGTATATATGTATATGTACAGCTGCAGTATGTAGTTATATTAAATAGGAACATATAACCACGTCTGTCTGGATAGATAATCGTTAAAGTGCTGCTTCTTCCCTTAGCGCTTCGCCAGCAATAAATGTTACTACTACTGAACGAAACGCGATAAAGAATATCGCCCTACAGAAATATTTTTAATAATAAAATTGATAAAGAAGATGGATTTCTTGTTTGAAAGTAAAAATTTATATCACCCTCTATGCATGTAAGAAGCCCGCGTTGCACCCACGTTGCACAAGCGCAATTTAGTAAATAGAAACAGTTTGTAGAAAATTGAATGTCTATATTGAAGCTGAGGTATACAGTTTACGTATACCTCTAAAGTATCATAGGGAAAAGTGTAATATTACGATGTATACGCGTATATAGGACGCGGTTGTTAAATTTTTTTTTTATATACATTTTCCTGTAGGATTCACCGCGTATCTCTGCTAGATATAAATATCATCTTGTTACAAGAAAATGTGAAAATGTATTAAAAGAATATGAGAAAAGAGTGAGAAAAAAAGGAAGATTTTAATTGGATTGAAGCATCTGATGCCAACCCTTATGTTACAACGTCAATAATTTTGCCTACAGCCTCATGATCCCTACCGAGAATAATGAGAATAAAAAAAATCCTCGCGATTTCTCTCGCCTTTAAACTTGTAATATTATTACGAATGTCTCACAGTTTTGTATAAGGAGATTGTAGAAGCAGTGGTGAACGATGAATAGTACAAGGGGCGTCTTATCCCTCCCTTGGATTTACCCCGTCTTCTCATCTCCCTGTATATATATATATTTTTTTTCTTTCTACTCCTGCGGTATATTCTCATCCTACCTCATGGATATCAAGCACTACTGAACAGTCCAGCACTCATTTAACTCTGCGTAGAGTCGTTTAAGAGGGTAAAAAGCGTTTTTCTTTGACTGTGTTAGTCTCATTCCTCAAGCATCAAACCCCCCAGCTGTCTTTCAACGGTGAAAATACCCCAAGGATAACTTGGAACGGGGGTATCAATGGTAGGGGTAAAAGAAGTAGTAGGATGAGGACAAGGATGAGAGTGAAAAGTTCCCTCGTCGTATGCCAGAGGATCCATCACTGCGGTGCTCGCCTGACTGACCACATGTATCGATTTTGGTACGAGTACAATGCCTGTATCTGTTATCTGTTATCTATAGGGGATTCGGGCTCCAGGGTTTCACGGCGCCGCGTCGCTTCGGAATGGCGTCGAAGGATAGCCTATACCTCGCGTTGTTTTGTGGCTTACTTTAAGATAAGGTGTATATCCGCGAGCTATATGCGACGTTAGAAATAAAAAGAGGAAAAAAAAAAAAAAAAGAAAAGAAAAAAGAAAGGAATTCATCATCTCGTAAAACGTTTCGCGATACAATAATCCTCCCCTAAATAACAAGATAATCATCGAAATCATCCTTGTCAAGTCTTAACCCGACGTGGTTTTTTTTTCCGACAGGATATCTACCGTTTTAAAATTTTCTCCGCTCTCACTTAATCTCTGTAAATTTTTATCTGAGTAAAGATGATCTCGTTGGATGATCCAGAATCTAGATGAAGGATTTAATTATCTCTTCTTGGGGGGGTAGGAGGGTAAGGGTGAGTGGGCGGAAAACTCCGTCAGAGTCTGAGGGGTTGGAGTAACGTTAAGAGAGAAATGGGGCATCTAATGAAAAACTCGACCGCAGGAGAGTTTTCTGTCTGCCGTTGATTCTCCCCGGCCGTCAGTATCTCTCTTTCTCTCACACAGTCGTTTATCCATCTCTGCCTTTTCCTTCTTCCTTACATTCTCCTTTTATTCTTCTTTTCTTTCTCATATACTTTTTCGGACCGAGTTTCGCAGACGTAGGTAAAAGATCCAAAGCGGTAAAATTTCGTTGGAATGAAACTAGCCGGAGCGAACCGAACCGAAGTGGCATTTTTATCTTAGGGGGTTGACTAATTGAAAAAAGAACGACACCGAAATTAATCGAAGACCCTCCTTATACCCAACCCTGGTTCGAATAATTCAGATATCTTTCTCACTCTGTGATTAAACCGAATCAAGTAACCTGAAAATTCCTTTCAAACTGACGCAATATCTTTCCTTGGATCTTCGTGGGAATTTCAATCCTTCGTTTTGTATAAACGGCTAAGTCCTCTGCGCCGCCACCACCACCACCTTTTCACCACCATTCCTTCATTCAACCCACTTCATTTTGAGTGTGGCTTTTCATCGTTCGAATCGGCTTTGCGAACCTACTTCAAAGACTCGGAAATCCACCGATATAGGTAATCCAGATATTTACGAGGCTTGCTACCCTTATTTTTAAACCAAATATCATTCATGAATTACATAGATTTTTTTTCCTTTCTCTCTGATCCAAGAAATTGAAAATTGGTTTGAAAAATTTTCCAGGCTACTTCCATCCGTCAATTTGATCCTAATTTTTCTTCATTCAGTTAGGAAGCTAGGAACTCGGATATTTCAACCCTCCGAGGTGTCTCGGCTGTACAATCAGTTATCTCTCAGTCCTTGGAGAAGAACGTTTAACGCAGAAGTTAGAGAGCAAGGGAAAAGAGGAGGATAAGGCCCAGGCACCATAGTCAGTTAATTACAGAGTTCTTCCAGAAGACGTCAAATTAGGGGAAAATAATAATAATAAGAAGAAGAAACTAGGAGCTAGGCGAACGTTTGACAAAATTTATTTCCTAGTTCACTTCATTAGATGTTAACGATAGAAATACTATTCTTATATCGTTATCGCATTAGTCGATTCCACATCGTTTTACTACGAAAAGTACGACGAGGACATGGACCAGCTCGTCGAAGTAAAGAAGGTACATATCTCTACTCGACTAGAATATCCTACGCTCTAGGCATTACTCTTACTCTCCCGGAGATGGAAGCCAGTTTCTACTTTGTGCCTTGTACCTACTTTGTGCAAACTTCCACGGTACCCGAGATATCTCTAACCTCGTTTCTCCCGGGCAATAGCCAGCTGCTGCAAGACTACCCAACTATTTCAAATGTACTCAAAAGGCAAATAATAGAAAAGAAAGGATGAACGAAAAAAGGACGAACAGAAAAAGAAAAAGAAATAAGAAACTAAGAAATAAAAGAACAAAATCAACATTTCGAACAAGGACCCATGGATTTCGAAAATTGTTCCTCGTTAAACTGTTTTATTGTTGAACAGATTCTCGAACTTTTGAATCTACACTGTGTGAAAAGTACTTTGCCCCACTTTTAAACTTATAAAAAAAAAAGGAAAAAACAGGAAAAAAAGATCTACACTTGGGTTTTATATTCGAGTAAAAAGTCGTTTGTTTATGGAGTAGAGTTAGGTGGGTATACCAAAAGTCCTTTAGCCTCTGTGCATACAAATATTGACCAAGCGGAAATAGCTTATACCCGCAAGAGTTTGCTGTTTGTTCGAATTACCAAGGTAAATAAGAGATCGATCTAACTCTGGTCCATTGGTGGTTTTGCAGTTACAATAATTGCTTGGTGACTCGTTGCCTCGATTACTTATTCCTCTACATGTAATTCGTATAAATTTCTTTCTTAATTATTAACGCCTCACACAGTACGTATACGTACGTACACCCCTAACGAAATTTCGTATATATATATATAGTATACCTTATATTTCTTGGGTAAAAAAAGATAAAAAAATAAAAAAATTCTTCGCCACGGAAGAAGATCGTTGCTTATTTACAAAGCAATCTGCAGTTTTATCTCAGTGACAGACCGGAATTATCCCAAGACGACGGAGCCGCGAGTTGCGCCTGAATATATTCGCCTGGTCTGGGATACCCTAACGACATCAGGGGGTTGAGATATCCGTCGACATGACGAGATGGGGGAAATACCACCACGTCCCTCTCTCTATCTCTATATCTCTGTCTGTTATTAATACATGTCTAATTAACGTGGGAGGATCTCTAATTACAGTAGTTCTCAAACATTGGAGGTGTTATACATCTCTTGGACGAAAATCGAGTCCAATATAATAACGTAGTGGTATACATTTTTATAGATTTTCATATTGAAATTCATTTCCTGTGTATGATGCGCGATGTGTGAGCGGCTTGGGTATATGATTTTTACTGTTAACGGGGTTCTTACGCAAAGAACGATATTTATTTACGAGAATACTTTCGGACGTACGATGTAGTATATAAATATATATATATGTGTATGTGTATGTGTATGTGCATGTATACGTATACATATAGATAGACAGAACGAGGTATGAAATGCAAAGTCACATTAATACAAATTAGAATTGCAAATATAGAATAACCCCTGAACAAACGTGGAAAATTTTAGTATACCACTGTGCTGCAGACGTCAATTCACCTCGGTCATAACCCATTTATCAGCGGCATGGGAAAATGTAAAACCTCCCTCTGAGTGACCAGAAGGAGGACAATTCACTCGCGACGAAAGAAAAATTATTGCCTCTGTGGAATAAAAAATAAAAAATAAAATGTTTTTTCGATCGAATATCAGTCTCTCGAAAATCACCCGAGTCCTTAATTGATCCCTCAGTCTGATTAACGTCCAGGATTATACGGATATTGTTTTAATCGCTAATTATTTGTCTATTCAAAGGTCTGACCTCAACGTAATCCAATCACTTGCCCTAAAACTGAAAGAACTTGGAGAAGCTGCGTCGGGTCGTCAGTTCCGTTCTGTTCCGTTCATGCCGCGAATCTAGAAGGCCTGAGTTCCCGCGTGGCGAGCTAAAGCAATTTCGTTCTTAGCATTAATATTTTATTCCGTAAATATTTAAACGCAGAGCTCAGCCTGTAGCCCCACTCTGTATATGCAAGACCAGATCGTGGAGAAGGTTGGGTTGGGTTGGGTGAGTAGGTATATACATTTATACGTATATGTATATGTATATTGTATATTCTGTATAACATATATATATATATATATAGGCAGAAAGGTATGTGAAGAGAGGGTGTAGGTGGAGAGTTTCGTCTGAACTTAGGCGGGGTTGGTTCAGCCGTTGAGTTACGGTCATGTTCTACACGCAGCACTGAATACGACCAAGAATAGTTGACCCTGTACCTGTTCCAAGGAATATGTACATTTCAAGTTGTTCTTGAACCACCATTATCCGCAACCTTATATTCATCCTGATGAACACATACGTCAAATTTTTCCTCCTTCATCCCCTTTCTCGGATAAAATTCTCTTACCCGCTACTATACCTACGAGGGATATCGAAGGACTCGTCGACGAGTGATGGAATATGGAAGAAAATTGTATAATATATATACCTATACCTATATTCAACGGAGTAAAACTTTCCTAATGAAAAAAATACGGTAACAAGTCAATAAAAGATTCCGTACGTGATAACTTGGTACTTGAATTCCGTGCACACTCTTATAGGGGTAGACGGGGTCGTTTCGTTAGGAAAATACGAAGGAACATAGGGATGTTCATTAATTTTAATTAGAGTCTTCAAAACCGACGTAAACTTTAGTTCCTTTTTTCTTCTTTTTCGTTTTTTTTTTCTTTTTTTTTTTTTTTTGAAACTTTAGCGATCCTCGTTTCCTCGTTCTTTTTTTTTTCTGCCTTTCAACCTTCTGTCTCTTCGTTCAGTTTTCTCTTCTTTTTTTTCTTTATACACGTTGGAAGATCGCCTCAGGGCTTGCCTCAAAGATTGTAATATTATCAAGCCGGGTAAGGACGGCTGCAAAGGCTAGCCTCTCCCTCGAGAGAACATCAACGGAAAACAGGCGATAAATTAACCCGACCTTTTAGAGATTCAGCAATCAGGTGAAACTTTTCATTTCTTTTTTTTTTCTTTCTTTTTTCCATTTTACTCTCTTTTTTTTCAAGAAGCTGCAGTATAGTATAACGCAAGGGTGGAAAATTGACGTCTATAAAGAAACTTCAAGTAATTCAAGTTCTATTTTCCAATTTACCTCTTTAAAACTTTTTTCCTCCAATTATAATTCACCGATCTTAGAATTCATCCGAGATGAAATTTCATTGTCAAGGAAAAACCAAAATTTTGGATAATTAGCGGATGCCTATTTTTTCAATACGCTGAAATCCTATATAGTCCTTAATAAACGAAATATTTTCTCCCTGAATTCCCTATTATGTTTCGTACTTGGAAATCGGTTTGGTATACACGGTGAATTGGGCAATTGTCGAATGATCAGTTTGCCTCATAACCGAGAATGGAATTCGCTTTGGCTCCGGGTCAAGCTTTGTATTCCACTGTTTGGCATGAAAATTCCGTAATTTAATTTCCTAACGTTTATAGATTGGTTCACGAAATTTCAGGGCTGCTTTGCCACAAGGATTCTCGAAGTTAAGGTCCATCTCTAATCCAGCCCACTGATAGGCATTATATTATCTTAGTACAAGTACCGAGTTGGGTGCCCATTCACCCGGCTGCGAATGACGGGACGAATTATTATTCTGGTATGCATATTATTGCCCCTGTATCCGTAGCCCGTGTAGGCAATACGCCCTGAAGACGGTGAGATTTATCAGGCAATAAATTCCTGGTGAAACGATCGTTTGTCTTTGAATATTCACCGGTTATATGTACTTAGCTTGGTCGGTAGTTAAAAAAAAAAAGATCTTAATGTTAACGAAAGTCGCCTATAAGGCAAACTTCTCGCGTGACTAACGAACTTTGTTCGTGGTTTTACCGTCAAACAGGGTGGAAATGAGAAATGAGTAGGACTATTTTACCCCGGTGATAATTTGTCCTGAAATTACCAATTGGTTGGTTCTAAATATTTCTCGACTCATTTTCAATTTAACGCGAATCTTTAATCAGGCGTAATGAATGTTTTATAATGAAGTGCAATACCAGTCGAGATCTTTTATATACGGTCTTGAGATTCGTTATATCTAGTAGAAGAATAAAAAGAACGGAAGAGTGAAGCTCGGATGAGAAAATGAAGACCTTTGCAAGATAGATTATCGAACGACACGTGACTCAATCAATTGCACCCTTTGATAAATCGCAGTTAAATCTTGAGTTGTTAAAACTGGGAAATATCGAGTCTTAATTGAATCAATTTGAAAAGTTTATTCGAGAGGGACGAGCCACCCCCCCCCCCCCCGCGAGTTCATAACTATTAAAAACTTAATTAAAAGTGAACTATTTAACGGTAATATAGCCAACGGGGTTGAAGAAGGTAAAGGGAGGTTTATAACTTTTATAAGCCGACTAACCTCGACGTCCTACCAACTACGCTTGTGGTATCATCTCGGATTATCTGCCCAGCCTCGGTGTACACATATAGTGAAAGATTCTATCATCTTGGTTCTTAGTAGTAGTCACTTCTTTAATACTTTACCGTCAGGCTGATTGGAAATTTGTGAAAATGAAATTCGAAAAAGGGGAGAAAGTAATAAAGGAAGAAAAATCATCGAGTGCAGGCAGACGGTCATCATGATGCAACGTGATATAAAATTGTGCCACTATAAACTATGCTAACTTTTTCTATAGACTGCATCCCATCCCTTTTATTTTCACCCAAGTTTCTTAAATTGAAAGTCAAAATCCTGCTGACGTTTGTCAAGGAATAAATAAAACTCCTGCCAGTAAGAAAGAGTATAGGTAACGGTATTTTGAAAGATAAGAAAAGTGGTGTGTGGGTGAAATGGGTATTTTATAGAAACGTATTTGTATATATTTTCTTGCATGGTATGCGAGGAGAGTATACTATCGGACTAGAGACTTGGCGGCTATTTCCTGTTCCGGTCAGAGCACCACTTTTGTTTTACCTTCATTTCCGGTCTGCTTTCTACCATAGAATTGCTATACCTAGATATACATCCCAGACTACTGCCCGACCATTTACCATTTGCCATTTGCCATTTGCCATTTGCCATTTGCCATTTAACACACAATGCACGAGCCTTCCATATCCCTGGCAAGACTAGGGGATATTTATTTTTCCCTATATATACAAATTAATATGTATACATGTGCGTATGTGTAGGGTAGAATACCCCGCTATTTTACGTAGTACTGAGTTTTTGTTATTGTTAAAAATAAACCTCTCTCCATACACGACTACTTTCATTCCCTTGCTATTCCCCCATACCACTGTTATACAACTTTTGAATAATGAGCTTTTCCTCAATGGTTGAGAAATAAAAAATCATTCATATTTCGCTGAGATTTTATACCACGTCTAGATTGTAAATTGACTGGGTTGCAATCCGATTATGAATCATAAGATACCGTATGATATCCTATAATTACCTGGTTATCCTCAAAGTTCTGCATTTCTATGTATCTTAGTAATTGTATAGAATTTGATTCACCGTTTTCGAATCAAATTATTTATCCATATAGACTGATATGGGGATGAAATAATGTCCGATATTTCGTTAACCGTTCCCAAGTGAACTTGGCCTGTCTGAAAGAAGAACAGTTCTGAAACATCGCGAAATCGATAAACTTTACGGAATACCTAGTTGCACCATCGGGTGAACCGATGTGATTGAAGTCGTCGCGTCCGCGAACTACGAGGTACGGATAGTAGTAGTAATAATAATAATAATAATAATAATAATAATAATAATAGAAATGATAATAAACTTGGATTGGAAATTTACTTGCGCGCGTGCGAGCGAATAAAAGGCTAACATACTCGATCGATGTATGTGTATTCGACGTGGGAACGAAATGGAATGGAATGAAACGAAACGAAACAGAAAATGGAAAATGGAAAATGAAAAATGAGAAAGTATAGGTAAACTAACTCAGATCTCTGTATAGATATATGAAGATTGTGGAAATAATTTGAAATCGTATCGCGTATGAAAATAGTGAAATATAGAAAATTGGCTTAAGAATAGTTTCAATTGTTCCTTGTATACAAACGAAGGAGTTGAACGTGAGATAAAAAAGTTAAGGGTGGTTTTGTTCAAATATCAAAGATCAAAAGTATGCGATAAAATTTGAAACGGGTTAATCGAATATCATTCTAGAACCTCACTCGCGGTTTATAATTTATACCTGTAAATAAGTTTCCTGTTTATTCGAATGATGATTTCTATATAAACGCCCGTTTTATCGTATTATATTTCGCTCTTTTGAAATAAGGAGCAAAGCTCTCCTCACCAGCTGTCTTTTTCCGGGGGTTTTCCTTGTTTTTCGGTAAAATCTAAACCCACTAAATGGAGGGTCTTCTTTCGCTCAGGGCGGGGGAGGTGTTGCGAATTAATTAAGAAAATTAATGCAAACAAAGAGGTACACGAAGTTAACTCTTTGTAGTTTAGCGAAAGAAAATGAAATGAAATTTAACCCCCCAACAAAAATTGTACATTTATTTAATTTATATATACCTATCTATCTATATATGCCTCTCTACATATGTGGGAACATTATTTTGATCCTCGTCAATATCGTTTCATCGCGAAAATCTTGGGGTAAGTTTAATACCTAAGGGATAGGTAGAATAACAAGGGAAATTATATTTTTAGCTGCGGCAAAGCCGTCGCCTTGGATCTGCAGAAAGCGCGAAAGAATATCGGTTGAATAGAAACGACAGAATGCTTGCGTGGGAGTGAGTAAGGGAGGAGATACGAGATTCAAGCTACGATCAGCGACGTTCGAGTGGGTATCAGATTTTACGAGGAGCTTTACGCGATGTTAGATCGACGAGATTTTGCAATATCGAAATTGCCGCTCGGTTTTACAGCTCAGATTTACCACTGGCTGCTCTCATTCCAAGACCAAGACCAAGACTAAGATACATGTGTATATATATACATAGTTATATACATATTCACATTATATATCTATAAGGGAAGAATTAAACCGCGAAATCTCTACGACTGATCGAGTTTCGTATCTCCACCTACAATATATTTGTCGCTATAGAAAAATCTGTTAAGATTGTTGATAAATATTTAAAACTTTATCGTAGCGAAATGATCGCGTTAGTATAGCGTGCGTTTGATAAAAGCAGCATATATGCGTTATTTTAATTTATTTTTTTCACCAACAATTATAAGAGAACTGTGTTATACCCGTGTCATAAGTCTTTGTTATAAGAAACAAAAATCCCGAAGTAGGTAAAAGTTATACATAATGCATGGTAAGCACGAGAAAAACAAACGACTTTTTGATTAGACGGTTGGCTTCCTGTTTCTAGCATATAGCAGCTGTGAATAGCCAGAGTAAAGGAAAATAAAAAAAAAAATTAAACTTGACAAAAAAATAAGAAAAAAAAGGTAAAATAAATAAAAATAAAAAAACAAAACGAGGGAAAAGCCGAAAGAAAAATAAAGACTTCAGGAAACTCCTCGTAATGTATTTGTATTTGAATATATATCGGAGGATATACATTCGAATTGAGGGATTTGGGATTTTCTTTGACTAATTTTCAAGCGAGAAAGAAAGAAAGAAAAAAAAACAAGAAATATTCGAATTAATATGAATAATAAAAAGGGTTAACAAAGTTTTGTCGTTTGTCGTTTTGCAAAATTCTTTTCATCTCTTTCATTTCTTCATATCTTAGAATTTCATTCGTCTTAGAAATCTTTCGAGATTCGCACTAGTGTTTGGACGGTAGGTATGTGGCTACGACACGGTTGAAAAGACGAAGAGAAATTCAAAACGTGGGGTGGAATACGGCTGGATATTCGGAGTTCAAAGAATCCGCACTTAATCAGTCCTTTCATCCCTTATTCTGGACGAAGTCATTTGAATGAGGCCTAATTTTTATTTAGGGTTGAGCGACAGGAATCCCCTTTGCACCCCCGTATTTCTTTCCCGCACCCTCTTTCTCTTTCTATCTCGGTCTCCCTATCTGTGTCGACTCGACCCATGAGAGGAAAGTTAGCGACCCTTGTCAGCCCCGAGGCCCCTTAACTAAGTTCGATTCGCGCTGGTGGTCAACTTGTGTATCAGATATCATGATATATATTTATCATCGTCAAACTACGATCGTAGCGATATTAATACCGGCTTTTAATAACAGCGATGATTTGTAAAAAAAGCCAAAATGTAATAATTTCGGGTTATAGGGGTGAACGTTTCAAATAAATCTCCAATCATTCCAGTTCTCAACAAGATATTGAGCACCGTCTGGAATTTCGCATTGACAGGAGGTTGCCCGGTCGTATCAGCCCTCCGCAAGAGTGATCGTTACAAAAGTGAGCAAAAACCAAAAAACCGAGTTTTCCCTTCGGAAAATTAATTATTTAACCGAAATCTTTCATCGTAGTAACTCGAGTAGGATCAACGACGAGTAAAACAGGGTATATAAAACATTTTTGCATTATTTGTTATCATCCGTGTCAGAACGAACTTTTATTCGTATACTAAGTGAATAATTTGAAAAGAAGAAAAAGAGAGAAAAAAGAAATCAAAAAAATGTCATCATACAAAGAGACTTTTCAGACCTTATGCCAAAATAAATTAACAAGCCTGTGTTCATTTTTGTTAATTTACGTTCTTGCGGGTTTCATTCATTCCGCAGTTATTTCATACCGTAAATGCTGGTATTATCAAACGCGTAAAACGGGCGAGATGTAATTTCGAATTAACACGTCCGGAAAAATTTAGTATCCGTCACTCGAAGGGTAGGTGCTCCGATAAACGTGCGTCAGTGGATCGTAACGTTTCGTTTATTACAAGCCTGTACGGAAACTTGAGGGCTGCTACGTCGAGAGTAGAAAAAATAAAAAAAAATAAAAGAACGAGAAAATAACTTGAAAAGCAGCAAAAAAAAAGAAATAGAGGCTTCAAAAAAGCTCTCAGCCGCTGAGTATTAAAATAATAGTTCTCTCCGACGTAGACTCGTATAATTGTCGCAAGTTTTAGCTTAGTTCTCGACTAATCGGTTTTTCTTTACCGTATAATTTCACCTCTTTTGCAACAGCTAGACTCTCTAATTGTGAATTTATCTACTCGAGTATACTTCTTGGAAAATTCATTTGAAAAGGTAAAGAATAAAAGATGAAAAGAAACTGTTATTATATTTCTATAAAAGTGAGAAAATCAGGAAAAAATAATCCGACATGAAATCTCGGTGAGTTTTGTCAGGGTAAAAATCTTCTCTTTCGAAAGGGGAGTTCTTACCCCATGAACCTCACCGTAGCTTCTTACCTTCCTAATATCCCCCATCGTCTGACTAAACTGTTACTGTTATCACTTGGCGCGTTTCTCCTAACCGCATACACCTATACAACTAGGGTAGGTATATCCCTATCGTATATGTAGCTACTACGTCCGCAAAGGGCAGACAGTCAGGCAGGCAGGCACTTCGTTAGCCGGGTTTCCGCGTTAAGTCGAGTGTCATTAGTTTGTCTGACTAAATAAATGACCGTTTCCCTCCCTTGCGTTCGGTTCCGAGGTCGGTAGGTAGGTAGGTATGAGATAAGTTTAACATGTAACATGTTTTACATTAGAACGAGAGAAATTCCTCTGCATTTGGTTGGATTTGAATAGCAATACGAATGATCGTTATAGATCGTAGGAAATTCATTCAGATAGATACGAGATAACGAATTGATATAAATTTAAATCCACATCACGTAGATGCAGAATAGATTTTAAGCTCACGAATTAAAGTATACAGAGCTTTCACCTACTCGTTTAATGAAATACTAGGCCGAGAATAATCGGAGCTGATTTTTTCACTTTGTTATGTGTGTAATAAAATGAATAAGGAAATTTTCACGGTAGGAAAATAAGAAGCCGCGACGACGTTCAAGACTTTATTTCAGTTGGATAGGTCGACTGAAATATCGGGTTGATTCGATTCAACGAAGCTGCAACAATGGTAGAAGGACGAGATGTAGGAAAAAAAAAGGAATAGAAAAATTATGTCATGTTATTTCCGATTGAATTATATATGAAATGAATAAAAACCTGTTTTTAAATTCGACTGATTTTTTGAAAAATTTCCTACACCCACCCAATCAAACCGAGGAGCCGAGAGAGTCCCGAAAATATATCTACCACCTTAATTTCAATCTACGAAAGGATTTTATTAAATAGAAAAATCCCACGATATTTTCTTCGTCCTTCTGTCTACGTGAAATTCGACGACAGGTGAGATAAAATAACGATTTCACATGCTAGCTTGTCAACGAGTCATACTTATAGTCGATAAATAATTGCTTTGCCTCTATCCATCTATCGTGGGGTAGTAAAAAAACAAAAATCTAATAAATATAAATAAATAACTAAACTATTATACATATACCTACACACCACTTTAAAAGCAACGATAAATTCAGCAGGACTTTTCTTTTCTTTGATAGGTATAAATTTGCCAAATTACGAGGGTAAAATGCTGCAGGATATTTGCACCGTTCGATGGTTCGATGGTAAACATGATTTTTTTCATGTATATCTGTTTGGATTTTGTTTCAGTACGAATCGAATCAACGTATATGAATTATTTAATATTTCTCTAAAACAAGACTGTATTCTCGTGTGGATAAATGATTGATGTTATAGCCACCTAACTTTAGTCAAAATATATATATATATATATATGAAAAACTTTGTAGGTGAAATTTTTTTCACCGTTAAGCTTGGGACATATTCTCCGATCGTCTACCCCAAATACATATATATATATATATATATATATATATATATATATGTATATAAAGAAATAGATTGGTTTTTCGATAAATCAATAAACGGCAATCAAATCGCACTTTTGTATTCGCTTCGAAGGTCTTGATATTGATATTTTTTTCATTTCTTCTTGTATATAGGTATCCTATAGTATATAGAATCAATCGCGGGCATCGCTTAACCATATTGTTTACATAAGGGTCCTTCAGGGGATGTTTTTTTTCTCCACTTTCTTCCTTCATTCATTTATTCATTTATTTATTTATTTATTTAATTTTATATTTTTTTCTCTCTCTCTCTCTCTCTCTCTCTCTTTCGATCCAATCGTTTTTTTTTTAACCTTTTTTTCCAGCCTTGCTAACTCGAGTGTATACCAAGAATTTTTCCCTCAGCTTGCTTTGATCGACGAAGGAATGAAATAAAAACGGAAATGAAAAATATAAGAAGGGGATGATAAATGAATCACCTACATATATACCTATACGCAGTCATATCGATATTTTTACAATAAACTATATGACTATCGAAATTAAATAATACTTATTATCATTTTCCTACCTCTTTATCATTTTTTTAACCGTGTAGATGATAATTTGTTTGCGGTGAATTGTACCAATTAGTTTAACTAAAAGCAAGGTGAGTTGGGTTCTGTTTCTCTCCAGAGTCTAGAACATGGGTTTTATTCCTGGTTTAATTCCAACGCAACATGACTTCAGGGCAGAGTAGGTATAGCATACCCTTTACGTACGTGAGCATCTAGCTTCGTAGTTTTTAATCAGTAAAAGGCGAGGGCTTTCTGTTACCTGCTACTTTCTACCTACTGACTGCATTTCCGAGACGAAACACGTTCATACCTATGAAACTCTATTTCATTCAAATTATATTACACCATGTTAACGCTGCAGGCTCACAAAGTTCGCGGTTGACCGCCTCTTCTCCAAACCTCTATGGAGTTTCACCAGAGAATTCTGAACCCTGATGATCCCCTAGGGTATCTCAACTGCACCGTGTTGATTTAGGTTTAAATTTACAGTCCTTGAAACTACCGAGATTCAACCCTTCATTTAATTCATAACGAAAATGAAAAGAAAAAAATAAGAAAGTAAAAAAAAAAAATCAAACGCCACGATATTTAAACGCGAATAGCGAATAAGTGATATGAAAGGGTGTAGAAATTTTCCCTCTCGATATAGGGTTGAATTTTCATCGGTGTAGTTGTCGAATACCCAGGTACGTAACATTCACCCCTAATATTTTGGCCATTACCTAGTCGTATCCGGCTCGTATCCTGACCCAAGCTATAAAACATATAACTTGATGTACCCTACAGGAGTGGGGGCTACATAATCGTGCATAATAATTATGATGTCATCAATTACCACGCGGTTCGTGACGTTAATGTTCGACCGTGTGACCACGACAGGTCCTTGTTACTAGCAACCGGTTAAACTATGTATAAATAGCGTATATATGTATGATATAGTTAACAAACTCGAGCAAATTAAGAATTTCCTCGATTTTAAGATCCTTTTATTTTCTCCAAATTTTCAATAATTAAGAAAAATAGAAGTTAAAAAGAAAAAGAGAAAACGATGGTGGCTCCCGTTTCGTCATGTAATATTATCCGGGGTTATAAGTCGTGATAGAAAATGAAATCCCGTGTAAATAATACCGAAGAGTTAATCAGTTTATAATAACGAATTTTCTTCCCTGCACTCTGGTACCTTTGTACCTACCCACGTAATAATTCAGTGATAGAGGATCTTGATTCAGGAAAAGTTGAAACGAAATTATTAAATGCCGCAGGGGGTAGGTACTTCAGTATATATGTATATAGAAAGGTTTAGCGAGAAACGGGTGCGAAATTATTCATACAAAGTTCAAATCGCTGGTGAATAAAAAAACATTACGAGTGTAGATGTAAAATCGTTACAAAATAAATTTAAGAAAAAAAAGGAGAGAGAGAGAGAGAGAGAGAGTGTTGAAAAAATGATAAAATTCAGCTTCTAAAAATACCAAGCATGGATTTTTTTTTCATACGAATCGGTAAATATCATCCCTTGATGTGCAAAAATAACTGATAATGAAAGTCTTGGAATAAAATTTATCAGAAAATATGTTCACATGCTTTGATCTTTGTACTATGTATTATGTCGAAGCCCACGACCCCTGCAGGTAAAATAAAATCGACAGGAATTCAGTAGGGATACCGAAATTGAAATAAGTGCAAAGATATATGTATATTTATGCAGGTGTATAAAAGCCCTCTTTCATAGGTTACAACCAGGGCGAATGGAGGTAGTATGAAATAAAGAAGCGATCTAGAGAAGGGAAAATCGTATAGCTAACTCAAAATTGGTTGAAACTCGTGCCAAGAACGCCCCAAGCCGATCCGACAGCTTTCAGTGGGAAATACATGCGACTGGGCTAAAGAGCTTTATTCGGTTCTCTGGGCGGGGGAGTAAGAATAAAAATAAGAATAAGAAGACGAAGACGAAGACGAAGCCAGAGTAGTAAGAGTGCAAACTGTCTCTTTGCAGAATAGGGAGGTAAAAATGCACAGCGAAGTTTTGGCCGTGGTAAGATCCCGTAAAAATGCCTAAACTTTCTTGGTATCTCTTGCAAGTATAGGTAGGTATGCGAAAAGCTTGTCGTTTTCAACGTCGCGTTGCGTCGCATCGGTGGATTTCTCTTGCCTCAGGACACGAGGGAATATCCAGGCTGCTACTAGTCACCCCGAGGATCACGAACCTTTCGAATTATACTCGTGGTATAGATAAAAGTACATACTCAGTATAGGAAAAAGGGTTGATATCAGATATCGTACTGGGAAAAGGGAGAGAAAAGAAGTTTCAGAATTTTCCAAATAACGCGATACAGGAGTAAAAGCTTCGATAGATTGATTATTGGAAAATACAAATACAGAGAAGAAAAAGGCTAATTGCTGGGCTGACGTTTCGTAGAATCGATTGTTCGTTATACTTTAGGAACAGAAACCAGTCAGTAATTGGGGGTTGGATGTTGGATGTTGTTTTAGATGAAAATCTGGGCTTTCTAAGAATCGGAAAGTCCGAGATAGCGTCTTCTTCTTCTTCTTCTTTTCCTTCTTCTTCTTCCTATTTGGCACAGTTCAATAAATTGTATCTCTCTAATGGTTGAAAAGATCACTCGCCTGTAGAAAGTATATCGAATGAACTCGAAACGGTATAGGGTGTATATATATATCCATACATAGAATGCGTGGGCGAAGATTTTCCGGAAAATATCTACCTCAAGCTTTCGAACACACGAGAAACTTGATCCGCAATATTCACATTTGCAGTATCAAAGTACATCAGCTTTTTCACTGACTCAACTTATTATAGAAGTGTAGAAATAATTCTGCTACTAAAATATGGTCAAATATTCGCGTATTTTATCGTATCAGAAAAAATAGAAAGAAAAAAAAAAATGACTCTGGTATCGTCGCAGGATAATCTCCCATGGGAATTAGATTCGAAAAACAAGAAAATAGAGAAAAGAATAACTAGAATCAAAGTAAAGTAAAATGAAGTGAAGTGAAGCAAACGCAAAGAATATACGAAGACAATAGATTTTATTCTGATGGCTGACCCTGCAGTAGTAAAATAGATAAATATATTGCGAGTTTGTGCCGTTGGACTGTCCGACATGATACACCGAGCTTACCGTCAGTTATATAGTATTTGCTCCTGCTTTTGCTTTTGCTCTTGGGTTTCCCTCGAGCGCCGCAGTTTACCGAGGTAAAACCGGAAACAGTACTAGTTCAGTATACACAGAAGCGGAAACAATGCGATTAGTTGCCGGGCATGGATGCAGGATTTGGAAGCACCGCAGGACATGATTTGCGTTGTTCAAAACCGACAGATAGGGATATACCATGTATATTACTGGAAACCGAGTCTCACCGAGGGGTAGAAGACTCCTCACGGACACGTTAAAGAAGACTGTGTTTTCTTTTTTCATTTTTTATTTTAACCCTTATCGTAACTTTAATAATTATTCATGAATATGTGATTTCGAGTAGAATGTGAAGGAGAAATAAAATTTTATATCCTCCCTGGTAAAGAATATATTTAAATATTTATAGGGATTAGGGAAGGTATTACCGTTTGTATATTTTTTTAAATAAAATACAGGTATTTGTATATCTACGTACGACTTCACTTCAATTCTACAAATTGAATTTAACTGAATGACGTCAAAGTGCCTGTGTAACACTCGCAACTCTTTTACAGATCGCGTTATACAAAAATACACGTAATAACAGTCACAGAGAGCGAGAGAGAGAGAGAGAGAGAGAGAGAGAGTGAGATGAAGAGATAAAGAGTTCGCGTATATCTAGAGAAATGCAAATTCCTTAAATTTCAATAATAAATTCACTCCCCAGCCGAGTATCGTCCATGTCGTAAACATCGGTTGCACACGTAACAAACCAACCAGCTACCACCCCGCAGTCAGTACTCTACGTTACGGGTAATGCTTCACTGGCGTTATACGTTTATTCAAATTACTGTATAATTCATTGCTGGGTCGAGAGGGTAGGCACTAGATGTTTTAATGATACGTACTTATGGTACGCATACCTATACACCAGTTTCTTTTTTTTTTTTTTGGTTTTTTTAAATACATGCAGGATACGTTGAGGTACGATTTCACATCGTAGCAATACACGTTACGAATTTGTCATCGCTGCAGGGTAAAAAGTTCGACCATCAAAGGGTTGGTATATATTGAAAACTGTTTTTGTATACTTAGCCACCCCACGAGGCTAGAGTTTAGCTGTAAATGAATGTTGTAGTATAGATCGAGGTGTGGTTATCAGCAGTGAAAAGCTCAGGGCTAAAAAACGTAGCAACAAAGGATCGGGGAAAAAAAAAAAACAAAAAATGAAAAAAAGGAAGAAGAAAAAGAAAAACAATAAAGTAAATGAAAAATACCTAAAAATAGAAGAAGTGAAAATGAAAATAGATCGATTCAGCTCTCTTCTAAACTCCCCAGAGCTCTGTGCCTATATACACCTACCCCTGTTACAAATAATGGCCGTCTCTCTATGCTCCATTGCTCGTTTGACGTGGGGAAAACGAACAAGGTTACATACATACCACACGTAACTCGTTGTCAGCTAAATTGCAGTTTCACTTTGCCCGACACCAGGAAAATCCTCCATCCATTTGCGACTACTACGCGACATCGACTGACGCGGGATAGAGAATCCTTCATTTTATGAATTAGCTTTGAAATTATCGAGCAAACTAATGGACTCGGAAAGTTTTTTCACCGAACTCTGTATGGTATTATGAGAACGTGAGGGTTGAAATCTGTGGAGATACGTTCATGGGTCTAGATGGGGGCGAGGGCGTATCAGGGATAAAAACTGATTCTGAGTAAATTTATTAAAACTATGGGCGATTTATCTCAGTTCCGTTTGAACAGAACAATCCATCAGCACTGGGTAAATAGACGGAAGGGGGTTCTGGAACCCTTGAGTACCTACCTACCCACCTATACAACTCGGGGGTTGAAATAAGAGAAATAAAACATTCACTGGGTGAAAGAGAGTAGCGGAGGGATAGAGGAGGAAAGTGAGTTTTAGAGTGACGAGAAAGGGTGCCGGTCGAGGGGGTTACGTCGTGGCTCTGGTGAAATAAAAATACACAACCTACCTAGGGTCTCGGCAAAAGTATTAAGTGAAGTATCCTGTTACAGGATTTCTGCCGTATGAATTTTATCACCCTGCTTCTTTTTTTTTTTTTTTTCTCTCATCTCTTTTCCATTTTTTCAGTATTTTGTACGTACGCAACGTGCAGCATCGCGACGCGTCTTGGAGGGTGGAAATTTTCTTTGTACAATTATATCGGTAATTCAAATATTTCGTCAAAGTCTACTCGACGCCCGATTGTTCGACGATTCTGATTCTTCTTCCTCTTTTATTTTTTTTATTCACTCCGGATTGAATTATCCGGCGAATTTCTTCAAAGGAAAAATTTCGCCAATAGGCTCGGCTGGTCCTATACCGTCTTGATAAAATTATCTTTCCGATTTATTGATTAAATTATACGATATACGATATCGTATCAAGATATTAACATAAGATGCTATTTCGCAAGGCTCAATTTAATTTATCTTGCTCATTTCTAAAAGACGACAAGAATAAAGTAATGAGGACTAAAAAGATGTGCAAAATTTTTGCCATAGGAATTGAACCATAGTCGTGTAAAGTGGCGAAAAAAAAAGAAAATGGGTAAAAATCAGCGACATATCTGCTTCTTGATTAGAAATAAGAGATAAGATACGTAAAAAAATGTCAGGATTTAGCGAAATGAAACGTAAAAATCCATTCGGTTTATCTTTCGATATCCGGTGTGTTCCCATACATAGATAATGAAATACCTCTAAAGGTCTGGCTGTTCGAATGTTCTGCGGGGTCGCGGAATCCTGAGGATTTTTCTTATCAAAGTCTACAACGGGGTTTGATTTACGATTAATAAAAGTCGAGTAGAGTTAGTCGCGTGTCGTTATTCATTAGTCGGGTATGCAGAACTATATATACAATGATATATTGATAATGGAATAGCAACAACGGTCCAGATGCAGAAACTAGATCGATGACTTAGCCCTTATGCCAAGAGCAGATTTTGCCCTATCGTTTTCTCCTAGCATAAATGCTATATGGTAATCGTTGGGGTGAATATCGAGTTTCGATTTAAACGATTACAAGGGTCTGGTCGCGGCGTAGGTATCGCAGGTACATATATATACATACCTAGTGGTAGTAAATCATAATTCGTTTATAATTAAGGTAATTAATTACTAGAACGTCCGATAATAACAATGTTCCACAGATTGTAAACTTATACCTAGCCAACCAACTGCAACGACCATTAGTATTCAGGGTAGGTTTTATATCGGTTGGATCTAAATAGCCACCCGGTGCTGTGCGGCGGTTTCCGGATCGCGTAGCTCCCGGGTCCCTTGTGCGTGTTTGCAAATCGGCGACAAATTATAACCAGGAAATAATAAACGAGGTAGAAGCGTACAGAATTTGAAGGTCTATAACTCCGTTTTACTCGTCGAAGTCACGTATGGGTGATTAAGGCCTATCCTGGGCCGATGTTTTACCTTTGTTTTTCACTCCTTATACCATAGGGGGGAGAAGGGGGTCTACCCAATTACGAGGAGGCTACGACGCGTCGCGACGTTTCAAAGTACAAGAATTAATTAGCCAGTTATCGTAATCGGTTAGCCCCCGATCCTCCGAAAGTCCAAATCCTACAACCGGCGACCCAGTGACCAGGCGGTGAAGTCGTAAATTATTTTCTGGGAATCGTAATTCACGTCCACTCCGTGCTTTTCACGGATAGATAATTCTTTTGTACCCATAACGCGCAGCAAGCTATTTTCAGTGGATATTAATTTCATTAAATTTAGAGATAATTTATTATCACGGTTTACTGAAACTGGTGGATAGAAAGAAGGAGAAGAAAATAAAAAAAAAATAAAATATGAAATTTTCAAACATTATTATGTCAAGCGCGCTACACACGATGAAAAGACCAGGAAAAAAGAAAAAAGAAAAGAAAAAAAAATGAGAACGGTGAGAAAAACGTAAAAACGATAATCGCCGTTATTTTTGCGAGGCTGAGACCTATTATCATTATTATTAAGAGAAAAAAAACAAAAAAGGAGGAAATAAGTGAATGAAAAATATTTTAATGAAGAGAAACTCGTCCTCTGACGAGTCTGAGGTGGGTAACGAGGACAGGGCGAAGTGTGGGTTAGCGAGTTGGAAGCAGCAGACTCCGGGTTTGATGGTCCAGAAAATCGTTTCGTTCGTGCAGTTGATTTATTCGGTACCTGGTGGTCGATCGTTCGTTCGTTCGTTTTTATTTTTTATTTTTTTCATTTATTTTTTATTCATTCCCCGCCCTTGCCCCCCGTTTAAAAAAAAAAGGAAGGGTTAGGTGATGGGGTTTTCAGGCGCCCTCGTAGCTTCCTCTTATTGCATCGGTGGTTGGCAGTTATACGGTCAGCCGTAAACCCGAAATAAAGCCGACCGATTTGTTAATTTGCGAAAGCGTCGTAAAACTGGGGTAGCTACTGGTATGGCAGGGATATCGTTTCGTTTAGTTTAGTTTAGTTTAGTTTCACACCGTATAACACCGCGCGTTTCATACCGCAGCAGCAGGTCTCCTGTTCCTGTTCCTGTTCCTGTTCCTGCTCCTGCTCCTGCTTTTGCTCCTGCTCCTGCTCCTGTTCCACGTCCCCGACCCAAGGTTTATGGTTTACAAATAATGGAGGTTAAGTGCTTTCCTGCCTGCCTGCCTGCCTGAGTCTCGTCCTGTAGATGTATCTCTACTCTCAACGGGCCACGGTCTACATGCTTCTTGTGCTACACAACTACCCTCCTTCCTATTTTCCTCCCACTTCTACCATCCCCCTCCGTAAGATATACTGTTCCCATTATACATATACCGAGTGTTTGCTCCGTAGGAATTCCCGAACGATTTACCCGGCGTTACATACCCGCAATTTAACAAAGCGCGGCGTTCGTCGTTTATGGAGGATTATACAATTTGTTCCCGCGATACATACCCGTTCGTGAAAATGCAATTTCACCCCCCAACTAAGCTACGGGGTTCTGCGATCGGAATGTAAAGAGAAATCAACAACAATTTTCATAGATATAAGTTCATAATTAAGGAATTATATTATATTATATGAAATAGAATAGACTGGTTTAAAAACGTAACAGAGTTTTTAATTTATTATTTTCTCCCTTGCATTCCCTCATCAACCCCTCGCAATTGGTTTCCCTGTATTCTTTCAGCATTATTGAAGAACAAAAACCAGATGTTAGAAAAAAATATATATTTTTCTTGTGTTTTATTGTCATTAAACATTTCTGCAGATTTGATTTTCGTCTTGCAGCCGTTTCAACCCCACCCATTCGTCCAAAGTAATGGATATTACTACACCCTTAGTATTTGATGTAAAAATATAACTGTACACTGTACTATACATAGATATATGTATATGTATTTAAATAATATATATGAAACGGAAGAGAAAGGGGTGGTTTAATTACTGAAACTGCAATTAATACGGGGAATCTTATCGCGATGAGCGCTACGTAATTAGGGGATGATCCGAGTCCCCCCCGAGTGATACGGTGGGTTTTTAATTAAACTAATGGCCAGTTTAAGCAGGACGCACGAGATGTTATTTTCCTTCAGTTGTAAAAAGCACGTGTTTCACACCGATGTGGCCTTTTTTTCTACCATAGGAAAATATAACAATAATAATATGGTATAAACCATCCCCCTCATCGTCAGCACTAGTCAAAGAGTCACGCAGTCCCGTGGCATGCAGCATGCCGGGAGAACGACTGTTTGTCACCCTGCAGGGGCGACACGCGCTCTCGCCATCCTTTTTTTTCTTTTTTTTGTAATTTTTTTTTTTTCTTTCTTTTTTGACTTTTTCTCTTCGGCCTTTACAATTTTTATTCCCACCGCCTATTAATCACTCGCTTCAATTACACACGCACTCGTTGAACCCCTACCCCCTGCCATGCAGGAAAACTACGTGCATGAAAACCTGCGCCCCGTATACCATGTCGCGCATTTGCGGTATATGGAAAGTATAATACGACATTTCTATAGGTACTGACCACCAGGTCACAGATGGGAGCTGGTTTTCACCTCAGTTTAGTAGAAAAAAAAAAAAAGGATGAAGTAAAAAGGAAAAGGAAAAAAAAGATAGAACTGTAATCAATTATAAGAGAGAAATAAATTAGAAACAAATGATTTATGACTACGCGGTGTTATGACTTGGTATTGTGGAAACGGGGATGAGAAAAAGTCAATCTGTCCTACGGAATTACTTTCTTTATGTATATGTGTATATATGTGTAAAGAAAATGCGGGGAAAAAACGATGCTTCGTTTCAGCTTTTATCGAATCCTATTCTGACACGCATATATACATATAGACAGAAATATATACTTGAATTTATTTACCTAAGTAAATACATAGGTATGTATATTTGGCACTGGAAGGTGGCACGACGCGATCATTTTTTCGGCTTTGAATCGACATCGCTTTTCTTATATCTGACTACCACCTATCTACCTGCCCACCCACGTGTCTGTATACATCGGACGTAGTTTAGATTTAGATTCACAATGCGAATAGGAATTCGAATCCAAAAATCTTTAAATTTGTTCCGAAATTCATCGGAGTCGAAGTTGGAAAAACAAGTAAAGAGAATAACAGGAGAAATCGAGTAAAGGGGAAAGAACGGGGTTTCCATACCCCCAACGATCCTTTCAAAACAGGATAATTGTCTTTAGATTAGAAATAAATTTGAAATCGGATTTTCATTTATCACTAAATGTGAAAAATAGTTAAATCTTAATTATAGCGGAACCGCGTAAACTGGGGGGAGCGGCGAAGAAAATAAAAAATTGAAAATTAAAACAGGGGATGAAAGAAACTTGTCACCTCAAAGTAGGTACGTATGTTCGAAGCTCAGTTTCGTGGCTAGAGATTTTAGTAATTGGAAAGGTCCGCGTATACGGGCATAACTGTCAAGACAAACCCCTTTTCACTCAAGTCTCAAAAAAACGTTAACCCTAACATATCTCACGCTGGAAGGCCGGCTGTTTCTTGTCGACGTGAAAGTATCCACCGAAGCTAAACCGCACTAAAAAGAGCTCAACCTGTGCCGAGGCTTTCTCTCTCCAAGCATTAGGGAAAGAAGCTCAAAGTTTCCCAAAATATACGAAGACAGAACAAGAAGAGAAAAATAGCAAAAAAAAAAAAAAATACGTAAAGAAAAGAATATTAGAATGAAGATGGAAATGTGCAGTCCACGAAGAAGATACATATAGCTATGTACTACTTCGATGATGGTATTTTATTTGCACGTCTAGTTTTCGCGACCTATAATTCGTTTTCTATGCGTAGTAGGTATATAGGTGGTTGGGGGTAGATAGGTGAAGTTTGCATTAAATAGTGAGGCAAGTTTGCGATATGAATACGGGACGGTCAGCCAACGAGCCAGCCACCGACAGAACACATTTTGTCCGTGTGCCAAGCAATGAACAAAAACCGTTTGTAGCGCCCGGTAGCCGGAGATAAAACGAGAGAATACCCATATCCTATATCCGGTGAATATCTCACCGCATGAAAACGTATAATACATACATACATATATATATTTGTATAGTATAGTGCAAGTAGAAATATGTACATACGTAGAGAAATTATGGAGCCGGAGCGTGATATCGCTCAGTTTTTCATCATGTATGTAATTCATATAACGTACTCGTTTATACCTATACATATAGATATAAAAGCTGGCAATAAATTAACATAATAATAACAACCAGATTTAAGATAGGTATACACACATACATACGCAAAGTACTAAAGATTGCGATTCTTTTTCCAAACCACAATTCCTACTTCTATAATTTACGTATGGTGTCATATAAGACGTTAGATATAAGCTAAAGTCATTAAAATCGTTATAATTTATGGGACACTGAAGTAAAGCTCTCTTTCAGAGTTCTGGTGAGAATTGATAAGAGCTGGATTTGCACTGGGATTTTGAGTGGAATATCACTGTAGGCTGAATACATTCTCGTCCAATTCAATACACGTTACTTATAGTTAGGTAGGTAAACCTACCTGATATAAAAGCCGTATAAATTATGGAGAGTAAATTTTCTGTAGAAAATATGTTATTACACAACATTTGACGCATATTTGAATTTCCATTTGCCGAATACCATGACTACCTCTTTATCTCCCTCCCTCTCTCCCTTCCTTTCGCTCTTTTTCTGTACAAAGGGTCTACAGTTTACCTTAATTAAAATTCGCTCACGCGTTATTAATCAGAGCCAGGTAGGTAGGTAGGTAGGTAGGTAGGTAGGTAGGTACGTACCTACAATAATTTCCGTAACAAACACAGAGGAGCGAGAGAATTATCTTTCGTTACGAACCACAGCAACGAAACCCTATTTACATATTATACAATTACGTTTGCAAAAACATAAAAATGAACTCAAGGAAAACTGAACTACAACGTCCCATATAAATCTGGTAGATTTTCTTTTAATTTGCTTTTTTTTTTTTCTTCAAATTTTATTCCCTCTCCAAAACTCCCCTAATTGCACCGTTTAACGTTTGCTGTAACGCGGTGGATGATATTTGCTGTATGACAAAAAAATTGACAGAATTTTTGCACCATTGCTAATGTTTTTATACCTATACCCATACCCTGCCTATTTCGTGGCGTGGCAATTAGAGCGTTTTTACTCGTCATCCCTTATATATATATCAAAAGACGAGAGAGTTGATGAAAAAAAAAATACAAATTTACGACTCGAGAGATGAACTTCGGTCCTGACGCCATCAATAAACCTTCCAGCCAAATTTTTGGCGAGAAATGATCCATTCGAAACTAACATATTGATTATATTATAAGATTGAAGCTTCGAATAATTGAAATTTTTTTTATTACATTCGCGTTAATTCGAGGTTGATAAAAATACATCGACTGTGTGATAAATCAAGTTAAACGATTCTCGACCCTCGATAAAGCCCAGACCTAAAACCGGACTCGGTATTCCCATAGGAACAACTGGGCATATGGGTATGTGGGATGCGTCTGTTTAACGTGGAAACTGTCCGCCTCGGAAGTGTCGTGGTTGTTCCTATTAATCTCCGGCACTTAATTAATTATTGAGTTATCGGTCGTGTTACGGTATCGTAGGTATATTACCCCTTGGAGAATCTGTCCGCTCGTACACGTTTTAGGGGTAGGAAATACGCGCGGGTCAGTATACTGGGGCAACAGCAGCAGCCTGCTCCAGAGTTCAACTACGCGATAGATAGACGAACAGGGGGATTAGATATACGTTTCCAATTACAAAATCACTCTATAATTAATTTACTAACGGATATCAGCGACAATAATGAACGATGTTAGAAAAGAAAGAAGTTACATTCACCCATAATAACGATTATCCCAATTGATCGGGCGATAATATCGACACATACCTATATATTGGTATATATATATGTACAGCCTCTCTTTTTATGCTATGAGAAATTATTCATAGGATTCAATTATTGCCGAGAGAATGATAAAAAGATAGAAAAAAAAAAACAGGGAGAGATTGGTGGTAATGCGATTCGGACGTCTGTTCACGCTGGCAACTATTCTATCCGCGGTTGTCATCCTACATGAATTATTCAATAGAACATATAGGTATAGAATAGACGGAATGTGTGCATGCTAAGGGAGAGAGAAAGTCGAAACCACTTATTCGTCGAATGAAACCACCCTTTTTCCACCTTCTCAATTTTACTAGTTTAAGAATACAGCGAGAGGTTTTTAGATACAAAGTTAACGATTACGAACGCGAAGGTGTGCAAAATTGACGAGATTTTCATTTAATTTTTACCAAAACTTTCCATACCAAGCGAAATATTTAGGGGTATATTACAGCTCGTAATGTTCGGTAACTTGAGGGGCGTGTGTGCTCAGGTCGCAATACGTCTAGACATGGGACAAGAGAGCAAGAAACTAGGCTTGGATAACATTGCGACTGACCTAATTATACGGCTGACAGATTCTCACACCTAAATATCTACATACGCCCCCAAAACTGTTCTCGTATCTGTTTTTCTCAGTTTCGCGAAACGTTTGGAGTACTGGATGTAAAACTAGGGTGAGAAATTTAGAAAAACAATGAACAAGGATTAGAAACGATTCCAGAATTCATATTTGGGCAATTATCTCTGAAAGAAAAGAGGGTGGAAATCTTCTGCCTAGAGCAATACGAGTTTCTATATCCTATATGAAAACCCGAATGAGATATACCGGTGAAAATTGGATGGGCTATAGGGTCTGTCTAACCCGCATCACTGGCAACTCCCTGTCGAGTTTCGCGGGGTAGATAACCCCTGGAGAACTCCGCGTTTTAGTGTGAAATCAACTTTGGTGTGAAAAACAAGCATCGGTATATAGGTAAAAGTCGGGTCTGATTGACAGCAGCTAAGAAAGTGCGACACTTTCACAGGGAGGTTGTACCTCAATCAGACTTCTAACAGACGCTGTGAGCGAGAACTATAAAAGTTTAAAACGGCTACCCTCATTCGTATTCTTGACCCAGATAAAAAATACCTCCTAGGAGGAGAAGATTTCAAGGAAGAACCTTCGTTCCAAGTCCACCCCGGTTCGGATACTGTGCTTAGGATTATTGAAAATTTTCAAACCCCTAGTTCGATGGTAATTTTTGTTCTTTTATTTTTTTTTTAGTTTTTTCTACCCTTTTTTTTTCGGATATCGATATCTCGCGAGGTGCAGCCGCCCGTTCGCGTCCCGCAGGATGATAAATAATACTCTGTAGAATCGATACTCAGCTACAACTTCGGAGTGGTAAATACAAAAACGTAGCGTAGAGTAGATAGGTAGTTGGGTAGGTTTTATGTGTGCAGCCTCATCCGATGGTCGCGGTAAAAGCCCGTAAATATATCTACGTGTACATAGATCCGGAAATGTTTATCTTCCAGGAACATATTGCCACCATGTTGGATCTGTGGGAGCTGAAGTTACAGCGAAGGATTTAAGCCGGGCATTAGATTCAAAAAATTTGAGAAAAAATGGAAAAATTAAATCGCTTCAAAGGTACGCGTGAATTTTTTTTTTTTTTTTTCGACAATAGCTGAACAACAGCCAGGATTTTACTTTCCGTAATATAACGACTGTGAGGATCACAGTTGCAATCAATCACTATCCTCGAAAAGCACTGCATCGCATCGCATCGCATCGCATGTTACTATAGGGATGGCGCCGAACCTCTCGTTCCCGTTTCAGCTTGGTGGTAGTTTTATTTTTCCCCGGGGCATTTCCGTCCCGAGAATGACGCCTGTCGTATAGAATGTTGTCGATGGAACGAGCCCGCGGCGCGAGTTTCCCTCCGCCTCAGAATTTTATCAATACGATTACATCACTGCACGGTATATATATATATATATATACCAAGACTCGCAAATTAATTTCACCCTATCTCGTTCGGTAACGGGGGTTTCAAAAAAAAAAAGAAAAAAAAAAATGTCCTGTCCCTCTTTCTGGCGAATTGAAAATATGATATAGGGATAATTGCAGGAAATAACCGCTCGAAAATATCAGGGAATTTTCAATTCTGTATCTTTTTTTACGAAATTTATTATATTAACTAACCGATGAAAATTTCGAAATTCCAAAATCCGAATAATAAAATGAGACTTGAAGTCTAGAAAATATTGATCGGCTACTGTATAACGACGCTTGCACCCCACGTCTCTAATAATTAATTACTTTGCCTCTAGTAGCACCTAGTTCCAAGTCTTATCGGTTCACCGATGCAAGCACATTCCCTGCAAGCTTTCTCAATCGCCTACTTCGCTATCCGTCAACCTATTCATCTATCGCGGAAGCCCCAGCAAAGACGCGACGTCTTAACTTCCGCGCCTGGGGACACCGACGCGACGCCCACAAACTCAATAAATTACCTCGGATCGTAAAGCTCATTTCTATTATCGCTATGCCGCGGCAATCCTTTTGGAAGAGGAAATCGCGGCGAAAAAATTGTTCAAAACGTTAAAAAAAAAGAAACAGCAATAGCTTACCATCTGCATGGAGTTCGGGGTCATTTGAGTGAACGTCAGGGTTGGGCTAGGCCGGGTTAACTTGGCTTAGGGTAGTGAAGGGTACTTCGGCGATCGGGCACTCGAGGGATTGAGGTCTCAACCGAGGCGTAATGGCCTAGTTTACAGTACCAGTTTACCCTGGCACAGGGCAAAACAGCCACGCAGCAGAACGCTTTATCCGCCACAATATCCAAGAGGTATCTAGTTTCGTAGCCAGCTAGTCTAGGTGGGTTCAAACATTTTGCGGCAAGATCTAGCCACCTCCGCACACTATTGTGGCCGTTTCCATCCACTCGAGGTCGAGTGTTAAATCAAATCACTCCACGGTTGAAATGCAGTGCGAATCTTATCTGACCGGTAAACAAGCGTCTTGACCCTGTTTGCCTCTTCCTCGATAAACGGAATTTCGAATACCAATGTAGACTTAGTGAACAAACTGACCAATAATAACGATAGTCGCAGGTGGCTGAGCTTAGCTTTTAATCTTTCTGAAAATACCCGGGTGATATAGAGCCCCGTGGCGTTGGGGTAGATTTAATCTGTAACACGACAGTGGTTAGGCAAGGTCCTTATACTTTGGGGGGCTGTTTTGTACTAAGGGTAAATTATAGCCACGTAATACGCGGCTGGTTTTAAAATGTCTTTAAAATAATTTCAAGATGTATGAATTTTCTTTCAGTCAGTCGACGGTACTGAGTTACGATAATGTCTTTGAGAGTTTAGTGACTAGCTGTAATTAGAGAAAAGTAATAGAAGGTATCCACCCCCACCCCCCACCCCCCCCCGCACCTCGAGGATTAATCGGGTGGTTAAAATATGGGTATTTGATAGAAGTTTAAATGTGATATTTCGCTTTGAAATTGAGTGGATTTCGGAAATAGAAAATCTGTCGAAACAAGTGAATTTTGTCGCGTATATACCAGCGTATTATTATTTTTGTGTATCCGATGGAATTGGGAAATGTATTCATTTTTTATTTTTTATTCTTTACCGACGTTGAATTTCAACGCGTTTCGACCATCCACAACCACCCACGCTTGATTTAAACACCATGCACACTGTTGGGCCCCGTTATCGCGCCCACACTAGCTTACTTCACACAATTTTTCCGAGTCACGCGGTCCAGGTTGTCCAGGCGTGAAAAAAAAAAAAAAGAAAAAAAGAGAAAATACCGTGAAACTGCACGACCGTTCTCCATTCCCGGTACATTAAACCCCGTAGGTCTAATTTTTATTCGAACGAATCCCCGCACGCACGACCTAGTACAACCCTCGTGTTTGAGCGTAAATTTCTATGGATCTAACCGCAGAATTTGTAATTTATTTTTATTTTTATTTTTATTTTTGAAATTAGGTGAGGGAAAACCGCCTATTATTATTCCACCCTGATAATCTGTTGAACTGCAAGTCGCGGTTTTTTATTTCCGCGGTATTTTGACGGTCTGGTATTTGACGTTGAGGTATTCTCTCACCCCTGTGGTATATTACGATCTGATAGTAATGGCATTATTTTCTGATGTCAGGGTGGCGCCGGAGCCAACCCCTCTCATATTCATCTTCACATTTTTACGGTTTTACAACTTTTTCAACGCCTCGACGAAGAGACGCCCACGCGGACTACGTGAGGCGTCCCGATGCGTCGAGGCAACTTTCTTATCTCCGAAGGCTCATGGGCCTGTTGATACAATATTCAACTTCTCTTCCCTTCCGTTCGCTACCCTCTTCCACAAATATTCACCCCGTAAATCCGAAGCGCCAAAAAGTGGCCAACTTCTATTTTCACTTCGTGCATATTTCAGGTTTCGCTGTTGACCCCTAGCCTGCGAGAAAGATCCTTCCTAATTTTACCTAACTATGAAATTATTCACAGATCTTCGGACTAATGACAGCTTTAATTCGCCGAGATAATAAACTTGCAGTTTAGCGGAGAAGGCGAAAAATGAAAACTAAAAATAATCGAAATAAACGATTCTTGAGCTTTTACTGATAGGTCAATCTCGTATGAATTGAGTGACTTATAACTGACGTGTCAATCTCGAGATCGAATGAAATTCTTACAAAATCATTAGAGTGAAAATTACGGAATTAATAGGGTAGCCGT
This sequence comes from Tenthredo notha, assembly GCA_914767705.2. Lineage (NCBI taxonomy): Eukaryota > Metazoa > Arthropoda > Insecta > Hymenoptera > Tenthredinidae > Tenthredo > Tenthredo notha. Next base: position 1,039,996 of record OU611920.1, on the reverse strand, counting down.
AAAAGATTGAGCTTGATGAAATGGTATTTACCAATTTTCCTGTAACAGGGAAAGCCCAAAGGTTCCCGATGGTATCGTCATTTATAATTGAGAAATAGAGATACAGGGAAAATGAGAAAATATTAATTAACGTAAGAAAAGATGTATTAAATTAGAAACGTGTGATATTGTATAAGATTAAGATATATTCTCGTCACGCCAACCCATGTTCTCTTTCTCGCAAGTGAAACGGAGTGGTAAGATATTCTATAGACGTGAATCTCTCTGTAGTTGAAATATTCGTCAAATGGTTTGTGGGGGTGGATTGTTACCGTCATACGACGAAGTCGTTTGAGCCGCAAAATTAATTGTATAGTTACGTAAACGCGAGAGTTTCGTATCCAAGTGACGTGCGGGTGCTTTGTGCGTGTGTCTTGTTCTGGAATCGGTATATATAAGTTATATCGGCTACACTAGCTTAGGTAGAAAATTTGCTACCCCATTTTGGCATGTCTTTACCAACATCGGAAAACAATCGGATGAATATCTGTACGCGACAAGAGAGCAACAACTCGAAAATCAAGAGAGGTAAAATACGAATGAGGAATGCTGAGCTACCGCCTAAAATTAAAGAGGAAAATATATGAATGAATGAAGAATGATACTCGAAATTTTTAGCTTTGATCTCATACTACACTTCGAGCATAGTAGACCCACATTCCCTTTCACTTTTAGCCCTTATTCCTAAGCTTCCCGAATACATCGAAGTGTATGTTCGCTCGTGGCGGGTAGAGCCACTTAGAATTACATCGCGAACGACGTAATCTGTACATTCGCGTGTCTCTTCTCATCCCATGTAGTTGATTTTTATTTTCTTTTTTTGATTTTTAATTCTTGTTTCCTCTTCATATTGCGGTTATGTCGTTGACAATCATTTCGCGTTACAAATGGATACCTTTTATCTTTTTTATTTCTCAGACCTGAAGCAACAAATCTGCTTACGCGGACTCCTCTCTCCTCATTTCACCCTTCTTCTTCTTCTTCTTCTTCAAGCTGCTGACTACCACTCTACGATTCCCTTTCTCATCCCATTTTTTTTTTCTTATTCTTTCTCTTTTTCTTCTTCACCCTTTCTTTTTTTCTCGCACCCTCGGCTCATCTTCTTTGTGCATTCTTTACTCGTGTCTGTTATACTTCATCCCCTTTCCCCTAACGCGACATTTTCGTTATGCGGAGAGAAACGACCGGTCATTCACTCAAGTGCTCTTTGCTGTTCTCTTACAAGGGGGGAAAAGAGAAGAAATCATTTATTATGTACTCTGTCAAGAGAGCCGAGAACGAATTACTTTCCGGTAAGTACCTACCTACAACTCCGAGGCTACTACACCACCAGATGACACATTTTGTTAAAGAACCTTGGGGATGTCTTGAAAAAAATCTATCAAATATCCCTTTCAGAAAAGTTTAATTTTCGATTCTTCTCAGTTTTCTAATTCTTTTCCAAATATCAATTTATCTACATAATACGTATGTATGTATAATACAACGGTGAGATTCGTGTTACTTTAGGTAACTAATTATTCGAACCACGGTAGAAATAGCACGAATATAATGTACAAATAGTCGAGACTCAAGAAGTTCGTCTTTACTATACAAGGAGAGGACCGTGTCATGTTAATACACCCCGTCTGTTCTTTGTCTCAAAAACAACTGGGGTAAAGCACCAAAGCAACTAGAACAACGTGGCGTGGACCCGAGACGTCGCAAGTTCCCTTGCTATGCCATGGAAATTATTATACAGACTAGGTATATACGTAGATAGATGGTTGGATAGATAGAGGGAAAGAGAGAGAGTGGAGATGGGGAAACATCGAGGGCATAAAATCGATAATTATATCTTAATTAAAGCACTTGACCTCCTTTCGCGATCACAACTCACACTCACGTTGGCTATACCAACGATTGAACGGTTCGCTGCACCGAACCGTATATAGGTCGTCGAAAACTTTAACGAGGAAAAGAAAGGGAATAGAGGATGCGATTATTATTGAAAAAAAAAATAAAATAAAAAAAAAAAAATAACAAATTCAATCTACCGGTTGAAGCTGGAGTAAAATTATTCAGTATAATTGTAGTGAAACGAAAGTGAAATATAATATAAAATGAAATTTGAAATGCCTGCGTTTAAAGTAGCGTGAAAAGCTATTCGCTTTATCAAATCATTGCATCGTGTGTAAAATTAGGAATTACCGGGGGGCTGGGGCTGGGGAAATCCGAATTTTCATGCGGTCTTAGGTGATGCTTGGATAACCTTTCGCCTGAGGTGTCTAGTCGGCTCTTTGTCGATTAGATATAAGGTTGTTTAGTACTAAACTCACTCTCTCCTTCCCTGAGCAAACCGCTTTACCAAGTTGAGTAAAATTGCTGGGTATATGTAGGTATATACACGCGCCAAGACGGCTTGGCTTAATGAGGTCTTAATTTGTTAAATTGCCAAGGAAATCCAGCTCGCAAGACGCACGGGGAATAAGGGGGAAGGTGGTACCCGCGACGTTAGAGATTTAAGTCTGCGCAGAAAACCCCAGTTTCGCAAGCCAGAGCTGAGGCTAGGTGTACTGCGATTAATTTGCACTGGTATAAACGTCTCTCACTTTTTATCTCCTTCGTTGTCTGAGACACCAAAGAGCGAAGTGCACCTCGGACAATTTAATCTAAGGCCTGAAGTCGCGAATCGCCGACAAGCCAGAAAGTACTCTTGAAGAAAGAAAAATAAGGAAAGCCCAACGACCACGGAATGTTATCCCTAGCTGTTGCGAATATATCGTGTATCTAGTTTTGTCAAATTTTACTCGATATTCCCTGTATTCCTTTTACTACTGAAAATATAAAACAGCATATGAATGAATGAATGAATGAATGAATGAGCCTCGAATCTGAGAACCGATCAATTTCCGCGCTTGGTCCCCGTTTCCGTAAACTGTAGCAATGAAAGGATTCTATTTACGAAAACGATGCCGATGACGTCAGCGAGACTGATAGGCTACGATACGAAATCTACCGAATGTAATCTGGGACTGGAGATCTACTGCGATCCGTTTTAATCTTTCTGCTTACGATTTACTGCGGAAATAATGGCCTGAAGGAAAAATACTTGGGATAAAAATTGCACTAGCTATCGGCGGAGGCTCGATTTCCACGGAATTTTATACCTTTAGAGATTTTTAGAATCAGCTTTTCCTATTTTGCCATTTTATGATTTGTAATCTCGTAAATCATTCCGGTTCTGCATCCTAGATAACATCGATAGAAACAGAAACAAAAAAAAAAAAACAATCTTCGCAAAATATTTGTCTAAGTAACGTATCTCGGATTTTTCAGACTCCTAGAATAACCTGCAGAATCCCTAATGTTAAAAAAAACTATAAAAATTACTCACCAAAGCTGCAATGATGTTTGAAGTTCGAAGTCGATATTATATTTGGTTTGAGGGTGGCTCAGCCTCCCCCTGGTTAGGATTCTCCCACTATATTGTAAAACCATGGCACGCGAGGTAGTAAACGTTAACAATCACTTTTAACCGATAAAATCTACCGCGCGAAGTACTGTATAACAGCAACGAGCATCACGTACCAGCTGTTACGCAGTTAGCTCGAACTGTCTGCTATCAAAAGTTACCCTGATGCCTGAATTTGTTGAAAGAAAAATGAATGAATGAACAAAAAATAGAAAATTAAAAAAATTAAAAAAACACCCCAATAACTTCATTATACGAACGTATAAGGTATATGTACCTATATGTGTTCACATCCGTTCTGCAGTGGTAAATTCGAATTTTATGAATAATAAATACAATTAATTACCGTGCGCGTATCGAGAGAGAAACAAACATTCCACAAGCTGTTAAAATAATTGCTCTTTTACTTCAAAATTTGTTTTACGCACTGCCCACCGCAGCTTATATATACATTCGATGTTTATTAGGTCCGATACAAGTACTAATAAACTGTGGAAACCTTTTTTTTTTTATTAATGACCAAAGCCACGTTCAATACTGATTTAATAATCATTATCAATTTCACAGGGACCGATCACTCCACTACACTTTTCACAATGTTTTACGATACTACGAAAGCGCGTTTTTATCCCGAAACCAACTATTCGCGAAAAACTGAGATTTGGCAATGAAAAAAAGAGCACGGATTACATAGAGCGAACCGTCGAGCAGCTCTGCCGCTTTGTAATTGACAACGAAAATATGTTTACATTGAAAGTAGGGAAATTGAGCTACTTGATTCCGAGTTTGTTTACAATTCCGTGAACCCTTTGTCAGACTTCATTATTTCGAATGTAGAGGGGATATGTGATACCGTATGTAGCTGATTCATCATTATTTCAGTTTTTATATGAAAAAATTGAGTAAATTGGTAAAAAAAAAAAGCGTATAAGCCATACGGTTTCTGTTTTCTGATAAAACCGAATCGAATGATAAATGATAGCCGTATCCTGCACATATAGTATATAGTAATTTAATTTCAAGAAACTCCCTACTATTGTTGCAGTAGCAGAGAATCAAGTTTATTGCTAATTCCTTATAGTGTCAGGCGTCACGGAAGCGACGACAATAAGACGTATATAGAAAAAGGGGGTAAAAAATGAATGAAAAGAAAGATGAAAAGTGATTCGTTTCTTTTAATACCAGGACAGTGTCGCCGCGGATTTCCGACGCGAGTTTCCGGAAGAGCGGAAAGAAAAAAAAAATGGAGAAGATATATATATATATCGGGGGTAACCAGGCGATGTCAGAAGCGAGTCTCTTCGCCGAAATTCCTGATCTTGCGTAAATAAATGAACACCTCTTTCCCTTTTTTTCTCATGCCTCTGAGGCAAAGGAAGGAATGATATTCCCCTTTTTCTGTTCCAGCTTTAGCTTCTTCTTCTTCTGGTTTCGGATGAAAATGAACGCTGGGTGTCTGACGTAATTTGAACACGAACTGACCAGCCGACCCTAGTCCATCCCCATCGAACTTCAATCCACGGGCATCACCTTCAATCGGATTTCTTCCACCGGTCTAATCCAATGGGTTAACCAAAATCTATCCTAAACCTAAAATACATGGCGTTGAGGGAGCAAACCACCGTAACGGACCAAATTTATTCCCCGAGGGAAACATTCTTCCATCGTTTGCCAAGCTAAGTTACATGGAAACAGGAGAACGAACAAGAAAAAGGATCTTGAAACGTCCAGAAAATAGAAGAAAAGAAAAAGAGAAGGAAAAACATTCTTATATCGGTATAACAAATATATTACGGAATTAGATCTACCGATTCTTTTACGCAAAGATCTTAACCATATGATTTCGGTTTCAATTTAAATTTCGTCAAAATTCTCTATGTATTCCCTAAGCCAACGAATGAATAAATGAATAAAACCAAATATGAGTAGTGCTGACATTAATGTTTTTTCTTGTACCACCTATCCCCTAGTCCTGTCTCGTTTCGTCTTCTCAGAGTACCTTCGACCCTTTTTATCTTGATTTCACGCTCGTTACGTGAACGAAATTGAGTGATAAATATACATCGAGGTATTCTAGGCGTTCGAGGTAACAAGGATTCCGGACCTCTTGGGTCTCGGGTAAAAACTATGCAAAGATGTATTTGCCTGAAAGTTGGAAAGAAATGCCTTTCAAGAGAGGCTGGATTCGCTTGGTATGGCAAGGGCGTCGTTTTCTTGCACGACAGCAGCAACAACCAATTTCTATCCGATCGACTACTGAATGCCTCAGCATTTTGTACCAAAGGCACGTCCTGGACCCAGAATCTTGGAACTGCTGCACTACTGAATAAGCGGACCACCCTGCCACCGCGAATCTAGTTTAAGATAACATTATACCCAGGTGTTTCCTTTCTAGTTTAACGTACATACATGTATGCAACCTACCTACCTACCATTATTTCCCATAGATATCTAGATTGCAGTGTTGATTTGCACTACGTGGGAAAATAGAGAACGAAGAGAGAACATCTTTCGTTTTTATTATTTTATCCTCGTACATCTCTATGTAGCTACGATATGTACAGGCTTTTTATATTTATACGAGTAAAGATAAACCTTTTATTAATACGCTTCACTTTATCAGTTTAAAGTATAGCTGGTAACAAATGGCAAAAGTATGTGGTCGTATACATTTCGAAAGGTAAATTTTTCCACCCAAGTTTAAGATCGCTTTGGAAAACTACTTTCTCGGATACAGTCGGCCTTACCTACTCTATTGAATCGATTGAATTTTATATCTTTCCCATTCCGGCAGAGAGAGAGAGAGAGGGAGAGTACAGTATATCGTATCGTTCGTTTTTGATTCCCTCATCCGCGTGCTATTTCTGTGAAAGGCGTTGGCTCTTTGATATATGAGATCGAAACACATGTCTAATATAACGAGTGGATGTAATTAATTCGAATTTCGAATCGTATATAAAATCAAATAATCAGGCACTCGTTATGAAAAAATAAAAAATAAAAATAAAAGTATAACACTCGAAGGAACGAAGCGAATCTTCAAGTATCTACCAGCCTACCGAAGAGGCAATAAAGATCTTAACTCCTCAGGATTAAACCTATCGACGAATCCCTTCGAAAACCCTAAAATTTACGAACCCACCCCCCCAGCTAACCGTTAATTAAGACCAATTATCACAGTGCGTTGCGGGTTAAATATCTCCTTAGTTCGGCAAGCCTTTTACACCGGCTTTGATCCCCGTAGAAATTTCAATCGCAGTTATTTCACCATTGAACTTTGCAGCACGACTCGTCATTTCTGGCTGTACTTCAGAATTCAGATTTCTAATTCTATACTTGAGGAAAAAACCTATTTCGAAAGTCCATTAACTCTTAGAAAAAGTAATGAGTCGCATCCTTTCTTTTAAAGCAATTGGAGCTTTTCAAGAACAGCAATAAGTCCTTATTGATTTTGATCTCTCTTTCTATCTCTTTCTCTCTCTGTTTCACCCCCTCGAGAATCGGACTGTTTTACATCAGGATTAAGAGCTCCTCGAGCGAAGAATGCGTTCCTGTCTCCTCAGTCCTGTCCCCCTTCCATTCCTCCACCACTTTTCTGGCGAATTTTTCTTCGCTTTATTTTTTTTTCTTTCTTTCTTTCTTTGGCAGAACAATTTCTGGATGGCATCGGTTAGCGGTTATAATTCGCGACCCTCTTCACCGAGCAGAGCAAGAAGGTTGACTTACTTTCTCGACGCCGTCTCCGCAGGGCCGTTTCATTTCGCATTACTTTTAACCCCATACTTCGACCTTTAACCCGGCGACCCGAGCAAGGCGAGGGCGGCCCGTCGACGAGACGCTTAACCTGAAGGGGATGGGGTAACGGGCGACGGGCGACGGGAGGAAAACAAGCACGAGATAAGTCTAAGAACCCTTTTAAAGAAATACAAAGTGCGGACAAGAACGCCTACCCCGAATAGGTCGTATAAAACGAAGAAAAAAAGAAAAAGAAGGAAAACTCGAATCCACCTACAGGGTGGAAGTTCTATGGAACGGAGAAAAAGTGTCAAAAAAATAAACTAAAGTACGAGTCTCTTCGAGAGATCGGATATTTCCCGTTAACAGATTGGCGAGGATCTCTTTGTCCATGTTTTCGCCTTTCCCTAGCTCTATTCCCCATCCTTTTATTGCCTCTTCTGTTCGTCGACCACGTACCAAGTTTGGGTCTCGATTACCCGATTGTCTCATAGTTATAAGAAAAGTTCTTCTAGTCGTGGAACGCACCCGGTATATTACGAACGGATATTGTTTTCGACGTAACGAAAAAAAAGAGATATAGTCGAATGCGAAAATTTATTTCAACCTCCCCTACGTGCAAATCGGTATAAAAAAATGATTCTAATTTCTATAATATCTGTATAGGATGATGAGAATAAAAATTCGAGATCACCGTATCGCCGCAAGTTTTGCAGAAACTGGACGAGTCTTTGGGGAAAACTGGGTAATGTCGTTTCGAGAGGTAGAAAAAATTGCTAAATAAATCTAAAGCAAATAGTCTAGTCGAGGGAATAAAATGACTAAAGGAGGGATTGATAAGCGAGGGAATGGCCGGATTCTGTTTGTCTTTGCGGATAATGAGATCGAGTCGTGGATAAGAACGCGATTTCATTTTCCGGAGGGATATAAGCGGGCTTTTCCCAGCCCGGAAAATCCCAGGATTTTGTTTCGGCTCGTTGCCTTTTCACTTCGCGTCAACTTGACGCGTCTTCCAATACCGTTGATCGGCATTTGTTTACAAGAGGCAGGTGCAAGGTGGAAAAATTTATGCCCCAAAGGGACGCAGAGATTTTTCAGACTATCCAATGGGCCAATAGCTTTTCCACGTGGTACAGTTTACACACAGACACACCAGGCGAACGAGAGAGACAAGGACATCGATGAGGACCGCGCGGAGGGTTCGGAGATCGGAAAACGGAAAACGGAAAACGGAAAACGGAAAACGGGTTCAATGTAAATCATGTTTGTTTATGGGCCGAGGTCGGAGTGAAAGAAGGAAAGAAGAATAATAAAATACAGGCATAAATAGGTATACGGAACAGGGATGTATACATGTATAGGTAATGTGTACAATACTAACCCGCGCACAGTATCCCGCGGAGTGAAATACTGTCGAGGCACGTTTCGCTGCTTTGTTCCTTACCTCATGGAATATAATCGTTACACTGAAAAGCTCGGTGAAAATTTATTTAATAAAGTTCACAAGTCAGGGGGGTGGTAGGGAGGTATTTCAAACCGTATAAAATGATTTACGCTGGTTTTTCTTCGGTTTTCTCTTCGGCAAACTTTCGTATTCCATTAACGATTTTCAAACAAGTCTTGCAGTAAACATTTTCATATATATATTCCATGCAGAAAGTACCTTGAAACATGTTGAAAATAAATTTCCTTATAACTGTACAATTTTGCGCAGAAAAAAATAAAAAAAATAAAAAATCACGCTGAAACTGAAACTTCGTTCGAACGGTTAATTGGATGACGTAAAATGGGCTCGGAGATAGAACGTCGATTGAATATAATTAGGTCGGTTGACGTATGTAGCATATTGTTCTGTTAACGTTACAGAAATTGGAATATCATTCATTACTATTATTAAAATTTGCGAAGTTTCCAACGCTCTCAAATGTCAGCGCAGACGTACGTACCTAGTACATACATATACGTACGCATTTAATTGTTTTAATATACATACGAAGAATAATTTCCAAATTTATCTATGTTTCCATTATCATACCGGTATAACACGTAGCGAATAAAACAAGCAAACGTTTTGTTAATTTGAAAACAACATTTTGTAATAATTGCTGTCGATTAAAGCTCCGCGTCATAGAACGCAAATTTGATTTTTTTCTTTTTCTTTTTTTTTCACCAATAATTAACCATACATGCAGATTACAAAGCGATTAAAATTTGGCCGATAATTATTAGACTGGAAGCCAGAGGCACTGAACCGTTGAACTAATTTCGAGTCGTAGCTCCATGTACATTATACTATATACCTAATGCCCCGTTCCTTATATACCACTATAGAATACTGTAGGAGGAGGTAAGGCGTTGATTAAACGAGTCAGTTGTTTTAGGGGATCTGGTTCCAGCGTAGTCGGGGCAGAAAAGCTGGTCTTGTTTGTTGAGGAATAGCGTTTAATTTGGCTTTATTTCAAACACAGTTGCACACCGTCGTCGTTACCCAGGACGTGTCTCCTGGCATCTTCCGCAAGTCCTGGGTACCGGCGTCTTTCGCAGGCTGTTCTCTCGCTCCAGAAGCCAGATAATTTTCTCCGCTTTCCGCTCTCCGCTCTCCGTCCGAGCACCAACCGACAATTCAGTACCATTTTCCTCCCTACTTTATTGCAAGAGAGAGAAAACCAGCCCCGTGCACGTGAACGAACTACAGAGGCATTGTTATCGTCGTTATCATCGTTATCGTCCTACAAAAGGGGATGACGAGGAAGCTCTACCCCTCGTCTCGCCGCTATTTCTCATACCCATATAGATATATATATATATATATATAACCATATTTCCCGACCGCCTGATTACGATTTTCACGTTCCTCAAATTTCGCAAGTTTCGAATCCCCTCTTCTACACAGAGAGATTATGAAACAATCCAAAGATTGCGTAAAGTGGAAAGATTTCAGACGAATCTTGACGTAGGTACAACTTCCTGCGAGATCGTATACCTCCACCGAATCCCGCAAAAGAAAATTAAATCTAATTACGAATGCTGCGCGGGATTATATGGGAATTGAATGAAGACATTGAATTTTATGTCTTCATGTACGTATATAACTTTTCATACAACCTATCCCCCAACTCGTACAGCCTTGATAATTATTTCGGTATCACGGGATTGTGGGCTTGCGGGCTGGCAAGCTTCCGGTCTGGGTACGCGTGTCTGCCCGCCCGAGGGCCGAAATTTCTAAGCTCTGGCCTCCCTCGTCCGACCCTTAGAACTTAACGATATCGCTAGGCGGGCTTTCACAGCCGTTTCCCCGGCCCTCGACGCCCTCGACGGCACCTGGCCTCGGCTAAAAGGCCCTCGCAAGTAGTCCTGACCTTTAAGTAAGTCAGAACTCGCGCCAGGGAGAAATGCTGACCCAGGCTTAGCCGTTGGTTAAAATAGGTAAAGCAGCGGTCGGTGGACATGTCCCTGTCGTTGTCGACTCAGAACCAACCTGGCCATCAATTTGTTTGGATCTTGGCTTAATTAAATCCGGGATCAAATGCGATTTCCCCTTGGTTCCTAATTGCCCTTGTCTCTTGCCTACGGTATGGTGTGGCGTGGTCTCATTTGAAACATTTCATCGCTGCTTTTAGGGGTTGGATGACTGAGAGGGAAGGACAGAAGGAAGAAGGAGAAGGAGGGTCGACACGATTTGTTGCTGCGGTTGTGGTAAGACAATGCCGTTGGTAAAGCCCGAGGTTAAAAGGTGAGATGAACGTCGCTCCTATAGTAGGTATATAGTGCCTTCTCTCGTTATATCGTTCGCAGACCAGGGATGAAACCGAGTGGTCAGTTAGCGTCGAAATACAACGTTAAACGCGCGTATATGGACGCAGGGAGGAACTACGCGCAGAGGTTAAACGGGGTGAAAAGGATATTATACCCCTCGGCATGCCAGGTCCTAACCCTAACGTGTTACCCTATATCTGTATATATATATATATGTAACATATATTTTTCCTTATTCTTCTCTCCCCATTAACCCCCATAAGCTTCTCTGAGAATGAGATTAGGCCACCCCTCAACTCCCGACACAAGGGTGATCATGCGAACGGAGTTGTGTCAATGTCGTTCCCATCATCGTTCGCAGAAGAAATACATGAACAATTATATGTGTAGGTCCTGCGGAACAAGACCCAGTGTTGGTTAAAGAGGCGGTAAAATCCAGTTAACTTTAACGACACAATTTCGACACCTGGCGTTCCTAATTTCAACTTGTTTTCCCCAAGTGTGGGAAGCAAAAAAGGAAAGAGGTAGAAGTGGGGTAGTAAAATAAAATAAAACTAAGTGAGGGTCAATTGAACTGCCGTCTGGGGAAGCCCTGGGTCGTTAAGCCGCGGCTTCGGTGGTTAATCAGCGCACACTTGATTGAAATTAGGTCGCACCCTCTGGTCCGCGATATCCAGAAGCATTGTTCGACTCGTCCGTCGTTGTTTCGCATTGTTAATCCAGGGCGAAAGTGGAAGGTAGAGGTGGAGGTGGAGGTGGGTACGGGTAGGTATAGATCGGAATGGAATGAGGCAGAGGTTTCGCACCGCAGGGTTCAAAGGGCTGCGGAGGCTTGTCCGAGCATAAGCTGACGGGGCAACAATACCGTCTTCGTGTTCATTGTCTAGACAAAACCCAATTCCAACAAAACTGGAATCCCCCGCAGCGAAGCAAGGGCTCCGGTTACCAAAGCGGAGGAGTATTTTCAAGATCATCAAGGACATTTCTAGCCCCGTTAGAAAGACGCGTGTTTCGGTTAGGGCGACAGAATAGTCAAGCCATTAGTTATGTCGGATAGTACAATGGGGGTAGCTCTCGCCTGCTTTCCTGTCTGGCTATCAGATAGCCATGGGTATGGCCATAAGCACACCGATGGAAATGGCTATGGCGAAGGCTAAGGCATTTGCGTAATGAACAACAAGTAGACCTATCCGTGTCCCACGTGAACACGTGAACACGTGAACAGGATTAGTGTGAAACCCCTGGAGAACGGAGTCACTGAATTACGGTAATTAATTCAGTAGCCATGACGATTCAATTAACGATTAATGTTTCAGACGTGGAACACGTAGAGTGACGTATCACGATCCCCTACATCAGAACGTTGCCGAGGCTTCCAGTACATAACGTTATCTCATAGCAGTTGATAATTACTGTCACAAATTAGTCGCGGATGATGGTGACACGTGTCATTAACCATTCTCGTTCGTCGTGAAAAAGGGAGTTTGATTCAACCAACGAGGAACAGAAATCGGATCATATCTCATCTCAAATCCGAGTGTCATTTTTTCAAATTAGCAACGAAAAACATCTTTCTTCTTCTTCTCTTAATTTGGAACCCGCTACTGTTTGGGGCGGAATTTAACTAAGGGCAATGGTGACTGCGTTAATAGAGCAAGAGCCCGCGACGGCCAGGCCTTAGTTAAATAATAAAACGTAAAAGTTTCTCTGTGTATGTCCACTATACAGGTAAGAACGATCCCAGGATATGAAACTTGGGTCGCGGTGGCTTTGGCAGGTAACAGGTAGTAAAGGTGTGTAAAATTGTGTCTCAAAGTTAGTATAGTATAAAGCTTAGTTTTCATATATTTTATTAGTGATAATCTTAGAAATCACCTCGTCCACAGCCAGGCACTTAGTACAGTTCCAACCCCCTGCCAGGCACCCTTGAAGTAGGGTTAATTTTATTTATACTTTAGTTATAGTATAAAAGCTGAATTTTATATATGTTACTTGGAGAACTATAAAATGATGTTTCCTCAGTAGCCAGGCAGTTGAGATGGTTCCCCCATATTGCCAGACACATTAAAGATCTATTGTTGGTGCGACCGCGAGGGATATATGCGTAGCGGGTGCGAGTGAGATAGTGCGTTCGGCCCACGGCGATCTTGTATTGAGCATCAGCTGTCTTTTATTCTGTATTCTGTGGTAAACAATTTTAGATTTATCAAGAAAATTCAATATATAAAATTATCAGAGACTAAAAATTAAGTTTTCAAAAAATTATTTAGTAAAATTTTACGCAAATAAATCTTTAAATCAACAATTCAAAAATGTAATAAATTACGTTTCAGAGTTTTGTAAGCTTCATTAAATATTCAATTCAATAAAAATTTCAATATTTTGCAAAAAATTTTTTTACCATAAGGAGGGAATAATTATTGTGATAGTAAAACATTTAATGAAAAAGGAGTTTAATTTTAATTATAGCCATTGTATACAAAGTAAAAAAAATAATATTTCAAGCATTTTATTATTTTTATTAAATTCAAAAAAATTTTCAATTATTTTCATCGTTCTCGTCGATATCTTCATCATCCTCATCACTGCTACTTCTGTCTGTGGTGTGGTCATCGTCAATATCTCCTTCTTCGTCATTTTCTGTAATAATTAAACCAAGTTGAGGTGGTTCTTCCCGTACAGTCCCACCAAACGTGGGTTTCAGACAAGATTTTGAATACTTCTCGATGGGGAAAGAATCTGAAAAAAATAAAGCATGTAGGAGATCCTCGGGAGATTGATTTTGCATAGTAATTATTCAAAAAAGTTATTAACAAATCGATGGAAAAAAAAACTGTTCAAGAAATTAGCCGGTGACCCAACTTTTTTTTCAGGTGAAGATGATTTGTCAATCCTACTGAATACGTATGAATTTTTTGAGAATTTTGGTAACTTTTTGAAAATTGAGGTTTGTCAGGTATAAAAAAACGCAATTTTCAAAAAGTTACCAAAAATCTCAAAAAATTCATACGTATTCAGTAAAATTGACAAGTCATTTTCACCTGAAAAAAAGTTGGGTCACCGGCTAAATTCTTGAACAGTTTTTTTTTCCATCGATTTGTTAATAAGGTTTTTGAATTATTATTATGCAAAATCAATCTCCCGAGGATCTCCTACATGCTTGATTTTTTTCAGATTCTGTCCCCATCGAGAAGTATTCAAAATCTCGTCTGAAACCCACGTTTGGTGGGACTGTAGGGGAAGAACCACCTCAACTTGGTTTAATTATTACAGAAAATGACGAAGAAGGAGATATTGACGATGACCACACCACAGACAGAAGTAGCAGTGATGAGGATGATGAAGATATCGACGAGAACGATGAGAATAATTGAAAATTTTTTTGAATTTAATAAAAATAATAAAATGTTTGAAATATTATTTTTTTTACTTTGTATACAATGGCTATAATTAAAATTAAACTCCTTTTTCATTAAATGTTTTACTATCACAATAATTATTCCCTCCTTATGGTAAAAAAATTTTTTGCAAAATATTGAAATTTTTATTGAATTGAATATTTAATGAAGCTTACAAAACTCTGAAACGTAATTTATTACATTTTTGAATTGTTGATTTAAAGATTTATTTGCGTAAAATTTTACTAAATAATTTTTTGAAAACTTAATTTTTAGTCTCTGATAATTTTATATATTGAATTTTCTTGATAAATCTAAAATTGTTTACCACAGAATACAGAATAAAAGACAGCTGATGCTCAATACAAGATCGCCGTGGGCCGAACGCACTATCTCACTCGCACCCGCTACGCATATATCCCTCGCGGTCGCACCAACAATAGATCTTTAATGTGTCTGGCAATATGGGGGAACCATCTAAACTGCCTGGCTACTGAGGAAACATCATTTTATAGTTCTCCAAGTAACATATATAAAATTCAGCTTTTATACTATAACTAAAGTATAAATAAAATTAACCCTACTTCAAGGGTGCCTGGCAGGGGGTTGGAACTGTACTAAGTGCCTGGCTGTGGACGAGGTGATTTCTAAGATTATCACTAATAAAATATATGAAAACTAAGCTTTATACTATACTAACTTTGAGACACAATTTTACACACCTTTACTACCTGTTACCTGCCAAAGCCACCGCGACCCAAGTTTCATATCCTGGGATCGTTCTTACCTGTATAGTGGACATACACAGAGAAACTTTTACGTTTTATTATTTAACTAAGGCCTGGCCGTCGCGGGCTCTTAGACTATAAGGCCGGTGGTCGTGGTCGGCGTTGTGGTTGATTCCATTATGCAAAAATATGATAATACCGAACCGCGACGTCGTGAGGAAAGCCAACAGATAAATGTCCTGCCAACCCCGACTGATCAATCCGAGGTTTTACCACTCTCTTCCCCTTGACCGGTGCCTAACCAGGATGGAATAATATACTTTTTCCTCCCTCGATATACCTTCGACCTAGTAGCCTACGTATTTGAAATTGTCCAAATCGATGGAATACATCTGGCAAGGATGGAGGGTGTAAAAATCCAGGATCAGAAGGAGCTGGAATTTTTCCTCTTCAACCGAGCCCTGTAAAGCAAGTAAACTTCCCGAGTCACGTATCGCCTTTTACGTTATAAAGTCAAGCCACAGCTAGCCTTTGCGGTATTCCAACTTGAGAAAGTTCTACCTTGGGTTAACTTAGGTCAGGCTATCTGCACACGGTTACGTTAGATTCTCTCGTATGTGAATCGATCCGGTTCGTCTCACCCTCTTCGCGATATACCAAACGAGAATAAAAAGGAGAGAAAATGTATAAAACAATAAACACTCTCCTGGTTCTCAACGTCAGACTCTCTTTCGCTACCCCCTACGCGTTTCGCCTCCCTTAAGTCCTGGCAAAAGACACACTGAGGTGAAGTATCCTCAGCCACACTACGGGCGTGTGTGGAAAACGGGTAGAATTTACCCTCCCGGTTCAGCTCAGACACCCTTTCACTCAGCATATTAAATTTATGGTATGCACGCCACATAACTCAACTGGTATGGTACAGGGGATGGCGGTGGGCTACACTACCCCGGCATTTACTGGCACCCCCAAGTCCCGCCAGCTTGTGTCGGATGTTTGCATTTTCTGGGCTAGATATTCACGCGGTATGCTTATATTCTCAAACTCTGGATATGTGCATCTCGATACTCGAGTGAGTAAAGTGAACCCCAGGGCTTTATACCTCGGTGACACAATGGAGGAACTCATTGTTCCTACGGCCTTATAGAGAAACTTATACGATTCTTGTCTATCGCGACGTGAATAATTGGCGAAAAATGATCTCTAGATAATTATAAAATGATATTAAACAGGAATGGAACACCGGGTTATTATCTGAACTGGAATATTAATATCCAAGGCATTGTCACGACGAGGAATACCGCCAAGACTTATTATAGTATACATATACTGAGAATCATCAGGGTTGTGAACAGGGCTAAAAGCAATGGAAAACAAAAGCCTACTTTAACAATGCTTCGATCTTAGCAATCTACGAGCAAGAACGAGAGCTAGACAGCCAGTGTCGATTGTTGAATATGAAAAATTACCGCAGTCATATCTACTTCGCGGATTCATAGAGACGTCGTTGTAGTACGATAGCTAACACAGACTCTGAGCATACAACCTTTCAAGATTTCATAGACTGCAGTTTTCGTCTGGAGGAAATAAAAATGCCAGCATTCACTATCGAGATTTTCTGTCAGACTCTGGAAGAGGAGAGATTAACTTGTTTCGTTTTGACAAATAATTTAAGTGAATTGACGTTTCGCGACTCCCTATATGTACTTCTATCAAATATACAGATATAATTGATTTTAAATGCGAACCTAAGGGTTATATTTGCATTCGATTCAGAACGAGTGAAATCTCAGTCTTTGATGTGAGTCAGCAGAGCCCACGATGCATAAATTTACTGGACCTAGGTGGGACGGATACCTATGTAGCTACTGCCTAGTTAAGGAGCAGGAAAAACAGGAGTCAAAGAGGAAACCGTATTATAAAACCCACCCCGACGGTAGAGGACATTCAAACGATTCGCCTCTCGCTCTTGCAACTAACAACTCTCTGCAGAAGTCAGCGTTTTTTATAATTGGCAGGAAGTAGTTCAATTACTGAGGCACGTTACTCCCTCTTCCCTCTTTTCTCTTCCCTCTTCTCGCGTCCTTTCTGCTACTCTTTTCACCCCCTAGCTAGATCGCCCTTGTTCTGGGATCCGGAATGTTGTGCGGTTTTCATTACGCAGTGGTCGACTGATGTCTCGTTTCGATTAGGTAATCAAGGAGGGAAAAAAGCTGGTTAAATGTGACCTTTTTTTTTTTACATTACGCGAAAAGTAGAAAAGAAAAAAGAAAGAGAAGAAAGAAGGACCTTTCAACTTTTCATATAAATATCTACTCCAGCTATTCGGTTACCCTTAACCTCGTTTATGGCTAATTCAAACTTCCCTATTTCTTACCGTGTCTATCTTACCCCGACATAGGCAACGGCAGACTCGGTTTGATTAGATTCCTCGAAGTCTGCAGATTCAATCGATCCTTTTCGTCTACTATTTCGATGGAATAGGGAAAGGGATGAAACTTTTTTCTCTCTATACCCCCGAGCTTTGCTAATATCTTCGTGTTGAACTACCGTTCGGTTATTAGACGTATTTAAAAAATATTTCAAACCAGAGCTTTTTCCCTAAAGGGTGATAAAATCTTAAGTTATACTTCGATCGGTTGTGGGTCGTGCTTCTCTGTAAGCGACATGCTTTGTGTTTCCCCCGTCCCGAGTCAAGGGTTGCAGGCATTAGAAAGTCTAAACGTGATCTAAATAATGCATGGGGTATCGTCGGAAAGTTAATAAATAAATAGCCGGGGATATTCGCCTGTACTCTACAGCATCCACGTTCTCAGCTCTCCTCCTCTTACCGTGGTGAAAGCTGAATCTCTAAAGGGCTATCCACTATTCATTCGCAAAATTTACAAGGGATTGGATTCCGCGGGGTGGAAACCAGCCACCAAGTCCTGTAAGACGGTAGGCGATGCCCACTTCTATGCCCAGACTAACTTGCCTTATATATACCTTCTGCACCGACAAAGAAAAGGGATAAGAAGAGGTATCTTCGTCGGACGTCGGACGTCGCCGCTTTTTATATCAGGGTTCTTTAGCTATTTTCAAATTTTCCCTGGAATTCTACGAGGAGTAAGGAGAGAAGGGTATAGGGACGTTGGTCGTCAAATTTTCATCAAGGACCACAGCGGGTGTCTTTTAGTCCGCGTTTGACGCGAAACACCAGATCGGAACTTTGGAGACATATCATTTCCTTCTTCGTTTTCGATCGTATAAATCAATTGCTAAGAATAAATTTTTTCCAAGTTGTTAAGACGAAGGAAATACGATCTCATTCTCCCTTAGAATTTTCCGAGCTTTGTGATTTCCGTAAGGTAAGAAATACGGAAACAGCTCGTTTAAAAGTAGCAAGTAGATTATGCAACTCGGTTAATTGATCAACTTGAGAAATAACGCGCTCGACCTCCCTCAAAGATCAAAGACAGCCGGAGTAAGGTTCCTTTGATTCTGCGAGCGGAGATAAAATGTGTAAAAACAACAGAGATAAATTGGTTCGTAAAGGCGCTAACAATGGATTTAAGGAGCGTGGCAAGGGGATGAAAGAAAAAAACAAAAAGTAAAAAGAAACGACGAGGGGAATGCAAATCTCGCTTCTGTTAACTGCAAAAATGAAATTTTACAAAAAAGCACGTAACCGTTTGAATGTACTTATTCCCTGATCATTTGAGAAGCTTATACGGTTGATATGTATTCGCGCGATGGGTTCTAGGTGCTTTTTATTTCAACCCCTTCAGCCAGTGAGGCTGCGCCCATCCATTTCCCGCGGACCTTAACGAGTGTGTAATTGGTTTTTAAAATTGATTGAAAAGCTATCATTCTTGCGTCGGTGGTTCGAGTGACAGCCGACAACCCCCTGAGCCCCTAGACCAGTGGTACCATCGTGCGCAGCCCTCCGATATCCCAAAACTTCGGCTGAGTGCTTTTTGCGGAAATTGGATGCGATTTTTTCAATCGGAATATACGAGACGCGCTACTAGCAGTCCATTTTTCAAAGCAATGATTTATAGCGACACCTTTTCCGGCTGATGGCTGATTAAAGGTGAATTAGAAAAAGAAAGAAAAAAAAAAAACAAGAAAAGAGAGCGAAAAAAAAATAACTATACATGAACGAAGATGAGGAATTGCTCTACGTAGCTTTAAGCTTGCCTGTATAGGAATGATAAGAGGTACCGTTGAATTGAGGTAAAATTTTTTGGCTCTATGGAGATGAATGTATTTAATAAGAAATACTTTTCAAAGAATTCCTAAGAGATGAGAAGAAACTTCGGGATGTCTTTGATTACACGCGGCAAGGTTTAGCCACAAAAAAAAAAAAAAAAAAAATACAGATATACAACTCCGATAATCATCAACGCTACCCACCGAGATATTACACGCTGGTAAAAATGTTATTACTTCTCTTGTAAAAATATTTCCGCTTTTCCTGCAGTTTTTTTTGTTTTTTTTATATAAATCTCAAGCCAGCTCATCGACCACTCGGTACCGGTAAAACTAAGCTACAGACTACAGGCTGCATTTTCTTAAAGCAACAATTTCTTTTTTTTTTTCATAAAAAATATTCGCCACTGATTCATTCTCTAGAATATCTTCAAAGATATACCCTAGGAGAGGGAACGAACGGCTGAGAAATATATTCAAGTTTACAAAGACCCGCAGATCCGGGTGATATTGTCAGATTTTCTTGAAAATGAAGAAAAGGTTTGTGGAATGTAAAAAAAATAAAATATCAACGGAGCAGTCGTGCCAGTGAAAGTAATATAAACAGGTAAACAGGTAAACACCGTCTGGGAGATAGAAAGGGTTCCCTTTCGGAATCGTGGCGAGAAACTGAGGATTCAAGGTGAATTTTTTCGAGCAACGTAATCGGGACCGGATGCCCGGAAAAGTGGAAAAAAACAGGGCAGGCTGGCGCTGGCTAAACCAGGGATTAAAACATCGGATGTGTTTCGTACCCGTGAAGAGGGTTACTCAGAGCGGGTTTCTTTAAATCCTCACATACATTTACAGTCGTATGCAAATCTGCCCATATCCACACCGAGTCTGAAAGCTTCCTCGGACTTTGCCTCCGAATTAGTTTCGCTCTTTCCTTCGCCCTCGCTCTGGAGAAATCGAAATCCACCTCCATCCACCCCCATTCACCCTCTTATTTCATCTCGCCAAGATTTCGTTATCCGATTATCCGCGGGCGGTTTTCCAAGCTTGAAACAAAATAAGATGAGATCCAGAGTCCAGCGGCAGCACCAGATTGCACTTTTCCTGAACGATATTCAATGCGGTGGTTTTGGGCAATATTAAAGCCGCTTTTGGCTAAGCCCTGCTTACGTTTTCCCGCGTCTCTTCGATCCCCAGCTATGTTTTTTACGCGGTCACAACCGGTCCATGACCTTTGGCGATCGCCACCGGGAACCACCCCACGTCTGACCAAGTATTGGAAATTCTACTTGACTGACTGGCGAAAGATGACCGCCTAAACTTAGAGCCGAGGATATCCTGCGATAGAAATTCTAAGAGACTAATTTCAGCCAAGTTTTTCCCACGTTTAATTGACTTTTGTGTAAAGTATTGCCAAGAGATTCATACTTCTTTGTAAGCCTTGGGA
The DNA here is from genome assembly GCA_914767705.2 of Tenthredo notha. NCBI lineage: Eukaryota > Metazoa > Arthropoda > Insecta > Hymenoptera > Tenthredinidae > Tenthredo > Tenthredo notha. The sequence continues at coordinate 1,019,254 of OU611920.1, read as the reverse complement.
AAGGTACCCGGTGTAACTTCCGAGTGTTCAAACAATCCCTGTGGTAGACGGTACCTAGACGTATGAGCGAATCTGAGGTAAAGGAAAGGAGAGAGAGAGAGAGTGGTAAAGTGGCGGGAATTCCTAGGTAGCGATTCATTTGAAACTTGGCCGATCTAAGGGAAGTTGTAAAGTTGTAACTGACCTCAAAATACTTGGGCATATCCCGGATCTCTTGCCTTCCACTTCGCTGTCGCCAAGTATCTTCTATCTCCCCTAAGCTATTACACCCATCCCGAACGTATATTATATAGGAAACTACCCTTGTACCTAGGTAGGAAGTTTTCAAATAAATCGAGCCGGACATCCCTGCCGTTGTAATATTACTTCCAAAAGTTGAAGGTTTTTTTTTTTTTGTTCATATGATTTTTTTTCCGTTTCCAACCACCATCCCTTTTTGTATTGGTATAAGAGCCTTAACTATCCACTCGTCGCTGAGAAAAAAAAGCAGAAAACAATCGAGGAACGGCAACAACTTAGTTAATGACATACGCCCTCACCTCACACTCTCTCTCTCTCTCTCTCTCTTTCTTTCCCTTCTTCAGTTACCGGCAACATGTTGTTCGAGAAAACTTGTGTCCCTCTTTCCAGCCTCTACTGGGGTGCTCAACAACCCTTAGCTGTCGTTCCGTTTTTCACGAAGAAAAATTCATCAAGTACTCTTATTATTGCTATCACCACTATGTAATGTTTTCTATCTCTAGGGGTCTTGTAATATCACCAAAATGTAAATTTCAAGTAAAGAACATCAGGATATATATGTATATTATTATTTCAAGATCCTCGCTTCGTTGTGATTCAAGATGCAAAATGCAATCAAATAACGACGTGCCATATGCTATACGTGCAGTATATAATGTGCGACAATTTCATCGTAACGTGAGAGTAAAGAGAAAAGAAAAAAAAATGTGAAATGAAAAGTCACGTGAGGGTAGCTGAAAACCACCCCAGATAGGGAAAGAGAAAGAAAAAACAAAAAAGCACGAAGAAAAGAGAAGAAGAAAGAAAAAAAAAAAAAAGAATTACCAGACGGGAAGTTGAGCCGAGTGAATATTGCTGGTGACAGTTCGCTAATGTACCTACCTCTCGCCCGAGGTATAATTAAAAAATATACACACACAAAAGCAGCGGCCGCGGCCACGGCCACGACGCGGGGAATTATAAGCTGAGGAATTGTGTGAGTTTTAAAAGTGTCTAGCAAGCTATAGGGTGGAGGGTTTAGGGTGGAGGGATAGAAAGGCAAAAATATGAAATAAAGAAGGAGAAAAAGGGTTAAGGAAAGGGAGAAGGACGAGAAAAAGGGGTGGCTAGTCGACATTGTGACGTTTCACTTAACCCGCTGAAGTGGGAAGGAAAGAAATGAATGGAAATAGAATTAAAAAAGAGCTGCAGACGAGAGCAGAGCAGTAGTAGAGAATGCAGAGTTGAAAGCTGCTTTTCACCGTTGAACAAGTCTTCTCTCAAGTTGGGGGGATGAAAATCTAAACCCTTACGGAGACGGCCACGTGTATATATATATCTATATACATTTATATATAGTATATAGTATATAGTATATAGTATGTAGTATACAGGGTGGTCCATTTTAATTTACGCAGGCGAATATCTCGAAAACTAACAGTTATACAAGAAAAAGTTTCATACAAAACTTAAAGGGTTTCGAGGGGGAAAGATAATGTTGATATGTGTTGACTTGTGGACTTCGCCAATTCCGAGATTTCGCAAGTAACTTCCGATTTTAGATAGGGAACACATGTTTTGGTTGGGGGCAGCTGATAGCGAGATCAAAGACTCATTCAAATACGGAAGCAAAAAAAAATTAGAAAAAAAAAAAAATTTGCAAAACAAATGGAAAAAAAATTTTCGCGAATTTTTTCTTTCAAAAGATTGTTTACTTGTCCCTAGCCTTCGAACACATTAATTGTTTATCACTCTAGCTTAAAATATTTCTCGCCAATTTTGAAATTGGAAAGTTTGAATGTACCAGATTAGTAAAAAAAATTCGTAGATCAATAACACACAGCTTATTTCGGACTCAGGAGTGATAAACAATGAATGTGTTTGAAAGCTAGAGACAATAAACGATCTTTTGCAAAAAAAAAAAAATTCGCGAAATTTTTTTTTCCAATTTTTTTTGCAAATTTTTTTTTTTCCAATTTTTTTTGCTTCCGTATTTGAATGAGTCTTTGATCTCGCTATCAGCTGCCCCCAACCAAAACATGTGTTCCCTATCTAAAATCCGAAGTTACTTGCGAAATCTCGGAATTGGCGAAGTCCACAAGTCAACACATATCAACATTATCTTTCCCCCTCGAAACCCTTTAAGTTTTGTATGAAACTTTTTCTTTTATAACTGTTAGTTTTCGAGATATTCGCCTGCGTAAATTAAAATGGACCACCCTGTATACACATGACACGTAAGATATAAAAAGCTAGAGCTGGTTGGATTTCGAAAAATTGACAAGTTTCTTTGGTTTATTTTTTTGTCAAACGACCCGGGACGATCGTAGCGATAAATGAAAGCTATTAGCCAAGATTGGACGAGATTTCTTGCCGAAGAGACACACGTATCAAATGTGTGTATATATATATATATATATACGCGTTACTACAATCCCCCGTATTTATTGACCCCCGTTCCCTCCTACATAGTATATACCTACACCCCTATTCCACAACGCGTTTTATCTCCGGCTACGAATCTTTTCGCTGAAAGTTTTCCCTTGTTTTTACCTCGTACCAACAACTCGTTTTTATGAACGTTAACGAGCCACTCCCACGGTATCGTAAGTTATCTAATAGGGAATTCCTACAGATGTACGTACGCGTATAACGATGTCGTGCATAAACTACCGGAATTCTATGTATTCCCGCAAATATACCCACACATATTATATCTATATCTGGGGAGTTTGTCGAGTAGTTTTACCCCCGCGGAGTATAGTATCTCTATGTTTTATATGTATATTTATTGAATGCCCCGTGTATTAGGTACTACGTGGCAGTGGGATATCGATTCTGAGTTAGGTGAGAAATAAATCCCAGTAAATGGGAAAGGCAAGGTAACAATTAGAGCTCGAATGTTCAAGCGTAAAACTTCCCCAATAAACATTCAAATGGGTGAAATGAAAAAGAATAAAAAACTAAGGGTGGAGGAGAATAGGGGAAAGAAAAAGGAAAATGAAAAGGAAAAAGAAAAGGTCGTATGTCGTGAGTATGGTAGAAATTGTCTGGGTGCATAAATGTGGCCAAATTTCTGAGATACAAATAGCGGTTTAGTCTGAACCCAGGAAAAGAGCGTAAATCATGGTTACGAGTAAAATATCTAACCACTGGCTTACGCGGATCAAAGTTGCAATTTATGCTAGCTGGCTGGTCTGTTGGTGGCTCGAATCGTAAATTTAATTCGTAACTTTTCTGGACTCAGCTTCCAGACCACATAGCTACAGGCGTGGCCGGATCATAGTTGGAATTTATGTCAGCTATACTTCGGGTCTGTTGGTTCCCTGCGTCGTCGCCTGGAGTAGGAAGAGGAAAAGGAAGAGGTGGATGTGGAGGTGGAGGTGGAGGTGGAGGTAGAAACGGGTAGTTTAGTTGTGGAATAAAATAGGGGTCGGGGGAAAAAAGATAGAGTAAAAAGAGCTAAAGATAGAGCCTTGGAAACACCGGTAAAAGCAGCCCGGGAAAAGACACATTGCAGGAAAGAAGGAAAAATAAAAGCCTTGGCAATTGCCTGCGTAAATATCTGCCCGCTGTCTGCTTACTCTTAAACATATAGACCCGAACATATATATACCTACACTTTTCGCATATGTATAAAACAGCCAAGCTCATGTTTCGAACAAGCAGCTGTTCGCAGTGGAAGTCCGCGGGAACCCTGGGAGAGTAGAGATGAGAAATTCGAGGGAAATACGAAAAGTAAAAAACATAAATAAAACGCTAAACAAAAATATAGAACTACTCCCTGCTAACGTGCTGCTCTGGAGATATTAAAAATATGGTCGTGGTGGTAAAAAAACAAAAATCAACAAAAAGGGAGCAAAAAATGTAAGAATATTTTTTTTTTTTTTTTATTATTCAGCTGTGCGTTTAAATCAAAGAAATATCTGATTAAAAAGACACAAAAGAAAGGCCCGAGACAGATGAGGGACACGAACCTTTTGCTTAGGGCCTCTGGTGAATTTTTCGAAATGAAAAATCCGGCATATTTCATCTCTGAAATGTTTATTTTTCATTTTTCATACGGTTTTTTTCAATCTACACCTACGGATTGCCTCGCTGTGGTTTTTCACTCCGACGCTCTTCACCCAAGAGATAATTTTATATTTGATTAAATTACTTCGGAATTCTGTACTCGACTCTTTTTCCTTCAATACAGCCATGATAAAAGCTGTAATGAACGTTCGCGATAAGTAGGAAAATCTTTTTCTTCATTTTTCATTTTCTTATTAACCCTGACACGTGTCCATAGAGAAAATAGTTCAGGTTCAATTCTAATTGCTATTTCCTATGTAGAATATAATCTCGTCAATTTTTTAAGCTCGGAGAAATCCAGGGAATCGATCTCCTCTGACAGGCTCACCGGTAAGTGAGTGTCCTCACGAAAAGGCAACCCCTGAATTATATAACAGTGAATTTCGGCCCGTGTTTGCACTGAATTTGGAACGAAGAAGAATCAAAATTTTCAACATACACCTGATACGATTTCGAAACTTCCAGCATTTGAAATCCTGTGATAAAAATCTCGAAGGCAACTAGAACGAGGAAATAAAATCGAGTAGAAATATTGGCAACATAAGGCTAAGGGTTGAAACAATTTTCTATTCATTCGATGATACGGAGAGAAAAAGAGGCAGAGAATTTTTCGAGATCATTTCTAATCAGTCATAAAAAGAAAAACTAAGAATTTTCTCCGATATAGTATAAGACGATGAAAATCGCGATTATTTTTTTCTGAATAAACCCAGCCGGCTGAAATGGTAGGCAGAGGCTCGTGCATTAGCAAAGACAGCTTCGGTCGTGAGTTGTAGCTCTGGGTTGTGTTCAGTCTTCGTCTTTCATTTTGCTAAGGGCGCTAGGCAGGGGTTGCGCTGCGTGGGGCGTCAGAGCAAGGATACATCATATTTTGCAAAGACCCGCACAGCGATTTCTCATTGGCAGCAAGGCCCCGCGTATCGTAAGACAGGCGATATGTTTTTGCAAGGACGAAGCACTCCGATGTAGCCTTGGTGAGCTAGCGGCATGGTGTTTTCCATTTTTTTTCTTCTTCTTCTTCTTCTCCCTGTTTCTTTTTTCCACCCCTTTCTTACTTCCCGAATCTCCCTTGGTTTAGTTTATACACCAACGTATAGCCAGAAAATTTATCCTCGGTTCTATTCAACAAGGAGAAAAACTAGATATCCGCGTACTACCGATCTGTGAGAATTTAACGGCCGCCCCTATAGCTGCTCTTACTACTGTTTTAGAAAGATATCATTTTCACCCCGCTGTCTAACACCGGACAAAGTGAAACCTATTTTAAACTTCCAAGGAAGTATTTTATCCTTTCGCTAAGGGCGTTTTATAAGTGTGATTTTCCATACAACACATAAATTTTCAGCTTTTTTTTTCTTTCCTTTTCGTCTTTTCTTTCGCTGTTGAAAAGTGGATGTCGTACATCGCCGTTACTCAAATTTCTACTGCGTCTTTACAAAGGAATATATTCAGCTTTACCGTGTCTGGTGCCTATCAAATTATTCCTATCTATCATAATAGTCGAGCTTGAATTATCCTCGAGCACGATCAGAGGCTCTCTGCGCTTCTTCTGGTATAGAATTTTGATCATCAGGTATCGGTACCTAGACATAAACGTTGTGTACGATTGATACTAAGATTCGAATCGGCATCTCTGTCCGGGACGATCAAAGTCTCGGAAGACTTAGATAAAACCTGGGGTGGTTTGCAAGGGATGACTGTTTATTTCACTAAGTTAATATCGCCGTAATTATAAAGTTTAAAATATCCTAAGAGAAGTGAATTGAATCCGGCTTTGAACACCGTCCAGTAAATGTCAACCAAGTAGCTAATCTACTTATCAGACCGAGGGTAGAGGGAAGAATTCGACCCTCCCTTGAACATGTAGACACCTATATCTCGAGGCGTTGACAGGAATACTCATATCGCCTAATTCACCGATGATTTATGCCAGTCGTGAAACACCAGTGTTCAATCTTCACCTGTCAAATTCATTCGACAGGCTTTGCGGTGGTGAAAAAAGGGCTTATTCAGGGTACGTGACGCCTGTGAGAACGTGACGTAAGCCCAAGTCTAAGAACAAGAGATTTCCGGAGCGAAATTCTCTCTCTCTCTCTCTCTGTTATAGTTGACTGAGACGAAAAGTGACACGATCAGATACAGATAGAATTTGATTGCAAAAATAGTATATAAAAAATGGAGGGTATATTTTAAGGGCATAGTAGAAGTAGGGTAGGTATATCAAATATTTATTCTATTCTCTTAGTTGGATTCCTCTTTCTGTAGGTATTGTAAGCTTTGCAAACTCCCGGGTTTTAGGCAAAGCCTGGACGACCCTTAGGCCCTTTGCTCTTAACTCGGTAAAGTTTAGAAGTGATACATTGCTAAGTTGAAATTTGTTTCCCACGAGCGCACGGGGGTGTAATTAGCATATATATGTATGCCTCGTGGGTCATACATTCAAGACGAATAAGGAACCCTAACTCGGGATATACTTGAACCCCGGGATTCTAGACTCTCGCACACTTGTCGGGGTTCGAGCTTCTTAAAAGTTTCTTTGTCCGTTGTGGGTGGAAGGCATGGGTTAGAAGAGGGAGGCTTAGTTGCAAGGGAGTTCGTTGTTGAAAAAAACCAGAAACCCATACCATCCCGCATTTCACGAATGTCCTACAAATTTTATGGCAATTTTATTCTTTTGTCGCGACACGGCTAGGGAGTAGGGTAAGAAGAGTAGAGTTGAGTCGAGAGTTGAGTTCAGTTGAGTTCAGTTGAGTTGAGTAGAGCGAGAAGTGAAGAGAAGAGAAGAGAAGAGAACGGAACCAAATAGAAGAGAAGAGAGGGAGAGGAATATAGAAGGCGTGGGGGTAGTTTCGAGTTCTTCCCCCTCCCCCCGACCCCCTGCGATCGTGCGACAACTCGCTCAGCGAACTCGAAGCAGAGTTTTATTTTTCACGAAGCTTTACCTATTTTTCCAACCTTTTCAAATGGAGCTAGTCTCAAGAGTAGCTCCTAGTGCCAATTATGTTGAATTTTTCACCCTCGAGAACTCTTTAGCTGAATTCTATACGGCCTGCAGAGTTGCAATTAGATTTGTATATTTGTGCCTGTAGTCACCCAGCGTAAACCTATTTTCTCGCTTCCGTTAACCCTGTTGCAGTTTAGGTATACCGCCACCTTTTGTGCCTTCGTGTACAATAGGTATAAACGCATTACGCAGATATCTGTACGAAGATTTTGTTTATTCGTAAAAGTTTAAATCGCAATATTGCCGTAAAGAGTATAATACCTACTTTGCGAAAAGTTGCGTGAGTTTTCCTTCTGTTGCGGACGGAAAGAAATCGTGTGGATCGCGTGGATCTACAGGGGGGGGGGGAGGAGGGTGAAAACCACTCGGACAAACATAAGTTTCGAGGAGTGGTATTAAGTTTATTTTTAACATTCATCCATCCATCCGAAAAGAGGAAAATACAAAGTTCTTTCGTACTTTGAAAACAAGATTTCACTCGGTGAAAGAAATACCGTGGAATCTGTTAATTTTAAAACCGCAAAAATCATTTTACAGACGATTAAAATTTTGAACAAAGCTCAAGGAACTTTCACGGGGTTGTTGTAAGGTGTAAAAAAAATATTTTTAGGAAAATCACCAGCTGGCAAATAGAAAATCATCAGAGCTTGAATTTTCCTAGTAGACAGAATGAACGAGGATTCCGCAGATGCATCTTTCGTTGGTATCTTGACTGTAGCTGACTCTAGCGTTATCACGAAGGTAATTAGACTCAGTTATTTCAAAGAGCTTTTACCTTCCTTCTTCGGATGGAAAGATTCATCCCAGCTTGCTTCTTCGACTTGAAAGAGAATCAAAAAAATGAAAGAAACGGAAAAAAACACGCAAAAAAGAAAAAAAAAACAGGAGGAAAAAAAAAATTTATACGAGACGTCGTCGTCTGATTCCTTAATTTTGCTGACAAGCGTCGAAAACCAAGAGTCTCGAGGAGAGTTCGAAACGCGAAGGCAAAGTTCATTGTTCGAATTTGTAACGGAAGTTAGAAACGGCAACTCGGTCGCCTGCGACAATTGCTTTGGCACCGAGGACACAAAGGGGTCTCTAAAGCTCCAATTGCAATCGCAATTGCAATCACTGTACCGCGTGACGCGTCCAGGATGTGCACACAGTATTACGAGGATGCAGTACATATAGAAATGTGAAAAAAATAAATAAATAAATAAATAAAAACGAAGAAGAAGAAGAAATTCTATGAATCATTTTTCAACTGAGGCTTCACTTCATTTGCCAACGAAGTATCTACTTGCTCCTGTATTTTCTTTCTTTCACTTCTTCGCCCTTATTTCCCACCCTTTGCAGTATCAGCCTCTAGCCCTTGGCCCTCCGGAAGTCCGCGAAATAACCCAGTGTATTTCCCATAGAAGGTTTTGGTTCAATTTTTCATTTTTATGCATAGAATTTTTTATACCACACGTCCTGCACGCTTAAACCCCCCAAAAATATAATACCTTTGCGAACCGCGAAAACCGGACGTAGCCGAGTTTGAATTTCGAGTCACTTCCTGCTCGAAATCCTGTCCTAGTTTTATACCGGTGATATACTGCGGTTAAAGAGTACCGGATGAGGTCAAGGCTCGATCATAATTGGCTAACTTTAATTTACCCACATTTATCTGTTCAAGTCACCAAATTTCTTTTTCTGTCTAGTCTCATAATGAACGAAAAATAATGTTAAACAGTTGATTTAAACGGGCATTAAAAATAATTAATTACCACTCGTCGTAGACTTTAGATTCCCTATCGAATGTTTAATTGCTCTGAATTAATACCAACGATTTTTGATCAACGAAATAAATAACATATATATATATATATATACGTCAATTGGTTATTTGGAATCGAACGAAGCCTAGCGAATGGAAAATACTCGAATCGGGTGAAACGAATTGGATTAATTACCCGATAAATTCAGCTCCAGATTTTAATCATCTCTAATTTTGCGCAATTATTTTCACGCTCTTTATAGGTACTCCGAAATTCCAAACATCCGCGACTTTTTCAGCATAGCCACATAGCTTTTCCGTACCAGTCCTAGTCGGGGTGCCTACATCGTCGATACTCAATCCCGGTAAATATGCAAATATATCTATATACATATCGGTACACGTACTCAGTATAAGGGATGTTGAACCTTGTATATAGACTAGGGCGAGAAGGAGGCGTGGCGTGTCGTCTACTGACGTAATTATTGATTTTGTAGAGACCCGCGAGTCCTCAACCGGAACTGAGATCCCTGTAGAAGAATACTTTTCCCTTATTCCAGGTTTCTTCGCCCTCCCTTGGCTCCCCCCTTAGCCTTCCTATACAACCGCAATAATAGTCTCATCCTCTTCTTTTCAAAAGGGTCAACAAATTTGCATCTTGGCAAAACGCGTATCGAAACAGGTCAATGGGGTCAGTCGTTCGCAATGTTAGAACCACTCCGAAGTAATAGGAGCAGTAAATAAGTTTCATATTTTTGGATCGTGAAACTATGTAATCATTACGTTTTTTTTTTTTTTTTTCTACATCAAACGATTGAAGGGATGAAAGGACGTAATTCTGACTGGTAAAATTACTCGAACAAACCGTTTTACAATTTCTAGGGGCTTAACTAGTGTATATCAGATTCTGAGCACGCGCCCGTTATGTTCTGGCTATACCAACCGTTTTGCCTATTTTAGTCTATTTGTAGTCCGTGTCGTAAGCGTAAAAGAAAAAGGTTGAAAATTACGCGGGGACGGCCGAATAACCCCTCGGGGCACGGACGTCTACGTCATATAATTTTACGTGCCTCAAGCACAAATTAAACTCGCATTTTCCTACAACCGAAGGCACGGAGTGTAGGGTGGAAAGAGAAAGAGAAAAAGAAATATAAAGGAGGGAAGGATATTTTACGCGAATATATTCCGATGATCTATAACGTTGGAAAATTAATTTTCGCCGATTCTTAACTCTCGTATTTTCCGCCCCATCAATTCGACGATTTTAAATTAATTTTGTTATACATCGTCGGCTGAAATTTTTACAAAAAATAATTTCGCAAGGGTGAAATGAAGACAAGAGTGTGAAAATTGACAAACTCTTGCTAATCATTAGCGAAAACGAGAAAGATGATGATGATTGGATTCCGTTGTCGATGTAAATATCATGTTAATAAAAGGAGTTTATTTATTTATCTCAAGTTTCGTCCCTGTAAAGGAGCGAACATCAAATCCCATGAGAGCTAAGGGAGAAGAATGCCGCAGGGTGAGAGTAATTGGATAAATTGGAGTAAAACTGGACGACGACGCGAAGCGACGTGAGCGTTTAAAATACTGAAACTGAATTACAACTCGAGTCATGTAGAAAAAAAAAAAAAGAAGAAAAATTTCCCTCTTTGCATAAAAAGTCAGAGCTACATATATATATATATATATATATATATATATATCTATCTAGTAATTACATGTTGCTCCTTATGGACCGTTACAAGCTGTAAATCTATTTTCAGGGACTTAGAAATCGAGTAGAAAAACCTTATCCCTCATCGGGTCACCGCATTTCGTCCGTAGTAGTAAGGGTGCATTAAGATGATTGAATTAAGAAAAAAGAAAATAAGAATAAATAAAAAATAGAATAAAAAGAAATGAAGAAAGTCGAGACTTTGATTAAAACATAATATCATTTGATTGAGTAATAATCTGCACATATTTCTATAGATGTATACACGTATGTCTTACGTATAGAATAAATTCGTAGTAAAACCCAGGAGGGTAGAAAGTATAATATTAAACAAGCTAGGAGGTAACACGTTGCCGATAAGCCGATAACAGAACGAGTGAAATCATTCTGCCTTATGCTTCTATACTATACCAATACGATAATAGTATTGATAATAATAATGAAAATATTAATATTGACAATGGCAATAATACCTATAGTAATGCAGTTTGCTTCTGTTCAAGAAGGGATTTCAGATTCATATATATAGGTATATATGTATAAGTGCACGTTTCGCTGCAGGGTACGTACGTATAAGCTCTTACTGCATAGAAATAATGAGCCAGAAATTATTTAAACAAATGTCTGTTATTATCGGTAAAGTTTTGAAAATCTCATTCCCATTTCTAACACCGAGTCTATGTATTGTATGTATTATACGTGGGTATAAGTACCTGTACCTATACGACTGTAACAAGTTTGTACAGAATGTTAGGTCTCGGTGCAGTAGCTGGTTGGAATGGTTTGTAGAATCTATTTGAATATATTATAACTTTCTACGTAGTATTCCGTGTGTATACATATCATTCACACTCGCGTATAAGCGTTTCGAACTGTGGCAGATTTTCGATTTAATATTAGATCGAGATTTTGGATGAAAAATAAACTGGAAAGATCGAAGATGGAATAGCGATCGAGATATTTGATTCTCTTCAATTCTAATGTAAGTAAGATGCGAATTGGAGTCTTGAGTATGAGATAATCGATGCGATTGAAATGATGAATATTTTATACGCATTTCGCATGATTTTTACTTTTTCTTTAGAACGATTTTTGGTCAGTCATGATATTTACTTGAAAAATTCATTCCCAGCAACTATGAAACCCGAACGAATAACCACCGGAAACGCCATTATTTATTTCCTTATACTGCAGGGGATGAAAAGTGGGAGAATTATTCAAATCATTCGATTCATGAATCCGGCCAATATTTCATTCCTATGAAACGTGGCTACATGCTGGGGTAGCTAGCTAGGTGAGATGAATTTTTCTTAATTCTTGTCTGGCTTTGACTTGGGCGAATAATAAAAAAAAAAAACTCATCTCTTTCTCAACCATTCAATGATTTATTTCTATATGCAGGATCGCATTTGAAACGATAGAAGACACGTATTTCATTTTTATTTCCTCCTCCCTTACATTTCCTATTATTGCCATACTATCTTTTCCCTATCGTCTCGTCCTTCTATTCAACCCTACGTCTTTTCAGGGTAATGTTTTCTCTCTCTTTTGCAGCAAACTGCAGCATGTCATATTGATAACAGCCATCGATCCGTGAATTGACAAATTGGCAGATCGGTTAACTCGCATAAGTAATAAGTGTAATTTTTTTTCCCAACGAGAATCTCTCATATCTAATCTCCGTTTTATTCAGTTCGAGCATAAAAGATGGGCGAAAATTAAGTCGTAAAAGCAATATACAAGTGCTGTTACGCGTCACTAAATAAAAAACTCCCTTTTTTTCATCCCCTACCCAACCCTCGCCAGATTATTGATGCAGACTCGTACTGTACCTATCTGCCGCAAGTAACTTCCGCCTCTGAGTTACAAAATAAACTTCATAATGAAGTTGAATACTTTATAATCTCCACCGTCGAGAGATTGTAGCTCTCCGCGTGCATTTACTTCGACGAGTGCCTCGCGAAAACTTAGTCAAAAGTGGCGAATCCAATACCTCTGATAAAACGTGTATAATCTAGGAGTATTCGTACCGATTCGCAATCAGCTTACATCACTAATTTAATAATTAGTTCTTCAAAAAATTTATTCGTTTACTTTTATAACGAAAGAAAAAAAGAGAAAGAAAAATCCTATTAATTTAAATAAAGTAAAATTGTGCCGCAGGTTTACCTAATTAAACGAAATTAACCGTGGGAAAATATTCTGCAGTGGATTTCTTTTCATTGCCTAATAACTTCTACCTATATATATGTATATACATATATATATACTCTAACGGTTGCGTTTTAAAAGGAAGAAAATTTGCGGAAAAAATTTGATGAAAAAAAAAAATATATTCACTCTACAGAGAGATAAAGAGATATACCAGGGAAGATCTACTCTGCGACTACGTCTGTATAATCGTGATTTTTCTTTCGCACCAGGACCGCGACCATTCAAGTTGACAAAGTTTTTTCATTTCCCCTTTTTAAGAGGGACAACGGTTGATAACTGCAGGATGGAAGAGACCAAGGCTCTTCGCGGGGGGTCTGGGTGTTGGGAAAATTGCCAATTTCTAAATATAAATACAATTAAGGTGAACCAGCAAAGAATACTTCGTTATACAATAACGCGTTAACTAGTACACAGCCCTGCAGTGGCATAACGGCGCGGTTGGGTTCTTTAGCGTTGACGTAAGTCATGACGAAACCCACCGTTAACGGATTGTGTTTCTAAGGTAGAAACGAGAAACGACCCACAGGGATCAGTAAATATCGTTGAAACGTTATCTGGTTTAAACTGCGCTGACGTTTACCCGGATTAAGACGGGAGATATAATTAGATTAATTTGTATCATGACTTCGTCCTGTTTGCTGTTGAGTTTAGTCTCATTTCTTCCCGACTCTTTGATCCTTTGAATAGATTTTTTGATACCGGATAAAATGATGACTAGAATAATGAACTTATTTATTAAAATACTGAAACGAGCTTTTTCGCCTCGCGTTGTATAGATATATTTACAAAGCTTATCGTGACGCTCGATAAACTCGGTGAAAGAGATTTACTCTCTGTACACGCCCAGGAGTAATTGCACGTTTACTTTCGACCAGAACTAGGAATACAAATTGTGGGGATTTCAGGAGTCAGTTGAAATGGGTAAATGCTCCGAAGTGAACGGCAGCTGGCAACGCGTTGATTAAATCGAAACCGTCGCGTCGCGTCGCGTCGACTTGACGTCGGTACTCTCTCGGTACGTATACAATTCCGTTAAGTAAGTGAAAAAGGGTAAAATCGTTGAATTTCTAGATTTTTTCTATTCTTTTTTTTTTATTCTTTCATAGTAAGTAGAACTAAAATCGCTGAGAGTGGTATTAATCTTCGGTACCAATAGCTGCACCTGCATATTAATTTTCCAATTTACTTGAACTTTTCAGATTACTTACCCCTCTCCCTCTCTCTCTCTCTCTTTCTCTTTTTCTCTATTTCTCTATTTATCTTCATATAGGTAGGTATAATATTGTTCAGCACTAAATGGTGCTGCAAGACTGCACCTCTAGTTCCTAATTATAGGTTGAAATCGGAGCACAGAGTTCTGAAAATGAACAAGCTTCGAAAGTTCTCTACCATTATGTAATAGGTGTCCCAGTTTCAGGAGCAACTTTATCCCTCGGTAAATGGTGCCGACCAAACTCCACCGGGACTGGGAAAGTCCTGGGTTATTATACCCACGCTCGTATTATTACCCAATTAACAACATCGACGTTGGACGATAGTCAATATTATACCGCATTAATACTCTACAGATATAATATTTTTTATTATATCCTCGAAACGTATGTGTGTTTATTTTTTTCCATATATAGGTATGTATAATAAATGATAAATTGGCACGAATGTATAGCGAAAATTTTTAAACGCTCGAATTACACTTCCCGGTACATGACAGTGACCATTTCCCATATTACGGTATTCCACGTTTAGTTACGGGACAGGTATCCGGTTATAAATAACGTCTGTACTTTCGATGTTTGATCTACCGTAATACGAGTCTATATACGCATGTGTGTACCTGTATATGAATTTCGTGTCAATTTCATAGTACATATTTTTGAAAGGTATAGGTATATATCTATATAGAAATTTTGTTGACGATGTTAGCGCCCGGATAAATTCGAATCGAATTTACCACCGCATCCCATCAGTCAATTCTTTCCAATTTTCACTCTCTCTCTCTCTATCTCGCTCTGAACGCTTTCGCCCCGATCATGTTTTACGCGGTTTAAAATTCATGAAAAGACTCTAATTATTCAGTGGTGAATATATTCTACCCGGTCAAACACGACGACGTAGCGACACTACGGTATTCCATGACTGTGTATGAATGCTTCAGACCGAGGTAAGCCTCGTTGAATAGACGTCAGTAATTCAGGCTCCCCCGCAACTGGTAGGAAGAGATTTGAACGGCATATTTTCAGGGTAAACAAAAAAGAAGAGATTTTCATCCCCAACGGGGTCATTTGTTAATTATAGACGAAAGAAATTTAACGAATAATTATAATCGAGTGAGATTGATGAAAAATCAAATCAATTTAACACCCTAAATTTTCGTCAGTTTAATTTTGTTTCAGTGTTTTTTACCTCGGTTTGTTCAAAGCCTCCACTACCTGTGGAGTGGCGACTGTGTCGACTCCTCACGCGTTTGTAATTACTGCTCACAGAATTTCTCCATAAAGAGCGTCATCAGGGCTCTTTAGATATTTTAAATTGAATTCAGCGATGAGAATAAAAGATTGTTGCCGAGGAGTATCCTTCCTCCTCCTCCTCCCTCCCTCTCCCGCCCTCAATGCAATTCACGGGGGTAGTGTTATAAATTTGAATTAGTATAGGATATAAGGCGTTGAAATTCTTCCAACGTACCGCATCGCGTCCCTGTGGTATATATATACGGTATAGTCGTCGGCGGTACCAAGTTTACGAGACATTTCGAACAATCGAGACAAATTAATTCGCAATTAGGAAATCGTCGTTTTGATTAATTGCCACGAATTATGAGCCCCGGCAGAGTCGAGAGCGTCCAATTAAAACGAAGTGCTTATTACCCGTGCTCAATACGAATATACGATAAAATAAAGGCCCCCATAATCGCGTAGGGAATTTAAATTCCAAAAAGAATATACAGGATCATTTTATGCATTATGGGTGTACATTTGCGATTTTTTATCTAGTCTTAGCCGCGTGAGAAAATTAAAAATTTAAGAACGTGCTGCACCCACAGTCGAACATTTGTAATGCAAATAAAGCTCCAAGTCTGACTAATACTTGCCGTCTCTACTCGCCGAGTTATCAGCTCGGCACTTAGTTAGGCGCGTCTTCTTTAACTGCCTATTTGATAGCCTCATAAAGATATTCCGAGAAATTAATGACTCAGTCATTAACCGCAAGGTTCTCGAAGTCTCCGAACAAATTTCATGGCTGAATAAATTGATCTAGTCGATTCCCCTTAGCTAATTTCATTTCGCGATAGTCGATCGTCTGCTACGGTATAATAATGCCTATCGATATCGAACGAAATTTACTATTTTTTTTTTCTTCTTGTTCTTCTTTTTATTCATTCATTACTTTTTTTTTTCTTCACGTCAGACACTCCGGATATTTCATACTATTTTTTCTCGGTGTTTCAACCAGTTAACCGGCTTTTCTCACATTTGAGAATCTCAGGGCGAGAATTTGTCAGGAAAAATTCAAGGAATTCCAATATCGGAGATGAACTGTGCGCCGCTGCTGCTGATGCAGCTGCTGCTGCTGCTGCTACCACCTTCTCTTCTTCTTATTGTTTCGTTTCAGTCTTTTAGCTACACGTAGTTAGGTATACAAATTCTCTATGTATTTATCTCGATATCACATACCACGAAGAGGAAGAGTCTTTTCTTTTTCTCTTTTGAACGGTTCAAATTTCTGATGCAATTACTACGTGCAACTTTGATGACTGATTGCTAAAGCGTGAAAATCTGTGCCTAGTCTCATAAAATCGTCTAATGAATCCGAGAGGACTTTAAATCTGCGATAAATAATTTCTAAGCTGAATGGCTATACCCGAAAAAAATTCTAACTGCAGTCGTGGTCGACATATCGGAGTATGGGATTTGGCTAGAGGTAGTCCAGGGTGCCGGAGGTTAAGCCAGAGAGCTTGCCCCGGGTCTGCGGGTATACGAAGTATAGTATCGTGGGATAGAGCGACCGATTTCGTCGATAGTATAACGCTAAGTGATTCCTCGAAACGTTAAGTTTCGTTGGTAGGTTCAGGTAAAAGTATTGGCCAACCGAGCCAGTAAGCGAGGGTAGGGTCATTAGCCGAAACTTCTAAGCTGTTTAGCTGTGATAGGGTTAGCCCGAGGCTAGGACCCTCCGTTCCACGTATCTTTACCCGTCTCTCTGCCAAAATTCGAACCAACATTCGATTAACCGAGTTCGAGAAGCACGAGGACAGAATAAATTAGTCCGTTTCGGTGCGGGTCTGAATGATGGAGATGCATATTAGGGTTTTGCCGAAAATAAGAGAAAGAGAAAGAGAAAGAAAAAGAAAAATAAGAAGATAACGAAGAAAGAAAAACTACATTTTCCTTCTCTATTTTCAGTGTTTTATTAAATTTTTCACCGGGGAGTCCCACGTACTACTGACCCTTCATTTTCCCTCGAGTCCATAGTGACACCAGCTCGCGTGATGCACGGTTAATATCTGAAATCGCTGGGTCAGGGCGACCAGCCGACACTAATAAATTACCGTCGATATATCAAGAGCTCTCGCGCCTACGCCCGATTGGTCATTTCGATCGGTCGGGGTCCCGTTATATTTTCCCAATATATATCTATACGTATGTGTGTGTATGTATGTATGTAGGGATGATTTCGATAGATAGAATAGAGAGGATTGCAGAGAGTGTTCATATGGCTATGAGTATAATACGAGTGACCTACGTCAGAGAATTTTCATTTCCCATGATTTTCTGAAGAGTCAGTCCCCCGTCACTGGACTCAGTCACTAACTCACGTGTTTGCGAACGGAAGGTAGGTAGAGGTGGATTACTGGCTGTCCCGGACCTCGCCATACGTGCCAGAGCCACGAAAATGATTTCCCAGTGGAATTTAAGCACGGTAAAATAACTGGCCTCCAAATTTATGGCGTAACTAGGACGTTGATATATCCAAAATTATTATCAGAGAAATCATTGTCGCGGTTGAAAGGGTCGCGAGTCAAGCTATATGCCTCGATTACTGTCGATCAAAAATTACAAAATAGGTTTACATGTCTGAACAGAAAATAGCCGATATATCGATATGCCCACCGATGGTGGAATATGGAGCAACGCTACGCGAGAGTCTTGAAAATCTTTGAGCCGATAGGTAGTACGTACGTACATACACCTCAAGTAAGGGATGAGGGTGCGGAAAATTCGCGGGCGATAAAACTCGTCTTCTCCTATTAACGGACATACTTCTGGCTCAGAGAAACGCGAGGAAAAGCGAAGAATAAGAATAAGAATAAAAAGAATAACGAGAAGCGTGGGTCCCGCGAACCTCTCAATCGACGTGGCTGCTGTCAAGTTACGTGGAAATTTCAAGTGCTATTCCAAGGACACCCTTTGGGTGATTACTCACGGAACGCCTTGCCGAGTAGGAGTAGGTTGGTACGGTATCGTTGGAGAGTTCACGCTCGACTGCCCTTTGTGCTCAGCGACCTCCTCGCGATTTGGAGGCCCGGTACCTACCAATACCGATATTTTAGCCGAAGGACTCTCCAAGGCTCGCTATTGATCAGGGGTACGATAACCAGCCGCTAGGTCCTTTATCGGTGTTAGTATATCACGGTGACAAAAGTTTTACCAGTTTTGTTCAAATTTCTCCTATATATATGTATATATATACCTTTCGCGGAATTACAACGTCATTGCTACCCCTCTGAGACTCCATTGGGAATTTTATACTCAGGCAAGGAGTAACTGTATATTACGAAATGGCTAATGTTTACTCCACAAATATTTGAACCACTTGTCAAATGTTACTTTTCGATAATCACCCCACAACTGATGCAAACATACCCTTATTACTTTGTCCATAGATATTTTCGGTTCGTAGATTCAATATGCCTATGCAAGGTACGAATTCTCCCTTATTGCTGTATCAAATCAAATTGCAATTTTGAAAAAAGTTCTTCTGACACAATTCTCTTTGTCGAACGTGAAAAGTTTTTTCGAAAATTCGACGTCGTGCTGATGATTCAATTTTTTTCTTTTTTTTTTTTGCTTCTGAGCTTTTTTCGTACAGACTTCACCACCCCTGGATTTTACGGAAAGTTGAGGCAGCTATACTATGCTGACTTTTGAATAAAAAGTGAATCTTGTCCACTTTGAATTCCGGCTTGAGAACCGTGGCTGCCTTTATCGTGATACCCCAAGAGCTACTGGTTAGGTATGGGCGAACGATTCCAATTCCTCAGACTAGGAAGCCACATACTACTTCAAGCCACCCTTGTTGGCTTTTTAATATTTCTCTATTCGACTTTTCGAATTTATGGATTATATGAAAATTCGATCAAGGGTTAAGTTGTCTTTCAGGTGAATCCGGAGAGGCATTGAACCTCATAGACAGTTCTACACAATTGATTGATCGACGTCTACTACATTGGGAGTCGATTTTTTTTTTTTTTTTTTTTAGAATTCCACTTCCTGAAGATATCCTCTTCCTATCGGATTATAGACAGTTTTCTACGAAGCGTGGGGCAAAGTAGCGAAACATTTTAGCCGGTTATATGCAGTTTGAACGTTTGCCAAAAAATATGAAAAATTCTCTGGCCTTTGGCCAGACGGCGGTGATTTCGGCGTCGCACACGTAGAGCCGACTGGGATATAGGTGGGATCGAGGAACCGAATAATGCTGCTTTATTGTTCGGGCTACCCAGTATAATATATACCCACCCTGCACGCATTGAAATGGAGAAGAAAAAAAAAAAATGGGTATCCAAGGAACGGTCGTGGTGATATTTTCATATGAGTGAAGACGATCCCGTGGCCTCTTTTGAAAAATATATTTCAAATAAATCGGGTCATGGAAATCACGTGTATTCGCTTCTCTCTTGATTCATCCCATACCCATTGCTATTTGATTTGAACAAATATAGAAGGGCTGCGGGTTTTGGGTTCTGGGCTCTGGGCTCTGGGCTTTGGGCTCTGGGCTCTGGGCACTATTACAAAGTTCGTTAGCGTACGAAATACTAGGGTGAATTGAAGCAATCGTTTCAAAGTAACTCGTGCGAGATAATAAATAACGACCACTTAGAGGGTTGAATAGTCAATAATGGAATCTCTCTGTTTCTGTCGAACTGCCAATACACCGATACCCCGCAACACATCATCAAGCTTTCCAACTCTCCTCTATTCATATAGACTCGATTCGACAAAATTTATTCCAGGATTTCCGATACCACGCGCCCCCAATTTCTCAGCTTATACAGATCAAGGGTATTTGGAAAAAGATACAACATACATTCTGTGGTCTTTCGTTTTCGTTTTACTTTCTATATTTTTCTTCAGAAACTAGATTCTGTAGGTAAAATACTTGATCATAACTATTTGATAAGAATACGATTAAGAAAAAGTCTCCGAAGATCATCTGAGCTTAATTATTTCGGAAAATGGAAAAGATCGATCGGCTTGAGCCGCACCGCGAAGGTCCGCTGTCAGGCTAAAGGATCTGTTTTGCGCGGTGACCTGGCCTGCCGCGATATTTCAGCATATTTTGCACACGCAGCGTGCAGAACAGGGTGGTAGTGGTGTAGGTATGAACGTAGGTATAAGGGTACAAGATCGGTTGGGTAGGAGGATGAAAGCGGTCTCTTTTATGTCCGCGTCCATGAGGACGAACCCGGGCGAGGAATAAAAGACAATTTTACGAGAGTTTTTATTCCCTCCTCTTTGCATAAAGATCGCTTGCGATACCGTGTCGTATTTCCTCACGAATCCTGAGTCCTACGTCTTCTCTTCTCTTATTTTCTCTTCGTACTATTCCCCCGTTGTACAGTACCATGCCCCGTTATCCCGTTATCCCGTTATTCCGTTATCCCACTGTGTACCCTTTTTCTCAACCCTTTGACGAAACTACTATACCGGTCACCTGAGTAGCCTCAAAAATAGCACAAAGTAAGCCGAGTTCAAATGCGATTCACTTATTCCATGACACGATTATTACCTGTTACCTAAAACCTATGAAAAATCTTGTATGGGTAGCAAAGAAAGGGAAGACCCGAAAGACTACGTTCGAAATGAGGAATGTAATGCGAAGAGGAAATTAGGCTGCATTTGATACACGAAAGGGGACGATGATCATTTTCCGGTGATATATATCGCGAGCTTTTTATGGTGTAGGAAATGATGAAGTGACGTTTTTGCGGAACGTGTACCGCCGCTGTAAGAAGGAGAAGAATAAGAAGCTGTAAGGAATAGAGAGGGTAGTCGTTTATCTTTATAAAATTATGCTCTTCCGAGAGACGTGCGAGAATAAGCGCATGCGGAGGGATAAGATTTCAAAAAAGGAATCTGTCCACGAAAATTTATAACCTTTAGTGGTGATGGTGGTGGTGGTGGTGGTGGAGAAGCGTTCCCTAAGGACAGTTGATACCAACCGGTGACGTTTTTATGCTATTTGTTAATTCTGGATAAAAAAAATTTTCCCGACTTCACCCATAAATTTCTGGCCAAACCTGGTTGAGTTAGAAATTCATAGCAGACGTAAAAAATGTTTATTTATAAATTAAACGCTTTGCAAGTGGAGCACCTACCTACCTACTGCCCTCGCCCACTCAAATAAGCTGCGAAATAGAGAAACGAAGAAGAGAGTTCGCTATATGTAGATTTTTTCTTTTTTTTTCTTTTTTACCCCACCAGGAAAAGAGCGTACAGCAACTAAATGCAAATGAAACGGTTTTCACCCTGCTTTACCCAGTTTGACCCTTTTTTTTTTTTGTATCCCTCTTGTTTTTTGGTTTCTTTTTTTTTTTTACTTCTTTTCCCTACTGTCTAGCCTCGAGCAAGTCATAGCGAAGGAACTATTCCTTCGTCAGCTGTTTAACTTTAAAACGTCAACCGTTTACCTGAATTTAAGTAATTAACAAAAGCTGTTAAACCGCAACTGAGAGAAGAGCGTTTCAAATGTTTCAGGGGACTCCAGCTGCGTATGTCTCGGTACGAAAAAGCTTGAAACAAGGATCGGGGCAGGGTTGCTTAAATTTTATTGTTTTTAATTCTACGTGTTGAACTGAGGTCGGGGGTGGTAAGATATCTTTTCATTTCAACTTGCGCGAGTATTATACGATATAAGTCTTTCACTATCTCGCCTGCTGTTGGGGATCGTCCAGGTCACGTGATAAGGAAGAACTTTATTTGAACAAGAAATCAGAGACGTAGCAACAACCGAAGAGGATCAGGATCAGGATCAGGAAAGAAAGAATCAAAGAGAGAAAATTCCTGGGAAAAAAAAAAAAAATCCTCCTCTTCTCCTCCTCGGTTCTTTCTTTCTCCATTCGTATAAGGCTTTGTATTTCTGCTTCCTTTCGCTGCTTTCTTTGGCAGTACAAGATTTGGTAGACAGGACTTTTCCCATCTCCTTTACACCAGAGCACGAATTGGCGGTCCCGCGGTTGGCAGCTGAACGCAAACTTTCTTAGAACGCAACAGTGTCGTATAAGGAAAAAGAGCTACTATATTTATGCCCTACGTGCAGAGGATTTTTCCAGGGGACATTTTTCGCCGCTAGTTTCTACCCCCAATAACATTTCCTCTTTCTTACTTCCTTACTTACTTTCTTTCTTTCTTTATTTCTCCTACACGCATCGTGAATTTCGGTTCCGATATATTTCTACCGTAAAATCAGCACAGTGTGACTGAAAATAAAATATAGAATCTAAAAGAAAAGAGAAAACGGGGTATATGCGGGAAACGGGAAGCGGAAAACGGGGCCAGAAAGTATGGCGCGTGAAATGAGCCACTCGGGTGTGCTTTGAAAATCGCGATGAAACCGTCGTCAGCGCTATAAAACTAGAGGAACTGCCTGGGTAAATTTTTGTTTCGGGATCTATAGCCTTTCCGAATTTCGTTGTGGATTAACTTTTTCACTCTCTGTTTATCCTAACCCGATATTTTATTCACTCAATGTTTTACGAAAGAAGTGAGGCGGAAAAGAGAAAGCAGAAAAACAAAAAAAAAAAGTAGAAGAGTAAAACTAATTATTGTGATAAATCGGTACTGCACCAGCGAGAGTAGATTTTACCTGCTTTTTCTTCCGCGTAACCATTAACGAGGCTCTGCCGAAAAGGAAGTAAGGGGTTAGCGTGAAATATGCTTTTACGAACATAATAATTTCGAACTTTTCCTACGTTTTTATGACCGCTCTTGAGCCGGCCGCCCCCTTATACTCGAAAGTTTAGCGAGCTTAATTACCGACTCCATTGCGATCTCGGGTTATAATATTTTCAAAAATCTGCCCAGAGAGCCAAGGGCGTAATTTCGGCGCTTCTATATAATCGACACTCGATATGCAAGAAATTCATTAAGGTGGCTGTCAGTTTCGCGCAATAATCTTGAAAAGCCTTGAAGCATACTTCGACGAAGAGAGCCAATTCCTCGTCACTCATTTACATAATAAGAAGCTCAAAGTTTAGAAAATTCTCAACAAAATTCAAATTAATATAAGCTAATAAAAATCGATTTACCAAGAGCTACTTAAAATCGTAAATTGAATTCACGTTATTGAAATAATTATTGAACGATTTACCGTCAGTACTCTCAGACGCCAATCTCTACCATATTATACACACCTATAGACCAACGCCAATGTCGACAGACGGAAAGAGAGGATTACTACGTGGAACGTCAATTTTATCACTCCATTTTTTCCTACAGCCTCTACTATCCCGTCGTTGATGTGAATTAAGGTACGATTTCCTAGAATACGTTGGTAGAGTTAAGTGCTGCTGATTCCAGCAGCCGAGGTCCAGCCGCCTCTTGCTGGATTGCTTCCGCCGTGGAATTAAGCTTGCCAAGGCTACCAGCCCCTTGAGCTTAAGCCAGGAAGTTGGCATGTCCGTTTCAGAAATCTCATTGTTTACGAACGACCTAAACCACCGCTTAACAAACTCTCCTCAATAATCCACCGTGCGGTTGTACGTTACAAATGGCTCGGCGAAAGGGAACGCCCTTTCTCACTGGATTAACTTCACGAAAGCTGCTGCCCAATTCGACTGAGGTATACCACAAGTATCTATACGATTCGGATTTCATGGATTTATCTTTTTCCTTACCTCAGGCAAACGGATGGACTCGAAATCCTGCAGCGTTTTATTAATTAGATACACAATTTCCAATAACGAAACTTTGCGGGCTTTGTTGGACGAGCACTATTCTATCTAGAGACAAGTTTCGGTTAACCAGATGTAACCAAGAGTACTGTTATAGAGAACCAATGACAATCTCATGCAATCGCACCCGGGAAATGGACAAATAGACGGATGGGTAAACAGACAAAGCGGCATCATGCTAGTCAGGCAGGCAGTGAAGCAGGTACGAGTATACAGGGCGAGAAACGGAACATGACAAGATTTTCGTCAAGGTAAACTAATTAGGCAATCACAGTAGCGGTACGGACTCAGCTGGGGAGAAACGCGTCGAGATGGTTTACATCTCAGCCAACAAACATTGAGCTGTAAATAGCAAGCCGACGAAGGATATCCGCAGGTGAACGTCTCAGTAAGGTGGTACAGAAGGGGATAGAAGATACCCTATAGAAGTCTTTGAGATATCGGAAAGGGATGGAGGATGGGGATGGGGTTGGGGGAAAACCGGGGTAAAGATATTGCCTCTAATTTGCATAGTTATTTACCGTCAGAAGCGGAAAATTTTCTCAAATTAACGAGGTGGGTTAGTTAGGTAGGTAGCGTATCTCAACGAATGAACGTTACGGAAGTAAAATACATTTCACTGACTAATCAATTTTGAGATGGAAAATCTCAAATTGAATTTCGCTAAATGTAATTACCTCTCTACAGTGGTTTAGTCTCCAGGCGAAGAGAGGCTACGTGTTCGAAATCTCGAGTGCAAATTAAACAGAGAAACGAGCCGGACTCAATTTCTTTTATAATTAGGAGTCTCACTTTTCTTGTATTCGGAGTATTTTCGTATTCCGTTCTTTATTTCGCTTTATTTAATTCGCATGACAATTCTTTTTTCTTTTTTTTTTACTCAAAAGGGGGTTAAATTATTCGCTGAATTCAAGAATTATTAACAATTAATATTATACGCTGGATAAAATCCTAAGAAAGCGAAGCTAACGCGGGCTGGTGTCTATCGTAGCACGTAATTTCGGCCCAATAAACTTGTCCTACCCTCAAAAGGGGGTTGGCAGATCCCAATAAGATAGTATCAAATACACGTATACTGATATTCGGTCAGTTTATTTCTTGGTCGTAAAGCTTTAGGGTGGAGCTTGCACGTTGGGTATCTCTCGTATTTAAGATCCTCGTAAAAATCTCCCCAACCCACCCCCTCAGCCCCCATACCCCCCCCACCTCTTTTATACTTCTCGGCTATTTTTTTATACTCCATTTCAGGATTTTTCTCTATAACCAGCGTTTGTTTATTCCATGCGGCACCTCGCCTCGTCGTGAAGCTTCAACTAAAAACCAGCACGATTTCGCCCTTACCCTCTCTTCTTCCCCTATTCCCTTTTTTTCTCTTCCCCTTTCTCTCTCTCTTTCTTTCTCTCCCTTTTTCTCTCCGAGGATTCTCTGATCCTTGTATATTCTTTTTTCTTTTTTTTTTTTTTGTTCTCCTTCTTTCTTCTCCGACAGAGAGACATACACCGTGCCTAGGTACCCATCTACCTATCTCCCCACCAATCTACCTTCTTCGCCAATGCAAGATGGTAAGGATTATTAACGTTCCACACCTAAGCCGACTCGAAAGCCTCAGAATTTCAAGCGAGCAAGTGTGCCTCGGTAAGCACTCACGTAGTTAGAGACTATACGACGAACCTCTATAATCTTCTCACAATCAGTTCAACGCGCTATTTTACACGGAATTAATGTCTGCCCAGGTATTACACGTCTCGAATTTATCACCCCTATGTAATCAAAGTCTTTGTAAAAAATAATCGCCAAAAAAGGAAAAGGAAAAGAAAAAGAAAAAGAAAGAAAGACCTTCCTTATCTTTACCTAAGAGTTTTGGAATAATTAGATGAGAGTGAGATATCAGAAGATCTTGCTTGGGACATCACAAGCTCTCGTTTAGAACTTATCTCATTACTCTATAAGACATCATCGTACCCATACCTAAACTAGCCCCTTTCTTTTCATCGTGGTGCATCTCTCGAGAAAATAGATATCTCTGTAGTGAACGAAGGGATTAAAGTTTGATATAGAATATGCAGAGTCTCAGGTAAAACAAAATATTAGACCAATATTGTGCGGATGTTACCATTATATAATATATAAGAAAAAAAGACTTACCCTGTCTTCGTTTAGGGATGATTAAATGTTTGATAGAATATCTCTCGGGTAGTTTATCCAATTTGTTTGTTCCGGACCTTTCTCTGTGCTTTGCTAAGCTCTTATCTCGAGATGCACATTCGCGAGAAAGGTTGTAGCAGGATCGAGAAAGAGAGAAGTGAATGGAGAGAACGAGAATGATAAAGAAGGGTGGATAGAAAACAGAAAAAAAAAAAAAAAAAAACACAATTGAATATATTACCCTGGGAATACCCAGCTAGGAATGGCATTGAATTGCCGGGGAATACGCGGGGCGACAAAAACACTCGAATGGAAGGCCTCGGCTCCCGCAGTGATCCTTTGTCCGGGAAACAAGATGGAAAAATTTGGCTGCTGAGTTTTTTGGTGATTAGTTCTTCAGGGGAATGTATAGCCTACCTACCTAGTATACCACCGCACCCGATTCTCTGGACCTAAAAACATGATGTATGATTCAAACTCGTCGAGAGAGACCCTCTTGTGGCTTGGATAATGCATGAAGGGTCATAGTTTTTTCAACGACCTGTTATTGCACCCCACCACGATGGGGATGGTTGATTTTCTTCATTTTATCTACAACAACGAACCACCTCAGCTATAATTGATCTTATTTTATCGCAATTATCAGAACTCAGGTTGATTATATTATTACGTTCGTCGGAAGAGCAAACAGTACAGTTAAATAAATAAAAGTTATTTTTCCTCGCAGATTATTATTATTTGCCTTTTCTTCCTTCGTGTAGTAAAAGTAAACCTTGCAGCTTGTTTAGGAGATAGAAATTAAACAAATTCGACAAGAAGAGAGAAAGAATAAAAAATAAATAAAAGAACACGTATTATCCCGAATCTCGGTTAGGCAAAAATTTCCACCATTTGTAGAGAGGAAAACTTTCCAGCATCCCCCAGTTGTCTGTGACGGCACGGTCGCGGTCCTCGGGCACAGAGTCAAGTTTTGTAATTTTTCAGAGAACTTTCTTATCGCAACCGAAGATAGCTGCTGCTCGGTTCGTCGCGGGAGAGAAGAGAAGAGAAGAGAAGAGGAGAGAAGAGAAGAGGAGAGATAGCTTCGCTAGCTTCTTACCAACGACAGAGTTTGAGCACGGTGCAAAATTTCCACGTCGTTTTACAAGAGCTGTGGATTTGTCCTAGACAAACGGATTTCATACCTTCGTCTTTGCTCCTCGGCTAAGAGGGTGTATATTTTCTTAATTTTCTTATCGTATATGAAAACGTACCGGAAATATACGGTCTTATCCGATCCCCGTAAAAGTTTAAACCCCTATTTTTTCTTTGGACTTTAAATTTGAAATTGAAGACTAAAAAATTGATGCTTCGTAAGCAAATCCTTTTGAGGGATAGGTAAAGCTACGAGGACGACGACGGTCAAGTAGCACGTCTTCCTCAGGGGGGGGTCGTGGTAAGCAAATCGAAGTTAGAATCGCTACCGGTACCCAACAAATCTCGATTAGCTCAGTAGTAATCCGAAAGATAAAGCGTAAACAGGAAGAGGTCGGGGCTGTAGCTGGAAACGCTTTGGGGTTTATCTCGACGACCTACAGCCCCGTCGTCCTCTTGCTTCTTCTCCTTCTCCTTTACCTCTCGTCTTCCTTTTCCTGCAGAATCCCGAAGGTCCACACCCTCGCGAGTTCTCCGTAGTGTTTTGAATTCAGCAAAGACAGCGGTTCTCGGATCGTATATCGCGAATTCGGTGAATTGACCCTCCGTTAAACTCTCGAGTAAACCTATAAATTGAAAACTTGACCGGGCGTTGGTATCCTGTACCCATGAGCCTACGAGGTATTGTTGGCGCCGGTGGTTCGTCGGACCCTAACTGTTCGTTTACTACTTGCTCCTGCAGGGTGGTCTATACGGAACATTTATATTACCACTTTGCCACTTTGCGATAGAGTTCAGCGAAGGTGTCGAACGAGCCAATATTGACCCCTCGTTCGAGTAAGAGTCCCGTACTACCGCGTCATACGTAAAGAGATTAAACCCCCTATTGGAGATCAAATCCTATAGACCTTTCAAATCGTGAAGCGAAATAAAATATCCAAAGGGTGTAGGTAGGTGTATATGTACTCGCCCGTTCAATATCCAAGGGTGTACGTCAAGTACCACACTTTTTTTTTCCCTCCAACTGCTTGAATACATCTAAAACTCTATATAATGCGTTCAACTGTCAAGTGCCAACGCCCGAAGTACCGAATGCTTTTTGTCCGAACTTTTTTCACAACCCCCGATATTTGAGCGAGAAAAAAATAAAATAAAATGGAAAAAACACATACAGAAGAAAAATCGAGGCAAGGGTAGGAAACATCGATTATCCTGTAATCAGTTGAGTTCATTGTTCATCTATCCTTGTGGATGTATGAGTCAAGTGAGTTTTAGAACTCGTTGGGAAATATAATGAAGAGCACTATCATAACAGATGTAGCGTATATTAAGCTGGAAAAGCACGCGCGTCTGCACGAGGGACTATTTGAATAGATCAGCAAATGTTCGCCCGAATAACTGGTATTAAACTCGGTAGAATATGCGTCCGCATGAACCGTATTGAAGCGGGTTAGGCAAACGCCGACGATAATTGGCACGGAAGTGGCAGCTAAGCAAGCTATTTCACCAAGGAATGAACTATCGTTGCAATTTTCACAAATCATTAAATATCTAGAAGCCAACTATTCGAAAAGAATTTAAACAACGTTAACCCCGTTATTACATATCAATAGAATTTTTCTCAAAATAGTAACCCTTTTTTTTTTTTTTCTACATCTTTTTTTGCACTCTGTGAACCCTTTCGATATACGGATTTTCGGGGCAAGGTTACACGCTGATAAGAAAACTTTCGGCTTGGAGATGATTGATGACTCGTAGTCTTGATCTGGGATTATTATATTTGGATATACGTTCTCGACTATACAGATACGTTACAGGAACTGTATAGCTATATTCCTATATTGGAGAATGTCCACGATTATTGCAGGTACTCACGAGCTCCTATTCTCAATCTAAACATGAAAGATCGCAAAATAAAAGCTCAAAGTAGGCTTTTATCTTAATGCAAACTCACCCTCGTTTAGAGAACCTTCATACCCCTGATTCGGACCTATCAGTAAAGGTTTCGATGTATGTGTAAAATTTTCGACTTAGGGTTTGACATAAAAATTGGTAAATCGAAGGGGGTTGACACTGGCAGAGTACAGAAGGGTAACGAAAACCAATAATTATTCATTCGAGTCGAGGGATACCGACGTATGGACTGACATGTCGACGTGAGTTTTCACTATATCCACGTTTTACACTGCAGGCAAGGATATAACGTGGTGAAATTTAAATTAACGTTGAATAAAAAAGTGCGAAAGAGCGGGAGAGAAAAAGGAAAAAGTAAAACAGGGTTGAAAATAATAAATAAAAAATTAGCTATATTCAAACTGCTCGGATGCTACAGCGGAGTTAATTTTTTTTCTTTCATTTTAGCACGCGATTCATATATATTTTTTTCCACCGACAATAATTGTTACCACTTGAAAAAATTATTGGATATTTTCTTAATAAAATGAATTTCTTTCCTTCATTACCCTATCCATGGAAATATCTTGTACATATATACATATATACCAAGTGGATAGAAATATTTACTGCGGCAGTGAATGTTGTAAACTCACAGTTGGCATGTTATTAAATTCTCTAATCAATGACTCGTGTAGCTGCGATCATATTTCGACCAAATTACTGTACAGAGTTGCATCGATATATACGAACGATCGTAGAGAGTTATAGTTTTTAATTGGTGAATTGTATTCATCCCGTTTCCCCATAACAATGTGTTGGCTCGAATATTCGTATCGTCTGTATTTGTTGTAATTATCTCATTAACGTCGATCTATACCCTCATTCTGTCCGATTATTCGTAGTATTTAATCAAAAAATTGAAATTTGTTCTCGTTCAAATTCATGCAGATCGCCAGAAGCCCTTTACCGGTAATCGAGATCTAAGTATTGATCTAATTCAACATGAATTTAGCCGGAACCAAAATCCGTAGTGAATAATAGTAATTATTGAAATAGGCCAAGGCGTTGGAGGTCGAATTTGGCCATCACGTGCAGACGTTGCTCTGAACCCAGCGGGGGCGTTCGCGACGTCACCCTATCCCTAGATATAGTACCTATAGGACTCGAGGGGTTCTGACGAGAGGGTTGGTTCTCCAACGAAACGTGTGACACACGAAACCCCTACTAAACAAGCGATACACAATCAGCCCTCGTATCATCCGAAAGATCGCGTCGACCCAAACGGGTTTCACGTTACGCATCTAAACTGCGTCAACGAAATATTAAACGCACTTTCGAGGCCGGATTTCTTCTCTATCATTTAGAAGCTTTATCCAGAATTTTCTTTGCCGGATTTCTCTTCTTTTTATTCAACAATTTCTCGATATACTTTCGTACCTTTGGAAATCTTACGTTTTCTACGTTTTCTCCTTTTCTTTCCCCCAAAAATCGTGCGACTTCGATTGACTTGACCTCAGGGGACAAACTGGTATTAATCAGCGAGCCATTCCTCCCCCGCAGGCTATCCGAAGATTGACTCGGATATTAATAAACCGGTACGCTATAAAAGCCTACTTTTCCGTAGGGCAATTCCGGAATGATTCGAAGCGTATCGCAATTCCTTATCCCACCTTCATTTTCGCCTTTCTATCCGATTGTTCGGGTAAACAGAATCCCCTGTCTCTTTATGTACAGAAGCACGATGATATAGTATAAAAGCAGCAGTGAGAACAGGGCTGTGCCAATATGGAAGATGATGACTTTAAGGAAATTCCCTAGTACCTGTAACCAGTTATTGAAAATAACACGACGGAGTCTTTCCGGCTTTCAATATCCGCGAGACTCCTCAAACCTTCGTGATGTCTGGAAAAATCCCACGTACTATAAAATCTAGGATATCAAATAATATCTAAAAATATTTTGCCCCAAGTTTTCTCCTAGCTTCTGCACATTCCTGACATTTAGAGCTGGTCAGGGAAGAAAGCATTGTGCACGCAGCTATAAAGCTCCGGATTCCGTTTGGCCGACCAGAAACGGTCGCTACTACTTTACCACGGCGCGGCGGTCTTCTATTTTGCGACAGAAGCAGAAATGAGTCGCCATTATATACGTTGAAGAAGAAACAAGAGTAGAGGAACACCGCTAGTACCAGTACCAGTAATACAGCACAACAGGGGGTGGGCGCACTTAGCCGCGAACTTTTTGCCCTAGAGTTTCCTACCCGTACTTCCCCGTCTATTCGCGGTAGTTTTCCTCGCGGCTATGCAATGGGCCGGTGCTATACGACAACGTGTTTAATCGAGGTCAAAGTGATTTTCTCCTCGAGATTATGTAAGAAATATGCAAGGCACTGGAACGAATTTCAGTTTGGTCGTAGGTAACCATCGTTACATTACAATTAGGGGTATGTAAAATTCTAGTAATTATATTTCGCTAGGTAAAAGGTTACTTTCAATTGGACGTATTAATTTTTTCACTGTTTCAAAGGATTTTATATGAAGTTTAATCATCGTTAAGAAGATAATCGCATTTGTGTGCAAACCTGAGAGTTAAACTGGTAAAAACTAGAGGGAGAAAAAAAGAAAAAAAAGTCTCAATTTTATCGTATTGCTTAAAAAGTTCGTTTGAAGTTGACGAATTAAACGAAGTAGGGTACCCTATCTACTTTACCACGGCTTAGCCATTTCCATCAAATCTGAACGGATTGCAAATGGACCAATAGGCAGGAAGAGGCTGAGAAGAGTTTAATCTCTGTTAATGTGTTTTCTGATCGATTTGATCTATCGATACGTATCCAACCAGCCAGCCTGAACCTCCTACAGTGCGTAGGGGTAGATAACATATTTAACGAATTAATGGTGTAAAAACCTCGTTCGAGACATGTTCTAATGGATGATTGTCGAGAAACGTAAGGGTAGAAGAAGAAGAAGAAAAATAAACGAAAAGATTTTTCGTAACGATTTTTAGTTTTCATCAAACGTTTCGCAGTAAACGCGGAATTTTTTTGACTCTCGTTAATCGTGGATGAGATACGCCGCGATCAATTGGGTCGAAAATTTTCTCGTATCACAGGGTCGATCAGAATTGCAGAGAAATTAAAAGATGAAAGTTAATCCAAAGCCGCTCTCAACGATTCGGGTCGAGGTAAGAGAGGGTGAAGAAGTTAGGCGCAAAAAAAAGTGGAAATAATAAAGAGATGGGAATAACGGTGGGAAGGGGGTAGAGAGTGAAGAAACGAGAAAGAGGAAGAGAAAAAAGAAGAAAAAAAAAAAGTAAAAAGGAAAGAGGAAAAGGCAGGGCACAAAAGATTTCCGATTTGCTTCAGCAAGCCAATGTGCCTTTGTTCGTTGGTTTTTTACGATTACCTCAAGCTCGTGAAGCGGCTCAATTTTGAGGGGAATTAATATTTCACGGTTGTAAACTGGGATTTCTTTCGCGTCCCATGGATGGCTGACCAGAACTCTCATCTCGGTCCAGCCGGAACCACCGGACGGGTAGTCGTTGGGTCGTTACACAGGCGAGCGTGTTACGTTACGTTACGGAAACAAGGTTTTTTTTTTTTACTGCTGCACCTTTTAGTAGCGGTCGCAAACTATAAGAGTAATAACTGGGCGTTGGGTAAAGGTTGGTATAGCCACCGAAAAAGCTCGCAATATCGTTCCTATCGCAACAGCCTGGTGTCCCGTCAGTCCATATCCCGAGGGATGGCTACGTCCACGTGTCCATCATCTCCGAGCGGTTAGCCTAGCTCCTCGCGTACGGAATTGCTTCCGTTCCGTTCCCCGTTCCGCTTTCACGCCCTTACTTCTCCCCACATTGTCGTCGTTCTAGGAACCGGCGAGAACGATTCAAAGACGGTGCGCGGCTCTAAAGGGACCTCGGAAAGCCCCGGGCCATCCCCAGGGTACGTGTCTTGACGAGAATGCGTAATTCGTCGTATTATGGAGGAGTGAGAAAGAGAAAGATAGAGAGAGAGAGAGAAGGAGGCCAGGGAGGAGGGAAGTCTGCATTTTATTAGCACCAGAGAGAAGAGGAGAGAAGAGAGAAGAGAAGCGCTACGATTATTGCCACGTTTTAGTCTTACTGCAAAAACTTTATCCTCGAGTAGATACGTAGTCAAGTTTGAGAATTGGAATTGGTTCGAAACTAGGATCACCATACGCGCGGCAACCCCTCGACTATGTGACGGGAATATCGTAGACCTTCTTAGGCTTAAACATATTCGCGTACGATAGAAATCAATCGAATATATCATTTCTAAATTATAGTTTTTTGTTTTTTTTTTACTTTTCTCCTGGCCTTGTGCCTTGATTGAAAACGTAATATATGAATCTTCGAGAAACTTGTACAGGGATCCGACTTCTACTACTTCTAGGATTAATAAAGACTGACTCGATAGTAGATCAAGCGATCTGTTAACTCGCGTCAGTTGAAAAAAAAAACAGAGGCACCTACCCATCCACTCTATCAATATAAATATAGATAAGAAAGATAAATGGGAAATTCAGTTTCATTACTCTGAGACAAATAGAGATAAGTTGCTGACTCAACTTTATAGAGAAAATTCGAATTGAATCACTACGGAGAATATTAATAAAGTATTTTAACAAGAGCAAACAGGATCAGTCGATTCTGTTATCAAATTGACGATAACTTATTATAAATCTGTCGAATATTGAAAGTCAAATTTGAGTAGCTGAAATTAGATAAGGGATAGATAAAGGGAAATGTTTGATCCTTCGAAGGAGAGCCATGAAATATAAGATAGTATAATTCTACTCTTTCCTCCCTTTCCCCCTTTTTCATCCATACCTACCCTTAATTCCTCGGTAGAAATCAATGAATCGCGAGAACTCCGTGCTCTGGATGGTTGAGGAACTCGCGCTAGGTATGTCGAGAAGAAGTTGGTCGGTTTTAATTGCCGAATTTCTTATCTTCGTAATTTCGAGTTTATCGCTGTAGGGTATTCGGAGGCCAGAGCCCCAGCTACGGGTTTGGGGAAGTGGTAGCTGCAGAGAGCAAGGGTGGTTAAAGAATTTCGTTAGCAAAGTAGATAGGTATAGGTACCTACCTCGACGTAGAAGAGACCCTGGCCGAACAGGAGTATAATTTTCGGTAGTTAAACGTAATTTAAAAAGTTTTTTGGGGATTAAAAATGCGACTGGACTACACTGCTGCGCGTCCTTCCTGCTCCGGTTGACTTCTAGAACGACGCTGCGACTCATAGCCGGTACTCATCTCCGGGCGAGTCCGGGGCTCTGGTTATTCAGTGCGTTTTATTTTTTATGTTACTCTCTTTCAACGGCGTGGCCCAACTCTGTGAATTACTTGGTTTTCGTCCTTTTTTTTTTCCCCATTTTTTTCAGTTTTTTTTTCTTTCCATTTCTCTTTTCTCCATCCGTAGCGCACGAGAGCCCACTGACAAAGGCTATTTAATAATACAATTGAAGAACGTAGTTGAATCACAATACCCAACGGCGAAGGATTCCGCGAGTAAAGT
Source organism: Tenthredo notha (assembly GCA_914767705.2). Classification (NCBI taxonomy): domain Eukaryota; kingdom Metazoa; phylum Arthropoda; class Insecta; order Hymenoptera; family Tenthredinidae; genus Tenthredo; species Tenthredo notha. Next base: position 984,398 of record OU611920.1, on the reverse strand, counting down.
TTCCTCCCCGTCTAGCCTGTGAAAAGAATGCAGAGTTTCGAGCTCCAAAGTCGTCTTTCGTCGTTCGTTCTTTCACTTTACTCTGCTTAAGGTTCGAGTGTCACGCACTGAAAGATCCAACCGCCGTTTCAAGTTTGTCAACTTCCAAGTCGGGCTCGTTTCATAAACGACGCACCCTCGCCTCTTTCCCAACGTATACTTTGTCTAGAAATTTCAACCGCGGCTAAAACTTTTCAATATTTTCGTTCATTATACGTGCTCTACCTTCACCGGAAAATAAAAGGAGAATAAATAAGAGAAGAGAAGAGAAGAGGAGAGGAGAGGAGAGGAGCTCCGTTCATCCCATTGTGCTTGTTTCACTGGATTCCTTCATAATCCAGCAAAGAATCGTATGCGGTATTGAACCCCGTGACACAGTGTCGCACACCACCCTTGACCGCCGGAATCGAAATGGACCGAAGCGATACCCGAGGGTATGGAAGCTCAAACGTTGCCAATAAACGAGCTTCTACGACTGGCCAAATGCCAGCTAATGATTGTTCACCATCTCCGTGACAGGGCCATTCCGATGAGAAGAAAAATAGCGAGAAATAAAAAATGACACAAAAAAACTATTCGAAAATATATCCACTCACCAAGAGACCGAATGAAGTATATACGGTACCCTTGTCTGTCTCTAAAATTTTTCAATTTTCTATACACCGTCTCAGGTAGTCCTACGATTCTATATCATTCGTGCAGACGTTTGCGAGACACTGCCAGACTTGAATCTTAATACAGACGCCTGCAGCGTAAAGTAGGCGAATAAGGGGTGTTTGTAAAACGATTTAGAGTTCGATAAATGGGCGGGCTGTGGTATACTAGGTATACAAAGCGATAACAAAGACGCGAAAGTCAGAAGGGGTTGGGATGGAAATGTGATTTGACTACCAGAGTAGCCTCCGCTGCTCCCAGAATATACTATCAAGTAACTTATCTAATTTGGTTAGATTGGTAATTTATTGATAGTCGAGGTATTCGTGACCGGAAATAGCCACCCCCATGATGATTGATACTTGGAGCTAAAGGTACATAGATATAGATACAACTATACGATCTATTCCTTCGGCTTCGGAAAGGAGAATCTCATTCGCTTTTCGTATAGGAGATTTTTTTCGGAAAATTAGAGGAGCCAATCTTGACCGGGATAGACCGAATCCAATCTCTTTGTTCTTGTTCTCTCGCTAGCGTTCCGATCGCTAGTTATTATCACGAAGAAGAAGAAAATCGCCCCTACTGGCGCTTCATCTTCCTCGTTCAATTTCATCCCTCAAGATGTTCGTCGCTACGTTACGCATAGCAATTAATCTCCAGGATATTGGATGCTGAATTTGAATGTCTAGCCTCGATGCTCAAGTCAACTATCGTTCTTATATAATCGAAAACCTCCCCTGCCTCTGTGATGAGGGTAAAAAGAATTCACCTTTAACCCTAGCGTAATTAATGATCATTACTAGAAGCGCGGAGCTCGAGTGTGAAGATTAAGGAATAAAAGACCCTGAAAAATGGGAACTCCCATTGTTTCGAAATTTTCAAAAGAATCGTTAAGTGCCTAGCTACGCCCGTCCAAAGACTAGATCGTCTTTGCAAGCTCTCCTAACCCATTAAGGAGCCCCTTAGACCGACTTTGCTCACGTTGTGGTCAGCCTGTAACTTGACCCTGCCTTTTCTCAGCCCTTGAGCCTCGTTTCGCGCAAATATTTTCCAAGACTTTTACGCGGCTTTGATTTGCCTCAGCGTTGAACTGGTACGTGCCCCGCAGGCAACCGAGGGGAATGATCGTGTGTGTGAAGTAGTGAAGTATTTTTTTTCTGCGTGGATTGTAAGAGCGTTAAAACTGTATAAGAATTCAGAGATAAAACGAGACTAAGCTTCTGCAAAATCCCGTTAATGTTGCTACGTGCCAAACATTTTGCGGCTCCCCAAAATTCACCGTCCTTCTGCAGCCCTCGACTAAAGGCGGCAAGAATGTCTGTTTATTTCGCTGTAGTTGGCTGGGCAAAACATTTAATTGGTCGGAGGGTAGGTTAGGTAGATGGGTACCTGCAAACCGGAATAACTCTACTCGAAAAAAAAAAAAAGAAAAAAAAAAGAAAAGAAAAATCACAACCATTTGATTCTGACAGAGACATTCAATTACCGAATTAATTATTGGAAAACGACAGTAAGAAGAAAACGAAAGAAAAAAATAATAATGAAAAGAAAAAAGAAGTTTGTCAACTCGACCCGATATCTAATCATCCCTTAAACTTTCAGGAGGTAAAGTTAAATAGTTTTGACGTGTGCGTAGGCTGAACTAACTTCCTATAGTATCAGCGAAGGTGAAGTTAGATTAGCCGTGCCTTCGCTCAAGAGAGTTACCCACCCTAACCAGCCTCCTTGAACCCATACATCTCCCGAACCTTTGTCCTAGTTCGAGAGGAGTAGGTACGTAACGATAGTGGGTAACGAATATGGGGAGGCTCTGGGACGTTGGGATATATATAGATAATGATCATTCAATTAAACGATTAGGGTAATTATTGTTAAAGCGATATAATGTACACGTGATACGAAACCGTTTCTCTATAGAAAAAAATTTCGAACAATGTTACAGTAGCTGTGTAATCTTATATCAGCGTGTTATTCTGCACGAACATCGTAGATGACTCAGCTGTACACGCAACGTCGTGTAATCGTTAGCAATGATCAAAATTGAGCAACGAATCGTCCGTGACGTGCGGCATTCCGTTTTCACTAAAAAAATCTCATTGTCCGTGGTGATATTTCAAAGGACTCCCACCAACCCCCCATCCCCTCTTCCTTCATTTCGCTCCATTCTATCGTGTTCCTCGATCGTTATAATACCGTCGGTTTTACCCCCGGGGGGTTTTACCTCCTCAACCTCTGCAGGGTAGGAAGACGTCGATCGCGTAATCGCCCCGTGGTGCCAAATTCCGGAAGGTATAGGGTGGGGCGAAAGGGGGACAAAATCGCGAAAGTGTGTAAACTGAAAATACGTGAAACACCGGGGATCCGTTCGGCTCAATATTCATGCAACTAGATGTGGTACGGCAAGCTAGGGTCGGAGGTCAGACGATCAGTGATAAGTGGCGGACCATGGTCGGGCATTCGAAGGCATTCAAAAGCATTCGGACAGACGACAGAAACCTCGGTGGCTGGCTGTAATACCTAAAGACTTAGTTCGGGCCAGCAAGCAAATTGTTGGGGTTATAAGGGTTAGGGGTGGGTCACGCACGGAGAGTGGGAATATCGGACTGGAGGGGAGGTGATTTCAACGAGGGCAAAACCCCGGGTTCGACAAAATGACCGGGTGACCGTGATAGAGGTGATAAGGCGCCGCCCGATTCGGATCGTCGTCGGTTATATAAGGAAATAAGAATCCAAACCACTGTACTCCGGGGCCCCCTATTACGACACTGTGTCACGAAATAGGGTGAAAAGATTTCCCGCAAAGGTATTGACGTCCTTTTTCACTCCCTCCCCCCCTATTCGTATCCTCGCCTTGCCTTGCAGGAATTTTCTCTGTCACGTGAGGATTTCGCAAAAATTCGGTGTCGCCGAATGGCGTAGAGCTTGCGAAAGTTAGGGTACAGAATGACGAACGTAGAACGGTGAAGGCAAAAGCGAAAGTGAAAGGGAAAAGGGAAAAGGGCAAAGGAAAGAGGGACGAGATAGGAGGGTGGCGTGAATCTTAATTAACGGTGTGGAGGAACCCAGGAGCCGTGAGTGAATGACGCGATCTGTAAAGTAGCGTGGATAAATATCGAGTGCTGGGAGCAGGGACAATTTTATTAATGAGTTAGAAGGGGTTGAACCCTTAATTTACACGTCCGTTGGTTCCGATGAGCATGTATGCGAGGCGAGGCGTTGGAAAAGATGCCTCGACGCTAGATTGTGGAAAATCTACCCATACCCTTACTGGTAAAGGGTGTTAGTAGGTGGAAGAAGAACTACTCAACTTTGTGTAAGTCCTTCTTCAGGTTATTGCGCACACTCTCTCGATCATTAATCTTTCAACTAACTACCTCTCAAGTTTCCAAACTCTAGTTGGCTTCGTTTGTTAAGGAAACACTTTTTACACATCAATTTGCCAACTCGTTTTTACACTGGACAGGTTAACGAGAATACAAATCATTAAAAAGGGGGGCCCCCATTCTCGAAGGATCAGACTATCGGTCTAATTTTCAATATTCATTAGTTTTAAAACAAAAATTCTCAATACACATTTTCACATGAACTTATTAAAATCCGGTTTCGAATTACCTGTTCTTGAGCGATTTTTTACTCCCCTAAGTTCGACTCGAAGATATAAAGTGAAAACGGTACAATCGACTATAATCATTACATGCTACCCACTCGTTATGCAGATTTGACGGTATAAAACTGTGATTATATTGGCACTGAAAACAAGCATAGAATCGCGGAAATTTCCTATTACAGAGAAACGACACGTTGACACGTAGGGCCAAGGGTCAGCTCGAAGAATGAAGAGAAAAAAGAAAAAAATATATATAAAAAAAGAAAAAAAAACAGAATAGAAGAGAGAAATCAGTGCGTTAAAGCAACTTGACCCCTCATATCAGCTACGAGGCTTTGATAACGCGGAGTTTCGTTATCGTTGTGGATTTGTCGCGGTTGTGGTTGGGTTCTACTAAATCATCACGACCGTCGCGATGTTTAATGCATGTTTTTCAATTGTTTCTATCCCTTAGCGTCCCGATGCCCGACTATGAATTTACACGCGAATATAGGAGGCCACTTTACATCCGAAACTAGTTGAAGCGTTTTATGTCCGATGAAAAGTTTCGAGCTTTCCTTGGCAGCTGAGATATTTTTTTGATTGATAAAAGCGTCAACAAGATTTGTTTAATCGAATTATAATTCCATTGAATAACAAGTCGTATCTAATACTGAATAAGATCTTCGACAACAGTATGAAAAGTTTTCAAGTGTCGAGAAATTAACAGAAGAGTAAAACTAAGACTAAGGTATAATAATGTACTTTGATGCTGGGGTGCTTTGCTTCTCAGATGATCAAAGTCCCCCTTTATTAACTTCGGATATACATTTTGAGACGTGTCTTGTGTATATTTTATGATACGTAACAAGAATCCTGGTGAAAATTCAGCTAATCAGGAAAGCCGTTCCTTTCGCGACGAGTACGAAGTCAAACATCTACACAATTAGTAAATTGTTAGTAATCAGGTAATACCTAGTTACGGAGATGTAATTAAATCCGCAGACACGTTGGCAACCAACTCGTTAGACCATGAGGTGAGTTTAACGAAAATGAAAGAAAATAATTAAAAATTCCTACTTATCAAAAAAAATTACGTACATATGTATGTGTGAAAATTTAGTTGCAACGAGTGGCGAAAAAAAGAGACGAAAAGCAGCTGAGCTTGGAAATAGCGAGGATTAGATGTGCAAGGTGAGTTAGGTAAATGCATTACCGTGAAAAGAAATTTATGGAAGCGGACACCCGGCTATAAAATAACACTTCGTATTCAAATCGGCAAATTAACGGTCTCTCGCGCATGAATTCTTTGTCACCATTCGTACCCGGCTATGGTCTCGTTGAAACGGTGAATTATCGTCAAAGTGGTGCTAGGAGCTCTCCGATCCACAATTTTATTTTAATAATTCGAACGTGATTTGCACCCTCATTCGAGGGTCCCCGATCATCCGGAGAAAGAGATATCCAATTGTACAGGGAAATATGTGGCGATGAATTAATGAATTAATCGACCTCGATAAACTGTCCGTGAATCCTTTGAGGATAGGGAAAAAAAAGATTTGACCGGTCTAAGTTTTCTAATTATAACCAAATTTCATTCTGTCCTTCAGGCATATGAGTTTTTCACGATTATTAGAGTAAATTTCATTTTCGCTTTTCAAAAAGTTATCCTACCCAGGTTTGGATATTATTTGAATATATCAGGATAATTAATAAACCAGTTGATGGCGAATAAAAGAGCTGACTCTTCCGGGCATCGACCATGTCGTCGTCAAAGCGACAATAAGTGAGGTTGAAAATCGTCGTCTGGTATCGGTAATAATAAACCTTGTGTAAATTGGCTCTACTCTTCTTGAACGAGGTGGCAATTTTCCGAGTCGCCATCAGACGAAGGAAGGAAGGAAGGAAGGAAGGAAGGAAGGGTGGGGTGGGTTGGAAGGTAGCAGCGAGTAATTGTACCCTCTTTTCAATACCTCAAAGACAAAAAGGGGTCCGGCGACTCGTTAGAGAGGAACGTGGTATATGATTTGATTTTCTAATCGAAATAAGAAACGAGGAGGTTGAGGTAATTCGATGAGTTACTTTTAACTTGATAACGGTCATAATGATTAGCGGCTTACCTTGGGCTGGGGCGTAAATGTTCAAGTAGAGACAGTCCTCGCTCTGATTTTGTAGATAGGGAAGCAGTCGCCTCAAATACTCCAAACGACCCCTTGGTATTTTTTCACTTAGTTCAGGGAGCTTTTGCGGACATACAGGTCCGAATTTATCAGCTACTTTAACACCGTGCCAAAGGGCGCCGCTGACCGGTGGCATGAAACGGAGCGAACCGATGGGCGGCGAGGCGTACGGTACACCTCGGAAAACTTCAACACTCTCTAGATAACGTTCCAAGGTGACAATAACCCCCGAAAGCTCACCGTACTTTGTCCTAACTATTCGCGAACTCAATTCCGCACTGGACATTAACAGAAGTGTAAAAAGTACTCCGAACACGAGCCAACACCTCGTCATTACCACGTTCATCTTGTAAATCGATTTGCGATTAACTAGTCGACGACCACTCGGACCCCAGCATTTTTATACCATACGTTTACCTGGGCTTTAGTTTTCTTTAGTTTAATAAAGTCTCACACGAATTTACATTCAACCCCCCTGGAAAATCTTCGTGTTTTCTATTTTAGGTGGATATTTTTTTGGACGTATACACAGATTTAGGGGGTGTTTTTAGTTCTTTCTTACTTTTTTTCTTTCTTTCTTTCTTTCTTTCTTCTAATTCAACGTTGTTGCCGCGTCAAAAACACCCGAGTACAGTAGTTTGTTGCCGAAAGTTTCGGCTGCTGCCAGGGTACATTATCAAGTCAGCGTTTTGAAAGGCAAATAGCCAAAGTTTAGTCGGTCGCCAGATCCTGCCGAGGGATGGTACCAGGGTTGGAGTTTGCTTGGCGAAATCCCAGATAGCGGTTTAAGCGCAAATTAGGTTCGGTCGCCGACCAAGAACAGGCCAGCGCCGCGACGCTGACGTAGGGCTGCATGCCCACGTAGTATCAGAACCTTACTCAATACTTATTTTTCTTATTGTTATTCGTCAACTTTCTGCCATCCAGTTTCCTCGTTATTTTCGTCACCTTTTATCTTCACTTCATTGACATGGAGTAATTCTGGCCGGAAATAGGTATACAATAAATTTTATCACTAAACTCGCGACTTTAATTAAGGGTAGGTAATTTTATTTTAAAACTATATACTTTTCTATCAACTGATATTCGACAATGACGAAGACTCGATTTGATTCTGAAAGATCAGACCTATAAACGCGATTATTTCATTCATCGTTCTTCAAAAAATGGTGAATTTTTATTCGTTAAATCCGATAACGCACCACCTTGTCGTATAAATTCTCATTGTAAGGGGTAGTAGTTCGGTCACAGAAATACAATTTCGTTTTTAATCGCGTGTTTGACGTTGCGGTAAACGTAAAAAGCTCCAGCTTTTAGTATCTTGAAGAAGAGTCCAACTTTTGGATACTTGCTTAGCTTTTTCATTTTCATTTTCATTCTCCTTGGTAATGTCGTGCCTGTGGATTGCATCTCAATATCCACCTTGTCATATTAAATTTCATATTCCCCGAAGGCGACGGGTGGTAAAGTTTCGCGGTTTATACTCTCAGTTGCGAATATTATTTGATTAATATATTAAGGAATAAAACTCTGCCGACGGATGGTAGAAGGACGGGTGCAGAGAATTCGTAGTGATCTTCGACTCAAGTTTTCCTAACTTTGGAGAAAAGTTTCAAGAACGGACTTGGGATAAAAGTTGAGCACGCGTGACAAGGTTCGCAACACGTAAGAAGATATCCTCATTCGTTCATAGAGTTTCCATGTGCTTTTCTATAGCTTATTTCTCCGTCCGTAAATCGGTCCTCTACCCGAGTTTGGATAACAATTTTACCTGGTGATTGATAGCGGTAAAATATAATACCGAAAATCAACGTGAAATCAACCTTGAACTCCAGAAACTCGACCTTTATAACTCGATTTGCGTTTACGTTGACAAAAACTTAACCCTTGGAAAATAGGTCATCCCTTTTTTATTTCCTTCTATTTTCTGCAACACTGAGTTAAGATCAAGATTTAGATTTACCACAACGATCGTACTTGACGCGTGTAAAATTATCCATAGATCATACTCGTTTCACTCGATATAATTTATTCACTAAATTTTTGTTTTTCACATCTGGTTTTCTAATTTTCATTTATATCTAAGTTTAAAAATTTTTTTTGCATTAATCCTTGATTGCATATCGATCGACAAACCGCATATAATATCTCACTACGAAAAACGACGATAAGACGGTAGAGCAAAAAAAAAAAAACAAAAACAAAAATGATAACTATAATCGCGGTTATATTAATATCGGATTATAACGGTCACGTGAGAAACTTCGTTCTCATATTGCAAACTGTATGAAAAAATTAAAAGCTCGTTAATATACAGGTCACAAGATACGGGGTTAAAAGGTTCGCGTGGGTTTAATCATAACGCTTTTCTTTTTCTCTTTTGTTCACTGTAGATATTTTTCACGAAGCAAACATTTATTTTTCGTTGTTTTCACCTGGATTTAGAAAACTCACTGAATATTATTTAGCGTAAAGGAAGAAGAAGAAGAAGAAGAAGAATGAGAAGAAAAAAAATATATATCTCGAATCTCAGCACCGCGTGACACTCTCTCTGGATGTAGTTATTATTTTTTATTTTTCTTCTAAACAATATCCAGACTTTTTGGGCGATTTATAACATTTATAATTCGCGTTATGAATAAATAAACACAATTTATAAATTTAGTATACGATATTTGATAGAAAAATCGCGAGAAGGCTTTAAACGAGAGCCCTGGACCGCTCCAGGTTCGACGTTGCTGTTGGTTCGACCCCCGACAAACTGGCGTCAGGCAAAAGCTTTGCCGTCAGCTGCGCTTGCGTAACGCAAGCCCCACCGAAGGGTGGAAGTTGAGAACGGTCGATACGTCAGGGGCAGAGGGTGAGATCGGGGCTAAAATTACAGGGTAGAACTTGGTTCGAGTCTGGGATTGGAAATGCGAAACGTAGATGCCGATTTTTACCCTCCTCCCCCTACCCCCCCGTCTCTTCAACCCTTCATACATTTATAAATACAATATTTAACAATCTGAATTAAAACCCAAAAGATTATCGAACCGAAGTATGAATGAATTTCTCGTTGTACTAGAAAATAAATTGAGAAAAAACGTATTTCCTTCTTCCTGGTCTCATTGGACAAGAACAGTTTTTGTTTCTTCCTTACGGAATATATTTCATCCCTATACCTATACAGGTGTCTATATAGGATTGAGGGAGCTAGAGATGGGCGTACATCAACGTTCACATTGTCTGACGCGAAAGGATAGCCGTCCTGATTTACGAGGCAGTAGGAATGATTTGAACGAGTGACGGGGGTCTCAGACGAAGTCGTAGATCGGTAGAAGATGATTCAGGTGGTGGAATAAGAAGGTATAGGAATAGGAATAAGGTAGAGGAAAGGTACATCGAAAATGTCCTCGTAAAGCGAAAGCTCTGAGGTAGATTGAGGGCAGCAGTTGCGCTTGCTTTCCTTATCCTCGTCTTCATTCTTCGCCTCCTGAACCGGAGAAGATGGTATATTGTGCGTTTAGCCACCTGCCACTACGGTACCTTACCACCTCACCTCGAACGTGAGACGTCGTTAACTCTTTACCTCCATTTACCCGGCAGTGTATAACGTTACCACGCGCATTTACACGCGCGGAAAACCTCGCGGTTGCAGGCAGGGTGGCTGGCAGAGAACCCTCGGTGAAACAGATTCTAATTTATATAAGACTCTACGCAGCGCAGCCTCACACCCAAAAACCACTAACGGACGACGAGAAGACATCCACCAGCTACCTAATAGCTACGCAATTTTCTGCCCAGCCTCTGTTCTCACCTCTCTAGTCACATCATTACATCCCTGTAGTTATCGCATGTGTAGGTATACGATGCGAAAATTCAACGATCTAGTTTCTAATCGAAGATGATCGAATGAATCGGTGATTTTTATGATTTTTTTTTTTTTTTGTTTTTTCTTCCTTTTTACGAACGAAGAAGAACTCGCGATTTAAACAACGGCGTAAACAACCGGCAATCCGTCTATATCCTACTGTAATACCGTAACGCAAATTTCAAGAAGAGTGTGCGAACTCGCAATCGCGATACAAATCACGAATAAAAGTTAATTGGGAATGAAGAATGGGGTTACCCTCCGAACAAAGGATTTCACTGTCACCGAACGACAGGGTATAAAACTAAATTTTGGTTTTACCACGATCGTGTTTGTCCCTTTCGCGCCACGGATGGGTAACCACATATATATATACTATACCTATACTCGCGTATATATATATACCTAGACTTGTAGGTATATGTATATTTATATTACTAGCCCGCAATCGTGCGAATCGCACTAAACCGCATTAGACTACAGTGCACTGCACCCACTCGGATTTAGGCGATCGTATATAAATGCACGAAACCCAAATTTATTTTCATAGAAAAAGGGAAATATTGTAAGTAAGATCATTGTCAAATCTGCGAGATGAACGAAGCTGATGTAATCAACTCGTTTGATTCTAATAATAAGTTGTTACGTTTCGCAGAGAACGAGATTTCGACAATTTAGAACGGTTCGTTTACGCGTATGACGTGATATTATAGTTCCGCATCCCAGAGGGTGTTATAATTATTGAGTATAATCGACCTCACCACGTAGGGAGTTACGTAGCATATGTGGTAATGGAATAGACGAACGTATATATTTGCCCGTGGTGATGATAAGATTGGCGTTTATGGTTGGCTTGATACAGGGACTTGAGAAGGCTTGAGAAATAAAAGCGACTAAACGAAAGATGGAGATATTCGTTCTTGTTCCTTCTCTTTATATTTTTGTTCTTGTATCGGGGTTAATAATTATGATTTATAAGACATATGTCCGTTCGGAGGATAGGGCCCTAGGGGTCCAAAGGCACGTGGTTCAAACCGTCGAAACAAATTCATCTTCGTTAAGAGGCTGCGAGATAGCTGTCTTTTTTCTTTTTTTTTTTCTTTTTTAAAAAAAAGGAGAATTTATTCTTTTCGAACTCGCTGCTATAATAGAGAAGAAGAAGGGGAGGCTTTAACCCTTCACTAAACGTAAATTATTCTTGATTTATGGTATAGTATCAGAGTATATAATCCGATCTTCAAATAAGTACTAAGGATATTCTCCGCTGATGGCGAAAGAACCGATTCGAAAATGCGAACGCCTCGATTAGAAAATATAAATTGACGCCTAATGGGTTTCTGGTTTTTGATCATTTTTCTTTATCATTTGTATTTTCCAACCTTTTAAGTATTTTATTTCAATTTTTAAACTTTTTTTCTATTCTCGAACGAGTCGCGACGAATTGGCTTATTGATTTTTCGGATATAAATATTTGCGATTCTAAGCACGTATTCGGCACGTCACACTCCACCGAGTTTCTTCTGTCTTGATTCTATTTTTCTTTTTTTTTTTTCATTTCTTTCTCACGCAAACCCCTATTTTTCGATTTTATTCCATTCCGAGAAATTGTGTGGCAGCGTCGCGACGCGACGTCGAGTCATGGATTTCATAAGATCCACCCTCGATCTTCTCACCAAACAATTCCAATTATATCTCGTAATTCATTGGGCTAATTTTACATCGAGAAGAAAACGAAGTGAAATTATAAGAAGAAGAAATCGGTTTCGACGACGTGTAAGTATATAAAATTTGTTTTCTCAATGTCTAATCGTAATTGAAATGATTCTGAAGAAAAGCAATGCGTGATTTACTAACAACGAGAAGGATGATTCTCTTCTTGTAAAAGATAGAAGAGTGAAGGTGAGGTGATGCGAAGTTTCGCCGTTGAACAAATTGAATAAATGGAATGAATGGAATAAATGGAAACACCCGCAGCTTCGCTCGCCCGCGGAATCCACCCCATGCCCCATTCCCAATCTACGAAAGGCGGCCCCCTGCATCTTTTAGCAAGGAGATGGATGAATCTAATTGAAGCTTTCGACTTTTATGCCTTTTCTTTGCTTCGTGGCTTAAAGGTTCGGCTATTTTTTTTTACTTCTGCAGAGTGAAAGGGCGAAACCTCGCTGAGCACGTAACGCGGTTGTCTAGGCTCACCAAAACTACCCTGAAAATTTTCACCACCACGAATAGGGGTTGATATTTCACCAGAACCGTTCTACAGGCCGGAACTTCATCTCGGATATACGTTCGTGGATCTCGGGAGATGAAAGACAAGGTTTTACCCAAAAAGCACCAAGATTAAAAAAGCAATATTCATCACAATGATACCCGGGTGACTTTTGCTTGATTTTTCATTTCATTTCGTCTACACAATCGACTTCTGAAAAAGTCGTATGCGAATTTAAGGATCATTCATTAGCCTCTATTTGTCGATATAACGAGAAACGGAAATATCCGAATTGCATTTATTTCACAGTCGAATAGTCAGCCCGGGTTTGGGTTCCTTTCGATTTCAGTCTCGAGGCATCGAAGTTGAAAAATTTATTCCTAAGATATTCATGGGGTCGATACCTCGAGTTCGATAGCACGAAAATAAGGCCTCGATCCCCAGCCCTAGGATAAATTCACGCGAGTTGTCGTATGACAAAGTGGTTGAAACTTGAGTATATGAATCAATTGATGGGTATTGATTATTTTCAACAAACTAGGCATCATCTAAATCATCAAGGTAACCGATAGGCAGATGTACTGTAAGGATTAGGCATTGTAATCTACAGTGAAACGGCGTTGTGTCGATTCCCCTATCTGATGACTAGAAGAAGTTGCACCAGCCTGCATTTTGGTTCGGTTCAGTTCAGTTCAGTTCAGTTCAGTTCTGCAGTTCAGTCAGCGAGGAAATGAGGCGACCGATAAAGTTATCGATAAATAACCGTGCAGCCAACTGCAGCTATAAAATCCTGAATCCCTGGTGCTTTGAACCGTAACGATTACGGCCACCTCGTACCTACCTACCTACCTACGTGAAACAGGGAAATTTCTACCTCCAAGAACACGCAGGGGTTTTCCCCATAGTTTTAGACCAGAATGAAGCCAAGGAATAACCGAACAGAGGGCCTCCCTCGGTAGTTATAGGCTCTACCCTTTCGATAATCGTTCAACTTTAGAACTGTTGTTTCAAAAGCTTTGGTTCTTCGACGTAATACTTGTTACTTGTCGATTGAAAACTAAAAGCAAACGGAACAGAGTCATTTATTTAATTAAAACAAGCTGAGAGCCATGGCGCAAACAAGTTCGATATAGATGAATAATTGATGTGGTATCGTATTCGGGAATTAGAATCATCGAAATTTTCGTGCCAATATTGAAGCGGTGGATAATACGATGCTAAATGTCGATATATACCTATAGGAATATGACAGGGTGAAAAATTGACCACCTATCAAGTGGAAATACATCATATTCGAATTAGCCATTGGCCGATTAATCACCCTGGTAAAAAATTATCAGTTGAATAATTGTTATAGAGTACGACTGGTGCTGATAAGTTTAACTTATGTTATGAGCCCGAGTGCTTTTGAACAATTAAATTATAACTGCGTTTCGTCCAATTATGAATACCACGTTTCATAACTCTCCGTTATATACGTATACTTTCCTATATGAATATACGAAGACGTTATACTATCCAATGAGTAGCAATAAAACTAAAAGATCTTTAACATTAGCAACAATAATTAACAATTAATACTCAGAGATTAGCTCGAAATTCGTAAATCCAGACTTTTGAAGTCAGTATAATAAATCGAGTGCCCTGCTTCAGCTCGATAGACAAACTAATACTTCCTTTCTTGAGTTCAACAGAGTTTAAAGTTCCAATGAAAAAGGATAAAAACGAACGAGCTTTTTAGGCGAAAAGTGTCTATACCGATATCTAACTTGCGAGTTTTATAACACTCTGAAGAAAGTTAACAGATTTAAAAACAGATTAAAATATATAGCTACGTTGAATAGCTGGTAAAAAAAAATGTCTATATTTGACAATGAAGTGGGAAATTATTATAGAAATTAATTAAGACCAAAGTTTCATACATATATATAATATATATATACAGTATGTACACAACTTTCTGGCTTTTATAGTTCCAGCTGGGCTTCGAACTCTCGATATAATTTCTCCCCTAGGTATTCGCGGAGCTTCTTTACCCGAATGTCACCAAGAACTAAGAAGACGTTCGAAAAGAGAAAGCTGCGTACTTAGGCACGTAAGTACGATGTTAAACAGGCTTAGAGTTTCAATTCGATTAAAACTTTGAGGAGAAATTTCGCGTGCGACGGGTTTAATAGGATGCTTGCAGCCAACGCTCTGAGAAGCGCACCTATACCTCTACCTAGCCACCTATATACCTACCCCCGAAAACGCGGGGTGAGACTTTCAGTTGAAATTTCATCTCGCTCGCGTGTGCTATCCACCTCCGCGTAATTTAGCCCGACTAATATCTTACCTACGTCAACAGTTTAATCACTCTGACCAATCAACGCTTCTGTGTTGAAGAGAATTTCTCTTCACTGTAGGTACGGACAGACTCAGTAGTAAACCATCAACTAATATCGAAGCTGCTTTTCACCTACTTCCGAAACGAACTAAAGCCTCGGGTCTCGCATTCGATCGGAACAACATTCGATGAGGTTTTCCTGGACGAGAGACAATTTTCTTCTTTCTTCTTCTTCTTATTTTCCTTTTCCGAGTAACTTTTCTATTTTTTTCTTTTTCTGTTTCTCAATTTCCTTTTTTCTTTTCCTCCTCTTGTCTTTTCTCGACATCGCGAAATGGAATTAAGCCAAACAGCTGCACCTACTGTACCGAAGAGATTAGTGCCGAGGGAGGTCGTCCTTTCGGGGTATATAAGCGCAGAATAAGAAGGAAAGAAAGGAAGAAAGAAAGAAAGAAGAAAGCTCCTTCGGCAAAATGTCTATTAAATAAAGTTCAGGTATCTCGAACTGAAGCGTCTAGTTTCTATTTTCATATATCTGCCTACTAGAGATACATGTATCATTTCATACTATATACCCTATGTAAACGTAAATCATTCTTATTCAACCGAGAATAATAATTCAAAGAAATTTTAGCTCATCTTATAAACAGCTAGCTCTGAAATAGTCGACTTATACTCGTCCATCAGCTGAGCCGTCCGCGTTCCATCCTCCCTCATTGTCATTGATAGATCGACGGTGTCTTTTTTATCGATTTTCTACCATCCACCCAACAGATTTCGTAACAGCGATGATAAGGCAGCGTCGCGACGCTGCTAACAATAAGCTACGTGTCTGCGTATATACGGGTAATTTTCACGCGATTTGAATAACGGGCAATTTCTGAATATCAGAGACGCGAGGTATTCAGAATTTTACGGTACTAGAGATTTTCGAAAATATCTCACGATATATATGAAATTTAAAGGGAATCAATAATAATCAGCTAAAAATTTAGCCTACGGCATTTCCCATACACACATATGATACGATCTGGTATACACAACGCAGATATATTCGCGACGCTTCGCACTTTCGCTTGATTGACTCTCTCGCGACCGGGTGCAGACAACGGCCTTAAATCTTCTCGTATCGTGAATTCGCAGCGCGTCGTTACGCGTCAGGGATATACGTAGATGCGTATATACATACATAAATATATATTTCTAGATGAACATAGGTGGTGGTAGGTCTACCACATGTGCATATCAAAATTGATTATGTGTAAAATAATACAGAGCTGCATAATATCGGAATGAATCTATATATATATATATATATATCTATATGTAGGTACAGCGATGGACAGAAACTGTCGTATATCCAAAAATAAAGGATTCGTTTTCACAGACTCCCGCCACGAAGTGTAACCCAGCAAGCGCTGCGACGCCGCGACGCTATACGAGTCCGAAGTTTAAAATTAGATTAGATTTCAGTCCGCGTCGCAGTTCCGAAAGACGTTGTCCCGCACAGAAAGTTCATTCCAGTATCGATCTTGACTAAAAACAATGCGCACTTTTTTTTCTTTTCGCCAAACCGATGGAAAAAATCTATCGAACGACGCGAACGATTTTTTGAGAAAAAAATAGAAGAAAATAATAATAATAATCATACGTGCGAATTAGATGATGGTTTATAAATGTCGGTAAAATTTTATTGACAACGTATATGGTGATGTGTGAAAAATATCGTAAATTAGACATTTTTCATGTATAAAAGAATAGCGTAAGAAAAAAAAAACATCGAGGAAACAGAATTTGATCAATAATGAAAAATGATATAATCGACGAAGAATTTCCCTCGTTAATTTTCTAGTAGAATTCTATTTGTGACGGAATAGATCGACCGGAGGTTTGAGAGTAGGTACATTCACCCTTGTTTGCGTGTCTAAGAATATCTGTAAGCGCTGTACGGTGAAGTTAAACGTGTTCAGTTTTTGACTAAGAGTTTACGAAGACAGAGTTAAAAACATGCCTACACTGCAGATCAACGAGATCCGTATTAAAAATCATGAGAATATCAAACCTGTGATAATAGTGACGAAAGGGTAAATGAGTAATAAAAATGTGAAGTGCTGGTGGGAAGTGCCAAAACTTGAAGTTTCTAAGAGCGAGATCAAGCGTTTTTCTTTCCCTTATTTCTTGGCTTTAATTTCTGATATAATTAATGACGAAGGATTATAGTGGATAAAGAAATGATAAAAACGATGGATATAAATTGAAAAGAAAGTCGTAAAAATTGATTTTCAACTTTGAAAACAAATGTCAAAGATGTTGAGACTCGAGTTAGTAGGTCTTGTCCTTTTGGCTTGTACCCAAATACTAACTGAGCATCGAGACTTTTATGACTACCGCAATCAATATGGTCAACAGCAAAGGTACCACGATAATAACGATGATAATAATAACAATAATAATAACATAAAAAATGAAAGATTGTCGCGCGAAGTTCGCGTGGCTCAGGGAAGACTCCGCGGAATAGTTGTGCATTCTAAGAGACACCAGAATTTACAACCGGTTGACGTGTTCCTAGGTAAGTTTGTGCTTTCACCTATTATCAAGTATTATTAGGATACGAATTCGGGGGGATGATAATCTTTCGTATTGCTTCTCGAGTTGGATAACTAGGTAGATATCTATAGTTGGCCGGTTACGGGCTTGTCAGAACTTAGTGCACACGGGGCATAAGGGTTGGTATAATAAAATATCTGCAACGGAAATAAATAATTTCTACGAATTTATAGACGATCTAGAACCCTCACGTACTTGCCTCCTGCAATTTATTGGCCCGAACGTTTCACCTATGTATTTATTGCGCACCCTTGCGAATGCGGACGCTACGCTCGCGCCGTGCCATTCGTATATACCTACTTGAAGCTAAAAAGCTCAAATCGACCGTCAAAAATTGACCATTATTATGGGGAAAGTTTAAATCAAAACCGACCGAAAATTTTAACGTCGCGTTGGATATCAATCGCGATTTTTAGCGAATTCAATTCTTGTTCTTTGGATAGTAAATATATCGATTCGTGTCAAACAATTTTCTAATATTAATTGTAATTGCTCCACGAATTCGAGACTTTTTCCATGTAAAAATGTTCATTTTTCGATTATTATGATTATTATAAATAAGTAAATTCTTTCAATATTAACGCAGATCCTTTACTAAATCGTAGCCGCTTAATAAACGAGCAAATAATTAATATGGCCAGATGAAATTAAACGAGGCAAAGGTGTTAGGGAGTAATGTAAAAGCCTGTGCAAAATTGGGGCGTCTTTAAACCCCTGAAATTGATTGAAAAAATAAAAAAATAAAATTTCAAGTTGAATCAAAGTCGCGAATCCACCCTTGCAGAACGTGACTGCGTGCATCCGAGCGTGACTGCAAGAATCTTGGCATTCCCGGTTTCATTTAATTCACAGTTAACCTGCGCGTAAATTACTGTGATTACATTTGTACGTTTATTCGCTAGCTCGTTTGCTGAGGCTGTTTACTTGATTCGATTATTCTTCAAAAACTTGGCAAACGAATTCGTGGTAAGAAAAAGAAAAAAAAAGAAGAAGAAAAAGTAAAAAATTCCAAACCTCATCCACAGGGAATAGAATAGAGATTTCTATGAACTATTTAGCTCAGGGCGAAGAGTAGTCGAGCCAGCTGCCAGTGACGGTTATATCTATGATGTTATATGTGTAATATGCTAGGAAATGAGAGACATATTTTAATTTCTATATTTAAGCGCATCTCTATTTCGCGATTGTGATTCGCAAGTCTGAAGGAGGGGCTCTAGACCGAAGAAATTAGACAGAGCTCTCGACGACCCGACTGGAGGGTAGAATTTTGACAGATGAATTATTCATTCCTTGTTCGAATTCAATTCCTTCCTTGGCCTTTGGCTGCCCAACGGGCAAGTGACAAATTGACCGAAAAACCAACGCGGACATTCTCAAAGCCAGGTCGTAGACAGGCCCAATCGGCCCCTTTCCTGCTTATGGGTCGACGATTTCCTATACCTGCGTTTACCTCAGACGTTGAAATTTCTATAAAAATCATCGACAAATCTTTTCCTCGTCTATATAAGACGAGAGGGACGCGCAATAAACAGCTACGCTTGTCCGAAAAATTTGTAATTACTTTTTTTTTTGCATATATATTTTGAACGTTAACTTTTCATTCACAGGTGTGCCGTACGCGGCACCACCCTTGGCCAGTCTAAGATTCACCCCACCTCAATCTCCGCGACCATGGAGCGGTGTCCGTCATTCGAATACCTTCGCCCCCGTCTGTCCTCAAGTACTTCCAGATCTTCACATGGAAGTAACGCCAGGTCGTTACGAGTATTTGCAGAGGCTACTTCCGTACTTGAAAAATCAGAGCGAGGATTGCCTTTACCTTAACATATACGCGCCTCATCAGACGGAAGGTGAGAAATAAAATAAAATAAAATAAAATTCAATTCTGATATTGAGAATTGAGATTTATCGATGAACATATCAAAGCTTCAAAGATAAAGCTTTTCTGTATATAAATATAATCACGTATGTTCAGGTGAAAATAAGTTATTACGGTTTTCATCGTTTTTCCTCAGGCCTTATATGCACGATCTAACGTTCTGTAACGAGGTGATGAAATTTGCTTTGTGAAACGCGTGGGTAGAAATGAATCATTTCGAGTGGGAACTACCTTAACTGTACCTAATTAGTTCCACATAACCCTGATGAAAACGACGTAGTCACCGCCTCTAGCTCCAGGCTGCCCTTTAAACGAGCACAAGCTGCCCCGTTTCCCGTTCCCATAAGCGTAGTAATTTCCAACAATGTGGCTATAGGTATATATGTATGTATGTATGTATGTATGTATGTATGTACGAACGTTACCCTTAGTACGTATTACATAAATGGAAGAAAATTACATGGTCCAACTAACGTTTCATAAATATATATATATAACTGTCAATAGCGTACCGTTTTGGGTGAAATTTCGAAATAATTCACCATACGAGATAAAAAGTAATAAGATTTTTGAATGGACATACCTATATTCGAGAGAAATCATACATGATAGAAACTAATTTGCGAGAGTGTATATAGGCACGAGTGTATAAGGATGTACGCTTATTCAGACAGATAGTGAAATTCCTTGGAATAACATTTTTCGTGGTTCTTGGTATTTTCATATCATTGCGTCGAAGCCCTTTCCTGCTTTTCTCCCACAATTCCCACGAGGGATTTCTGAGGTATACCTATACACGAGAAGTAAAGAAGTGAGGCGAGGAGGTAAAGGAGGAAGGAATTCTTCGAGGGCGAGAAAAATAGAGAAAGTCGAAAACGGATACAGGAAATATGACTTGTAGGATTCTTCGCGTCTAACCTGCCAGGCACGTGATGCATTTGGGAAAGTCAATTTTATCGAGGAGGAAAGACCGCCTATGCGGATACCCTATAAACTGTGTATATAGACTATCGTGGTTTATTCGCAGGATTATATTAATTAATAATTTTCTTCAAATATTATAAATTAACAAGCCAACCAATGCACAGAATAAAAACGAGCTTTAAAACTAATGAATCGCTTAGCTACCCTTAAATTCTTAGCAATTAGAATATCGCAGCTGTGACTAGGCAAAGAACGTGTATAAATAGCGGTTCGAGTTAAGGATATAATTTCGTGAAATATTCACCTTAATTATGCATACACCCTATACTGAGAAATTTTATTGGGCATCGTTTGAAACACCCCTAATAATGACTAATTACGTATTTCTTATATGGGGATATGATGTTGAATAAAATTTTAAAGGGCAATAGAATTATTCTCACATATATGTATAATATATAATACATCGAAAATCTGAAATTAACGAAAATTTATCCCTTCCAGTTTACATAAACGAAAATTTCGGTATATAATATTAAAGCTTGAATATTTTTCGACTGATTCTAACAATAAGCCATACAGCTCCAGCTGTTGGGGCATAGCTTTATAATTAGCCTCAAAGACTTTCAGTGTGCTTTTTCAGCGCTCTCGGTTTTCTCGTTCCTGCATCACACACAGACTGTAGCCACGTGAGGGGCATTTGTCGTTTCTAGGAAAAATAATGGTGAAAAACTCTAGTAGGTATAGAGAAGTGCGATAATTATTGTCATTGTATCCGCTATCCGGGGAAAAGAATAGAAAAAAAAGGGAATGAGACGAATGGTATTGATGAAAAATTGACAAACTAAGGTAGACTAATTATTGGAATGAAATTTAATGAACATCGTAGAGTGGAATGTCTGTAGTACCTATATAGATAAATTTGATTGAAAGTGGTAGGGTTTTTTTTTTTTTGAAGAGATGATTAATTTAATAAATGAATACCGGAAAGAGATGATATAATAGCTATGTCTGTGAGTGATCACCCGCAGTGGCCTGTGGGGTAGGATTTGATATTTTCAATAGACTATACGAAGCTTATTTTTATAGGGCTTCCGGTGCTAATTATTTGAAGCTCTATAGGTGATATGAAATATCCGGTGTAATATAAGAGGAAATTAATATGTGCTTTATAAGAGTTGAGGAAAATTTCATCGTAACTTTGAACAAGGTTCCAGTAGCCCCGCTTTTGTGTATTCAATTAATTTCATGATTAAAAAAATATACAGGTGAATGCCAATAGCAACGAAGAGGCACCATGCAAACTCTTTCGATTCTCAAATGGGAACGTGAATAAATTCTGAACTGTATATCGTTTAGTGAAAAAATCAAATTTCACATAAATAATATGTTATATAAAAAATTTCAAACAGCCTCAATAGGTACTCGGGTTGATAATTTCCCCAGAGATTCAGGGATTCGAATTTTTATTTATAGCTACAGATTGAAGTGTATAGCGGACTGTGCTACGTGTAAGGTGTCAATCGGTTAATTCTTTCGCGGTTGAAAAAGTCCAACTAGCCAAAAGGTCTATCATGGGGGATTTTAGTACGTAAGTCTCGAGGAAATTCATTATCCAGCTAGCTACGGGGCGGTTCCAATAAATTCGTCTACCGAATAAAATTTACGAGGCGAGTTAGCGGCTTGAAGAGCAATTCGCGTACTTTATGGTTCGATAAAAAATCGTTAGATTTTTAATAATTCTTCAAATAATGCGAAGTCCCATCACGGTTTACGGCCCCTTTTCTCCCCGGTTCTTCAATGTCGTAAAAATTCTCACCACCATCACCATCGCGGTAAGAATCCAGTCCTCAGAATTCTCGTCACGCTAAGGGTTTAGGGAGAAAATCGAGTGTACATAGGTAGAACAACTCGGCGATAGATATATAACGGAGTGTGAAATGGTGAAACGTAGAAAACCACCCCGTTACAGCTCGATTATTTCGAACGATTCTCATCCTCGTATCTTTGATAATTCTGCTATTTTCGTCCGCTTAGAAACCAGTTGCGAGAATATTAGAAGAGCCTGGAGCAGGTCTAAAACTAGGCGATAATGGCTGGTGGTGGTGCAGCCCTTGCTAAGCCAGGCCTAGTGAGAAGGGCTGTTTTCAATATCAACATAAAGACCCCCTTTAGAGGGATTGAAATACTTCAGGGTGGATTTTGGGGAAGCAGATTAACGAGAAGCACCATTCCAAGTTAGGAAGGAACGAACCAACCCACTTTACCAAAAGTTGAATAAACAAAAAGTA
Organism: Tenthredo notha; assembly: GCA_914767705.2. Lineage (NCBI taxonomy): Eukaryota > Metazoa > Arthropoda > Insecta > Hymenoptera > Tenthredinidae > Tenthredo > Tenthredo notha. Next base: position 961,853 of record OU611920.1, on the reverse strand, counting down.
CAGAGTAGGTAAAGTAAAAGCGAAAGATCGTGCGAATAAGTAGAAGTTGTATAAATATACACAGTGTCAAGGCGCGTGTTTCCGTAACCCCGGGCAGCTAACAACGGTAAGGAACAACAGTAGCCTTCAAAACCTCTTTCAGCAGCAATCGGACTTCCGCTTCCACCTCGGATTTTTTTTTATTTTATTTTTTTATTTTAGTTTACTTTCCCTTCCTTTCCGAACCTCTTTCCTTACCAAAAGAAGATATAACAACAATATTAAACAAGGGAAAAGAACGAAACACGAAACTTGAAGCAGGAATTCCAAGATTTGCAAAAAAAGAAACGAAAAAATGAAAAGAAAGAAAACTCCTACGCGTATTATATATGCAATATGCATGTATGAATTGAAAAGGTGAAACTTTCGGAAATTGTTATGAAAACCGTTTTCTCTATAAGTCTGATAGGTATGCGATAATTTAATAAGGGGGGATTCTTTCTTAAGGCAACAAGAGACTATAACCGGACGTGACTTTTCTTGGCGATAGAAAAATTTCAGCGGAAAAATGTGTGAGGCGAAAAAGTTTCCAAGAGTTTTGTGGCACTGCAGGGTTGGGATTTGGCGGGTGAGGAAAAGCTTTGATATTAAATTTATCGGATATAGGTGTATACATATATATATACACCTCTATATCGTGTCCGATCTGAAAAAGATATCATCTCTCCCTGCGTCAAGATATTTCAATCAAATCACATCGCCCCGGTGCACCGATGCATCGTTCGACAAAATCGCACGTTGCAATTTCACGATCGTATACTCTGACTCTCGCCCTCTCGATTTAGTATATGTTTTGTTCTATAATGTATTTGTCTGTGGTCTTTAAGGAGATAAACTCCAGGATCAATAAAATACTCTTTCTCTCCCTCTCCCTCCCTCTCTTTCTTTCTCTCTCGAGGTTTTATTGCAGGTGAACGAGTAAAGATTAATCGTCGAGTTCCTATCCCGGTTATGGACAATTTGAATAAACGATAAAATATTGAATCGACGTTGCAGCCCTTTCATTTATATCAGCAATTACATAGGAAAAGCATTGGAGATTGTGGTTAATAGAGAAAAAGAAATCTTCACCATCGACTATGGTATAGATTAAATTTTGAAAGGCTGAATCCCACGTTTTTGGATCAAGGCACAAGAGCACGTAATTCCATGGCGTTCTAGAAGATAAAAAAATAAAAAAAAAGGTGTATTGATACCGTATAGATGATTTTGTATCGTCAAAAGTTGTAGCCGTTAGCACTTGAGGAAAAGTTGCCGTATGAAATTGGCTTTGTTTTGCCGAAAGAAAGTATTATTATATCCCTTCCTCTCATATACCCCTGCCCGAGTTAACCCGTGCTCCAATTTTTATGAGATATTATTTTTGTCCTAATGTCGTATATTTGCCCTACTATATACCCTATACACCCACTCGTCGAGGTATAGAGAGGGAAAAGAGGGAGAATGAGACACAGCCAGGGTAGTCAGCCATTATATATGATTCTTTCGCAAGTTTTTCTCCCGGATTTCATATTATATCTATATTCCTTTGTCACTTTTTTCTTTCCTCGATTTTAGAATCGCCTTATATATTACCACCGGCTTGAAGATCTTTACATTCGTCATACCTAAGTTCTCTTTTAATTTTTCATCGCAAATTTATTCGCAATCGAGAGAATTTACAACAGCCTAGATGCGTAGCATTAAAACCGGATGTTAACTTTAACGAGAATAGTAGTAATAATTCATAGAAATATATATAGCTATGGTAGAATTAAATTCTATGCAAGGTTTCTTTACCCCATCTAGCTCGGTCCCTCATACCACTGACTAAGTAATTTCAATTTTTATCTCCCGCTAATTAAAAAGTAATTATCAGTTATACGTAATGTAATTCAGGCTGAAAGTAGTCTAGAGTCGTTTCATTTGCGGGTCAAATGGAGGCGCGACGGCACAGCGACCTAAGGGATGATGGAAAAAGAAAAAAAAAAAAAAAAAAGAAAACCGAACAAGAATAAGAATAAGAAGAAGTAAAAACGAACTTATTTCCTTCTCCGTCGAGCTAGGACGAATTTTTAAGTGGCTTCCAACGTCTGGAAATGAAGAAGAGAAGAGAAGAGAAGAAAAGAGAAGAGAAGAGAAGAGAAGAGGCTGCAGCAGCAGAAGCAGTAGAAGCAGCAGCAAGCCAGCCACTAGCTATATATAAAATTTGTCTAATGGTTTGAACGGCGAGTCGGTTTTTTTTTCTTTTCTTTTTTTTTTCCATTTTATTTCCGCTACCTTTTTCTCTCCGCACCACTACCCGCGGCGCAGCATCCCTCCTTGCACCAAGACATCCCACCATTCTTTGGTTCTTTATGCTTTTCACTCTCTTTCCTCCTTTCCCGGCGTGAACACCTAGAGTTTTAAAGAAAGTTCTTAAAATAAACGGCGATCCTATATCGCGCTCTTCTTCGTTGCCGTTCTTCCTCTGGATGCTGCATCTAGAGCAACGCGGTGGACGATGGCGAGAAAAACGATCTCTCGACTCTCGGCGTCGATATCTATGTTACACCATATCTTTTTGCTTCGTCAATATAAATTTATAAAATATTCTCTTCTTAAATAATAACAGCTTGAATATGAATCAAGTTATTCGATCGTCAAAGGAGAAACCACGAGAGACCGAATGTACCTGACACGTTGGGAACCAAAGAGGCGTACGTTAACGTATCGGGCATGCATGCCATGCCCTGGGATTACACTTCATTACTATGGAAGTCTCGAAGTGACTAGGAAACCTACTGAACCATCCATACGTCCGTCGAACCAACCAACGGCAGAAATTTCAGGGGTATCAAAACCCCTGGTGAACATTTATCGCTTAATTTATTCAAAAGCAAAATCATCCCTCGAACCGAAGCAAGGTTGGCTATCGTCGAAGCAACTAATCACTATACCGATTGAAGCCCGAACCTACCCCAGATTTAACGATTAATTTCATGGAAATAAGGAAGAATTTTTTTCCTTCAGAAAATTTAGGATATTTTAACGAGAGGCTCACGCGCCTCCGCCTTTGTACAATCGTTAGTATGAATTTGAGCCTTGATTAATTATTTTAATACGATAATTGTATTTACGTAGAGTTTATAATTACGGCGTATAACAACGTGGATGGAAATAAGCGGGTTGTTCAATTCCCCTATTTCGTCCCTTCTAAATTAACATCGATAAATCTGTATGCAAAGTAAACGTATCGATGAGGTAATATTAGGTTGAATAAACACGAATCTTGCCAATTCGTTTCCATCGAGTCGAGAATAAGTAAACATGAGGCTTTTCAATCGGGAAATCAAATAACAAAATTATACGTACGAACGGTCGAAATCCGCGGACCGAATTGATTCTCATCCCGTTCCTTGATAAATTAACCGATTTCCTCTTCGTTGGCACGTGAAAATAACGTTGAACATTTAACAAAATGAAACGTTATTCGATATGAAATGAAATGAAGTAAAATAAATAAATAAAATAAAATTTAAGGTTTAGAAAATTTATGTTCAAGTAAAAAGAATAACGATGCGGTAGAATATTTTCAATAAACTATCGTACTACGTTATATTACGCATGCCGCGGATGGTATAGTTCAGGACCAACACGTTCTAGAGCAGAGCCTTCGTCACTTAACCGTAATTATTTTCATCGTGATCGGAATATTTATCCGATTAATGACTAAGGTAGGGTTTTCGAGCGATTTTAAACACGTAAAAGATCACAGTGACTACCTATCCTATACCCACTCCGGGATGATCAAGGATGATCCTTACGTACACGGGTTGAATTTAAAGTCCATAGAAGCAATTACGAATGAGGGAGTACCTGATGGGTGGTAAAATCTGGAATATCTAAATGCAGCTACGATTCTACTTTCTTAACTGATACATAATCTGTATATCTAACGTATAATAGCTGGATAATGAATTGAAAATACTGGTTAGAAAGTCTGAGCTGGTTCTGAGTTAGTTAGCTTATTCTATTTGTCGAGAAAACGGCGAAGAACGGGCCAGCGGTTACAGTCTGAAATAGTCCGGACTAACAACTCGACTTGGAATCTTATATACCTACTACAAAGACGACGACTTCTTCATTTCTAATGAATATAAATATCCCTCCACCCTTCGTATAATTGTTTCCGAGCGAACTCCCACGCTTTGTGATAAAGTTGCTATTATTTTATATTAACAATGGTTCCCAACTCCGATTATCGATTTCGTTTCTTACATAAGATTATCAATGTGTATAGAAAAAAAAGAAAAAAATAGCGAAGAAGTAGTGATATCATACTTTAAACCTGAAATATATAACAAATAAAGTGCCTTTCGTCGAGTATAATGTAACAAAGAACCACTTTTCTCCTTTAAACTCCTATTATTCGATAATAATGGCATTTAATAATTGTAATACAGGATCGAATCGTACCTACTTCGGCTTAACTTGGAAATCTCAAGATAATGCTCCCCAGAGAAGAGGTGCAGAGTATTGTCAAACGGCTTGAATACCATCCCGAGATGAACGAAAATAAAAGCAAAGTATTTGAGTGCCGTTCTTGAATAATTAAACTTCTATTTGAATGCTGTTGTTTGAAAAAAATTTCAATGAAAATTTTGGAAAATAGGTTCATCTTATTTTTTTACTGCAATTTAAACTACGACTGAGAACCGCTTCAACCCGATTGAATTGTATGAGATAACAGGGCGGTGGCTACTGTTTGCAGCGGCTAAAAAGCTATCTTAATCAGTTGATGGGATAATGGTTAATTAACATAATTATCGAAAGGACTTTGGAGAAGCTAAGATTTGCTTGAAGCTAACTAAACACGCGAAGAGAGGAGAACTTTTTACCCGTTCGTGGTGCCTAAATTTAAGTTGCGGTTTTCGGTGTGGATTAAATTAGAACGGCACCAATCAACCAATCAACCAATCAATCAATCAACCTAACAATTTGTTAAAGATAAATATATTTCGTTGGAAAACGAGAGGACAAGTAAAAAAGAAAAAAAACCTTCTTCATCCCAAACTTTTTACTTCAGGCTGATTATGACGCGTATAATTGCTATACAAAATTATGTTCAATCACCAATCACCAATCATTCAGATATTTTCGTAGTACATATCTCGCTTTTCCTACCTTCTTTCCCGAACAAATATCGAATTATAATAAAGATGAAATAAATATCTGTTCGATAAATCTTCTTGCGACAGTACCATAACGAATGATCACACAGTTATTTTTTATCTTCCTGTATTTAATTAGCGTTACAAGATCGTGACGATGGGGCGTACCAGCTTTCGCCGTCTGATAAAATGACAGAGTAGGTATAAGATAGGCAGGTGGGTGGGTGGGTGGGTGGGTGAGTACCGGAGACAATATCGAGCTTCTCTTCGTAACATCTTATGAATTTTACTCCTCTAGCTTTAAATTTCTGAAGATCTATGAGGGCGCGAGGCAATATGAGCGTTAGAATCGTCTCGTATGGGCCCTTTAATTTACCTCTAATAATGTAGCTAACGATGAAAGGTGAACTCATTTCACCTGGCAGAGAATAGTAGCGGAGATCATCTACCGCACCACTGCTACTACTACGATGCCGAAAAAAGTATCAGAATCTTGCATCGAGCCGGGTAACCGAAAGGGGACATCGCGACCCACGTGACCATTGAATGAATCTTGTATGTGTCCACCACTCAGCAGATTGCTACACTAAAGTCTACTGAAATATGCTAGGGTGCCTTATTTTGCCGGCGCGTACGTACGTCCACCAGTTATACACGTCGAACTCTAACCAGGGCCGAAGTCCGGGGTGCCAAAGGCCAGGATGCCGTATATAGGCGAATTCTACACCGACTATCCCCCAACGAGGCTATCGCCTAGAGTCGTAAAAAATGCCACCCCTAAAGATATATGGGCTCAGCTGAAAATGGCCAAGTGCTAAAACAGATACAGAGCTGAAATAGTGATGGGATGAAATCAAATCTGACTTCCCCGTTGGATACTGCAGGAGGCCCTTAAGTGCATGCGGCGTATCCAGGATGGATTGCATTCCCTTTTCCCGTTTTGCTCTTTTCATGCCACCCTCGTATCAACTTATCGGTACATGTGTATCGAATGATCTCAGATCTAAAGATAGGGGAAGAAATCGGGCTGTACTTTCTTTTTTATCATCTTCTACTTTCCCATTTTTTTTATCGATCCATTTTTCGATTTTTTTTTTTTCGAGCCTAGTGTTTTCCCACGATACAAGCTTTAGCACACCGTAGCTCCTTCACCGTCGACCCTAGAGCAAACTTCTCAGGACGTTTTTTGTTCCTCATTCAATTATCTAGCAACGCATTTTTCGCGATTTTTTTTATCGATCCATTTTTCGATTTTTTTTTTTTCGATCCTGTATTTCGCATAATTCAAGCTTTAGCAAACCGTAGCTCCCTCACCGTTCACCCTAGAGTAAACTTCAAACGACGTTTTTTGTTCCTCATCTAATTATCTAGGTACGGAATTTTCGCATTTTTACACACGGATATAAAATCGCGGAAATAATTCAACGGGGTATTGTAACTATAAAAGGTGCAATTGGGTTGAATGAAAATGTTATTCCATGCATAGTGTTGTTGATGCAAGCTCAAGCTCAGAGTATACGTAGCACCCATAATTTTCGAGGTACTATATCCTCGTTTTTAGATCGATATACTGCAGAGCAGGGCGCAATACACTTATAATCAAAAATTGATATTCATTAGAGAACTTTTGATTGCAGAATGCATTATACTATAAACTAGTTTGAGGTAATTCTGGCAAACGTGAAAGATGTAATGTAGGAGGATACTCGATGCCAAATTATCTGGATTCTGGAATAGGTTCTGGCTTTTCGAAACGTCCGACCCTCCCGCAGTCGAGAACCCAAATTGTATACTAGAATGAAATCATCACCTTTCGAATGAATCAGAACAATCAACCTCTAAATTAATAAAAACAAAAAACAATAATCAATATTTCCAAGGATATGGATAAATGTGAAAATGATATAAAATTCTGGGAGACGAATAGAAAAGTTCGATATCTCTCCATCCACCTATATAACGATACGTATTCTCGCCCATATAAGATGCAAATAAAGCACAAAGTATAATCCTTATCCTTATCCCCCTTATCCAAAGCATATACCCAACTAGATGTACATACGTGTATATGTTAGGTAAAGCGAACTTATCGGAGGTGTACAGAGCTATAGTGGAAAACGTCGAGAGCAGCTGTACGTGGTTAACGAGGCTATTACAATAAGTCTGGAGAAATTGTGTCGCGGTTTCGTTTGGCCATCGTCGTGTCCGTCGCAGTTTTATAAACACCCCTATCTGACTTGCCCTGATTTCAAACCGATAATATCATTTTTCACTACGTAAGTATATAAGGCGAAGCCGAATTTTATTCGCGCCCTCAAATATTTTCATTAAAAACTTTCGATTTCATCCGATACCTACCTAAGCTCCCGAATTCACATGTAGCTAGCCTTTTTCGCGGTAGAACATAAACCGAGGTGTTGCGGTCGTAACGAGATCGCTGCATATGAATAAATATTAAATTCCATATAGTATATGTAGATAATTATACATCGATGATTTCTATATTTGCTATCACAGCAGGTAAACAAACTATCTTCGTCTATTGCCAGATTCTACATATAGTCAATATCTGTGTAGAAACTAGATTTCCGCAGTTTGATATGTGCCGCGGGGTGGATGGTTGGGGGTTGTGCGGTATTTGTCCGCGCTGGTAACTGCTGCAGAATCTCGTTGTTCCTCGTTACATTGTGGCCCAGCCTATCTGCTGCTTATCATTGTTATAATGATCATTCGATCTGTTTGATTAATTGCTATGTTAATTTGCGACAGTTTCGGTATACCTACGCGTTATAATTAAACCCATTTGAAAATCAACCCTCGTACATTCGGTATGGGATGAAGAAATTTTTTTTTCAACTAACGTATAACGTTCATACGCGATGCACATCGGTTTTCAGTCATTCATCATACATCCTTGTTCGGGATGGTGATAATTAATGCCGATAAAGTTATAAGCTCAGCGTTTCTTTTTCAAGTACAGTAGGTATATGACACAGTGTATTTTTTTTTTCTTTTTACGGTACTTTATACAGATTTCTTCTCCTTCTTCTTTTTTTTTTCCACCTTCTAAGCTTTTAAGCCACATGTTTAAAAAGGACAATCCAGTTATCGCCGGTGGGGTATAAATATACATGTTGAGTCAGGGCGGAAAAGACCCTTCCTCCAGGTACAATGCTGTGGTTAAACGCGGTCTGCACGGACATTGCCATGCATTTAAACGACCTGGCTAAAATAACTTGATATTTTAATAACTCTTATCAAACCGTGAGATTCTTCCCAACTCTTAAGCGACTTACCTTATTCGCCACACGTAATTGCTGAAAATATGTTTTTAGCGATGTACGGAATGAAATTTTTTTAACTTTACACCTGCTACGCTCCTTCTTTTGAACCCCGGTATTCTTTAAACCTAGAAAAAATGATAACGATCGTACGGATAATTGCGATCTCCTATTGTCTATGCACGCCATAACATGGTGGGGGGTGGAGGTTTCCGGTTCTTCCAATAAATAATACCGGGTATAGGATTAAAGGAGATTCTGGAAAGGCCAGAGAGCTGGCTTTGTTTCGGGATGATACGATTTGTTTAGCTTAGTAATTGAGCCTACCTCTCACGGGAAACCTATCCCTCGGCGAGTAGAATATCGGAAACATTGATACAGGACCGGGCTTTAATGTCTCTAACTCGCTACAATCTGCGGAGAAACTCCGATATTCTCTTTCCCAGAAAGTCGAGGGAGATGAAGGAGGAGAAGGAGTCTCGGCTCTTGGCGACGTTTGTGTTGTTGTTGTTGTTCAACGTTTTCCCAATTATCCTCAGCTGCTGTGCTACTGCCCCGTCCAAATTTGTTCTTACCTTATATACTGTATATATACAGAAGGCACAGACTTCTCTGACACCTTCTATCCAGCTGTAGACGTAAGTCGCGTGTCCTAAAACTTTGGAAAGAATTTATTTTCTTCTTTTTTGGTTTTTTTTTCGCAAAAGAACGAGGAATTTTTTTCGCCATATGCAAATTTTCGTATTATTAAACGAAACCGCTGCCTGATTCGACGAGGCAAAATTGAATTGAAGGATTTTTCTTCAACTAGTACGCGGTGGTAGTAGCTTTAATCGAAATAAAATACAGAGTTGGTACGCCGATCTACAGTTGTTTGGAAGTAAAGCAATATAGCCGTTTGCTGCTTTGGTCACCAGCTTCCACGACGCAGTTGAATAACTCGAGTTACTTTTCCCAGCTTCGATAAGCAATAAAGAATCCCGTAAATTCCGCGGTATCGTTTACTCGAACTGGCGCAAAATCGCTACTGTATACTGCTCTGAGTTACCTAATTCACTGAATTCCTCTGGCAGTAGGTATGTAGTACATATATACCCATACCTATATACGAACCATACGTCGTACAATGAAAATTTAATTAGTACATTGAATCGCGGTGATGTTAATCAAACGATATTTCATATACTATGTGAATTATTACACCGTGTATGAATTATGAAGTTTGGGTCTATCGGAGAATCCGTCTTGAGTTTGAAAGAAAAAAATAAAAATTGCATTTAATAATCGGTCGGCCTGATTTTTGCGAGCTCATCCCCTGCCCCGAGGGTTGGATGGAGGGGATGACGAGCGTCATTTATCAAGTGAACAAAAACCTTGGAAATAATTACAAGGGGTAGAATCGAGGGGCTTTTCTCTCGGTGGGATTTTTCCCCGGGGGGAATTTCGGGGAAAACATCATCCTGTATATGTCTGTAGACTCGGGTGGCTAAACAGGCGTTGAGAAATGTTAAGGGTTGTTTTCAGATTTAGCTGATTCGTCGTTGAGAAAACTTGTAACCGTGTTATTAATATAATATACCAAGCAATTACCCTAATCGGTATAATCCTTCGTAATTGTAACTATCCACAATGAGTGGCGAGCATTTATACCGTTAGGCGGTAGAAACGTCGTGGTAATACGCTCTCCGAGGGAAAATCTTTTTATTCAATTAAAGGATTAAGCCCGGAATCAGATCAAGCTTAGCTCCTCGCGGCACGTCGCGGCGCCTGCAAATTCTGTGATTGTAATTATTATTGGCGTTTCATCGATTGTGTATTTTTCCTCCTTTCTCTCACCTCTTTCAAATGAATTTTCATTTTCTTTTCATTTTTAACTCTTCCTTAGATTTTTCCATCTTCTTTTCCATTCATTCACGATTGATGGAAGTTAATAACCCCGCATCAATGGTGAAAATGAAAACAGACGGTGGTGCATTTATTGGCGTGTCGTGTTCCCCGTTTTCCGTCAGCTACCCGACACAAGAATGTGAAATGCGAACTGTGAAACGTGAAATGTGACCAAGCATTTGTTTCTCTATTTTCATCCCCTATGCCTCGGCACCAACGTCGTCTCAATCTTCGAGGTGCTCGTAAAAAACTCTCGACACAGCTTCGCACTCTGCAAGCTCTGAACTCTTATCTCGAACCTCTGAAAGAAGATGAGGCCACGATTTCGAATGGAAAAGAAATGGCCACTGTTCAACAGTTTCAACCGGGTTACGCATATCCTAGACTACTACCCCCACCCACCCTTAATCAAAGGCGAAAAGATTTATATTAGAAAGTCAAACTCTTTGGCTGTGGTAAGAATGATTACGACGAGGTCCTTTTCTTCTCTCATTCATCAAGCTTATTCGAAATTCAATGGGCTATGACTCCGGGATTGAATTTTATCGAATATTTGGGGGTATGAATTCATTGGTAACTCAGGAGGAACAAAATGAAAAAGAAATGAAAATTTAATTGCACTAGGAACTGGAGAATATTTCGGTAGGAATTTAATTGAAGTCATTTCGCTGTCGGCCACGTTTACCCCAAGATTTTTCCTCTCTGCCTCTCCTGGTATAGAGTGCCAGGGGTAAGTTTCAAGCTGAACTTTTAGTAGGGTATTGAATTCACCCTGTTCTAGTTCACGCAGTCGCCATCTCTGCGAAGCTTTCAGAACAATCTGAAGGCAGAGCTTTTACCCCTGTTTTACAGATAGCAGCAGCTTTCAGATTTTCGTATAAAATATCCTCTGATAATAAATTGTAGGTAATTAATCATGAGCTTGATAGTAAAATGATAAAAACCATAATTTTTATAGTCAGAAATGTAGAAACGTAGAGATCCTTTGACTACAACGAAGCTTCAAACTCTGGTATCTTCGCCTTTTGCAATTCACGTTATCTCTGTTTTTTTGGGAAGGAAATCTCCCTCCAGGATGGTTATGGGGATGATTACAAAGCTGAAATGAATTGAAAGCATTCCTGGCGATCTGCGAACGAGGGTTTTTTTTATTTTAATTTTTTTTCAGGAGGCTTGGTGATATTATTTATTTTTTATAGTCACCCAACTGCCAGGGTTGAACAATAGCTTTTTATTTCTATTGTGGAACAAAAAACTAGTCAGAGACTTTTCGCGTTTTGGAAAATATAAAATGAATCATCTGTACCAGGTACCTAGGTACACAGTAAAAGTTGATCTGGATATCATCGATTCGTTTTTCAATTTTTATGTAAATTTTAGTTGAGCGTCGAGCCCGACGACCCGCTCGCTGTGACCAGGTCGTGTATTTTTTTATTTATTCTCTCTAACCGTCAGACAATTTGAAAAAAATAAAAAAAATGAAAAACCGCGCCCACAAGCCGCTGCTTCGTTCGTGACCGGAATTTATATTTTCTATTAACGTAATAAATTTGTATTTACCTCAGGAAGCTCCTACCGGCATATTAAAGGGGCCATTTTTCTTTCTAAATGTTAAAAATTACAGAAGCCGGATATAAACGCGGGAGCGTCATTCCCTAACATTTTTCACAAAATCAACGCTATATATCAATAACTGCATCAAACATTGTACATACCTATGTACAGTACCGAGAGGACCTTCCTTTTTCATAAAAATACTTGAGAAATTTCAAAAATCCGTTACTCGGCGTCTTTTCATCGAGCGAAGCCAGAGAATAAGTCTCTGCGGTCCCGGCTGACCACACGAACGGCTGTACTACTTAATTCTAGTCGGCCAGCCTAGGGGCCTGGCTGGGACGCTGCGCTATGCCACGTCTCGTCGATTATTCGGCGCCTTCGGGGTTTCCAAATCGCATGGGTACTTAATATTTAAAAAATTGTTCCGATACGGTCAGCCACGCAAATATTAGCGTCCAACAAACTTTACCCGGTCACACAACAAGCGCTGGAAACATACTCGGTTACGCCTAGAGGGAATAAAAGCGGAGACCCAGTGTCGTTTTTTAATAATAATTTTTGACAGCGAAATTTGCCTGCAACTTTTCTCAGTCATTTCTTACGGTCTTTTTTCCAGTGGATATTTGCGAATACTGACGTGCATTGACATGCAATTAAGGGAGGCTAATGGTACAAGATGTGATTATATATAAGTCGTAGGTATATAAGTCGAATAATTTATATTTCTCTCGAATAGGCAGCAGCTCGTATATTATACTTTTCTCGAAGAGTGGAATTTATATTCTAATATCGAAAACGCAAAGTGAATCGTCTGGTCCTGAAAATAAATCGCATATATATATATATATAAGGGGCGTCGTGTAGAGGATCTGACCTATTATAAACTGATGTTTTTTCACTATGAAAAAGTTCGAGACGTAACTTTTTTCCCACACAGTAACGTAAATCAAAAGTTGTGTGAAAATAAATAGCCCCACGTTAAACGGTAACCGCCCCAAAAATATAATTCAAATAATAATAGTAAAGATGATAATAAGAACGAGCGTAAAAAAGTTGACAGGTAAAGAATCGAAAGCCACTGCATGGGCGTTACGACGAACAAGCGGGGCACCACAGGGTAATATTCATCCCCATGAAAACAGACGCGAATAATGGAAAAGTGGAAAAAAGACTGCGCTATTCACCCTTATTTATTTTCATTCTCGCCATATATTTACTCCCTTTTCTTTGTCGCCGTTTCCACTATGCAGGGTCCAGAGTACCACATGTAACTTTTGCATAGTCGATGGGCAGTTTGTTTTTTTTTGTTTTTATGCTATGATTTCAGCACCCTGTATACGATATTAATTCGTTCATTACTTTTGTATAAAAAGTAAAAAATTTCACGATTAAAACGAAGACTCTTTTGAATTTAAGTCTCGCGAAAAGGGTAAGCCGTGGGCACTTGGGTTTATTATTCATGTGAATATGTAGTCAACTCTTGACCCCAGTAAAAGCCAATCAACGTCCTTAATTTGCCCATTCTTTACAATTCTAACAATCGTTCCAGGAGCTGATGTGTACAGCAAACACAGAGGGAGACCTGCACGTTCGCGAAGCATTGTTTCTTTCATCCCTTTTACACAAGTATAATAATTTGCTAACGCAAGAGAGAGAGAGAGAGAGAGAGAGAGAGATAGAAGAGAATCAAGGTAAAACTCGACAAGAGTCTGAAGGTAAAAAAAAAAAAGAAAAAAAAAAGAAATGGGAACGAACAAGGGCCTCTGTAACGACTGCTTCCTAGTTCGAAGTAATCCCGCGAGTGCTTACTCCGTTATATAGCTACGCGTAATTGTGTATTGTAACACGTACAGTAGAGAACTGACGGATCAGGAGTTCGCGAAATAACCTGAACTCTCTAATAAACTCGAGTTGAATAAGGTCATTTTTGTTTCAGGGCAGCGGCCGCGAAGATATCCTGTGATGGTGTTCATACACGGTGAAAGCTTCGAGTGGAACAGTGGCAACCCTTACGATGGAAGTGTGCTGTCCAGTTACGGAGATGTGGTTTTTGTTACGATTAATTTCCGCCTCGGAATACTAGGTAAGATAAATACGTTGATTATTATTTTTTTTTTTGTTTTTCTGTATTTTATATTGGAAGTAATTCAATTTAACGATGGTTTAATTTCACGCTCTGTATAACTACCACGACGAGTTATGGAATCGGCATTTCGAAATCCCCTCTGTACGACTCTGTCGTTTCCTAATATTTGTTCCCGCAAAATATAATAACGTTTCTACCTATGGTCCAGCCGTTCTATTCATTCGCGTAACTAATTTATTGATTGCACGGGGGTAGCAGGAAATTTACATAACATCGAACAACATTGTTAATTTCACTATTAAGCTCCGTTCGTATATACGTACGAAAAGTTTACCTAACTCGATGTATGCCCGAACTCAAAATCCTACAACGTAACTGCGAAAATTTTCCATACATTAGTTGGAAATTATAATATTAGACAAATTTTTTGATGAAAAGTTCTCATTCATTTTCACACATCGCTTATTCTCTCATCAACGAATTGAAAATAGAAAAATGTCGAGAGCGCTAAGTATGAATAATTGTTATACATCCTCCCTTATTGGGACCTCTAATCACAGAGTTATTCGATGCCTCAAGAAATCAAGCTTTCGAATCTAGAAGTGTAAGAAATGAATAAGGTATGGTCGACGAATCAAGTCTTTTTTTTTATTGTTAGAGTTTTGGTGTCCGTTGGTTCGTTCGTTCGTTCGTTTGTCGTTCAACGAAGTAAAATATAACGAGGCGTAGATTGCTGGTAATGAATTGTTTGATTGCTAGCAATTAGCGATATTTCCAGGACGTGAGTTTGTCAAAGGCATCTGTCGATGTCGGAGATATCAACGAATGTATTTCACTCATCCGTAAAGAATGAAAACTAATGAATATATCTTTTGTATATCTATGGAAAATTTCGAGGATCGTTAAATGGATGCAAAAAATATTCACTAATCACTTTTCGAGTGTTCGAAATTTCTACGTATGTACTGAACAAGTGGAAACCGATTAGTTTCCACACTAAATGAAAAAAAAGGGGAGAATGCAATAAAGTTTTAACGATCTGTAATTCGCCACTTCCCGTTTTCACATTCAATACGAACAAAATTTGGTGAAAATGGTTGAAAGAATAAAAAAAAAAAAATATATATATTCCACCCCGTCGATACAATCAGACTAACCATTCAGAGTATTTCTCTTGAATTTCTTCTTCTTCTTCTTCTGCAACGAAAAAGAAACTCCGATGAAATATGTTGTCGGTAAAAGTGTTGCTCGTCCTCATAATTCACTGCGTAAAGTGAATTTATAAATTTCCTACAACTTCAGCACTCGGTCTATACCGGGTGGCCGAAGCAAGATAACCGTTCAGAATTACTGAACCAACTTGTTAGCCATAACCACACCGACTTAGGTACGTGCAGTGATAGATAATCCATTGATAATCCGTTACGTTCTAACTATAGAGCCGTGGCAATAACTTAATCCCTATTATACTCCCCATACTCACGATGTGATATGAAGCTGGAACAGTTCGAGATAATAGCAGAAATAAGTTTAATTAATTAGTATAGAATATAGTAAAGACATTTTCACTTTTCATCACCATGGTGGTATGAGAATAATACTTTTTCTTTGCGAAATACCCCATAAGTATAGTTTGCGTGACTTTACCACTCGATAGGTTGGATACTTGAGCGTGAAAGGGATGAAATAAGAGAACGAAAAAAAAAGGACAGGCGGAAATGGTGTAGAATCTAGAATAAAAAATGAAAAAGAAAAAAAAAACATTACGAAACCATAATCATAAATTAGATTAAAGTGCTAGGGAAGTGCTTAGTACCGTACCGAGGCAGATAGATACAGTTAGCCAACGTCTACGGTCTAGGGGTGAAAGAAGAAAATGGAATGGGGATGAAGAAGGCACAGAGTACTTCGTCATGGCTGAGCTCAGAGAAATATGAACCCAAAGTGCCCGCTGCGTACCGAGAACCAAATTATAATCAAATTTATCAATCCTCCTGGCATCCGACTCTCCGCGACTGTAACAGATTGATAAATAATCGAAAGATGAAGAGATCAGCGCCTTTTCTAAGCATAAATCCTCTTCCCGATGTTATCAACGACAAAAATCAAACGTCAGATTATAAATTAATTTCGATCGTCTATCAATATGAAATTTCGGAATGGTATTAAATGAAAATTTTCAAATATTCAGATAAAATATTAACCCCTGAGCTTTTCTCCGTGTCAATAACTGTCTACTCTTTCTTATTTTTGATAAACTATCGTCGATTTGTATAGGTGACAGAATAATTTGTGGTAGAAGTGCTTGTGTATTGTGTACATCGATTCTGTCAGCAGCTCAGAGGGAATATATATGGTGAAAGAAATGCGAGGAGTTTTCTTGGGGTTTCTGGTGCTCGATGGGAAAGGGGCCTGTGATTAAGTGGGCACTTACAGGGTGTCTTATATTCACCGTTACAGGTTTTCTCAGGCCAGGAACTAGCGATAATACTTCTAGTAATTTCGGCCTACTGGATCAAGTCGCTGCTCTCTTATGGCTAAAAGAAAACATCGCAGTATTTGGAGGCGATCCCAACAGCGTAACACTAGTTGGCCATGGAACAGGCGCTATCTTTGCCAACTTATTACTCATAAGTCCCGTGGCCAGCAGGGGTGAGTTTACCATTTTTCACCAATTTTTTCAGGGATCTAAAAACTCCCACGGAAAATATAAAAGAAGCAACTTATTCCAGGTGCTGGTCTATTCAAACGCGGTATTCTAATGTCTGGATCAGCGCTCAGCGCGAATGCCATAGGCAAGGCACCCTTGCAGGTCACCAAGCAGGCAAGAATCACTTGAATACTTCAACCCTTTCTATTGTACAATTATTTTGCACGATTGTTTTCACCGCGGAAATACAGTAGCCAGATCATCATGGGTGTTGTTTCGAGTTCAATCAATCGTTGGTGAGGTTGTTTAGAACGATTTCCGAAGCCTCACGCGAAGATTCCCTACCCAGTTTTCCCTTTAAGGGATCTGGTGTATGAGCTTATGTACGTTTTGACGAACAACGCACAGTATGCCGGGATGATTCTCCCTCTTGCCCCTCAATCTCCCAATCTCTTTGTCACCGATCGCAGGGAGGTTGGAAGCTGGGGGTAGTCAGAGGGTGGAATCCCTTGTGCGGTATTCATCCGTGTAGGAGAAAGCAACCCTGGTGATAGAGGGAAAGCAAAATGGAAACTTTGCTCGTCTCAGTGTCAGTTTCACGTATTTCAACGTTTGAGGTCGTGGTTTAAACCCCGCTAATTGACGCACCGGAATTCTAATCTCTTTGTTTGCTAAAATTTCGCAACACAATAACAATTCGCAGACAAAGAGAAACATTTCAACTAACGAATGAACTCAGACCCGATCCTAAATTTATGAAATAATAAATATCACTCCGCTGATTTCTGAATCATATTTTGTCTTATTCTTATTCTTATTCTTATTTTTTTCCCAGGTAGCACACGCTCTGAATTGCCCAGAAACTTCCGACAAAGAGTTGGCAAATTGCTTGCAGGATCGACCCGTCGATTCCCTATTACGCGTACGGATTGATAAGCCGCTACACGTCCCGGCCTATGCCCCGCTTACGGACGGTGCGGTCGTTCCAAAGAACCCATGGGAGTTGATGAAAAGCACTGAGATATTTGGCAGGTGAGAAAAGGAGTTTGAAAAGAATCATTCCTAAATCGAGTAAAAATTGCATACTTTTTTCTTTTTTTCTTCATTCTCTTCAGGTACGATTTAATGTACGGCGTTACAGAGTCGGAAAAATATCACGAACTGCCACCGGTCGCTCTGTTACATGGCCTCCTCGACCACGAAAGAGACAAAGTCCTTCGGGATCATGTAAAGGTAAAAATAAGATTTCCCTCAAAATTGAGATGGGAATATTTTAAACACAGAAGACTTTATACTCCGCGATTAAAATTCTCTTTGATGTGTAGTTTGGAAATCTATAATCGCATCTCCCAGTCTTGTCGATAAATATTTTCACCCTCGAATGGGCATAAAAAAGTGATATAAAATTATATTGACGTATGCATGTAGGCAACGCACGAGCTAGAACCAGAAATGATCCTGTCGAAAATTCTTGAGCACTACGGCGATTTTTCCAACACGTTTACGAACGAGTTTGCGTTAAAAAATCGTGAAATTGTACTACAAGCACTGTCAGATAGTGGGACAGTCGCCCCTTTACTATTGACAGGAAAAATGCACGCTAGAGTAAACCCGAAGAGTTACATGTACGTTTTTTCTCATCCCAGAGCGATGCAGGACTACTATGGGGTAAGTGAGCTTTTTATTCTTCATCCTTTTGAAAATATTTTCATTTTATCATTCCGGAAGATATCTATGGGTGACAATATCCCCGATAACCTGACGGGTGTAAATTCGGTATGAATTTGGTAAGTCTCGCGTATGCCTGATGTAAAATCTGTCCCTTTTCAAATTCCCATACCAGCGACTAACTGAAATTGAAATTTACGTGAAGCTATAAGGTAGGAAAATCCAGGCTTTGATATTATGCCAAAGTTTAAGAACTAATTTCGAACGTTGCAGTGAAAACTTTGGCAATCGTAGACCTCGGTGAACTCATACGATTAGTTGTGTTTCGCGTTATTCATTTCACGTTATATAAAGTTGTCTAGTTCGACGTTTATTCGAAGACCCCTTCGAAATATTTCCTACACGGTATTGTCATTCTATAATCTCTTAACAGCAGCAGCAACACCAGCACACAGTCCACGGGGAGGAGTTGGCCTACATCCTTGGCGTACCGGTTGGCGGTGGCAAGTACCATTTGCAAGACAGATATAACATCGGGGAAGCATTGTTCTCAGAGGCGATGATGACCTGGTGGTGTAACTTCGCGCATACCGGGTGAGCCGACAAATACTCGATCCTTATCACCTTCTCCAACCTAATTAACTACGCTTTCAATTATCCTCCCAGGGTAATTAGCCACGTTAATCTACGACCTAGCACGTTAAAACCCACCCTCACCTACATTCAAAGCATATTTTCTCAGATTGTCCAAAGGGTTTATTGAAATTTGGTAGATAAAAAGAAAAGAAAAAAACTATACGCAATTTCTGGATAAGCGTTACCATAGAATTTCTGTATAGGATTCGTTGTATCGATATTTTCGCGTTTTGCAGTCGGGTTTAACATCCACTTTTCATTTGAGTTGAATGAATATAAATTAACGAGAACAGCATGAACTGCCAGAACGTCGAATGTAATTTGGCCAGCTTACGAGCGAAAGCAAATAGGTGGAATAACCATTATTCCCGTCAAATATATCATGAACGGTGGTCAGTGGTGCGGCGGAGGGAAATTCTGAAAACTGGAACAACCCCGACCGAAAGCTCGAAAATTCTACGGTCATTGAAATTGTCGGTATGTAAAAAAGAGCAAAAGCTTGTCCGACTATCGATGCCATGATAACTTTGACCGGAAACTAGAATTCACATACCACAATCCAGGATGACGTTTTTTATTTCAATATTTTTATTCATTTTTTGCATAAATCTTCTATATATTTCAACTCGGATGATCCGCGATTAAATTAGGTATTTTATTGATTTTCACTGCGCTTTTCGTTCAGACATTATACTTCATCGCCCGGTTAGGTGAGCGCAGTGAATAAGAACGGGTTGAATTCATTGATCGTGGTAATTGGGTACTCATATCAAAGCGCGGAGTGGCTGTATAAGAATAAGAATAAAAAAAATAAAAAATAAGAAAACGAAAAAGAACGGGGGAAGAAAAAAATCGTAGGCAGAAAAATAGACGCAATTACCTGAGACACTTGAGTTGACGGAGTAGTCAGCTGCGTTTCTCACAGCGTGTAATAATTCCCACGAGCTACGTGCGGCTGTAAGAAAAATAAAAAGAAACTAACAAAAGATGGAAAAAAGAAGGGAGATGAGGGAAGAAAAAAAAGAAATTATCAAACACCTCGATCGGCGTTATAAACTGAACACAATAATTGAAATAGTACCACGTTCACTTATGTAACCGTGAGAACGCGGAGGAATGAAAAATAATTGTGTTTGAGTTGAAATTATAACTTTCCGAGAGATTAACCCCCCGCAAAGAGTGATATCTGACATTTGTCCGTAAACTCGTGGAGCAGTCGTGTAATCCGTACATAGATATACTAATTTCGCAGAAAGTTTGTTTTGACTTGTTAGGTAGATGACGGTAACAGATGTATTTATCTCCGCGGGTGTAGACAGTCTCTGATTTGCAGGGCTAGTTTTCTGCACAGCGGTACACCCGCGCCTTGTTTCTGTCCTGGCAGAAAGCGCTGTGCCGCACCGTACCGGTTTGGCGAACTTTAATTATACAAAAGCCTAATTCACCACGATATTCAACGATCTTGGCCCGTCGTATACTTGCTCTCGAAGGAGGTCTTAATTTACGAGTAACAGACGCACAGACCTTCGTAATGGTAGTTCAAGTCTTTGTTACGGCTCTCGTCCTGAAGAAACCGGACTCGAAATGTTCCAAAGAACAAAGCTATGCAAACGACGACAAGGTTGTTCCTTACCGAAAGGGAATTCTCTGTCTATATATTTCTTCACCCTACCGTCATAATATCATTCCACCATCGTTTGATTACGAAATTTTGTTATCGCATTGAACCAGCTGCGGTTTATTCAATGCACGATATCTCATCCCTTAATTCATTTCAGGATCAGATCGGTGTGCCAGAGATTGAAAAGTTAAAGCCTCGGAATCTTCTGTCATTTTTTTTTTTTTTTTAGGACCAGGTGATAGCGAGGGATAATTAGATAGTAAGTTAGTAAAAAAAAAAAAGCCCCGATATCACGACGGTTAATTGTTTTTTCTTTTTCACCGTCCAATGCTACTGTAGTGTTTGTTTGGGATTGGCTGACAACAGTTCCATACTGCCAAGCAAACATCCCAAGTAAACAACGAACAGGCGGTGGCGTCAGCTCGAAAAAACTTAGTCGAATACTTTGCAGATAATTGCGAAGTTCGTCGGTTTGTTGGGTAGTGTTTCGATTAAACTTATATATACCAGGGTAGAAACTTGACAAAACGAGCTCATCTAATTCTCCACCGCGAGATATATACGTATATGCAGATATATATACATTTTTTTTTTTTTTTTTCTCATCAATTACAAACGTCTGTATGTCTTCCTCGTTAACCTCGTGAGTTCTTGCAGCGTCTATCTTTACTTGGTAAAATTATGTTTATTCAGTAATCCCAACGCCCCGAGAAGATCAACATTTCTGACCGATGGACCGAAGGAGTGGCTGCAATACGAACTCGATTGGCCAGAATACGACCCTGAAAACCAGACATACTTCAACCTGAGTGAGTAGAAGATTCAATTTCAGAATTTCAACACTGTCAGTAAAATGTCGAAGGGTTTATATTCAGTTAGTTTCAATCCACCGTTTATTTTATTTCAACCTTTAGCCATACCACCGGAAATTGGCACGCGATACAGAGAAGCTGAGATGAAATTTTGGAACGAAGATTTACCTGAGCTAATAAGACGGCCAAATTTTGAACCATCCCATTTCGGGTCGCGTAAAACAATTAAACAAAGGCCTATAATTTTGAACATTGCTGATGGCATAACGGAGTACCCTGGACAAGGAAGATCCGGTACAGGATATGGCGGCAAAAACTACCAGCCAACAGATATAATGAAAGGATCCACAGGGACTAAGACCGAGGATGAAAAATATTACCAAGGGGCAGTTCTGCCCGAGGGAACAGTACCGGAAAACGGTGATGTGTCGACGACACCAGAATCGAATACGATTAAAAATTCGTCTGCGATATCGCTGGTAGTTGGTTTCGGTGTAGTATTTCTGATGATAAATGTAACCGCGTTTTTTTACCTCTATCACAAGCGTCATAACTTGAAAAATAAAGAGAAAAACCTCAAGAGACGACTAAGTCAAAAAGATGAGGGTTCGAAACGTTCAAAGCTGGAAAAACAACCTGAGAAGAACGTGGAACTTGGTCAGAAGCATGACAGTAAACCGGACTTGAACGAGGTACTCAAAAACGACAAGGCCTACGATAACAATTCAAATTTTGGTAGAAGGTCGAAACTCTCACGGCAGAACTCAAGCTCTACAATCGACACGCACATCAAAGTAAGGGAGTGGATTCAACAAGAAATAGTTCACAGGTCAGTAAGCCAAACACACACATCTATATCATATATCCGCATGCGGCATTGTCATTTTTTTCTTAATTAACATCTCAATGACCGACGATTCAACGTCATCCCCTTGGGGCTGACATGAAGGGAGAGATATGAGTCTGGAAAATTGGCAAGAACCAGAGATAGAAATTGAATTTGAATAGCGGTGGTCAGAAATAATCTTTGTGGCGAACTGGAATGGAGGCGTTTAATCGATAAGGAAAAGATTTTATGCAACATTTTACGATAATGCTTGTGCCTGGGCTGTTGGATGTTTAACAGGTGCTTTCACCCGTCGTAAACAGTTGCGAAAGTGCTTTTAGTGGTAGCTTTTACCCCGGTTACTGGTGTTCCATAGTTTTAATTGCACGAATTTGTTAATCCCGGACCAATTGCTGTGGGAACTTATCTCGTTTTGTGGTTTGCGTTCACGCTTGTGATTTGTGCTTTTGTCTCGCGTGTATTGAGCTAAGGACTCAAGCTCACGCCTCGGCTATGTTACAGTGACTCTTTACTTCTTCCTCCTTCATTCGGCTCCCATCACCCTCTACGTTTACGGTTTCAATTAACTTCCGCTCTTTGAAAAGCGAGCTTTCAAGCTTTGTACGACTTGCCTACGAGAGGGTTCCCGAGCTTGCCACTGATTCGGAAACAAGTTTCGGCAAGTAGTACCATCTGGCGGTATTCTCTCGAGTACCACGTCCCTGCCTGCTGAGCTTTTCTCCCCGCAAATTACTACATGATAATATACCGCGACAACGTGGAGTCGGGGGAACGAGAAACGACACCGTCTTCCAATAGAAAACTTATCACGTACCTACGTACAAATAACTTATTGACATCTTCTCAGTTTTCAATACCCCACTGCAACAGCTGGCTCAAATTGTTACCAAAAACTTCCGCATAGATTCCAGAAACGCGAAATTTCTACTTTTCAATGAAACGATAGAAATATTTCCCCTTTACTTTCCATTTTTCACAGATACTCGCCTGCCTCTGTCTCTCTGCCTCACTAACACCGGCTCACTTACGCCGTTTGAATGATCACCAATTATATTTATCGCCTTTTAGATGCTCGCCGAGATTTTTGCGAAAGACTCGCGAGACCCTGCAGAAAGAGCATCAGGATAAACTGACCAAGGAGCAGGAAGCGGAGCGAAGAAAGCTTCAGTTGGAGAAAATAATGAACAGGAAAGAGGAACCAATTTACGAGGAAAATCCTACAATCACCGTTCGTCCTGGTAAGAAATTGAAGACTTCTAGAGTACCCAAGGTCTCAGTGGCCATTGATGCGACTCCTGCGACCAGGACTGAGTCAGTATTGAATCAGATACCAATCGAGTTGGGACAAGGAGATATAGATTCGTACGCCAATCGATCAGAGGAGTTCAAATCAGAGACTCCTGACTCCAGTACGATTTTTACAACTCCACAGGTTGTGGTTATCGAGCATCATCATTCTAAAAGTGACCCCTTCCCGATGGAGAGCGTATTCAAAAATCCAACACCCGTAAGTTTCTCATGCCAGAAGATTTGCGAGTCAGATTCCGGAAGCGCGAATAGCTTATACGCCAAAGTGAACACGAAATTGAAATCACGACTCCCGAGGATAGGGTCACCGCTAGGTTCCGCAGGTGAGGTGTCAGCCGGATCTAAAAAGACAGGAAGCGACAACCTGTACGACCAAGTGTCTACCGAGGAAATTTACGGTCTACAAACAGTACCGAAGCTCACAACCTTTGGGGGAAAGGTAAAGGGCGACGACATCAACGTGACTTGCCGAGAACCGACCGAGGAGAGAGACTCGATCAGCCCCGAAGAGGCCCTGAAGACTATAAAACGAAGGAAGTATCCTAAGGTGCTACCAGACATTGAGAAAAGACGGTCACTTCCGGCACCCAACACTCTTTTTATACCTAAACAGTATGGAAACTCGTTGAAAGACTTCAAGAATAATTCACAGCCAAATTCACCCCAGGGACAAAATCTGCCCCCTTTACCTCCGCCCCGAATTTTCGGCACGTCAAAAAGCCTGGACCTTGCAGAGGAGAGAGAATCCCAGATCGAGGCCGAGCCCATAACGACAAATCTTCACGTCGGGCCGTTGCTGAAACGTCAGGATTCAACCGTGAGGAATAACTCGGACCCAAATTTGTTGGAAACTTTGAAACGCAAGGAGAATAATCCGGGAAACAAGTCAGCGATGAACCAGTCTCAAAGCTCCGGTAATATCAGCGCCAATGTTCACGGGGTTGCCTTGAATTCCATGGAATTACTTCGGCAGGATGATTCCGCCCAGTTTTCGGCGCTGAGCCTGAATGATCCCGTGGGATCTTCTACGGGGGTGGGTAATCCGAATTGGTACAAACCCAGGCCCTCGAATCCACGGTTGAAGGTGCAACCGTCGGGAACACCGAGTCCTCAACCGGATTTAACCATCGGGAATCCGAACTGGTATAAACCCTTGGTAACGGGTACCTGCAGCCGAAGTGACGGCGATATTTCGCCAACGGTTATCACCGTTCCCCCCATACCTGATACACAAATAACGATAATGGAAAGGGAAACTAATAACGGCGGAAAGCCTTTCGCGATACTAGGGGAGGCTAATTCGAAGCAAAACTTGAACTCGATCTCGAACTCGGCGAGTAGCTTCGAAACTTTAACGAACCCTTCGCAGCTGAATTGGGAACCGAAAGGACCCGCGGAACCGAAGATCGTTATCACGCCAAGAGTGGGCAACCTCTTGGGGCAGTCCGGGCAAAGCTTGAGCCATACTGTGTCGAATATGGGACCCGGTGGCTGTCACAAATTCATCGACGAAGGACCGAGAGGTCTGATAACACAGAGAGCAGGGAACCTGCTGCCTCCGTTGGGACAGGACTTGAATTCAAAAGAGGATAAAAAAGAGCCGAAGATAATAATAACTCCAAACAATAGCAAGGGCCAGGTGGTGCCAGTGAGCTTGAAGCAGCCAAAAATTATAATAAAGCCTTCTGCGAACCCTCAGAAGGTCAGGGATAACAAGAATATTCCAAAAGTCTCGGCTATCCCATCGCCGGAGTGTCAAACCCTGCGAAACACTGAAAAGGATAAAACTTTTGACAGGGATCAAACTGTCGGAGAGAAGCCCCCGCTGAAAGAGAAGCCAAAGGTGACGCGGATACCCTCCTTCTCAAAAAAAAAAGACGACCAAGTGCCAAAATCGGAAAAGTCGCGGAGCCCGGTGTACGCCGAACGAGCGGAGATCGTAAAAAAGGTGGAAGCAGTTCCTCCCAGCAAATCAACAGATATTCCTCTCACACCAACGATGGACCATAAGTCGAGCATACCGATGTTCGCTAAGAAAAATAGCGAGAAGTCATCGAGTACAGATTCCTCTAACAGTACAGGAAATTCCAACGCCTCCAATACAGGAACGATAAAAAGAAAGCCAAAGTAAAAGACCGAATGAGTATCAAGAATTATAGTGAAAAATTACTCTATCGATTTTCTGCTAGCGGTACATATTGATCGATATTTTTCTCCACAATTGAGCAAAGACTGTATTCATATTTTTTAACTTATAATTAATGTTACGAAGCCACTAGTGCAAACGATGAATAATCGTTGTTTGAAATTATTTTGCTAGGTTTCATAGCAAGTACTCGGATGAGCGTAGCTGAGAATTAGATGGTAATATCGAATCTCACGAAACTAGTTCTAAGGATTCTTTAGTTAACTATTGCACCGCGTGTTTAGACGAAATCATTAGTTCCAAGTATGGGTAGTCGTGGTAATTTCGTAAAACAATTTTACCACAGTAGCTATAGATATATTATAAATGTCGTTGACTATTTATCTACGTATTTATTTCTACGCTTTTGTACGTGTTTTCATTTTATGTCTTAATACGGTTGAAAAAAATGAGATGAGATATGAATTGAATAAAGATTTTTCAGAATTTCAGATATATTATATAAAAGCGGGTATATTGTAAATCAGTATTCTGTGTATCTTCGATTTTCAGTATCAATTTCTCCGGCTTCCCCATGAATCTTTCAACTCAGCCAATCAAAGTCTACTTATTGTTAGAAAGCGGCAGTGAACCCTTGGCAATACCTTTCATATATATTTTTCGCAATCAAATCGATCTCATAACTTCGTGGAATGAGAATAATAAAATTTCTTGACCCACATTCGTCAAACCACCGAACCCGGAGGTATAATATAATGTGTGTATACATATATATGAATATATAAATCTATGGGTATAATATATACATATATATACCGTGTGATTCCTCGCTTACATCGCAGTGATTTGGGTAGTAGATCGTCAGGTATAGTCAGCATGAAAAATTATCTGTGATCGTAGCCGCGGAGTTCTATAGCACCGGTCAATGACGCTCTTCAGTCTTGACAGCTATGGCAATGTGAGTGTCATATTATTACGGAAAAGAATTATTACACCCACAAAATGTTCTTTGTGCACCGAATGATCGTTATCCAGGGGATTGCAACTGATTGGGGATGGATAACTAAGTAAAACTAGTTTTCACAATTACGAGTGCATCTGTAAGAGCGTAACCTCAAAACGGCAAGTAACCTCAAGGACAAGTGACCGTTTTCAGGTAGGCCAAGGGGCTTTACGGTCCTAGTAATTGACACTTAGAGCCAGCGTGGCTCTGAGAGACCGGGCGTGCCGACCATGACACTACATGACCCAGAACTGGCCGAAGTCAAAAGTTCTACTTTTACTTTTACTTTTACTTTTACTTTTTATATTTTTTCGTGTTTTTTATTTTTTTTTTTATATTAAATATAGCTGCGCGCTTTAGGAATTATTAACAATTTTCTGTAATTTTCGCACTAAATTTTTTTACGGGTTTGCAAAGAAATCATTAGAAGTTATTATTTCAGAGATCATGCAGCAGCCTCGGATTTTTCTTGACCTGGCATCCTCATAGCTAGATTCGTACTAGCACAGGGTGTGAAGGTGTTTAATGCTGCCAAATCATTCTACGGGGTGTGTGCAGGAACAGCTAATACACTGTTTAACGAGAAGGACATTAAACTGGGACGTCGGTTGCACAATGCTAACGAGTAGGGGCATTTTCCACTGCATACCAATAGACACGAGTAACATCCTAAGCTAGCATGTTCTGAGATGTACCATGTTCATCCATTTAATACCAGATCACCTAACCATTCACCTTTCAATTTCAAAGAGAATAGTGTTGCCGCAAGATACGAGAAAAACGAAACAAGACAAGATGAGAGGTGTTGAGACTCAAGACGAGATGATGATTTTTCTCTTATCGTTTGATTCGAGACACTACAAGAAGACTTAAA
Source organism: Tenthredo notha (assembly GCA_914767705.2). Lineage (NCBI taxonomy): Eukaryota > Metazoa > Arthropoda > Insecta > Hymenoptera > Tenthredinidae > Tenthredo > Tenthredo notha. The sequence continues at coordinate 934,306 of OU611920.1, read as the reverse complement.
ATAATACTTATGAATCGATATCGTATGCTATTGACTTATTAACTTCAACACTATCAGATGTGTAAATTTCACCTAGACAGTTATTTATAACCTAATAATGTTTGAAATAAACAGAAACTGACATCTGAAATCAATTTAACAATTCATCACTACTTATTTATGGAATAGTATCGTATACCGTTGTATTATAAACGATATTACAATTCAATTACACAATATTGTATATATTATATTGCTCGATGAATGATATCCACATCGCTTTGTTCGTAACCCTACTTGTCGAAGAGATGCAACGGGTCAGTCAGTCTGTGAAAAAAAACGTGTTGCTAAATTTTTTTTAAATTTATCGGATACCCGTAACAAACTTTAGTGCAGTAGAGTTTTTTTAAATTGCTCCAGATGTGGAACAGTGGCAAGGAAGAGGTTGAACTTTTGACTTCGGCCAGTTCTGGGTCATGTAGTGTCATGGTCGGCACGCCCGATCTCTCAGAGCCACGCTGGCTCTAAGTGTCAATTACTAGGACCGTAAAGCCCCTTGGCCTACCTGAAAACGGTCACTTGTCCTTGAGGTTGCTTGCCGTTTTGAGGTTACGCTCTTACAGATGCACTCGTAATTGTGAAAACTAGTTTTACTTAGTTATCCATCCCCAATCAGTTGCAATCCCCTGGATAACGATCATTCGGTGCACAAAGAACATTTTGTGGGTGTAATAATTCTTTTCCGTAATAATATGACACTCACATTGCCATAGCTGTCAAGACTGAAGAGCGTCATCGACCGGTGCTATAGAACTCCGCGGCTACGATCACAGATAATTTTTCATGCTGACTATACCTGACGATCTACTACCCAAATCACTGCGATGTAAGCGAGGAATCACACGGTATACGGCGAAAACTCTCGGAGCAATAAGCAGGACTGCGTAATTCAACTTCGAACTTTTCTCTGTTAACTGGGCTTCACAATATCTCCCAAGGCAATGGTAAGATTGAAGTTGAGGAAGTTTTGTGAGACGATAGGAAATTCTTCGTCAACTAAATTTATTATTTAGCCAAACCAATAGCTGCACCATCGATTTTATATATCCAAACTTTTCGCACGTATACTTCAATGAACTGCATCAATGCAGATGAATTCTTTTCATTTATCTTTTTTTGTCACCACTTCAGCCAATCGTTCATCAGATAGTTCGATATCGCCGGAGTCCAGCTGTCGAAATATGTCTGGGCTTAATATAATGACCGAATAGAAAATAAGTTGACTGTAAAAATAGTCGACGGTTTAAAAAAAAAATTAATAATAATCTCAATGTGAAACTGGACACCGATAACCGATAATCGATGGTCAAATTAATGAATTTTAAGAAATAGAAAGAAACTGATGGAATTTGAAATTTCTCAAGCTATGTGATTGTCTGCATAGTCCCATCAGATAGGAGAATATAGTTTCTCCGCATAGATGACGTGGGCTGTAAACTCCTCGACTAAAATATGATCGAGTATAAGAAAAAAAAGAAAAAGAAAAAAAAAAAAGCGGCCACTTTGAGGGAACCCATAAACGGACGACGAGGTAATAGACAGATCGGAATGGGTCCGGCTCTGGGCATCGATATAACTTGAAATGATTTTTTTCCCTCAGAGAAACGAACGCCAAGCAATAACGAGACGGCAGTATTACGAGTTATGGTTCTTTTATTGCGAAATATATAGATATATATATATTTATACATATACATACATGCATGTTATGTGTATCCCAAGGGAATAAAATATTTATAAAATTGTTTGATAAGAAAAATGTCGACTATGAAATCCAGGCAATAATTATAAACCCCAAGTATAGGTAATCGATTATAACTATAGGATGCAGTATACTTGAATGAGAATTTATTCGCCTCTTGAGATCGAGGTAAAAAGTTAGTCGCTGCACTTTCACTCTAACTTTATACCATTTTTATTTCCACTCTTTCCATTTTTTAGTTTACTTTTTTATTCATTTTATTTAACGAAACGCAGAACTAGGCCACGCGCCCCGAGACACATCGAAGCGAAGGTATACCTAGAAGCTAACGACGATTGCCGACCAGGTCGTCGCACAGCCAAGAGGCAGCTTAGCAATAACATACACCCACACCAAAATGTTGAACTTCGTAGTCTCGGAGGCAAAAGGCGAAAGGCGAAAGGCGAAAGGCGAAAGACGAAAGGCGAAAGGGGAAAGGCTCTAGACCGACACCGAATAATTGGACACAAGTGAATTGGTGACCTTTATCGCGTAAAGTGCACAAATGGCGGCTCTCCATCACGAGCTGTCATATAAAACGAGAGGATCGTATATTTCCATATATATTGAACACATATCCGCGTGACATGTATAGGCGTACTTTTTCTCTCTCAATCACTATCCCACCCCCTATATCTCCCTTTCTACCTTACGCACACCGTGCAGATACTGGTACACGTTCGTCCAGCATCCACGTATGTATGCAGAAATGACCACACGGAAAATGTATTCCGGATCAAAGATTTGCATTGCTAAACAGCAATTCTCGTTCCATTCGCCCTTGCTGTTTCCGTTAGCCGATCCAGCGCTTCTTCTATTTTCTTTCATTTTTTTTATTTTTTTATTTTATTTTATTTTTTTCCCTTCAACCTCCCTTTTTTCAATAGTAATTTTCCGTTCTCAATTCCCATCAGTTCTAATTCTCTACCCAGAATAAATGTACGTCAAATAGAACCTTGTGTATAAAAAACGCTGCTTCCTACCTACTCTGTGATATAGTTTAATGCACCAAGAGCATTTTCCCATAAGCCCCAGGCTATCGGGCGTAATTCAAGTTGCACTGCTAGAAGCAATGGTAGAATCGCAGATCCTGAGTGTTCTAATAAAAGTTGGCTGACACGGTACCCCGTAATGTGTCTGCATCTCTCCTAGCCACTGGCCATAGCTATGGCTAAAAACCAAGCATAGAATTTAACAACTTTTCTTTACGTGGTCAGTCAGAGCTGCTAGAGGCAAAATACATCAAGGTAGGTTAATTTTTTTCACAACTTTTCCAGCTCTAGAATGCTGCTGCGAAAAAAAAGGCACTCTGTATTTGTAAGTCACTATGCAGTAGATGCGGCGCAACTTAACATTTCATAAAATGTGCATTTGATCGCTCCTAGGCGGTCGAGTACCTCGGTAAGAACCTACCGTCAAGTGAACCTGCTTGAAACGCTCATGTATGCTTGGTACATCCAAGTAGTTGTATAAAAATTCACTACAGAGCCATAGAACGTGATTGAAATTCTCTGTGAGATTTTTAAAAGGAAGAAGATTGCTTCGTCCCAAGCGACCGGGAGTAATTAATGTTATATTTCAGTGCGAAAGAAAAAAAATAAAAAAGTAACATCTCCCTGTTCTCAAAGTAGCAAAACTATTCGAAAAGCGATCGGTGCGATAGCCAAGGATGTTGAGTAGAAAAAAAGACCAGAATATCGAACTTTCAATCACTTCTCGGTCCTCAATACTCGGCGTTTTAACATGGCATGACCTTTTTTTGGATTAATTATAATCAGAAGCATAATTCGACGTCAGAATTAGTGCTTTCTAAATTCTCTCCCTCTCTGGTATCCGTATTGTTAGACCGTAGACGACGTCCCACGTTACAGTAGAATATCAATAGCACATAGTGAGGGTTGTCAGTGGCGATTTCGTTCAGCACATTATCCGCACCATCCCCTAGGTTATTCTCCGTTCTCAAGTACAAACTCAGGCACCGTCAACGTAAACGAGTACGTCGGTGGGTCGCTAATATCACTATGTGTGTAGTGTAGTGTAATAAGCCGTCATGTACCCCTTCCTTGTTCCTGTCCCTGTCCGGGTCCCTGTCCCTGTCCCTGTCTCCGTCACTGTCCCTGTCCCTGTCCCTGTTTCCCCCCCGGCGGTGGAGAGACACCCGCACGTTACAGCTGCGGTCGTGTTTTCCGTGACTGAATCTCATTAAAGATGTCGACGATAGCGCCTCGCCTCGCCGGTGCCTGGAGGAGGAAAGTGGACAGCTCAATTTGTCACAAGACAAATAGATTTTGGAGATGGTGGTAGGTGGTTAGATACATACGTGCATGTACACATGCACATACACAAATGCCTACCCTGTGTCACTTTGCCACAGCTAGCGGATAGTACGAAATGAGGATCGAAATAGGAAAGAGAAGAGCAGCTAGGTCCAGACATATGCGTATCTGCACACACAGATCCATATACCAACATCGCATGAGACATGATTAGATGACGTATGTGAGCTTTGAGTCAATGAGACTTGGATTGCAATACAAATTTCTGGGCAGGATGATTTTTTTGTTTCCCTCATTTTCTTTTACGCATACGAAACGTGAGTTTATCTCATTGTGTTATAATATCATTCCGTCAGGTTGGAGATTGACGGTGAAACGTTGGCGATTTTGGAATTATACAAACGTCCCTTGTTCAAGTTCGAATTCTGTTACCTCATCTAGAGAGTCCTGGACCACAATGCATTAGTAATTTAGTGTACAGCTTATGCGGAAAGCACATCGCGGACCATCTGTGGCCGCAGGTTGTCAGACACCTATTGTCGACGTAATTACAAGACAGTTCCTGCTTGCTGAGGGGCAAGTGGGTTACAGTATTAGTAGTAATAGACTAGTGTGCTGTCAGACTGTAGGTACTCTCTCGCATCGTAACGTTGATAGAATTTAAGATATTTATCTGGATTTAATAATTTTAGACTAGGGATTTGGTACGGTGGAAAAAAGAAGAAGATATCATACTTGTAATTTCACGCTACGTACTACCTGTAATTGGCTTGGAATAAATAAATATAAACAAATGAGAGAATGGGTGGCGAGGATTCGGGCCTCTGAAATAGGGTAGTAAAGTTTTGTTCGCCGAAGCTGTTTCGGTATTTACAGGTATACCGTAACGTGGGAATTTATTACCCGGAAGTATTATCTCTTTCGATCACGTAAAAAATGGTGAAACTTGAGTTTAAAGCCTGTAGAAACAGGGTGGAGTCACGTTTAGAACTTCTACAACAGCTATATAGTAGTCGAAACTGGGACAGGGGGTAGGGAAAAGAACTAGCCGTACGGGCAACTTCTATAATAAATTTACACCCTTGCACTAAGGTGATAATTATTCTCAGACGGTCTTTTAAGAAATCTTTTTCATCTTGGATTGCACTACAATCAACAAAATTTGAAGCTTAACTGGACTCAAGGTCGCTGGAGCGAAGGTGGTATCGATTAGCTCTCAATTGCGGGGTAGGTTGCAGCTGAAACGAAGAAGGGAGGAAAAGGCCGGAAAGAGGAAAGAGGAAAGAGGAAAGAGGGAGTTAGAGGGAGTTAGAGGGAGGCTCCGTGTCAGGATAATCTTTCATTAATCGAGGGAGAAATTGCGTTTGGTTCGAAGTGTATGGGCTGCACAATGTCCGTGTATTCTGTGCACATTAACCATCCACCGAGAGTATTGTTCTGGTGAACAATAGTCTTCACCTTGAAAGGATAAGCCGTCTTGCCACCCCCAAGCCTGTCAAACTGATATTAATGCATTGATAAACCAGCTGTTACTTCAAGCATAGGCTGAGTGCTTCTCTAATTGCGCCTGCTCGTTTCAAATCGCCGAATATCTCTGTGCACGAACGTACGCACTTCCTTCAACGATTAACACGCTTGGGTGATGGATCAGAGCTATTTCCTCATTCATACCTGAAAATATATACCTATTTTCGTTACTTTATTTACAGGTCTTCGACAATACTTTATGAATGCGAAAGAAGATGACGAGAAGATGATTGTAAGAAGTCATATTGTAAAATCTCACGATTTAATTTCACGCGAATTCTTATTAACATTTATCAAGACAGCCGAAAGCAGGGCTTAAATTCCCTCGTGATTTTCACCGACGAGATATTTACGTAAAAATCTCCTCTTTTCCGAATGAAAATTGCGAGATGAGTCAGCAACGTGTTTGCTACCACAGCTCACGTCGTTACCTGCAGATGCAGTAAAAACTGAAATATCGTTGAAACTTTCTACCGACGTACATATGTTGCTCGGTTAATTTCGTGCTTTATTACATCGTGCCAGTTTCACCATTATCAATACGTCCGCAGAGTATTCGAATAGTCTTATGTGGATCTGGGTACAAAGAGTGGTGAAGGCTCAATAGACGTAACTAGCCGCAAGTTCTACAAGGACTTTTTTCCTGTTTCTAATTTGATGAAATGGTTTGAAAGTTAGAAAGGAAAAGGGACCTTATCACCCAAGGGAAACCACAAGGAGCTTACCATTCGCTGACCATCGAATCGTCGAGGATGTCGTTAGTACCAAAGTCAAGTGGAAGTTTGCTGTTGTCAGGACAGTATCTGCAGTTTGCTTCAATTTACTATGAACCGTGGTGCACCAAGGTATTAGAAACCCAATAGCTATACGAATATTTGATGGCTATGGCTGCAGTAAAACTACAATATACTATATTGGTTGAACCCATATAAGGAATAGGTAACTTTGTACAGTTATTGACGCATTTATAAGTTTCATTTTTGATGGAAATAAGTTTATACCGTTTTGAAAACATATCCACAACCCTCGTGAGCTCGAAAAAAAAAAAAAAATGCAAAATTCTAAGTTACATCGGTTATTAATAATAACATTGATAAAATATATCGATTAGCCTGATTATTGTTCAGAAGAACGTGAATTTCATCGGTATAATTCTAGCAATATTAGTTTCTCACTTTTTCCACCCTTAAATTTCAAACGAGTCCCCTATTCGAATGGGAAATGTGTATTTCGAGACAGCGAAAGATCCAGGTTCTTGGTAAATACCGAGCTTGATTTCGCGTAAACTTTACGGTGGGATTCATTGCAGGAAGGATGGTAAAACGAAACAGCCCTTCTCGAACACCAGCCTACTGCTGGAGCAAGGCGAGTAAAATTGGTAAAACGAGACTCCCTCACCTTTGTGGGACGGTAAAAAAAAGTGAACAAAATAAGGGAAAAGAAATACCTGTCCCCAAGTTCGCGCCTCTAAACCTCTCACCCTGAACCCCTAACACCCAGAGTTTGACGGTCTGACGTTTATTAAGTTTTTTTTATCGACCTTTAAGCGATCCTCTTTATATATAATTAATTTCTTTTTCTAACACGTGAACACAGGCTACTTACGGGTATGTGTCTGTGGAAGGTGTCACTTGTCGAGAAGCTCGAATAATATCGAACCCCCGACGTAGGAGGGTGAAAAGAAATCATTTCTCCATCACAGAGGCAATTTTTTCTGGATATATGACTTGTGGATTGAGATACTTACAACGTATTCGTGAATAGCTTAGAAGCTGTATTGGGCAAAGTGTCCTTACCACCGATTAGAAAAAAAAAAAACTGTCTAATCACGAGCACTTGCCTCCTATTTTTTTTCCTCTTACTTTTTAATATCCTTTGAGGCGGTACTATTGTTACCCTCGACTTGCGACGAGATGGTTGAATGAGAGGCAGGGGTGATAAGTCTACGTGGTAACGTATCCCGCGAAAGGTTGATGCCGAGGACAATGGGCCAGATCTGTGAACGTTTCATACCGTTGTACCATACCTTGCATGATGTTGGAGTACAGAGTTCCGAGTACCTCTTTTGACAGATAAATAAATAGCTCAACAAACAGCTCGAGCTTTGGGGCGAAAAACATAATCACATCTGTAAAATATTCCAACAAAATTTTACAACAAAATTATATTTATACAACGGAAAAGCAGATAAATCTGAAAGACTGTAATATAATTAGCTATGAATTGTTGGAGAATAGTTTCATCTCGTTTGTAGTTCGTCTCATAGTCCGCAACATCTGCGCCTTCGCCCTAGGTACTCAATTTCTCGGTGCTCGGTCTTATAAGCGAAATTAAATTTTCTCAAGGATTTTCCTCATTTTCTCTTCCTTTGATATCGTACTCCTGAAGAATACTAGACTGCTGGCCAACATACCAAACGAAGTTTCCAATGTCCGTAGAATCTACTAGAAGACAAAGGTGATTCATCTTCTGTCAACGTCGTAAGGATCACTCTGCATCGTCGGTGAAAGAAATTTATTTCAACCGTTAAATTTTCAACCAGTCAAAAAATTTCAGAATTTTAATACTTCGACCCTGATGTGAGACTGATTGAGAATTGAAAAGTTGATGCCATTCGAACATCAGGGGGTTGTAAAAATCTTTGAAACTGGATGAGATTAACGTTGAATTTAATTCCCTATCGTGAAGAGAAGCGTTTATACGAGGACCTATCGATGTTTAAACGTTCGCCCAGTACCCGCTACATTCTAGCAGTGGAATTCCCTAAGCGATAGAAAAGTTACCAAAGAGTTTCCTCGGTTGGCAGGCCCGAATCGATAGAACTCCTGAATCCTTTGGTTTGGTCGGTGCCGCGCGCGTCCTGCGGAGCTTGCGCGGGACCTTTCGGTAAAGCACGAAGCTCGAGGTTCGCAGACACTCCTGTTACGAGGCTCGATTACACTTTACCCAGGGTGCGTCAAACTGGCCAAACTTTTCCACGAGAAAACTTGGAGGACTCTGAATATTAACGGTCTCATTATTTCTCATCGAACTTTGCCAAACTAGTCCAAACAATATTGCATATATTATATGCAATTCGTAGACCGCAGTATATTGGGCCACGCGAATCTATTATAATTTTCCCCAATTTTCTCACCTCGGAACTCGAAAAGCTCCGAATAGGCGAGCATTGCTCTGGAGCTTTTCTCTTTAGAAAAAAAAAGACTGGACTAGAATCTATGTTAACGAACTTATTAACTATCACACAAGAGAGGATGTGAGATATATGGTTTTCACCGGGTAGGGCTTCGGGCTTTGCATTTCTTTCCCATTTAGCACGAAAGCTCTTGAATATTGTTCTTTTTTTCCCCGCGAGTACGAAGCCCCGCTAGAAATCCGGAAGGGTACAGATGAAATCCTTGAAGTGATCGGAGTTCGAGTGATTTTTGTTCGAAGGTAAATTGGACTCTGCACTATACCGTTGAACATCAGCATCCCTGGACCATTCCGGCAAGTGTAACCCGCGCGATCGACCCGAGCCGACCGAGTGGAGTCTTTGCCCCTCTCTGGCGACAGCAGGCGCTCCAGTTCATTCCCGTGTCCAAGTTCATCCCGAGAACACCGGGCGCGGGTTCGGGAGTTGAACGGTGTGCGCGTGTCGTATGTCGTACGGAGTAAGTATTGTGTCGCGTGAAACGGGACGGTGAATAGAGTGCGAGCGTTTTGGTGATCGAGGCGTCTAAGTGATCGCCTTTTTTACAATCTATTTTTTTTTTTTCATCAAATTGTGCGATTTCAAAATCCGTGGAAACAATTTAAAAAAACAAAATTTACCATAAAAAGTAAGTTTCTGCATCAGTGCATTGCAGATGCGAAAGTGCAGAAATTTTTAAGTTCTTGAAAATTTTGAACAATCCACGAACTTGACGCCCTGGAAAAAGTCTTGGAACTTGATAAAGTCGGACTTCAGCGGATCGTAATCTTGAAGTGAAAATAAATTTTGAGTAAAGTGAAAAGATGTTGAGAGATTTGAATGCGATAGCGGAAACCAAATACATCGTCGGAAATAATTGCATCGTGTTCAGTAGCAGTTTGGATTAACTAATGTTAATTATCTGTGGCTTGTGGACGGAGAGTAAGTTGTGGAATGACATCCAAGCGATGTTGACGTAAATGAGTATACACCACTGTTCGAAATGGTGATAGTGTTACGTTCGTTCCCGTGAGGAAACTTCAATAATTATACATAGTAGCTGCAGAGGATATATGAGATGGCTGATTGGGAAGCCAGCTTCTTAGCAGGTGTTGCTAATTGGTTGTTCTAATCTCATTTATGAATGTAATTATCTTTGGATAACCGAACTTCGATATCGAGTTGTCGAATTTCGTTAGCAAGTCATACCTACTCTTCATGATAAGCTACTAATGATTAAATTAACACACTTAATTACTGCGGATAAGAAGTGTACAATTTTCGACGTCTGTAGTGACGGTAAAAGTGGGAGTTAACGAAGGGTCTCGTTCAATAAGAGGAATAAAGTGGATAACATTTAACGAATTACTTTAAAAATCAAAAATTTCACTAGAAATAAAATTCTCCGGATTAATTGTGTATATGATAAAGAAAAATGAACGGATAATTAATTTTCATTTCAACAGATATTTCGATGTGTTCGTTCTTCGATTATATGACACCAGGAGTTCTGATAATATACTTGAATATTGATATATCCGCGGAACTTTGGTGCGAGAGACCGTAAGGATTAGGATTTCTTCGTAATACGAATTCGTCCAGGAAATTGGAATGCCAAGGGTTAATAGTGAGGGGATGAATTATAACCAGTGATAAATGAAATAAAATTAAAATTAAATAAAACCTAAGCGAGAAGTGAACGGGAATTATTAATTCGCTACCTTTCGTTGTGAATAAAATATACTATTCAGTGGTTATGATAAATATACTCAGTATAATGTGCCGAGCTTTATCCTGCTGCAGTAGCTGACAGAGTAAATGGTGAGCGTTATAAAATGTTACTACCTAGCCCTAAGCCTAAAGCATGTTTTAATTTACAGTATCACCTGTTTTTTTTTATTTTTTTTTTATTTTGGGGGGGTAGGTATACCTCTTGATATGTAATTTGGCAGAAAACAAGGGGGGTCTTTTGAAAATCCCTCATCCCACGCGAATCGATGCGCCAGCTAGAAGTCAAACTCAACTGATTCACTAATTGTAAGTCTCGTGAACAATGCCTGCAATTATTGGGCATGGTGGTATTTCGCCGAATGCGGATCCTCTGTCTAATTGACTGGATGACCGTTTATCCCCTGTCTTATTGTGCTGAGTCTAAGAAAGTTCTCTAAGGTAGTTCGACTGTTGAAATTTATAGTCAGCAGTTTGAGAAATATTTCTGGGTATAATTCGTTGAAAAAATGAACATTTTCATATCCCGGATGGAAGGTGGATAAAATATATATAGAGTTCAAAAACACGATCGAAATCTGTATCTCGCTCTCGCTATTTCGCTTTACCCCGAATTTAAATACCACTACGCGGAACGGTTGTAAATTACATTTTACGAGGGAAATAAAATACAGTAATTAATATCTGGTAGTTTGGGGTTATCTTTGCAACGATTCACGTTTATCACCCTAATTCAACCCAGGATATAATTAAGGGCTGAAACAGTGAGAATAAAAAGCACCGAAACCCGCCCTGTCGCACGGCTAGAAATTGCCGGTATCAAAGTTAAGTCTCGGCTGGAGGTGAACGCTTCAAAAAACACGACCCACCTACCTATCTACCTATCTGCCTACTTGACGGATGCGAAGCTGAGAAATATTCGCGACGAAAAGTTGAAAAAAAAAACAACAAAAAAAGAAAAAAATCGGCGAAGTCAAGGGAATTCTTTGAGAGACGAAGGAAGGATAACAGAGAAAAAAAAATAGGAAACTGAAGTAAAAGACGAAGAAGAAGAAGAAGAAGAAAAACAGAAGCTACTTTTCACCGGTGCTAGCCGATAAGTCAACAATGGCGATGAAACTGCGGCCGAATAAAATGCTTTTCACGATTCTACGACGTGTAGCTTCGCAACCGATACACGTTTCCATTACGAGAAACGATCTCGTATACAGCTTCGATCCTCGATCATTATATCGACGATATTGACTATATTTTTTTCTTCATTTTCTAGTTCTTCTTATCCTATAGCGAACAGCGACGCGGATAGCAAGTCGTTCCTCGTTTTCTTACAGTTATACTTTCTAAAGAAAATCAGTAGAATTTTCTATAGCTTTACTCCAGAAAATGAGATTCTAATTCTCACGGCACACCGCGAAGTACAATCATCGAACGAAACGTGACACAGCAAGAGGTTTTAAAACGAGACGTGCCCGTTTCTCAATCTGCAAAATTGTCGCTTTTCTCGGTTTTATTACGCGGAAGTTTCCGTTAAAACATGGAATGGACATTTCATTCGGCATTATAATTAGGAAAAGTAACGACCTCTCGTAATTAATTTCTTGACGTTCCAGGATCGGTGTAGCTAGCCATCTACCCACGTGACTATTTCGTCGAAAGTAAATTCTAAATACAAGATGCGAAACAGTATAAAAAAAAATATATAAATTCGTTTCAACGTTATGATAATCGCGTCGTAGTTAGTTGAGGTAAATTTTATAAAATGACGTGTAACAGATTTGCGAAAACAATTGTTATTTCCTCTCCTCAAGGAACAACCCCATATTAATAACCCCACGAGATATGAAAATCTCGCAAACTCACTCCTGATCAATTTAGTGAAACGTTGAAGAACAAAACGTGGAAGGAAAAGAGAGCGAGAGAGAGAAGGGGAACTGCTTTTCAATTCCTGAATCACTTTCATCCCTTGCAGAATGAGCTGGGCATCAGCTTCAACCTCAGCCTCAGCCTCAGCCTCAGCCTCAGCCTCAGCCCGCGGTAACTTTACATTTCAACGTCTGAACTTGATAATTAATGGTTATAGGAAACTTATAATTGTTGGCTTCAACTGAGGTGTGAGCGCAAGGGAGCACTTCGTGTGCAATTATGATGTAACAAACGAATGGCAAGGACTCGCACCTTTATTTTTGTCCTTCGTAATAACGTCGGACCACCGTTTGATGTTCAAAGTGGTGAAGAAATTAAGGAACATGGAAAAGAGGGAAATAAATAACGGGCGTGGTGTGAACGTGAAGAAAATGCGAATAGAAAAGAAGCTGAGATAAGAATAGAGAGAATCGGGCAGATTTGACAAACGAAACGCATTTGTTTACCCAGTTAATTCGCTTCGGATCGGCCGCAGACTACCAAATAAGAGTTTGTTAGGTCTGACTCGATTTCTTTCTTTTTTTTTTTTTTATTCTTCCTCCTATTTCCACCCTCGCTCTTTCTCGAGCTAAGTCTTCGGCTCCAAGGGCGGAAATGTTTACCCTAATTACACCCAGCGTTAGAACAAATCTCGTTCAGGCTTCGCCTCGCCTCGCTTCGGTTCGCCTGCCTGCCTTTCCTGTCTGCCCGGCTTTGAGCGCGTGCGAAACTTCCTAAGGACCGAGGTAAAGTTCACCTCCGTTAGAGAAATCCCAAGCTGAAAGATAGACTTCTTGTTCGAAACAAAATAGGGAAGCCAATATGCGTCTCGTAATATCCTTGGCCCGTGTCTCGTTCTTCTTATTCATCTACTCTTTTATTCTCTTTCTCTCACTCCTCTCTCTCTCTCTCTCTCGTTCCTTCCCTGAATCTTCCTCTTCATCTTTATCTTCATTCTAGAGGATAAAGTTCGTCGAACTAAGATCAGGACTGGGTAGCTGGTGGAGCAAGTTCCACTCCACCAAGGGAGAGGAATAGGTAGGAAGATGGAACTACTGCCGTTGATGCGACGTTGAAGCCCGGCTTCTCACCCCAGGATCGAAACCAGAGTGCATTTCATCAAAACTTGTGGTACTTCTATACCTGTTACGAACCACATCCCTTGTCCATTCACTACGTGCTGAATGAATGCTTTAACCTTCGTGTCTACGAAGTTGAGTCTTGGGATTCTAGTGGTCAGTCCTCGGAAAGCTAGAGAACAGACATCAGCACCTACCCCTACAGGTAAGACAATGGGGTCGAAAGCTACACGGATACACACATACGTCTAAAATGTATCTCATCTTTATCAAACAAGAATTCTATATCCTTAGATGTACGAAGTAACAATTTTCAAATGTCTCCTTGGTATTTCTTTTGACATTGATTCTGTTCACTTCGTTTTCTGGACCAATTGGTTTGATATATTCAAGGTTCTCTCTGTAGAAAAGAATTCATTCTCAGACATTCGATCAAGCGTCAACCGTTCAAACTTTCCTCGGTATTGTATATATTTAGAGTGCAATTTAGATGTAAATTTGCGTGAGTTTATCCTTGAGACGGGTTCTTTTGAAAACAACGAGGTCCTCGCAGAGACAGGGGCTTGATAAAAACTGCAAGATGAAAAATAATTTGGCAACATTATTTCTGACAGTCAGGGTAAATGAACGTCTTCGGTATGAGTGGTGGGCCGGAAATAGAAGGGGGATGTCGCGTGGCTATGGCAAGGAGAAAAGAGGCAAGGGATTCAGGGCAAGGGAAAGGGAAAGGGAAAGGAAAGGAAAGGAAAGGGCTGGGAGGGCACGCTGTCAAATAAGTTGAAAGCTTTATTAAAATGAAGCGGTGCGCGAAAAGTCCGCCGAAGAGGAGAGAAAATGGAGACAAAGGGGATTCTAGCTAGCAGCGAGGAAGTTAAGGGATAAAGTTGGAAGGGAGGGGACAGGGGAAAGCTCAAGAAACAAAAGCAGAGCCAGTATAAAATTTTCCGAGAAATGCAATTGCGATGATTAAGGCTAGCCAGTTACTCTAAATGACTTTAACTACGTCAATCGACTCTTCAAGACTCTTTCAAGCCCACTCGACCGAGTCTCGTATGACTCGCTCCAATATACTTCCAACAATCGTTCGAAAAGATTCTGCTACTTCGCTTTCCGCGCTGTGTCATTCTTCAATTTTATTTCGCATTTATCTTGTTTCTCGCGTTCATTCGTATCGAGAGCAAAAAAAAAAAAATTCAGGTTTCCAGAGACAAAGGCAAAGGCAGGCTTCGAAAAGTTTACACTTCAGGGTTCAGAATTTTACTCAAGAAAATTTCAACTCGAATGAATTTGACGGATGTTAAACAGTTTGAACGAAAGTTTTGCAAAAGTATATTGCGAGTTTTGCTAATTTTACGAATCGCGACTCATCCCTTTGCGTGCTTTGAAAAAAGGAGACGCGATAGGAAAAAGTTTTCGTTTCAAGTTCTAGACTAGAATATTAGGTATATGCTATAGCCGCGATTGAAACGATGACATAACAATGCCGAGTGTTTGAAGAGAAAAGTCTCGAGTCTAACGACCGGCACTTAACTGACCTAAAAATATAGCAATTCTATACCGAGACGCACTTGGCAAGTTTGGTAAGAAAAAGGGCAAACTCCTTCTATAAATCACGCCGGGTGTATAAAGACTCGACTAAAAGAAAACATCCATTCATCCCTTTGCTGAGGCTCGGACTGGACTGAGCTTTCAGGGTCCTTCTTCTTCTTCTTCTTCTTCTTCATTTTGTTCTTCTTCTTCTTTCATCCTCTTCGTCTTTTGCGAGAGTCGAAAAACATTTAGCAAACATTTTACCCCCTCTGGTTAGTGTATTATGTAGAAAAGGGAAGAAAAAGAAGACGAGGTGGAATTCATTCGTCATGTTTTATCATAGCGAGGGATCGCGAATTTACTAAGAAATACGGTGAAATATCAGGGGAGCCGATGCGGTGCGATGGGTGGAGGTATAATATTAATCACACGTCCAATTGTTCGGGATTTCGCAATGCTTCGAATAAATTATACGCCGTGGTTCTTGAGACACGCGAACGCGTTTCCATGGCTACGAACGGGCTCCGTTGTTTCCTTCCTTCTACCTCCCTTCCTCATCCCTTAAGACCTCTCGATTTTCCCTATTCTCTCCAATTTATTCCCCCGTACCATCAGCCGGCGTACAGAGTCACCCCTACCAAACGACTACTACGACGACTTTCGACGCCCACGGTTCTAATTTCGATTCCAATCCTCATCCCAATTCTAATTCTAATCGCGTTGCGAATTTTAGGCGCGAGGTATACGGCAGAAAAGAGAAAAGAAAAAGGGAGAGAGATTATGAAAAGAGAGGTGGCGAAAGAGCGGAAAGAGAGGAAGTGAGGATCGGACACGGCGCCACGTGCTCACAATAAGTTTCCGGTTCGAGACACGCTACTCACAATGGCATATTTAAGCATGCCGGAGGTCTTGAGGCTCGGGAAAACGCGTTTTCGCCGGAAACACCATTGCGGAAGATCCCCGAGGCGTTTCAACAAGGAAAGATACGGGACTTGTCTTTTAAACTTTAGCCATGTCGCCATTGCCCCGCTCTGCTTACGCGTCGTTAATTATTACAATCACGTTGCCTCGCGGTCCGCGTGATAACACCCTTGCGGTGAAAGATGCCATTGGGGAAAATGAAAATAAACACGGAGAGCGAACCTCGGGGGGCTTGTTGCTGGTGGTGCTGCTGATGCTGCTGCAAGGCTGATGCTTTTGATTATGCGGAAATATCAGAGCACAATTTTCCACGTCCCATTCACCACCTCTCTGATATTGTTTACTGTACCGTAAATACAAGGCGAGAAGATATCTTCCTTATGTTTCGTCTCGCCTGCAAAGATGCAGCGATGCATCACATCGTCATCGGCTTGTTCTCACAAATGAATATTCTTTACTCTCTCTCTCCATAATGATTTTTCTCATCCCCTTTCATCTCGTCAACATGTAGTTACATGTTTCACTCACAGCTCTTTGATCAGCGAATTCTGAACTTGGCTAATCATTAGCAGGGACACCCTGTCAAAGTTCGAGTGATTCTTAAGTGATCAGAAAGAGCCATAAGTATTCAGTCAAATTTCTCAATAATTGACTTTATTCGAGAGGTACTTAGGAATTCAATCAACAACCGGCGGACCCGTGACTGTTACAACAGCGAATAAAGTACACGGTGTAATTTTATTCGAAAGAAAAAATAAAAGAAAATTTCCCGAAGAACCTGGATTTTTGACTTTTGATCACAGGATTTCTTCGCGAGCCAATTTATGAAGGAAGAGCAGCTCTTGGTCGACTTGTGCCCATTATTCGCGCAGACCCTTGGTCATGGGGTTTCGCAAGGCGTTTTCCAATTACCTGAAGATTGACGTAGGGATTCAGAAAAATATTTCTACCTATAGACCAAAGTGTCGGATTGGAGTGCAAGTTTGGAATAGGGTTCATCGGGTCTTTTTGCGGGTAAATCTCCTGCGTCCTCTTGATTGTGAGACCCGTAGTCAGCCCTACGCACCTTGGCACAATTCAGGATCGAAATGTTAATAGTTGAATTAGACTCGCTCGGGTTATAGCCTATTGGCTATACGGGAAGAGCCATTCTCCCGTCCGCCACCTTCCTCTCGCCATGGTCTTGGCGTTGGCTCCAAATTGGCAATTTGCTCAAAGTTCGTCCCCTGGCTAAGTGTCAAAGGGCGAAGGGCAAAGGTCCTACCCAAGTGAAGTTCCAGTCCTGGATGCGACGTCCTGGCAAAACGAGAAAGACAAGCCTGAAAGATGATAATGATGATAACAAGTTACCTCGAAACACGAGAGGACGGTTCGCGAACCGCGTTATTTTATTGTCTTCAAATGTAATTGACATTTACAAAAACTCGAAAACTTTCTCCCTCTCTCTCTCTCTCTCTCTCTCTTTTACTTTCCTCGAGTCGAATTATCCGGCCGTTATTAAACCAACTTTAATTCTTCTGAAGCTTCAGTTAATTACCTGTCGTCAATTTTATACGACAATAAGCGCGATGACAAGAATTGAATTTAAATACAAGGAATAAACATCCCCTGGACAAATTTTATAAAAATCTTTAATGAAATTCCTTGTTGATTTAATAAATCAATTCCTTAATAAATTCGCCGCCAAGGGACGTTGCAATAATTCGTTCACTCGCTCCCCCCTTCCACCCATACCTTGAAGATTAATACGGGATAATTCATCACGACAGAGATAATAATTATGATTATCATCCCTTGGTGACAGCGGCGAGGGCTAACACTCCGAAACTTGGAGGAAATATTAATCAATCTGTATCTTAGAATTATTTTTTTTCAACTCGATGAACACGGGCGAGGGAAACGACTTTTTTTTTGGACTTTGAATTATACCTCGATGTTAGAAAATTTGTAAAATTACAGCAGTCTCAAATCTCGCGGGGACAAAAGTAAGTTAAATTTCGTCAGACAGTGTATTTATGCCAAGTGTAATCGGTCCGGGCAATAAATTTCACTTAATAAGCGGGGAATAAATTCTTGTAGAATACTTTCAGCGAGAACCTCGACCAGGGTCCTTGACGTTCATAAACAGTGCCGAATTATCGCCTAGGCCGACAAGGCCTGAAAGATATCTCCCAGAGTCCTTTTCCTCTAAGGAAAGATGCCTCCCAGAGACCTCTCGTCATTGAAATCCACGCTATCGCATATAACACAGATCAGAAATATATCTCGATGGATTATCACGATTTTTCAGTTTTTCTTAACCGATTCGGGACTGTGAGTATACTACAAGCTGGGATTTCATCAATCTGTTAAATCGCACAGTGATTGAAGATATTGTATAAGAGCGTATACGCCGGTACCTGAACGGCTTTGTTAATTAGAGTTCTTTGGTCCGCCAGGAATTTACCCGGTTAAATTTTTTGGTGCGCCTCGAGCCGCACGGAGACCGTGATTCCAGACACCCTGGTGGCTGTCGGCTTGCAAAGCTGCGGTTAAGCTTTTGGGCCCACGTCGCTTTGGCACCGGCGCTTGCTTTCGCTGGGATAATTATGGTTAAGTGGTTAATGGAAATGCTCACGCAATACCCGCCGGCCACGAGACGTTAAAGTGAACGAGCTAGGACAGCAACAGATTTTTTATTTTTTCATTTTCCAAACCCCGCGAATCAAGATTCATACTCATTTTCTCGACTGGTCCAACGTCCAGCACCCACGCTGTATTTAATCAGGCTTTTACGTCATTAGTCATTCGGTCGAGATGTGGATCACAGAAAGTTTCCACCCGCAGAAACCGAGCCCAGACGTGTATAGGTATTTATATCGTATACAGTTTGCGGAATTCACTCCTTCTTCTACTTCTTTTTCTTCTTCTTCTTCTTATTATTCTTTTTACCCCAAAGATTCGTAGCTTGAGATAGTTACTACCATTTACGGTAGAAAACTTGGGGGTGCTACTTTACGTTTTATGTTTCGAAGCTCTTCTCCACGTTGGAGAAACTCTCGGCCAACTTGAGACTGAAAAGTTTTTAGCTGCGGTGTGCAAGGTACTTTTGTTTTCTGAAAGCTTCTCCCTTACATATATGTCTACGATACATACGTATAGTATACCGGACGTTTTTCCAAACAGAACTAAATTTATACCACGAATTGAGTTTTTTCCTTTTTTTTTTTTTTTTCTCACAAATATACGAGAAAAACGAAATGAGAAAAACCATAATAAAGTATTTCGCGAAACCTTTGTCCTATAAGCATCATCAAAAGAGTGCTGGGAATCAGGGTGTACACCCACTCGGCTTGCCTAATGATATCAAAGTACGTATTTTACCCTTTTCAAAGGATACCCACAGCCCCTGTCGACTCGTCGACTCGCACATTTTCACACCAAATTTTGTACTTTTGATTTTGTTTTTTTTATTTTCTCATTACTCTTTCATCAGCTTTTTCAATTCGCTATCTGGTCCTCTGACGAACACAAAAACCCCCTGCTGCATCGTTAGTGCAGATTTGAAACTAAATATGACAAAAAAAAAAGAAGAAATTTGAACGAATGGTGAAAAATTTTTACACGAAACATCAAGCCAGCGGAGTTTAGGAATACTTTATGCTTTTTTATTCACCAGTCCCTTGGCCGATACACTTTTACCACAGTTTCCTCAAACTTGTTGGCGACACTCGCTATTAAAGTTATGAAACTTTTGAAATTCCCTGGCCCAACTCCATAATCTTGTGACCGACGACAAAAACGAGATTTAACAAGCTCTCTCGCCTTAGGGTCAACGGATTATCGCGTTTGCGTGTTGCCGTTGAAACTTTTCGCAGTATGAGATATCGATTCGTATCGAGGTAGGCAGGGGTAGTAGGTACCTCGTTGTCGTCGCTAGTGCCTGCCTCTACACCAAGCGTGTGATAACCGTGGGGGTATGTTATAATCATGTACCGAATGGGGGGGAAGTTTTCAAGCTAATGGATCATCTCTCTACCTCCGCATACATGAGATATCCAAATCTCTTTGCGTCTTCACCCCCATAGGAATACGCTTATTTCTGTTTTTCTACAGTCAGTCACGTCCTCGGGGACGAGCAGGACTACATCCATCCATTTCGCCCGCCTTTATAAGGCTCCGGGTATCAAAAGATTCGCCAAATATTCTGACCACGTAATTTCACACGCTTAGGGTTCTACCCTCGAATAGAAATTCGCTTCGCTCACGCATGTCAGCGATCTTACCGGACCTCCGTCCTACTACATTCGAAAATTTCTTTAAACAAGACCTAAAACTTGACGGCTATTCGACCTGGGTCATATTGGGATCAGGATTAATTTTTGGAAATTTCCTCGAGCCAACGTAGGCCAAACTTGAAATAAGACAAGCCCGAGTATTCGGTACCCCTATTCTCGGCTTCTAGATCTAGCAGGCTGGAAGACAGTGACTTAAGCGTGTCAGACTTACGGATAACACGCTTTACTCGAGTCGAGAACGACGAAGGCGTCAGATAGTAGATTCTGAGAGCGGTGAATCTCGCACCTGTCTTCAGGGAACGCCCGAAACTTTGAAGACGTGGGGAGGACCCTACAGAAGCCCAAGTATCAGGCACCAGCTCAAAATTCAAATGCTAACCTAGTTTCGAGAACTCCGTTCAAAATTCACTTCCATCTCTATCCTCGGCGTCGCGGAACACGTTTCTCCGTATCCTTTTTTTCTCTCTTCAGTCTCTTCCTTCTCCTATACCACAATCCTGATGCAGGAGAATAAAGAGGACTTGGGGACATCCGATGGTCCGCTGTTTATTCAAATTACGTGGGCAGGAAGAACCAGGAGCCCACCTTTTCTCTACCCCTGAACGACGATAAGACTTACATTTTTATTCCATGTCTAGCTGCTCGGCGCCCCTGCGGCAGGTAGAGTTTGGGAAAATGAATCTGTACCTGTGTTGTGTGGTACATATATATGTATATGTGCATCTCTATACCAGCTACGTTGCCTCGAGCGATTTTTGCGGAGACTGCGATTATTAATCTAAATGGAAATTCCTTCGTGTAGTATTTACATTGACTTCTCATCGTCATACGGTGTTCCATTCCACCTGCCTGAAGATATTCGTCAGAGAAGAATAGAGGCCAGAGATGATTTTGTCGAAGTGTTGATTCCTTCATCTCGGCAGATTTTTATTCTTTTTTTTTCTCCTTTTTGTTAATATGTAGACGTACGAAACTAGAGCGTATTGAAAGAGGGGTAGGAATCGAGCTGACGAAATAGCGATTGAAAGTATCCATTCGATTCTACTAGTGTTCTAGTATAGAGGGAGATGGGAGAGATAGTTTTGTGGGAAAAGCACCTAGGGATCTGAGGAAGGAATAGACATAAAGAGATAGAAGAGGGGGATTCGATTTGGTCAATTCGTGGGATGGCTCGTCTCAACGGATGTTTTGCTGGTCTGGGCAATCGAGCAAAGCGTCGAATGGTACTAGGAGACATTTGGTACGAGCAACTGGGATCCCAGATGACGTCGACAGCAAGGGGATGTTCTTTTGTTCGGGGGTGCGAAGCGGCGGCGAGTGGTGACAGCCAGAAATCTGTCGTCGCGACGTCGCTTTGAATTCCTAGAGCGACGCCTAATACGAAAAAGAAGAAGAGAGCTGGCGAAAGGGAGAAAGGGAGAAAGGAAGAGGGAGAGAGAGAGAGGAAAGTGTCTAGGCGACATATATCCCCCTGCCATCGGCTCTCCACCATCTCTTTCCATCGCCATTCGACTTCTAGTTCAATTTTCCAATTTCCCGGGTCGTCACTCGCCCCCTCAATCCCATCCGCTTGGAATATTTCTCGGTCCTTCCTTCCGTACTGCCGTTCGATTCACCGTGTCTGTTATTTAAAATTCCCGCCAGTTCTCGTCTTCTGTTTTAAAAATCACTCCGACCTGCTTAGTATGCCGGAACGAGCCGTGCTAGTCGACTGTGATATTGCCTTGCCCTTATCCCACTTTTCTTGCCCCAAACCCCAAGCTCCTTTCCATCACTGGTCGCCTACATCCACCACTGCAGCCACGTACCTTTTATCGCAGACTTCCAAATTCTCCCTTTCCCTTTCATTTTCCCTTATCTAAACTATATATTATTCTTACTTTTAATTTATACACTCATTTTATTCGTTTTCCCCGCGTCTCTCGATGGGATCCATATCACCCTTATACCCAGCTTATTTTTATCCTCGGACATATCTAAGAGAGCTTTAATTTCTACCTGTCCATAGGAACACCTCCTACGCTATTTGGGGTGGAAATTAATTAAGATTACCTTCTACGATCGTTGCTATTCGTGAATGTTACCAATATATCAACGCAGTTTCATAAGATATCTCAATATGGAAGTATGTCGTGGAGCTATAGCAGACGTTCATTCGCGTCAGTATACGTGCGAGACGAACCGAAGAGTTTCTTCTGGTCCATTGGATCTCTCTTCAAGTCCAGAGTCTGGGCTATAGACAGATCTCGATATTTCATAAAGTGGTAAGCGGGGGCGATATCAAACAACTCGGCCAGCAATAACGATTTCGAGTTATATACCTACCTATCTTTTGAGTATAGAGAAGAGAAGTGCTGGGTATAGATTAACGAAATCGCGTCTTACTCGCGATGAGGACGAGGACGGGAATGAGGGTGAGGATGAAGATGAAGATAAGGTTGCGGATGAGGATGAGGAGGGTTCGTATCCTTCCACCGTTTATTAAATTTACTGCTAAGTACAAAGTAATTTTGGTTATAGTGAAAGTTTGCACGACTATAATAGTGCAGTACCCTATACCTAGTGGTTTGCCAGGTCTCTGGGAAGCCAGACGATAAATACTGGTTTGTTTTTACGTCTATGTCTAACCAGCCACGTCTACCTTATAGTTTGCTACCCTTGCACTCGCCCTCGGCAATGCCTGCCATCTAGTAATTGCGATCTATAAGTATATACCTATACAGTAAGGGAGGAGTTTGGAACTTTCGGTTTAGATACACGTAGTTAGGATACGTAGACGTGTTCGGAGACATTGCGGCGTATCCTTGAACAACAATTATATTCCCACTTCAATCCTGCAGGCTACAGTTCTCATTTTCAACGCTGTTTTATTGTAACCGCACACATACACCCGGATATTATATAACTAGGGAGAGGAAAACTTGCGAAAGTTATGTTAGCGCGACGAATTTTGGGGCTCAAAAATTCGCGAGTTAGTTTTTGTGTTGGGGATTTTTTTTTCTTTTTCTTTTTTTTTTTATCAAACAGCGACGAAATAAACGATGACTTTCACCCCGTGTGACAGAAACGACGCGGAGCTACGACCACGGGAATTTCAATTCATTTTTCCTGTCTCTCCCAGAGACTTGCCATTGTTGCAAAATCCATAAACAACTTTAGCCATGTGTATGTACCTATATATTCGTATATGTTATATGGATATATGTGTATTTACACCCACGCATATACAGTTATACGTGCATAATGTGGACGCAGAGTTACTGAATGCGCGTACCTACGTACGGTGTGTGCTTGCTCCTCGATTTGCATAATAGTCGAGTACACGAACCCCGGAGAGATTAACGAGTGCAGAGAAAATTATTAAGCAAAAAATTTCACCCTTTTTGTTTCGAAAATCTACTGATTACGCTACCGTTCTTTTACCCTAAATTAACTAAATCAACACGAGCTTTCTCTCTAGCTGTAGCTGTCTTAGTTTTGCAAAAGAGAAAAGTCCACCCCATTCTAACATTATCACAGTACAATACCGTATAACGAAGCTCCTTGTCAATTAAGAAAAGGGTCTAATTTTTACCCCCGTGGCGGACCCCCTTGCGGTAATTGGCAATCCTTAAATTGACAAGAGATACTTTGACGAAGTATACTTCAGCCAGGGATTAATAATTCATACACACGTGCGGTATGATGATCCAGGTATTATTTATTTTCAAAATTTCTTTCGTAGCTAGGATCTCGTCGCAGGAAGAAACCGAGTTGAAATTAGACGGAAATGGGCCGGCTTTTACGAGGCTGGACCCTTGTAAACGAAGTTTTTAATTATTTAAAATCTCTGGAAAGACGCGATAAGGGTAAAAATTAATCAACTACATTACGTTTAACTGCCTACACGGGGGTACGAGAGAAAGAAGTAAAACAAGACTACCAAAGGCATACCTCGAAGCTGTAAGGATAGCTTTGAGCTTTCGTCAGATTGGGATGTGCGGTACAAAAGCGCAGAACAGCCAAAGCTCAAAGTAACTTTCCGTAGCTGCTTCCTTCAGCTTGAACGAATCTTTTAGCTCATGAAAAGCCTCGGGGTTTACCGATGTCTTCAAACAATGCATTTTCCTGTATACAACCTCCTCATCCAGGATTACCTTCTGTTTACTCAAATAAACAACTGTGAATCAAGTTCCAGATGGTGTCTACTCGATGGCTTCAAGCAAACGTAAAGTTTACTAAGGATCCAAAGAAGGAACGAACGAAAGAGCGAAAGAAGGAACGAAGCTCTCTTTCAGCTTCATGAAACTTTCTATAAGTATTTATACAATACTAAAAATATATTTTCTTTATGATTGCAATCGCATCTTTGTTTTGAGACGAGCTTTGTGAATTGGTTCTCGCAGCTGGTGAATCCTACCTACTCTACCGATGATTGTCCTCCCGAAGGTATTTCCAGCCATGCCGCAATTCTGTTTCCAGTAAGCTGAACCCGGAATGATTGATTCGAGCGAAATAATACCAAGGGAGACAACGATGCCAGGTAATTGACTGGCCTGACTACTTCGCGTGACTGATTCTACTAAGAATAATATACAGGGAGCTACGAGCTACCGAGAACAAGCGCAATTACCTTGACTTTCGATCGGTGGTTTTGTATCCTTAGGGGAGAGAACGAGACGCGGAAACGTCTCGAATACCTTAAATGACTCGAACCGTTTCCCTCTTTCGATGCAAAACAACCAGTCACGAACCTATGCCTTAAGGAATATTAAAAAAGGTTATAAGAAATCGGAATACTGCAGTGAATCAGGCAGGTGAATTCGTGTCGCAGACCTCATTCGTACATCTTATTTAATTTTTCTCCAATGAAATTTAATACAGAAATTTTCCTCTCTCATTTCTACATCAATTCAACTCGCACATAGCATAGCGGTACAGATATTTTCGCAGTTGTCGAATATTCCGATAAATACGAGTACCGCGATATTTCCCAAGAGCGTATATACAGGATCCCATGGGGGTTGCTGGAATCTCGAATATCTGGGCAGGATGTATCATGAATATTCATACTTGATGGAAGAAAATGAAGCTGTTTAAACTCCGTCTAAATGTTAGCCACGCAGTGAAACGTGCTGCGAGATGGTACGAAACGGTACGAAATGAATTGGAACGAAATGAAGCGGAATGAAACGAAACAAAATGTATTATTTCAACATAGGATCGGGTCGAGGTTTCTCTTGTGTGCAAGCGGCCCAGAGGCAGAGGCAGAGGCAGAGGCAGGGGTTGAAGCTAGGAAATAAAATTTATCGGTTTGAATTTTGTGGCCCCAGGTTATCTACAATGTAGCTCACCACGAGTAGCTCGTGTACCTATCTCTGCGTAAAACTCTGTACTTCACCTCTTCACCCATTTCCAACACATTTACATCGCCCGCACAATGGTGCACAAGGATTACCCCCCCGTCTAGGTTCTATGAATAAAATGAATTTCATTATTTAGCAAGAGAATAAGGAAAATATTGGTCCAGGTGTGGGGAATGTATTATATAAATACATACCAAATCAGAATAACCTGCGAGTTCAAAAAGGAACGAGAAAAAAAGAAGAAAAAAAAAAAAAACGGAAGAGAAAATAAGCGAGAACCCCATTTTGAATCGATTACTGTAAGTAATTCTTCACCACCGAACGAGGGGATGGGTTTAGCCTCATTTCTTTAGTCTCTGATATAACGTTACGTTTCTGGTGATTGACTAAACTCGATGCTCGTTATTCGAAGATTATTTACACAAGGTTTTAGAGCCACGATATACATATGGCCGAAGTTATCGAGCTTTTTCCAAATCCAAGATTCAAATTTACCTTCTCGTTTTCGATAGGAATCAAATTTCTCGTAGTATAGTTCGTTTCATTGTTCGCTATCTCGTTATTTGTGTAATTTCATATCTGCGAATTATAGGTAGGTACGTGACTCGGCCACTGCACCGAGCAAATAACATTGCGATTATCATTGCTATGCAGCGTTTGAGTTATACTCTGGCAAACCGGATGAGCACACAGACAGGTGTACGAACCAACGGACGGATGGACGAATGACTATTTCTATGCATCCCGTTTGATCGGCGTTTAACATTGATTGATAGCGTTTGCGTTCAATTGGCGATGCTCCCTTGTGTTGAACTCTAATCGTTCCCGAATATATGTATATATTATCTACGCCTCGAATGAAATGCTCGATAAATCGTTTACGATTATCCCCCCGTCGATCGACGTCACACACCGCCCCTATACACCGGGTACCACATGTAACCCACATTTGTTCATACCTATACGATAGGAAAAACCCTCCGTAGAAATTTGTCGAAAATATAAACGAGGCTTTGAAACATTAAGGAGTAGAAATTTCTCAATTTTCATTCTCTTCCACCCTAGTGAACAGAATTTATTTCTAGAGTGGTACTTCCGGGTAAATAGGGTCGTTTCAATTCTCATACCTCGCTGAGAAAGTGTCGTTAGAAATAATCTCAAGAAACAGATTTTACGATATAATGAATGTAGTTTTAATCTATATATTAGATAAAAAATAATGTGATAACAGTTTTCAGCTGGTTGGCTGGCCCCCATATACACCATAGCTATAGTAATAATGTAGACTCGGTGAAACGGAATTACAGTTATCAAAGGGTTGTTTTCATAAGGTGGTATAAAAGGGAGGTAATTATACCCTCCTGCGCAATTATACACAGGGAATTACAAGAAAGAAAATTACGTCATTTATCCGAATCCTTTCACTGATTTTTATGCTAATTACTACTGGCGGTTCATTATTCTTGGACACTGGCTTATAACTCCCATCAAAATTTGCGATACAATTTTCCTGATTTATTTAAGGAACGAACTGGTCTGGCTTCGCGGTTAATCAGCTGGAAAAGTATAACAAAAGTCCTCCACCTAGTCTCTGATAAAATGAACGGGGTTTCTTAATTAGCTATCTCTGCGAAGCCTACATAGAATTTCTCGCTAACGAGAGACAGTGACGAAAGACATTGAGGAATAGATATAGACGGGAATACGCAGAGTACCAACCATCGATAATCGACTATCGGTTATTGAACGTATTTTGCAAGCTCCGACGCCATAACGAGGGTTGACAGTATCAGTTCGTAAATCAAATTCACTCCATCTCTCTTTCCCTCTCTCTGCTTCTCGCGATTTCTCTCTCTGACTTCTCCCTCTGCTCAGAAACGTCCTGACGTCGCAAATTTCACCGGAAGTTCCTGCAATCAGCATCATCACCGCTGAACCGTTTGGTCATTAATCAGCAGATCTCCTTCTATAGTATAGAGCCGTGATACAAAGGAACTTGAAATAGCCAAAACGGCGAAGGATCCTTTTTAAAAAACGTTGACATCAAATTTCTGGATTATCAAATCCTTCTGGAAAGTAGATGCCCCGTTCAAGTATCTTGAAGTATATCACCACATAGAGTTTGGTCCAGCGATGAAATGGGGAAAAAATATTGGACAGAGGGAATAACGTAGCGAAGCGCGTTTTACTGGCCTTTCAATCTCGTCCTTTGAACCGTCTTGCGAATTTATCATTCACTCGGCTGGTCGGCGTCGCATCGAACCCCTTAATAAGTCGGGGGTCCGGGGGTTGAGATTTGAAGAGGAATTTTTTTATTCAATTTTCAGGGTCGTAGAAAATTTGTTACCTTTCTCATTTTCCTTTTTCTTTTTCTTTTCCTTTTCCTTTTCCTTTTCCTTTTTCGAACTGAATCAAACCGAACGCTTTACATCCCTGCGGACCCTATATCGACCTGATGCTCAAGAAGTTGAGGAACACCAGGTCTTAGTTCTGCGAAACTACGAGCTTATATTTTTAAACTTCAAAACTTTGCCTGAATATATATATACATGGTATATACGTCTGATACTTTGGCTACACACTTATATCTACTTTGGAAGCCTCCCTCACGCGACAAACTTTCCAACGCCAGCTCCTGAGTACACTTTGTACTTTAATATTCTCGGCGTAATAATGTTTTTCACTTATACTACGACGCGTTGGCGTCGGCTCCAGGGTTGAGGATGGCGTCCCCAGTACTCCCCTATCTAACCGCAGAGGTGAGTGAATATTTCCTGCTCACCTACCAGCCTCCACTTCATATTAACCGAGAGAACTAGCAATAACGGAAAAATCTCACCCCTCTAGTTATAAGGGAACACATATAAAAAAAAAAAATATATATTCTGTTCAAAGATTTTCCCACTGCCGTGAATCGTAATCTTCGAAGCATATTCTGAGCTAATTTTTATCGCGAGTAAGAGGTGGGGGCTACTGAAAGAAAATACGAGGTCCTGTAGGACGGCACGTGGACCCGATTATGCAAATGCATTGTAATCGTGATTTTCGTTCGCTCGTTCGCACACATATATACACACAGGCACATACAGACAGAAAGACGTTGACTCTCTTAGTCGATGCTGCGAGTTTCTTATAAAAACGTGATCATTTCCTAGACTGAGGGTGGCTAAAAAATTATTCAACCCCAAACTATCATCTATCCATTCCAAGTTCCAACAATTTTTAACAAGTCATCTTCCCTCATTCACATCCTGATACGAAAAAAGAAAAACAAAATAAACGAGAATAAGATAAGGAAGTTGAAATTGAATCTGTAGAATTAAATCCTTCGCTTCGATTCTGTATGGGAATACAGGAGTAAAGAAGGATAGCGATGCTCGCGGAAGTCTATTCTTCGTTAAATCGTGCGAGTTTGATGGCAGGTAGGTATATGTATATACGATCGAGGGAGTTCTTCTTATCGCAGTTCGGTGAGAGAGAGAGAGAGCTGCGTTAAGAATATCTAAAAGCTGTGTTAGAGGGTGGTGTGATAATATAAAGAAAGATAGGACACAGCGAGGTAGTGAAGAAGGTGGGAAAGGAACAGCTCTTGGGTGAAAGCATTTTTCATTTGCATTTTTTGTACTCCTGGCACGTTTTGGCTATCCGGAATCGAGCGCGCGTCCCACCTTATACTTCCATCCCCTATCGCAACTGTATTTCTCACATTCAGTATGGCAGTTATCGGACCTGCTATGTATGATTTGCACTCGTAGAAAATGAAGACGAAGGATGATACTATGAGGAAATGATAAGGAGGAGAGAAAAAAGCTGAAGGAAAATAAGAAGAGAAATAAAAGACGTGAGAATTAATTTGACTGAAGGTCAGCCACCCCTTTGACACGGCATATTGACTCTGTCTTGTCTTCTTCTTCATTTTCTTCTCTCCTTTCCTCACCGACGATAAATAGTTCTTTTAATATTGGCTCCCTCCTCGTAAACCTTGACAATAAATCGTAAGCCTCTTTCGGGCTCTTTGAAAGAAAATACAGGGTAGCTATAAGACGAAATTCTCGGGGGTTGGGCCCAGGGCGTCAGAGATACGCAGCTGAGGGGTGCGAAGACTTGGAACCGATGCGCGGGCTCGTATATAGGGGTTGAAGAAAAAAGAAGAAGTAGAAGAAGAAGAAGAAGAAGACGCAAAAGGAAGAAATGTATCGTGGGAGATCACTCTGCGAACCGGAGTCCTCGCTCCACTGTGTCGCACTACCCTTAGCTCCTCAACCCCCTCAATGCGACGTTTCGCCATTTCGTT
This sequence comes from Tenthredo notha, assembly GCA_914767705.2. NCBI lineage: Eukaryota > Metazoa > Arthropoda > Insecta > Hymenoptera > Tenthredinidae > Tenthredo > Tenthredo notha. Next base: position 904,475 of record OU611920.1, on the reverse strand, counting down.
CTCTTCCCTGCCTCAAGCAACTTCCAGCGATCGTCCGTCTTTTGTCTTTCGCCGCCTTTAATGTTTCAGGACGGACTTTGAAATACGACGCGCCAGAGCGCCCCCGTCGCACCCCTTCGTCCCCTTGGCAAAGACGCCTTTTTCCCTGGAACTGGAATGTCCGGGAGATACAACCCTCGATAGGCGACACTATTTACGCAACCCCTCAGCCCCCGCGGCACTGCGTTGAGGATTGGTGGATATAAAATGGGGCAAAAAGGTAGCTGAGCGAAGAGAAGAAAAGCGAAACGGAGCTGAAGCTAAAAGACGGAAAGAAATGTTTTAAAACTAGGGCAAAAACAGGGCTGAGCGTGAGCACGCTTGAATTGCATTCAAATAGCCGTATATACCCAACCCAACTTATAACTCGGTCGCTGTTAGAGACAGGGGTAGGAAAATGATCTACCGAATGGATGACATCGAATATATTTTTCATACAATCTACGATCTGGCATAGATTCATTATTTCTGCAATGCCCAACGTGGGGTGGAAAAATGAAATTCCATTTAAATTCTAAAATAAGATTTTAGCTGAAAACGAAAGACCAAAGGACGCGAATATGACTTATCGCGCGAACACACGTAATGCCACGAATTTTTCTCGTTATTATAAAAATTCAGTAATACCTAATTACCTACGCCTTATCCGAAATTGTGTAACCAACCCCGGGACGTCTTGCTGCGGGTGGAAACAAAATCAGTGACTGTTGAATTGGCGTCGTTGATTAATGCTCCTAAATTCAATTTGACTTGTTTCAAAATGAGAAAACAGGGTGTAATAAAAATGATGAAAATCTTAAAGCGGCACGTTTACCTACGGCGCGGAAATCACCCTGAGATATTAAAGGTCCTGGTGAAGAGTCCTGCTTAAAACTTCCGACAATCTGAAGGACGAAACAGTCTGGTTTATCACAGTGGTAAAGTTCGTACAAAGAATACGGGGGTGAAAATAAGAAAGGGAGAAAGAAAAAGAAGATGACAATTCAATCTGGAGATCGTTTGCGGCTTTAAGTAGTAAAACCTTGAAGCGTTGCACGTGGGGATCTGCAAGCCTAGCTCCGCAGAAGTCCCGGTTAAAAAGTAAATTAGCAAATTCCACTAACAGCAGACTTTCGAGATAAGATTCCCATTTAGATTTCCGGTCTTTCGGCTTATCCTCACGACAACGTGCGCCCACTTCCACGCTTCGTAACACGGAATTCTAACAAAGTTATTATTCTACGATTTCATCGCCGCAGCACAGATACCAGACACCAGATTCTCTATGGAACGGAAAAGATAATCAGCGGAAGAGAAAAGAGTGCAAGATTTTCGCGGACGTTTTGGCGAGAATGTTTTTTCTTTTTTTTTCTTTTCTCCTGTTCAAATCGAAATGCTTTCAATTTTTGAATCTCTCGATCTATACTCATCACATACTTCATAGTAATTTCAGTAATTAAGTGGATTTCCCGGGTGATGAAATCCACACCGTGGAAACCCATCTTTTCCATCGCTTTTCCACCTTCCTTTCTCTTCTCTGCCTTTCTATAATATTTGAAGCGATTTTTTTTCTCATTTTCGTAACGCCTTGCAGACACGTTATATCCAGTCAGTAAAGTGGCGAATTTTTCCATCGCTCGGAAACTGTGTGAAAGAAGAATAAAGTCTCGAGCCCTGAATTCGTACAAGGGGATCCCCAGTCTCGATTAAAATTGAATGTCTCATCTCCACAGCATACAGAATAGTATGAATAAGGGCGATGACTAGTATCTCGAAGAATTAATTTCTCTTCTGAAACACTAATCGTGAGTTTCCAAAAAAAAAAAAAAATCAATTGATTTCCTATAAAGCAAAACACTTTATCACGAAGGTGAGGAAAAAAATTTTGGCTCGTAGATGGTTGAAGGCTTGAGGTTCTATAAGTATGTGGCAAACGCCTGTGCTCTCCGTTACTTCGACCCACATGACGAAGAGGTTTATCGAATCACCGATTAGGATGATCCTCCCGGAAGATGAACCGCGATTAGAGATGATCGATGATGTATATCCGGCAGGGAAACCTCTGGGTTCAGTATTTATTCGAAAAAGGTGAAAAAAAAAAAAATAAAATAAAAAAATGTACAAACTTTAACGTTAAAATGATTCGATAAAACTTTTTCAACAATGTTCGACAATATTCGCATCGATTTTAGACCGAGAAATTCAGATTCGAGATATAGTCTCATGAAATGATCAACGAGAGCCTGAAAAAGTGGATAAAATAAGGCACGAGGATTGAGTCTGCGCCGTTCAGTCTGAAGATGTACGAACCTTTATCCACCCAAAGAAAAAATGAGAGAAATGTTAGGCGGGTAGGACGATTTTGAGTTATCCAGGACAGCGCGTTTTCCAGGATGAATCTCTGCTAGGGCAGGGCGTAAAAAGCTCACGCGATATGGGTTTTACGACGAGGCATGGACGGGTTTTGCCCCAGTATACCTACTCGCAAACTCTTTACCGCTGACGTACTAAAACTAAAGCTCATATCACGTGCGTGTTACTCTTTTTTATTATTATATTCCTATTTTTTTTTTCTTACTTTTTATTCATTCATACATTTTTCTTCCCGTTTTTTTTTTTTTGTTTGTTCCTTTTCCTTCTCGAGCCTCTCTCCGTAGCGATATAATCGCGGCTGTTTCCCTGCAATAAAAGGTACAGTCTTTTCTTCCTGTTTTATTTTTTATTTATTTTTGCCCAGAAAAATACTTTTCGCGCTATGGAGACCTCAGTGTAATTGCAAAAATAGTTAAACACCTACAACTGCAGCTGATATTTGTACTACACTTTAAAGTGTAAATATGCAGTTACCACTCGCAGTGTCCAGTAGCAGTGTCATAAAATGCGATATTCACAGCTGCCTATTCAAGCCTCGGTACCAGAGATAACAATTAGTTTGTTTGAGCGTCGATTAAACGATCGATTGTCAATATCGCGCATTTGTCCAGGCTGGTAAATAGATAATTTCACGCCAATTCTCTACCTGTCTATTTGGGGTATAAAGTACGCTTACAAAGGGTGCCGAAAGTATATATACCTCTCGGTCTGCAGAAATTTGCAAAATTCACAAGGACCATAAGTGAATACACCGTGGGTATAATATCGAATCATAAAATATCTGGTACAAAAGTTTTGGGGTTGAAATGGACGCGTCTATCACGTCCTATACATTCTATCGATTGTCTTGAAACTACCCTCACTAATTTTCTCGAAAATAATGATTGAAGATGAGAAGAAAGAAAGAAAAAAAGAAGAAGAGAATAACCCACCGACCAAAATACACGTATCATACCGTATACCATACACTTTTATAATCGATGTTGCCCTTTTCCTTTTTTTTTCTTTTTTCTTTTGGCGTTTTTTTTTTTTTTTTTTTTACACGGTTAACTCTGACGAAAACTTTGTGGCAGATTTACCCTGAACGCACCATAGCCTTCTGATCCGCAGCACACACGGAGTAGCTAATCAAATGAGCCTACGGTACAGTGGACAGCGTCCAAGTGAAGCGATTGGGGTCGCTGGGGGTGGTTTGGTCCAGCTACCACATTGCTGTACCCGCACCTACACACATCTATCTACATACATACATTCGGGTGGAAAAGAAAAATACACTTCGTTAAAGCTCGTAACACTCGTTGATTAGATATACCGTAGATAGTGTAATTCGTTCTATAAATTATTTCAAACTCGTTGCAGAATGTGTGACATGCACAGCTGTAGAAAATCGTCACAATATTACGAATATCTCATATATATATCCACTGCCATTTCATTTAAGACTTTTGATGAGCAGATTTTTTTAAACTGGCCAATATATGGCGCAAGGACGAAGAGAGATGGACTAACCCTTTCGGAAAAAGGGGTTGCGTAAACCGGGCTTATTGAATTACTAGCATATTACAGAACCATGTGTAGCTCGCTTCTCGTTAGCTAGTGGAATTTCTTCAACGGCATATGTCACCCCAGGATTCCGTTGATGAACGGTAAACCAGAGATTTCTGATTTTTTCCGAATACCATTTTTTGTTTTCGTGAGGATATATAACGCGACTTAATGTCCTGAGGAACGTACTTTGTAAAAATCTATTATCATCCTGTCCTGCATATGTGTGAAGAATGTATCGAAGAAAGTGAAAATGAAATGAAAAAGGAAATGGAAAAAGAGGAGCGTTTTGTTCAGTGAAATTAAATAAACGGTTGACAACAACCCCTATACATTTAACGGCTGTCGTATTCGCCCGGTGTTTGTAGGTTTTTACAAAAGCACGACATCGATCCTTGTTTGTTCCGAGGAACGTTAACGTTCAATCCAATAGCTTTGGAAACTGGGGAATGAAACTAAACGAAACATCGACGAAGCGCATCAGAAAGACCAATTGCCGTAGGGGTAGTGTAGCAATGTTATAGCCGGTTTATTGTATATAGACCTACCCTATACGAGGGCGCACACGCACGCCGGAAATCCGCAACGAACTCGCGTATAGTCTCTTCCCTTTTCTAGGTCATCGCGTATCGACCGCAATTCGAAGCCAAGGACCTTGGCACAGGATCTCGAGAGATGAGATCTGTTTAACGATCCGTAAAAACAAATGACGCTCCTGTTTCTAGGTATAATTTTTATTGGCTTAGAGAGTCGATAGAATCGCGGCTTTGGATCTACCCGTAGCTAAGAAGACGAATAAGGGTGATGTTCGTAGTACGCGATGATGTATGAGCGTTTTATACTCGTCGTTGCAGAAAGAATATTACTTGAACGATCAAACTTGCGGAGATTTTTCTTCTCGTAAAATATACAGGGTGATCCAGAATGCGGTACTTTCCTTACACTGGTGGATTCCTTGTAAAAATCTAAGACTAAAATTATTCATCCTAAAATGTCGAATGCCAAGCCGTTTTCAGGTAGGAGCCATTCAAAGTAAGCCACTACGAGAATGCAGATACGAGAATGGCTCGTCGCTGGTATTGTTGGCCTACTGGATTTCGCGACGCCTCACCCGCCGCCGCGATCTCGCTAACTGACAAAACGAATGTAATATTACAGTTTTATGCATGAATATGGAATCAGCATTCTTCTGTTTCCATTGCCTGATCGTCGTCTTGTCAGTTGGCGAGATCGCGGCGGCGGGTGAGGCGTCGCGAAATCCAGTAGACCAACAATACCAGCGACGAGCCATTCTCGTATCTGCATTCTCGTAGTGGCTTACTTTGAATGGCTCTTACCTGAAAACGGCTTGGCATTCGACATTTTAGGATGAATAATTTGAGTCTTAGATTTTCACAAGGAATCCACCAGTGTAAGGAAAGTACCGCATTCTGGATCACCCTGTATATACATATATTTTCAACCTACATACATAATATACTTCAATGTTTTTATATTCTATCGGTTATTTTTTCTTTTTTCATGGATATATGGAAATTCGGAGGTCAGCCATTAACGAGTCCTTCCGACACGGCGTAGCAGAGCTTCAGATTTACATGCCGAGTGTTTAATTACTTACTTTGCTCAAGCGTGCCTTGAATTAATAATTCAGGTATATCACGAAATTGTTATACGAGTAGGTATGAATAATCAAATTCACGAGCTAGCTCAACGGATGGCGATTGTTAGCAACCGAAAGAATACACCTCGAAACCAGTCGCCTTCGGGTTTCTCGGTTGATCATTAAACACACTATCATATCGTATCATATATACCTATTTTACAAGAAAATCTCGCGCTGAGGTGAGCAATTTGTCCTAAAATAATTACCGGTGATAATTGCCGCACGTGTATTGTAAACTAAATCTAAATAAGCCCCACATTGCAGAATTATAGAGTTAGAAATTTGATTCCCAATTAGCAAGGAGTAAAATAGATTGACAATTTAATTGACTATGGTAGCTGGTGATACTCAGCGGAGGGACGGTATCAGAATGTCAATTCGTTAAACGGAACTTATATACCGTTCTAAAGTTTATTTAAGGACAAGAAACGATCTCGTAACTTCGATGCCATTCGCGTAATTTCAACCTCAGCTAAAAAGCTTCGGAACGACATATTACAGCTGTTAAGATGAGGACGGACTTTGGGTTGGGTTCGTAAGGATTAGCCAATTCCTTTTTCGGGCTTAGCCATTAAAAGACCAGAACTCTTTCCACTCGGTCGTCAGGCGGTTGTCCGGAAAACAAGCCGCAACTTACAGCTCATTGAACAAATCCTTGGAGAATGAACAGCATGTAGGTAGGGAATTGGGTACCAGCTACCGCTGCAAGAAACGGAAACGAATCGTAAATGTCCGCGTGCCCGTTCTCAATAAAGATACGCTCTTTATACCTCGTCTAAATTCAGCGAGCCACCAAAGACTATGACAACGATATAGGAAATTGGGAAAGTAGGACTTCAAGGAGATCCTCGCTTAAATCTTACAGTCGGATTATTTATACTGCAAACTGTTACACATCTTTACTAAAAATCAATATTGCTGAATAATTTCACGAATCCATTTTCTCGAATTAATAAATCAATGAATGTAATGTAATGCGAAATTCTGTCGTCGTAATTGTATACACTTTAACAGTAATTCGTTGTTAATTACGATCCTGAGAAGGGGTCCTCGTCTGTCAGGTCTTCAGGACATGAGAAAGGTGGAAATAACATTCGCAACGTTGTGTTTTATTTAATCTTCTTCCCTGCTTGGCAGCACCCACACCAATGTGTGGCTGACGTGTGACGCTTCTGCTAAATTCAACTGGGGACAAGGGATACTAGGGTGTGAGACTGGACCCACGAATTTTATTGTGCTTATTATTATTCAAGTATCCTTTGCTGCTCGTAATTCAGTCCGTTCAACGCTGTAACTTGCATGAAGAATTTAAACCGCTACTAACGTGGTATTTCGTGGGTAAAAACGACAGGGGGGAAAATGAGGAGGAGGACGAACGACGAAGGGTTAGAGTCATGCGATGTTATAAATAATAAAGAGGATTGCGATGATAATTTGACGAGTATAAGAGAGAAACTCGTTCAGCAGCTGATAATCAGTAAGCCAGAGATGAGAGAGCCTCGAATTATCAGAAATTCGTCGTTCGTCTTCAATTTTTCTTCTCCCTTCGACTTCTACTTCCTCTTCATCCTCTTCTTCGTCTTTTTCTTATTCTCGATCATTACTTTGAAGCCGCGGAGGCCCGCGGCCGAGCGAAACTTTTTCATCGAAACTTTTACCGGCGGGATTTCCGAAAGTTTTTGCCTTTTAATTTCGCGTTAATTAGCCGAAGTTAATGATGACGAAACCAAAGGAATTCACAAACCAGAAACTCGAACTAAAAAGTAACAAATATTGAGGAGAGAAATTTGTAAATATAAATAAATAAATAGATGAGCGAAAAATGAATAGGATGTTAGAATATAATACCAATGAAATGACATGGAATTGAATAGAATGAGAATTTACACTTTCGTTGATAGTAGGTACCGATTATCTGGAAAAATTTCAAGGGTGTCAACTAGCGCGATCCAAGAAGCAACCCTACGAATTTCTTACCCCGAATAGGAATCTGGATCGTTTTCAGAACGAAAAAAAAAATATTCGTACCATACAAGTGTCACTTTCACGATTACGTATCGTAATGTAGTATAATATAGGTAGGTATAGCGGGGTGTATTTCCCTACAACGTTAGTCGAAAGGGAAGAGGTTAATTTTGCTGTTCAGCAAAAACTTAATTAAATTTGTCGGGAAACTTGCACCGATATAACACCTTACTAGGCGTAACCGGAGTCCGGAACGGTAGGAGTTATTAATTGTTGCGTTTTATAACTTCCGCGATCCCAAGGGATTTTCAAACGCGTTTATTCTCAAAGTTTTAGCATCTCGAACGACGCCACCCTCCTTGTCGTTGTTGCTGCTATTGCTACTGCTGCTGTCGATGCGGGTGTTGTAAAATAATTTATTGATGCGTTCATGTTGCAGATATATAGATATTTCATTTCACTCCTCCCCTCATAGAGTTGAACAATAAAACATACAACGGTGAATTTCTCGCGAGTCAGGAAAGCAAAAAGAAAATTTCATCTATCATCGATTTTATTGATTTCAAGATATTAGCATTTGGTAGCTGCTTATTAAACATTTTTTTTTCTCCATTTTGAATAGTTAATTTATTCAATAGAAGATACTGAAAAGTCCCACGCGTTTTCCTCGACGATAATTCAAGCCAAAAGAATTTCAATCACACCCGGTATGAGGTATATGATAAAGCTCTGTCCTCGCAAATGAGAAGCCTAGCCCACCACGACCTGTCTGCGGTCTGCACGTGTCTTTCTTTTTGCATTGTCGCAAATAACAAGCACGCCTGCAGCAGGGGGTTGCGTCGTCGCGACGACCGTCGTTTTTCCTCTTTCTTCGCTCACGATGAATTTCTTTTCTCCTTGCCTCATTAGGCCCCGCGGTATACGGAAGTCTGTCCTAGATACACTCCGGGCTCCAGAATCACGAAGGGCATGCAACAAGCCGAAAGGGCAACGTGAGGGTTAGTCGGGTTCAAGGATCGCTGGGATCGCTAATATTCAAGGGGGCCTCGTATTCGAGGGGCAGGGGTTGGGGATGGGAATGGGTACAGGGGTGGTAAAGCAGGTTTCGTCGTTATTTTGTTTTACGGACTACCCCACCGCATATACGGAAGCTCCTCCGTGCTATTCGCTTCTCATATACCTGCCCTGGACCGTTGCATCCCCGTATAGTTATACCCTAGGTAATTTTACCCGAACCCTAACTAACCTTAACCGAATATTATATAGAATAATACGTTTGCATTATGGAAAAGTGACGTTCAAAAAAGAAAATAATGCTATTTACGAATGTCCGCGATCTATTATCCCCAATTTTACGCACGCAACCGAAGATGCATTACGCCAGACCCCCTTGACTGCGCAGCCACCCGCTAAAAGCGCCACAGGTCCAGCGAGCCTAGTCACGTGAGCCTGGTCACGTGTGAATCGTGCGAATTTTTTATATTTTATGGCATATATATAATATATATATTTCGTTTCAATTAGCATTGTTCAAGTATCTGTTTCGTCTGAATACGAACCAGATGTACATAGCTAGTTATAGTTTGGTAAATCTGAAATTGAATAGCTATTTTATTCTTAGTCTTCTTCTTCTTCTTCCTTTTTGGCTTATCTCCTATTTATAATGTAGCCTATTTTATTCTTAGTGTGCAGAAAAGAAAATTCTATACATAAGTTAGTCTCGTCGTGATTCTGAAGCACGTTCTTGGATGTAAAGAAATGATTGAAGCAGCTGCACACGTATATAAATATATAGGTAGTACAAAGGTAAAGGTATACAGAAAAGAAAATGACAATAATAAGCCTTTAACAATGGAATAGCACGGCTACTTCTGTTCAATCGTCACGTCGTATTCTGAATCGAAGCAGTTTCACTCGTCGTGATGAGAAATATCTAGTGAAAATATGCTGAAGGACTAATAAAGAATAAAAAAACTAAAAAAATTAGATGTGAAAATACTCGGTTCATTATTCATTTATATACGTGAAATTTAATGAAATATCTTTATTTATTTATTTATATATATTTCTCGTATAAAAATATAATTTCATTCAATAATATCCAATTATTAGCACAAATACAAAAGCTGCTGCTGTATATAGCAATAAATTTAATTATAATACGTAACACAACATGACCCGCCCTCGTCGTCGTCGTAGTCGTCGTCGTCTTCTGAGATGAAATTATGATTTATAGCTAGAAATACCGATGATATTACTAACGTTATAGTTTTGGCTATAAATTTTGGGGGCAAGGTGGCAACTGCATTATACTCAGTAGACGAAACAATGCCTGGTCGTCCAGGTCTATCCGTCGACTCGAAGGATCATACAACGTTGTCGGGGGCGTAGTGGGTACATATGCGGTATATAGGACAATGAGGAGAATAGGGAAACCCGCAAGATTGTACCATCAATCAATATAGTATATGTACCTATGTATATTGTGCTGTGTAGCAATTGCCTGATGGACGAGTATGAACAGGGAAAGAAAATAGTGAGAGAGAGAGAGAGAGAGGGAGTAAATTTGCTGAAGAAATTCACAAATGAAATTTGATCAATCCTTATACAAAAAAACATAAATAAATAAATAAAGAAAGAAAATGTTAGAGGAAATAATGAGAAAAACGCAGAAAGGATCCTTTTGCTCGAATTCACTCCCGCGTGTAATAATTTATTATCAGATATATGTATGGGGCGAGAAATGAGTTATATTATCCCTTTTTTTTTCTCCCTCTCTGTCTAGTATATATATATCATTTTTTTTTTCAAATCGTTGTTCAAAATAATATGCTGTCACTCCACTCGCTCACTCGCAGCTATTATTGCAGGCGAGTTAATCTTAGCATGAGATGGATTTAAACTTACGCCAATATATACGATTAAGTGAAGGGGAAAACAACAGAGCTAGCTGTAGATTATAGAAAGAGTAAGATAGAGAAAAGAAAAGAGAAGAGAAGAGAAGAGAAGAGAAGAGAAGAGACTGTTACATTAATTAAGTCCTGGCGACGACAATCCGCCCCCGAAATGCATTGTCCGAATGGTTGCCGGTTCGCTGGACAATTTCCCAACGCCGTTGTTGGGGTGGTTAGCAATTTTCGCGAAAATCTTGTCGGACACACACCGCGAACCATAAACGGACGAAGATTTTCAACTGTACCAAATGAGATCCATTCCACGTACAGAATACTACGAATAATATAAACAGCGAACTTTAGGGAATCGTATAGTGAAAATGTAGACAATGCTACATGGAAAATTGAAAATCAAACAAATACCGCTGAATTTAGTCTATAGAATTTCGTTTCGTTTTGCTTGAAAAAATAAAAAAAATTCTGTATAATTATTCTTTTCATAAATTTTCGAGATTGTTGTTTCTGTTCTTCGCTGGTGTATTGTCGAGTAACTTAATGAGAGAGTTGAAAAAAGAAAAATAAAAATAAATGAAGAGAAGAAGGCAAAAAAAAATGTTCAGTTCGAAGGCGAGGAGTTTGCATAATATTGGCGCTGGTGAAGGGAAGCCTTCTTCGCTTAGGTACACCGAGAGAATGAAGATTTATGAATCGGAGGAAATTCAACCTGCGCCAAAGTTGTTCAATTAGATTTGCGAAGGTTGAGGGGAAAGGAGGAAGAGGAGACGTCACGCCTCGTCTCTTTATATCTCCCACAACTAAATATACAGAATCCTTATTAATAATCTCGGAAAAACAGAAAGAAAAAAACAATGAAAACATCTATATTTCTTTTTTTCCAGTGATGAATAGTCTCGCTGCTTAGTCTCACAGTTTTTTATTACAGTTATTTAATTTCTTCAACACCGTATATACGATGATCGAAAAATTAGAAAGGTTTTCTTTTCTTATTTTTTTATTTTTCCTTTTTTATCGAAACGTATTAGCGAAATAGAACCCCCTCTGTAGCAAGGGGGTGAAAAAACAAGAAGAGAAAAAAAAACGCACCTTCTTTGCCGTACAAAAATGACTGACTCCGCGGAAAATTAATTACACTTTTCCCCAGCTCGATGATGAGTCGTTTTTTTTTTCTTCTCCTTTACTTCTTCTTTTTCTTATATTTATTTATTTGTTTTTCTCTATCACAGTTTCTCGAAAAATTATTTGTTCTTTTTTTTTTCATGAAAAAAATTAAATTCATCTAATTTGTTAAGAAAAAATAGAAGCTGATTAAGCCCCTGCAACCTGATTTAATACCACGACGTTTTTGATGTTCGATGGTGGGGACTTTGCGCTCTGAACATCTGGCCGTAATCCTAAGGGTCGAGGATCCTTCCTAGACCTGACCCCAACGCCACTATCCAACCCTAGGCAAATGGTTCTTCGGCCAGTACTGTTTTAGGCATAGCTACGTAGCGGCCTAAACAATTATTACTATACTTGGCAAACTCAAACAACTATCTATACCACTCGCAAACTTTGAAGGCGTCGACGTCTCCCCTTTCTCTCTCTCTATTTCTCTCTGATTCTCGTTCATTCTCTTTCTCTTACTCTCTGCGGGTGTTCGGCGCACATACGGGCAATGTAATAGACGAGCGTCCTGAATTTCCTGCCACGAACATGCCCTGCAGGGGCGAGTAAGTTTTGTTGATGGGATATTGCCTTAATGATGCATTCGGTATACGTGATTTATCGGAGGAGTAGCTGAACTTTGTAGAACCGCCGGCGATCAAGGGGTTGTAATAATCCAACTTTTAGCGTAAAGAAAAAGCAGAAGAAGAAGAAAAGAAAAAAAGAAACAACAAAAAAGACAAACTGAAAATGAAAAATAAAATAAAATGTTGTGGTTCATATTTCGATCTAAATTTCAGTGTCTTTAATTTTAATGACGTCGGAAAAATTCTTTTCATTTTCTTCTCGGTGAGTAAAATAAGAGTACGAAATTCATGCGGACTGCGGTATAGCTACCCGCTAACATATTTTCCATTATTGTTCTTTTGAAAAATATTCAACATTTCCTATCGTTCAAAAGTTGAGCAGGTCTGCAGCTATTCTTTGCCTCCGGGGTTAGACATACATAGGTATATACAGACACATGATAAAGTACACCCTCCACTGAAAGAATATTACGAACATAGTTTTACCCACCGGTATCGGAGAACGTATATTATCAATGCATATATTATACGATATATATGTATAGGGTATAGAAATAGACTTTTTAAATTCAGGTGAAAAGAAAAAAAAAAGAAAAGAAAAAAAGAATTATATAGAACTGCAATTTGCATGAGGTATAAAGATAGAAATGAGCGAGGGCCGAGGGTAGGTTTATAAGAAATAATCTGCTCAAGAGACATTCTCTTATATCTGCAGCTGAGATAATAATGACTCTGTATGGCTTTAGATAGCAGCCACCTACCTACCTACCTACCACGAGCCTTCAGTGATAAATGAATATTGTTCTTGTTTGTTTCAGATTACTTCATTAGCTAGTGACAATGTGCCGCAAGGGGAGAAACCAGTAGCGATGACAACGATTACAGCTGCTACGTTAGCTTGGGCGTGCTTACGTGCTGCAGCAGTCTAGTGTTCGTTCTTCTTCTTAAACCTAGTCAAATTTAAATATCTACATACAAATACATATACATATATACAGAAATTATCGCCATCATCATAATCATCATCATCATCATTATTATTATTATTTAATTATTTCACGCTCCGTAAAATTTCGAGTTATAAGGCTATAAGGGAGAGTTAAGCGAAGCGTCTTATCGAGCGATTTATAACCGGGTTTGAAAAGGTCGCAAGTGTTAGTTGAAATTTTTTTTGTTCAATTTATTAAGTGCAAAATTAATTTTTACCGTCAAAAAAGAGGAGAGAGAAAGAAAAAAGAATTCTTTTCTCTTGTAAATTTTTAAGATTATTCATATTCTATAGGGAATCTATATGAGGTGTTTCATTAAAACCGATTTCATACCGAATTGGGGTTGCTACTAGATATATATATATATATATAGGAATTGGTTATAATTATACGATTTTCGAATTGTTCAAGTAGAATTTTTTTTTACATCTGCAAAATAAGACTGAGCATTATAAAATTTGAAATTATAATTCGATAGATCCTGAAGGGAAAAAATTTACTGTCGCGAGATCGTTGTGAGTTTGATTCGGAACAGTCGCGAAAGAATTTTTCTATTTGAAAGAAAAATTTTATCGTAAATTTAAAGAATGCAAGATATCGTGGTCGTTTTTCACGACATAACAGTACATGCCAAGATCTGACCCGAAAGAAGAAAGAAAGAAAGAGAGAGAAAGAGAGAGAAAAAGAAAGAAAGAAAGATACACACAGATATTGCTTGGTAGAAAAATATTCGAAAGCTCCCCTGTGACCTCGCGTGTTTTCATATTCTCCGTATACATATTTCCGCACGCGTGATTTACTTTTACCTTTATACCTGCGGTTTGTTTAATCGTTGAAAAAATAAAAGGAGAAGAAAATGAAATAAGAAAAAAAAATCATCCAGTTCGATAAACCTAACGTGAAGATTTTGATAGGGGAGTTCTATCGTATGAAAAAAGATTTTCATAATGTATGAAGTTAACAACGAGCTACGTGAATAATTATAGTGAGTGAAGATAAGGTGCCGAATAAAGTGTATATGATAAAAATAATTGAGTGAATCGTAAAGCCTAAATTTATATAATAAACTTAAGTATAAATACGATCGTGTATAGATCCAGCTCGATATAATAATAGATTCTGAATTTTTGTTCTTTTTTGTTTTTCATTTTCGAAAAACAGATAAACAGCTAAAAATGGAACTGTTGATAATTATCGTCTGTCTGATCGCCCCTCCGACTCTATCCCTTTCAATAAAGACAAAACTTAACCCCCGCATAGTGCAGACTCGGTACGGTCGGATTCAAGGATTCGTACAGTCTTTTGAACCCCCGAAATTTCTGAAACCAATCGACGTATACCTCGGCATACCATACGCAACTCCACCTGTTGGTGGCAACAGATTTTCACCCACGAGGGCCCCGAGTCCTTGGGACGGGATCAGGTGAGTCAAGGGTGAATTAATTTGGTTAAAGTACCTACCGAGGCGTGATTTCAGGAGTAATTTAATAATAATCCTACTTACAGTTGGCCAAAATTTTCGTCATAACTTTTCACACGATTTTATATACTACATGTAACTAATCTGGTAGGGGTTGAAATAGTTGAATATAATTAGGATTTTACTTATTTCTTACTTTCACATCTTTCAATTGACAAATTATAACGATATTACGGGGGGGCGTGAATCAAGGTAATGTATAGCTAGACTGCTGGTTTTTTTCATTTATTCCAAGTCTTACGTATCAGGATGAAAATAAAGTGAAGGATAAATAATGGGAAGCGATGAATCTGAATATACGAAAGAATATTAACTGAGCAGAGTCGTGGGTTGAATATGAATTAATTGAGTAAAATAAATTTGAATTGATAGATAAAGGAAAAATTTCATCGTACTCATTCGCAGAGTTTTACCTTTTTTTTTCTTTTCTCCTTTTTCTTTTTAAAAAATAATCCGACTCGATAGGTACTCCGAATGAGAACCTAGGCTAATTAAAATTGGTCAAACTTACGACTGGAATGAATAATTTCTTTCAGATTGTCAGATTCCGTTGGTCCTGTTTGTCCTCAAAAATTACCCGACATTACGAACGAGCAAGAAGCATTGGAAAAAATGCCTAAAGGTCGAGTCGAATACTTGAGGAGATTATTACCATATCTTCGTAATCAGAGCGAAGATTGCCTATACCTCAATATATACGCACCAGCAATGGGTGAGTGATTATTTTTATACTCAATTTTAATTACAATGATAATGCGCAGCTATTTTGTGCATTTATTGTCTGTTCTTTCTTCATTGCAATTCTTTCTGTATATTATGTATAAATTGACAACGTTTTGAACGGTAGCTATACCATGATATGATAGTAACCGAAAGAGAAAGAAACCGTAATTAATTAATGAACGAGGTAACAAAACGCCCGAGAAAATCGAAGAACCATCGTTGCAACAGGTAACATAATGCGATAACACCGTGGACGTTGCAGTTTGGTACGGTGTAGTTAAGGGTAGTAGAAAGAAAAAAAAAAAAATGAAACTGCGATAGTAATGAAAATGTTTTAAACTGGAAGGGGTAGCAAAAAAACAAAAAAAAGGATAAAAATTATAAATAAAAAGATGGGGAAAATTGAAACGAAAGTTAGGTCGTGATTTTTAACGAGCTTAAAGGTTTAAAGTTGACGCTTGCCTCCAGGTTTGCTACTTTTTAATTTTTTTGCCAATAATAAACATGAGGGGAAGGTACTATATGAGGAGTAGGTACCTCGTCGACTCCTGGTCCAAGACAAGGGTGAGAAAAGAGAACTGGTGGAATACGAGATCAGCGTTTCTGAACGTGACGGAATGTGCAGCGTCGTATATATCGCTAGCTAGTGCATGTCCGCACAATTTCTCAGACTCTCGCGTTTTCTTTCTTTATTATATAGATATATTGAGTTACCCTCAAACTACAACCCTTTCAAGGCATTCCTATTTACATCACTTCACGTCACGTACATACGTAATATACGTATTGCGCTTTTTAACATACGACGCGTTGAATGATCTGCATATACCCTATTCACACTGAATCGCTGTTCCTTTTATTATACCTACATCAATCCTCGATTCGCGAAAATTTTTCTTTCGAATTATACCGGGGTTTATAAATGAACCTGCGCCTCTCCGTTGTTATGGAATTCGCGATATGTATATTTAGTTACTGTTTTAAGAGGTCAGATTAATTACTCGAAGCTTTTACACCCTCGTTTCGTTCCACACCTTCCTCCTCCCTTATTTCTTACCTTCCTTTCTATCTTCTCGTTATCGCATTCGCATTTTTCTACTTCTCTCTTATCTCGGTTAAAAACCTGCAGGCACTCGACAATTTGTTCCGCACCGCCTACGCCTACGCGAACGCGGATGGCAGGACGGCTGGGCCGAATGACAATAGATATGTCCCGGTGGTCCCGGTCGTCCGGGTCGACCTCGTTCATCTGGGTCAACTCCTCTTCCCGTTATACCTACCCCACGTATTTATAAACGTAGCGAGCGCACGCGCCCCGATATTCTCATCTAGTTATAGGTGTAGGTCTAGGAAGTAAGAAAATTTGAAAATTTCATAGAGATTAATTTTTCACACGTAGATACCGTCTGAAATTAAACAGGAAAAATTTTTGCGGGCCAAAGTTCGCGATATAAGGGATGAAATATCTCCCTATTTTTTCATTTGAATTCAGGGACAGAATTTCTTTCGCGGAAATATGATTGAAGGGTGTAGTAGTTATATATATATATATTTAGGTGATATAATGATGATGATGATGATGATTCCTGCGAAGAGAATAAACACGAGGGTATGAAATTGAAACTGTGAAACGGAAGACGTCCCGTGTATAAAGGATTGGTACAGTAACAAAGGGTTACAAATTAACGCCTTCAGATTGATATCTGTATAAGGGTTAAAGAGCCCCGCACTTTAACACCCCTTGTTGTCTGGGTCTGCTCCTTCGCCTTCTCCGTCTCCTTCTCCTTCTTCTCCCTGTACCTACTTGTAACCACCCTGTATATACCTACCCTTCATCCGGCTTTCTAGTGTCTCTTCATAGCGTCACTGAACTCTGCAGAGACGCCACTGATTGTGCCCTCCCGTAGGTACTTTTTATTTATACCCAGCTAACATGGTCCGTGACCTCTTTAGGGCCTATTCAGTCTCAGACGAAGACTAAAGGGGACTAAAATTTCTAGAATTAATTAATTTCTCTTATTTTCTTCTTATTGTTTCGTTTAATTTTCGGAAAATCAAAGACAAACCTGTATAAGAAACGGCGTTTGCAAGGGTGAGAAAATAAATGGCTGCTTAAAAAAATAGTTGTTCTTATTTTTTGTTCTTATTTTCTTGTTGGAAAAAAGGTCGTGAAATAATTATGACTCGTGTCTAGCAAGGCTGTTTCTAATTAATGGGGCACCTTGAAAGCTTCGTTTAATCATTTTATTAATTACGGAGGCTAACGATCCTGTGCATCCCCATGGTGTTACCCGTTATTCTGATACGTAAAGAAACTAAATCATTTTTATATACGTATATTAATCACGGGGTATACGTGTAGGCTGGTTGAATATAAACGGACGGAAGGACGGAATCGTACCTCTTCCGCCTTTCAGTTTCAGAATTCTCCCTTCAGGTACTCGAGGAATTATATTTAATAATTTTTAGCCACGTTTCAACCATGCCCTGATAACCAAGTAATATATCAAACCCTCCCTCGCGTTGACAGCTTATCAATATATACGGTTTATACGATACATAAACGATTCATTAATTTTCATCGAATGAACTGTGGAAGATAATTTATACGGTTTGATCGTATAGCTTAGTGTTAAAATATAGTTTAAATAAATTAAAAGGAAGAAAATACAGTCTCTCGTATAAGGTATGGAAAAAAGCATCGTTACATTCAATTAAAAGAGTGCTTTTCCTTTATTATTTTTCTTTTAATTTTACCTACGACGCATAATTACGGAATAAGAATTGAAATTGATTACGCTTTTGCTGATAACTCTATTTCATACCGGGCAAAAGGTATTTTGTTAATTGAGTGTGCAACAGTCCTTAATTACTTGGATCTAGCGATATCTAATCATTCAATAGATATGCTGGCAACGTTTATTAAAAACGGTGTTGAATCATCGAAGCATTATGATTGAATCTAGGCGAGATCACTATTCTATTATACCTACCTGTATCTGTAACTAACGGCGTTACGTAAACGTATATTCTACAATCACATCTGAACTCTCTGTATATGTATAATATTGGTATAGTTAGAGAATTCCCTTGATCGTAGAATTCAAAAGCCCGTTCATTCGACCGTGCAGAGAAGCACTGGCACCGGTTCGATCAGCTAGAAGCGTCGATTCAATTTCGAACCTCCTCTCCTATTTAATTAAAATGAATTGTTATTTAATAGCCGGAAACAGAGAAAAATGTACGATTTTTATTTTCATCTCTAGCTTCGATTTTCTTCCTTTTTTGTCTTTGAATGATTTCAATGGTTACTATATGGTTACTATACTACAAAAGATAGCCATAGTAGGTATAGAATAGGGGTGGGTTTGGGTTTGGGTTGGGTGGTGTATACGATTATTTTTTGGAAAACAAAGGAGAAACGTTTTAATCAATGTCAACCCATTTCACAAAAAAGACGCCTCTTAGCTAACCGACAAACGCCAGGGTTTAAAGCTGTGCGAACTGACGAATTGGACTTTGATAAATGAACATTTTGACGTGAGGTTTAGGCGACGTAACAACGGCTGTATTGCATTTAAATTTACATCCGAAGTGATGGTAGAAAATAAATGAAAATAAGTTTAAATAAAAAACTTAATACTCTAACAGCAGATGGATTTAAAACGTCGAAAGTTTAGTCGGCTTTATATATCAGATGATCTATTTGTAACGGGGTTGAAAGATAGGCGAGGGAGTCAGCCAGACTGGCACCACCATCCACCGTTGGTACGGAATCAGAGTTGAAGGCTGATTATTTCTTTTGGGCACTTCAATTAGGAAAATTAAAATAGAAATGGTTGTTCACCAAATTGGGAACGCTAACTTGAGTTTGAAAAGTTTCATTTGAACCGGTGATATACGAGTCTGAAAAATAAACGTTCCCCGACTCTGCAGGAATCCGGAATCTCGAATCTCGAATCTGGAATCTGCTGCAGGGTGTTTTCTCTCTTTTTTATTTTATTTTTTTATTTTTCTTTCTCCTCTTTTCTTCCTTACTTTTTTTTTTTTCTTTCTTATCCTCCTTTTTTTTCACTTATTTTTTCTTACCATTCAAGCTACCTGAATTTTATATTAACGTCGCGGAACGACCCTCGTCTGGTTTTGCTATTCGTTTGGAACTTACGGAACGCGGGGGTAACATATATAATCTGAGTATCAAGAAAACAAGAAAAAGGAAAAAAACAAGCAAATACTAACTTTGAAGAAAATTCAGGAAAATTTCTTATGCCTTGAATTCGCTACTGCAGCTTCAGCCATGCAAGTCGTACCTATAGGTACCTTATACTTCTCGTCATGACTTGAAAAAGTCAGAGGGCGCGTATAAGAACGCGAAGAACGCGGTGAAGGGGATGGGGATGAGGATTTTTCTCGCGGTATCAATTAAAAGTAATTAAATTTTTTCTCCTCTCTTTCTCTCTCAACGAAAAATTCATTTCGCGACGGCAACTCCACCAATCTCTTCCGCTGAGCTGCTACGCGACCCTGTGCTATACCGGTGAACATTTCTCTTTCTCATCCTCTCTCCACTATTTCTTTTCTCTCTTACTTCCTCTCTACTCATTCTCTCATGCATCAGGCGGAAACGGGAGAGCCCCTTCGGCACTCTTTATTCTTTAGTTGGTGGCCGCAGTACCGAAGAAAAATAGCCCTCCGAGAATGTATTTTTTTTTTTTTTCATTTAGCTTCTTCTTCTTCTTCTTTTCGTTTCATTTTCCTTTCCTTCTTCTTCTACGTCTTCTTATTTTCACGGCGATTTCATAGTTCCTCACAACGAGTTGAAATAATAATGTATCTCGTATTGAATAAGGGTGAATTATTATTCTTCGTCGAAGTACACCACCGAGGCTTTTTGAAGAAAAAGTTTAAACGAGAAAAAAATAAAAGAATCCTTTCGTTTTCACGATTATTAAATTATCATTCTCACACCGAGTGATATTATTATTAATTATACAATTTTTCTCAGTCATATAGACGTCGGTTAGGTGTATGATACCTCGTGGTGTTAGTACTGCTAGGGGAAAAAAAAAAAAGTAATTTTCAATAAAACGTAGCCGGTTTTCGTTCAGTAGAACTTTCCGGCTGGGAAGCAAGTTAAAACTTAAAAATTCATTAGGGAAAAGCGTTCCGCTTACTTCCCCGGGTACCCGGGGAGCATTACGCCACCTATTTTCGCATTAAGTACTAATTTATCGAGGATTGGTCCTCGAGTTTACTTCCTCCGAAGAAAAGGGGCTTAGCTTAGCTGCCAGTGCGCCGAGCTGCTGCTTCTGCTTCCTTTGCTACTGCTAGCTGCAGAGATTCAAAAACTTTAAAATCCTGCTCGCTTTAATGCCAACTAAAATTTCAAGAAGGCGACAAACTTCTCGTCGAGTTCGCTCGTTGGTTAGTTGGTTGGTTTTAAGGTACCTACCTGCACTATACCTCTACCTACTTTACTTCTCAACCTACTACGAGATTCGTATTACTGCAAACTTCCTTCGGGCGCATTTCAAATTGAAAACTTGAAATTCCAAAAGCCACGTCATGCTTTTTTATGCGCGATTACTGGGAACGTAGGTACGTGGCCGGTTTAATTGAACCCTGGCAACGATTCTGGGGGATGGGGATGAGTAATATCAATTGGAATTCATGAATCTGGATTCAGAAGTACGTGAGAAGTGCAGTTGAACCTTCACACTTCAGAGGCGAAAGGCATTTGTCGTTTTATAGATTTTTTTTCATTTTTTTACCTTCTTTTTTTCTACTTTTAGTCTAATTACAGACAGATATAGGTAGAAAGAAAGAGGGTCGTTGATAGAGGGTCGCGTAATTCAATCAGTAGTTTTAAAGCACTTGAGAATGTTTGAGATAGTGAAAAGTTAGAATTTCTCTTCAAACCTGCAACGGAATGAACTTCCGATTAGTTCAACCGCGCAGCACAGTTTGCTTTCAATTAAGAAGCTACTCAACTAGTATATCTGTTTCGCTGCAGGGAACAGAAATTTCATTTATAAAAATCCTATCGAATCACTTAGTTAAACTTATTATGCGTTTTATAGTATCTCGCCGATAAACGAACTGTGAAAAAGGAAAATGAAAGCAAATTGTATTTATAGGGTTCAGAGAATAATCATCTAAAAACCAGCGAAGTATAACATTCCGGTTTGCGATATCAATGAAAAAAAACAAAAAAAGAAGAAATAAAAAGGGCTGACCATGTTAGGGGTGAATGAAAGAAAAAAAATGAAGGGATGAAGGAAAAATTGATATAGGAAAGAGGCAGGAAACATTGAAATGCAAAAATTTACCAAGAGCAAAAACAATTCGCGTATACGAATCCGGGGTTTCGGATTTCTTTCTTCTTTTTCTTTTTTTTTTTTTGCTACATCGGATGCCATGGGGGGAATAAAAATCAGAGACCGTAGAATATAGAGGAATGGGCTAAAGTTGTGCCTGTATATATTTCTGACAATCAATAAAAAATATAACACGAGTGAAGAGGAAGAAAGAGAAGGCAAATTTTTTCTTTTTTCTTCTATTTCAATATTTTTTTGACTTTTTTTATCGCGGGACGTGGTAAAGTAAAATATGATGTATGAGTTCGAAATGTTGATTTTTGTCGATGGAATTCACGTGTACCTAGTATATGCGGAGAATTGTTACAATAGCGTGTAGTGAGAAATAGGAGAATTGAACAAGAAGACGACATTAACCGCGGTAAGATGTGGTAATATTCGGTCAAACCGCGCTTTGGCTCTTCGGTCCCGTTGAGGTTTTGGTATAAGTTCGTGTTTCGAGGAAGTTTCGATTACTCCCCAGTTCGCGTTAAGCGGATTTATACGACTAGAATAGCGACATACGTTGAATTCCGTGTTACATTTGTACCGTTAAACTTGGAGTTTCTGCTTTCCAAAATTAGATGATAAATTTAAATTTGAATAAAAATATCGCTTTTCGAAAAGAAAATAAAACAATAGATAAATATTTGCAACAGGGATAGTAGTACCAGTCAAATGTCAAATCCGTCTAGGTACATGTATATAATATATACTCGAAACTATTTCGCGTACTTTTTGTCGTTCAGTTTTCAGTTTAAACAAAA
The DNA here is from genome assembly GCA_914767705.2 of Tenthredo notha. Taxonomy (NCBI): domain Eukaryota; kingdom Metazoa; phylum Arthropoda; class Insecta; order Hymenoptera; family Tenthredinidae; genus Tenthredo; species Tenthredo notha. The sequence goes on along the minus strand of OU611920.1, from coordinate 881,948 downwards.
TAAAACAAAAAAAAAAAATCATAATAAAATAAAATTAATTTCCGTTCTATACGCGAAACAGTACTTCCAGGTATGTACACGTATGTACGTATGTACATACCTACTGCAAATGCATGTAAAACTGTTTGAAAAACAAACTCTGACACCGAATAACTCAGTGCACCCTGGCAGCAGCACGGTATACCTAGAGATACCCGAATCAACGCGAGGAGGTGAGGGTGGAAATGGTTTTTTATGTTTTTATATTTTTATTTATTTTTTTTCTCTTCCTTTCACCATCACATCGAATCGCTTCGAGTCTCTACGCGATGTGTAGAGAAATTCCCTTTACAAATTCATGCGAATTTATATACCTGTGTGAATACATGTATATATATAAGATATATATATATGGATATATTGAGGTATGTGTGGCGTTGTACAACCGTTTGAAGTGCGGAAGCTTTAGCAGGTATATGTAGGTGTAGGTGTATATATATAGATATATATATATACCCCGGCGCAACTGGACAAAGCAATTTATCCTACAGGTTCGCAGGACTTTGATTCCCGCTTCTATACTGGCTAATAACGTTCCTTTGTCAGCTAGCATGACCAGTGACATTACAAAGGCTGAGAGTTAAATCAAACTCGTTTATATATACATACCTATACGTAGGTATACCTATATATACTTATATGCTTTCGTATCTCGTTGCCGTTTTATCGAAATAGCGAAAAATATCTGCAAAGCTCTCTTCCTACACCCACTTACGTTGATATAGAATACAGATAGGATTTAGCGTAATCAGGTCCCGAGAGTAAAACCTCGTTATCTTTAGCAAAAAGGATGCTCTGTGTCGCTCAGAAAATCTTAAGTCCGTCCTGCACCGTTCACAGAGGTACTTTTACAGGGGTGTTTGCAGAAAGGAGAAAAAAAAAAAAAAAAATTTCGATGATACGATAGAAATTAAAGAATAACTCTGAAGTAATAGAAATCGCGTGTTATTTGAATGATAAATTTCAAAGGCTTTGGGGTAAATACTTAGAATTGAGATAGAAACCTGGCGATTTGACTAAATTTTCGTTGTATATATTTCGAAACGTTCTGGACCATATGGAAGCATTGAAATTCGAATGCGACTGAATGAAGAACCACCCTAATATATACATACTGCAGTCATATTTACACGCGTGGAATAATCTCTCACGTCTTGTATACGAGGAGGAATAATTTAACAAGACGAATAATTGTAGAGGTGAAGAAATGTTTTTTAATTTCTTTTTTTTTTCTTCTCTCTTCTTGTCTTTCGCTCTTTTGCCTTTACCCGCCACGTTTCCTTCCGTTTTGCACCGGTGCTCGCGCGTTCGCTAAAGAAATAGAAGAAGAAAAATGAAGAAAATTATACGCAAAAAATAGAAAAAATAAAACGCACCAGCGACGTTCCGCGTCGCCGGGGTACCGTGTAATTGTACTTTACGCGAAACTCTGTGCGCTAGTATTTCACAGTCGCGAATACTTATGAATTTATGGTCCTCTCCTCTAACTTTGGCCCACCGCAGGGACTCGCCCTGCATCGCGACGTCGACGCGACTTACGTATACTAGGGTTGTACCTATAGTAACCGTACAAACTGGGAAGTTCGTTAAAATATCAAAATTATACCCTCCAAGTAATTAATAGAACGAGTTTATTATACTCACTGAGATTGAGAGATTTGGAAATAAACAATTTCTTCCTAAGTTATTTTTCGTCCTCGTTGTCGTTGGGATGTAAAAACCGTAATAATATACAATTATTAGCCTAGGCTATCATTTTCAAACCATCTACTCTTACATTCGAGGGTTGTTTCAAAGCTCAAGTACCACGGTTGATAATTAATACCGCTTCTATACTAAGCTTTTAGCTAACGATCCGTAAGGGTTCAGGAATATGAGCAAAAACTGAAGGAACATCTCGAGCTGTCATCAACTTGTGCGAGACTAAATTATACTATAATTATCTGTGATTATAAAAGGGTTGTATATAACCGCGTGACTAGGAGAAATTCATACGGTTAATTAATGTAGGGGACTAGGTAATGTGCAAAACTACTTCAGTAGTGTTCAATTTTTTTCTATTTTATTTAATATTGTTCAATTTTATTCAGTTTTTCGATAACGAGAAAGCGAAAGAGTAAAAAAACGAGACTACGAACAAGGAATTACAACGTTTCTAATTATCTGAAACGAGGCGCTCGAGTCCGTGCCAATTCAATGCAATTTACGTACCTGTAGAATACGAAGCGCGATTTAAGTGCATGGAGAAATCTCTCTTGTTCCACTCCTAAATCTCACGCTGAGTTGCAACTGTTCCTACCAGCATTAGTTGGAAATAAAATTTACATTCCATTTTCTCGGGGTTTCTCCCGTTCTCTTCTACCCTTGCTTCTCATTCACCTTATATCTTTCCCTATAAATGCACTACCTACTGCAGAATTGCAGCAATAGGTATACGATGCGCTCACTGCTGCAGAATGGCTATACTATGCCTCTCTCCATTTCTGGTGCAGTTTGCACAGAGTAACGCGAATATGCTTCACGATTGTATGATCATGCGGACTTATGAAGTAAAAATCTATTCGTTGTATAGAAAATTCTCGCAGAGGATTCTTATACAACCATTCGTTTTTTTTTTTTCAAATTTATTTTTCACTCTTTTCTTTATACTGCAAGGACAATTTTTTCAAGATGACAGCTCGTTTCTTGTGACTACATCTAATTGACGAGCGCGAGAAAAAAGCGTAATTTTAACTCTGTAAGTAGACATTTTTTGTGAGAGACAGAGAGAGAGGAGAGAGAAAGAAAAAAGGTAATAGAGGAGAAAATAAGGGACGTTAAATTGCGTGATGAAAAATTATTAAGCTCGTGAAAATAGTTTAAAATTGTAAACAATAATCCTAGAAAACCAGGTGCGGTACAGGTTCGGTTCAGTGCAGTGCAAATCAACTGCGAAATTTTCAATCGGAGAGTATTTCTGTTTGTTCGTCTCTTTTATCGAATAATTTTTTTATTTTATTTCATTTCAATTCAACGAAAAGTTTCGTACAAAGCAAGTAAATACGACGACTCCAAATCCTGAATTAATATTTATTACAGATTTGGGTATAGGTTTACTCGTTTATCAATACCAATAACAAATATGTGTACTTGGGATGTAATTAATATCCAGTCCGAGCCCTTGAATGTTATTAGTGATGATCAATCTCGATCAATCATTGGAAATCGATTAAAATTAACGAGTATATAGATATTGCGATTTATTACAAATCCCCGAAGGCCTAAGGCTCAGAAAATTTCGGTCCAACTCTCAGGATGTGAAGAGAAATAACATTTCATTCTGTGATCGAGAACCTCTTTAAGAAAATCCATTCTATCTACTTAAATTGATAACTTCACGATGTCATAAATGATTGATACAATTTTGAAACTTTCACTTCATTCAAAAGTAAGTCTAAAAGCGATTAATTTGACCATAGTCATATTGGTTTCGATACGATCGATACAACCCCGTGATGAATACAGCCGTGAATTTCGGGTACCTCGTAAGTTTGGCCTGTAGGATATTTTGCTTTCGAAATTTCACATCTACGGTGTAATTTTTAAATAAGAAAAACAATTTGCAATAGATTTTTTTCGGTAATGACGTGAGACAGATCCAGAATAAACACTCGGTAAGAGAAAGCTCCGAGTCTCAAAGCGACAGCAACCTCGCAGGCTACTTCTGTGCGGTCGATTAGCCCCGTGGTGGAGAGGCGAGTCCGAAAGTTTGGAACTTAATCACTGGCCGAAGCTGACCACTAACCCCCTGTACCAGAATATAGAAGCCAGTAGGAAGAGCTATAGCGAAATTCTATACCTACATGTAGAAGTTGCTAATGCATCCGCGAACATTTCTCTCTTGCTTTTACTCTTCTCTTTCCTTTTCTCTTGGCTAGGGCAGGTACCTATAAGTAATCGAATAACATAAGTGGTGGTGGTGGTGGTGGTGGTGGTGATCGAAAGAGCAGTCGAGACAGACGTGAAATAAATTATTTTTTCAGTCATTATATCGAACTACGAATTCCTAGCGAAAAATTTTCTAGGTCAAAAACAAGATACTAAAATATACCCTTATGGTATAGCTCGAGGACGAGGAGACAATAATCATCTATGAACGTACTCATGCCCACTTTATGAATTGAATAACTTTTTCTCCTTTTTTTCTTTGATATTTGAAACGTTCTTGAAGCGCGTTTGTCATGAGCTGCTACCACGTTACACGTTTTGAAAAATAATATATAATGTGAGTTTTGTCTGGATTCTGGGTCGAGTATCTAGTACCTTCGAATCATTTCTTTAACGAGTGAAAGAGAAGAAAAAGAACGAAGGAAAAAAACAACCATTGGAAAGAAAACGAGGAGGAAAGGATTTTTCTTATCATAATTGAAATACTTGTTCATCGACTGACGAATTCTGACGAGGCTAAGAATCCCTTCTTTTAAATGAAATTATAATTTCAGCTCCATTTAGATTTATAATTTTCTCAAACAGGGTTTATTATCCCCCAATTTTAAGATTAATTACATACTTCGAACCTGATTTCATAATTCAAAAGTTGTTTCAAAGATCTTTCTACTCTCCCTTTCGTTTTTTCTTCTCTTCCTTTATCTCTCTTCTTATTTTTCTTGCGAAAAATTAAATCGCCTCGAATAAGGAGGGTCTCGAGTACCAACTCTCCCACGCAACGTGCGTGAAATATAAAAATCTCGAGAATACTGGTGCAGACTCGAGGACATGGACCAGTGCAGAACAGAGAATGAAGAAGGCATGTGTACGCGCACGTACGTAACCAAAGAGGGAGGTTTAGGTTTAGGTTTAGGTTTAGGTTCAGGTTCAGGTTTAGGTGGCTCGACCCCCCTCCGAGCCCTTCGTCAGCCCTCAGGAAACCCTCGTGAAATTCTTGGGGTAGGAAATCGACGACGACATTGTAAGCCTAGAATATTGTTGGCGGGACTGAAACGCCTCGAAATGTGGTGGTGAAACCGGGGTTACTCGCTCAAGTTCTTGACGGTAGCTATAGACCAAGAGAGTGGGTACCTACGATAGTAGCTAGTGCGCAGGGTAGGAAAAAAAAAAAAAGAAAAGAAAAAGAAAAATCCTGCTCGAGGATAAGGTGGAGGAAACGATCGTGGCGAGGACCGTATAAGAACCTCGACAATATTAGTAGCAGGTATCGCGGAAGTAAAGGAGGAAAAAGAAAATAGAAGTGAGAGGAAGAAAAAAAAAAAAAAAATTAGTAATGGAGGAAGTACAAACCGAGGAAATGAGGTTTAAACTTTTACACCCCTTTGTCTTTCTCTTTCTATTTCTCTTTCTCTTTCTCTTTTTTTCTCTCTTTAACTTTGGCTGCTGTGTTTCTAAGCAGCAAAATCTGAACACACAATGACCCCAGACCCTCATCGCGCAACCTTTCGACAAAATTATTCCCAAATTTTCTCCCTCTCACTCTTTCGTCTGCATAGGATGAAATTTACCTTCAAATTTATTATTTCTTTTCCCTTCTTATTCCGCTTTAAACTCTGATTTGTAATTCGCGTTGAAATTATATCAAGTTGAGAATTCGGTAGGTGAAACGTTGAATATTTAACTCGGAATATAAGGGATGAAAGTATGAAAATGTATATCATTTTTCAGGAGTTGATCGGCTTTTAAACTCACTTCATATGATGATAAATTTTTTTTTAAATTGCATACGTCAGGCGTGCGTGTACACGCAACGACCGAGCAGAATTAACTTATCGTTTTTTAACACGGGTGGATATGTGGTTTTTGTATATGTTAGTATACAGATGTACAACCAACATATGTAGATGAAACCAAAACGGGGTTCGAGGATGATAAATAAACTTGATCCAGATTACCGTTTTGCTCAAACGCTACGTGATTCATAATTTAATTAATTCCCTCGAGTCGTGCTATACGGGAGTAGGAAGAGGAAAAGGAAGTGGAAATGGAAGAGGAAGGGAAGACCGGAAATATAGTTACAAGTAAAACAAACCTTGGCTTTGATTAGATACAAACCAATTCACGACCCCGAGTGTTTGATGAAAGATTTGAGAATTTTGGATAACTGGTAAACGAGACACAATTATGTCGAGTGATCCGAATACATGGTGGTAATAAACCCTCGATGAGGCATTCTGCGTCTATCATATAATTTTTTAATCGAAAAGACTCAATTGAATTTCATAGAATTCCTGCATTTCTTTGAGTTTATGAATCTTTCATATAATCAACGATAATTGTATATACCAGGTGATAATGAATATCAAGAAGAATTATTTCATCGTCATTTTTTTTTTCTTCTCAAACAAATGGTGGTTTTAATTTTCTGCTTTATGCTCTTTAATAACCATCGTATAATTATTTTTATACCGCGAACGAGTCGGTGGATTCGTTGGATTCGAAATTTATTCGAAAGAGGATTTGGCATACATCCGTATTCCTATATACATGTATATATGTTATTTTGTTATCCACGTATTTATAAATATGAATGCACGTAATACAGAGCTGATTGTGAGCGAGAAATAAATCCGCGGCAACAGCGGACCGAGGATTAGCACTTATCGTGTAATCGCTATATATAGGGATGGAGCAAAGTTCCCTCTTATTATTTTATCGCAAACAAAACAGGAAAAAGATGATTAATAATTTAATAAATATCGTCGAACATTTTCTACAAGGACTTACAAGGACCAGCCCGACACTATACTCGTATATAGCCCGCGTAGTTCTGTGTCTGACTTAAATTATAGCCACCGGAACAGCCACGCCTACGAACAGGTGAAAAACTATTGTCCATTTCGCGGTAGAAAATTTGGCTGACTGTAGGATAGTCGAGGATCTGAAATTTCGCGTTACTAAAAGGTGGTGAAAACGCTTTTTTACCCTAAAAAGTGTTTCTTTAACCCTCGCTATTGTAATATTATTTATTTATTTCATTTTTTTTTTTTTTTTCTTCCCCTTTCTTTAGGGGAGGGTTTTTGTTCATGTAAATTATTGTCATTATATTTATACTTCTTCTCCCTGTTTTTTTTTTTCCTTTTTTTTTTTTCTTTCTCTTTCATTTTCCTCGGAATTATGAAACCTCGAGAATTTTCTCACCTTTTGACAATTCCCATTTTCTCGCCAAAACTTTTACCCCCCGAGACTATGGAGGTTAAGTGTTCGGAACGAAACAGTTGCCAACACTTGGTGACGGTGGTGCAAAATACTGGGTACGTAGTACCCAACTACTTATCCGGAAGAGAAAAATCAGCGTGAAAATAACTATAAAAAAAAAAGGAAAATATAAGGTAAATCGTCCGCGAATAGATGTGAGAATACCACGTCACGTGATGAAACACCTTACTTCCTTTTCTGATTTTTTTTTTTCCTCCTTTTTTCTTTCTTTTATACAACCCCCGTCCTCTTGTCTCAACCCTCGTATCTATACATTTTAGGAGTGTCGCGTTTCCGAGCCAAACACCACCGAACCACAAACACAATTCTCTCGCTAGTCCTTGACTACGTGACTTATAACTACCGCAAGGTTTCCGTCCTTCTCTCTTACCAGCATCCGTTTCTTGTCCGTAGTTTAGCCAATTTAAGGAATATTAGATATACTGAAAATGCGAAAAAAGAAAAAAAATAAAATAATATGGAAACAGAGCTTTTCGAGCATAAATTGTTTTTCCATCACTCCGATACCAAATGCCAATATATAATGTTTGAAACTGAATTTATGTCACTTTTTTACTTCTCGAATCTTTGGACTTTATATATTTTTATTGAAACTCTTTGATAAAAAAATCTTCTCAGATGTATATCACATTGATCGACTTATCGTTTTTCCATTCAAGCAACACGTTAAACTATGTACAGCTTTATTTAATATCCACGTATTCAATAGGGTAGGGATTTCTTTTTTTTTTTCTCAAGGGTCGTCAATGAAAATAATCTGCTGAAAAAAGGGGGATAAACGAGAAAAGAGAAAGAAGAGAAAAGAGAAAGAAAAACTTGTAAATGTATATGCGAATGTAAGTATGTCTTGAAAGATGAGGATTTACTCCCAAGAAAATTTACCTTCACGATTCAGGTTGTGAATAAAAATTGGTTTTGATTAACGGCCGTCAAACTTGATCGATAAATTTTTTTCTAACGTTGAACAAAAAATAATTTCCAAAGTGAAATCTCGTTTTCCAATGTCTCGGGATTCTTTTTAGCGAAACTTTTCCCTCGCGTACACGTATACTTGTATGTAAAGTACGAAAATCTCATACCGGTGAATGTAAATGACCCGATTACTCAAAAACTCTCTTTCAAGCTTTTCTTCCACGCCGTATTTCCTTCCTCCCACACTTGAATCATATGCGACATTATAAACACAGAGTGATTTACGCTTCCCTCGAGGATGAAATTTTCCTGCCGCTGGCTGATGCAGTCGAGGATAACAATGGTCAGCTCCTACCTATGTGTCGGGTTGTGATATACGCGGGTATGAATTGTCACGGTCGCGACATACCGGTGTACGTTAGTCCGTAACCCCTTCGGCTTGAGGGGTCACAGGACTATTCCCAACATTCCTGTACCAGGAAACCTGGATAAGCTTTCCTTCTGGCTGATACACATATATGTATATGTATATGTATATGTTCTATCCAGAGAACTCGGCGAAAATGTCCAATTGGCTACGCCGTTTGAATCCGAATTTGCTGGATTTGCTACTCGACTGACTGACTGACTGTGCATTAGCTGATAATTAGTTCTCGTGATATACATGCGTTCAATTATCCGTGACAGCGCAACGCCTCAAATTGATCGAGGGCTGCTTTGATCCGGGGATTAGTTACGAATCAACGATTAATTCAGATATTTTTTTCAACATTTTGTTCAGTCAGTTCAGGTATCAGGTATTTGCTACAGATATTCACTCGAAATATAGAAAATCGATTTATTTCTACTCCGATCCCAGGAGTCTCGTAAGAAGGCTGCGCTGCTGCTGCACGAGTGGACAAATTAACAGCTTTTAAGCTTTTGTTTTCCATTATATATCGCTAAATCTTATAGAATAGTGAACGTGGTAGAGATACGTAATTCAGTCACGTATTTAAAAGACCTCCATATAATAGGTATATAGCTATATAAAGTCTGAATGGATCGATGGTACGTGCGATAATTAGGTATTGATGAGATTTTTTTGCTCTCTTTCCTTATTTTTTATTTTTTTTTTACCCTTCTTCTTTTCTTTTTTCTTTTATTTTGCTTTGAAAGAAAAGAGGAAAGAAAAATCGGGTGGTTATATCGTCGCGTTTTATCGAAGACAGCTTGATTCGCCTCGTAAATTCTTGTTTTTCACGAATTGTCTACCGCTTCTACCATTCAAGTGAAGATTTTAAAAACTACACTCAACTCAACTCGCTCTCCATCTCTCTCTATCCTTATTTCTTTCTCTTTCTCGGTTTATGGGCAAAGTTTAAGAGGCAAACGAGCTGAATAAGAATATGCCAAACAAAGTCAGTCACATCGGGATTTGCCAGACATGTCAAAGTCGGTGCTAAATCTCTAGAACTTTGAAAAGTTGTTCGTACTCTTTTTCATCTTCTTATTTTGTCGTATTCCTTCTTCTTCCGGTTTTTCCCCTGCAAGCCAACCGTGAAAATACTCTGTGATCAGATTTTAACGTGGTAAAAATTTCTCGTCAAACAAATCATTCCAGTTTTTCAATACTATTTGCAGAGTATCGAACCCCTTTCAACATTCACTCGTATATATACTTATATTTCGTCGTCGCGTCATCCCCTCGAGATCCGAATCGGAACCTCAAGTGAAATTTAACAAAATCATATATGTTTGGAGTTTTATATCTAAAAATTTGATGGAATCTTGTGAAGTAACACTTTCTGAGAAATTCGGGTGCCTTGTAGCTCTTCAATCGAATCACTAGTAAGGGAAAATAAGAAAATGAAAACCTCCCTAAAACTTTAGGGTGAACGGTGAAGAAGCTACGGTTTACTAAAGCCTAAATTGTGGGAAAACTAGGATCGAAAAGAAAAGAATCAAAAAATGGATCGATAAAAAAAAAAGCGAAAATTCCGTATCTAGATAATTGAATGAGGAACAAAAAACGTCGTAAGGATTTCACTCTAGGGACAACGGTGAAGGAGCTACGGTGTGCTAAAGCTTAAATTCTGCAAAAACTAGGATCGAAAAAATAAAAATAAAAAAATGGATCGAAAAAAAAAACGCGAAAAATGCGTTGCTAGATAATTGAATAAGGAACAAGAAACGTCCTTAGAAGTTTACTCTAGGGTGAACGGTGAAGGAGCTACGGTTTGCTAAAGCTTAGATCGTGGCGCGAATGTACACGGGTCAATTTTATATGCGCAAAGTTTTTTTTTTATTTATTTTTTTATTTTACCCCCTTCGATGGAACCGACGCAACAGTTATCCAGCCATGCACCAATAAAATTTCAAACTAGTCTACTTATTCTACAAACTCTCGCATTTCCTTATATACTTGAACTATTTTTCGATGAAAAAGTTGGCGCCGTAAGAAGTACAACCAGCATGAATTTGTGTGAATCAGAAAAATAAAGTTGACGAGGCGGTATATTCCGCACTTATTCGATATACAATTTTCAGCACGCTACCCTCGTAAAATTTTATTCTCACCTCATGCTACCGGATCAATAAATTGTTCGCTTATTAACTGAGATTGTTAAATAATGTTTTTCCCTTCGATGTTTAGAAAACGTCTCTTCAAAATCTGGACTATGGGTCGTATTCATAGTCAGGTCCTATGTTCAAGATCGTCTTAAGAACAGCTCTTGGCCAATCAAGTCGAGTCTAGAGCTGACTTAAGACGATCTTGAACATAAGACCTGACTATGAATACCACCCTATGAAGACGTGGGTGAAACCAGAGTAGGCGAATAACTCGGTGATGTATAGTATATACTGTGAATCGTTTCCACCACGAGCGTACGTCATAGTAAAATAGCTAATTAGAGACTAAATTGAAGTCATGGGGGTGGAAAATGGTCTTCTAGAGTGGGAAGAAGTAAAGATAAGAGAGATATCCGCGAATTGTATAAACGATGTTATTCCAAGACTGCGTCGTTGTAGCAGAAAAGCAGAGCGAAGAAACGAGTATCTCGGTAAAAGGAAAGGAAAATGCGTAGAGAACGAGAAACGGTAAAACGTAGTCATTTTTACAGCCATTGGCCTGCCCATACTCATCTCTATATTTTGACATTAGCCCGCAGTTTCGCGATGGGAATAAAATACTAAAATTATATTTTACAACCCATACGTTCGACGGTGGTCGTATAATATTGCAATAAAAAAAAGAAAGAAAAAAGGTCCGAAACAGGAATACTGGGACCAAGAACCGCGCGATCTAGCTCGACTCTTCTCTTCTCATATTCGATTTCTGTTCGCTTTTTATTTGTACATTTGCATTTTCAAAACTTTCTTATTTCCTTACGCGTATCTGCAATCAGAACTCTCTTCGAAACTGTCGCGAAATGAAAAGAAAAAAAAACACAAAAAAAGTAGAAGAAGAAAAGAATGGACATGCTCAAATTCGATCTCTGAATCCCAAAATGAAATCGATTACCGTAAAGTTATAAGTATATAGACGCGAATGTCCGATAACCCGGTTTACAGAGGTCCGAACTCACAATTCAATCCATTCTGTAAAAATTCTTCCAATTTCTTCAATCTAAGAGGGCGGAGTTTTTCCCCTTAAAAAATAGAAATATATAAATAAGTAAATAAATAAACAGCAATTGAAACGTGGAACATATTTGTCGCTAAACGATTAGGTATACGATCATTCGGGAATGGGTCTATTCTAGAGTAGGGTCAAACTTGGTCAGAGAATATCGTCTCGGTTATTGACAAAGTTATCGGTCCAAGTGTTAGAGCCAAATTCCAAAGAACTTACATAATATACCGGGATTCGGATATTCGGTGACTTCCTGCTTTTCCCATAAGGTCCGGGATGAGGTACGGATCATTTATAGAGAAAACAACTAGGTTACACAGTTAATATATGGGATGTGATCATTTCAGAAACTGATAATCACTACTGCTTTATGTCTATACGTAACTGTCGACTGTCGCAATTGTAACTTATTCCCTTTGGATTCTACACTGTCCCCGAGTATCTCTCACAGAATAGGCGGCGAAAGTTCCGGTGTCGTTGGACTTGCACCCTCTAACAAAGACCCGACAATGGATCCAGCGACATTGTCCCGGGGTCGAGGGATGGTCTGGTCTGGTCTGTTCTGGGTTTTACCCCAGGCACCGCGGCGCTCGTAGTCCTATGAGAGACAGTCTCTGCAGTCGTCGAGCCGCGACGCCTGTCGTCGTACCGATAAGAGTTTCGAACGTCTGCAGAGGGATTTTCGACTTTTTGTTTGCCGTTTGCAGCCTAGAGTATGACCCTGACTTCTTAGTCTCATTCTTCGTCGCCTTGTCAATTGTTTCCGAATTCTTTAGATACGGTTCAATCCTGAAATCCGAAATCGTTTTCTATTCTATTTTCAAAAGTTATTCTCTACTTCCTCGCGCTAAGGACTTGCACCAGTATCTTAAGCCCCGAGTTTTGAGGGTCGGCGAGCTCTTCGGCATCGACTTCTTCGTTTGGTACAAAGATACGACTCCCTTTCTCCTCAACGAGGCTCAAAGTTCGCGTTAATTCCAAGCTAATTCAAAGCTCGCCGGAAGTGAACCCTGAAGCATGACCGGAAGAACCTTCTTCTCATCTGCACAAGGCGTTCAGATTCAGAGTCTGCTTGCCGGGCCTACAGCCGATAAGACGCTTATCGTATATACCTTTACCCTATACCTACCTACCTACCTATGGGGATGGCGAAAGTCTTTGGTGCCCAAAGGTCTAGACCATCGATCAAGCCTTTCATGTCTTTGCCGTATAAAAGGCAGGCTTTCGCCCAAAGACCTATACGAGCCAAACACGAACTAACTAGACTTGTGTCACATTGTCAGAGTTCAGTGGCGAGCCACCAGGGTCAAAGTATTTCGACTACCAACCCCCGTACCCCTTCCGTAATTCACCCTTCGCAACTTCGTTCCGAAATTAATTAACGATTATATTATACAGAAGGACGAAGGAGGGAAATAATTTCGATAGGTTACACATACCTATGTACACTTGAGTAACTAAAGATCCGAACCCTCTTTCCCCGCTAGATATGCCCTCGATTTTGTTCTTCGTCTTCGTCTTTGTATTTTTATTCATTTTTTTCCCCATTCCTTCCACTTCGTTCTATACCCTAACCCCCTGGGCTACACGGATTGAAGATTATTGAACGGCACAAATGAGCTCCATCCATGGCTGTCGCGTATGTGTGGAAGTATATAAATCCATGTATAGCTGAAACGTGTGGGAGTAGAAGCAAGACAGGGTACAGGGTAGAAAGCAGACAAGGTGGATCGCTGTTGTGAAATATTGAAGCAAATTTCTCTCGCGTATATCAGCCTCTCTCCCCTCTGGAATGCGGATTAAAGATTAGCGAATGTTAGAGATAAGCCGTATTCATGGTCCGGGGAACACAATGTACTACGCTTTAGATAAGTAACGTCATTTGCAACACGTTACGTCAACAATATTCCCATTAAACCTGATTTCTCCGCAAGCCTTTACGCGTGTAGGTACAAATAACCGACAGAACAACCCTCGACCGGCCACCCCTAATTCGAAAAAACACCGTAGGGAGTCAAACTGTCTGGACGAATATTAGCAATGAGGGCTGCGAGGTTTCAGGTTTGAAAAAAAAAAAATAAAAATCCACACCGTCACAGAATCAATGCTGATTTATTGAACCTATCATATCGTCGACTGATAGTTTGGTGAAAATATTTTTTGAGGGAGAAATATCTCGTCCCTTGTGAAATCTGTGAAAATTTTAGAAATTTATTCGTTCATCTGTCATTCGGACTATGTTACCTATAGAATTTTCAATAGAAGTAACCATTGATCGTGGCTTAGCAGAATTGAGCAATACCAGAACCGCATTTTTGGTATGCAAGCATTACCCCCTATATGTGTATACCTATGCATACAAGAGGACTAGCTTTTCCAAGTGCTTTGAAAATCCGGGGTAGGTAGTATAAGGTACGGATTTTCACGCTTTCCACTACTGCAGCAGCTCCTTTTTCCGACTTCACTGAGGAAAAGTGGATTTTACCACGTAGCATGCGGAGTGCCAGACATTGTCATGTCGCAATTCACGTATAGCATAAAAATGCATTTTAAAATCTAAGGGGAGAGAAATTCTTCTAAAATGCGAACACACGAAAACGTTTCTATGATCGCAAATATCGCATAACTCAATTGATTTCATTCCCATTTTTATTTTTCTCGTCGTTATAAAGAGTTGTGAAAATTTTGCTAAAGGATTTTGCGTGAAATTTGGGCCCCGGGATTAAAGTTTTCGGTACTTTTTTCATATCCTTCGTCTTGTATCCGATTCCCTTGACGTATAAGGGCGAGTTCTTCGGCTGTGCCCTGATCGACAATGACCGTCGTGGGACACCCTGCAGAAGAAGAATAAGAATAAGAATAAGAACAAAAAGTCTTTTTCAGTAACCAATTTGTATTCCAGCAGGCGTTGGGTAGCCCGTCCTAGCAACGCCTCTGGGATAAATGACTGGCAACTTTTTTTTAGTTTTGAAAAAAAAAAGAAAAAATAGCAAAAAACAAAAAGAAAAAGATAGAAAAAAAAACTTCTTGCCAAATTGAATACCAGGATCTTCCGTACGGAATTTTAAAAAGCCGACTCTTCTACTTCTTCTTCCGCATATATGAGTTCAGTCTTGAGTTTCACGGGGGACCTAAGACTCGGACGACGAGACGCAACTTATGGGACATCTTTTACTGTCTACATATCTTCTTACTCTATAGATATATACTAACTACCTTCTTACTACGGGGGAGGAACTCTCGAGTCCGTTTTATAAAGGGAATAGGAAATATGGAGAAAGAGGAATAAAAAGGGAAGGAGTGGAGAATGTATGTACTACGATCTCGTATTTTATTGGACTTTCCATTCTATTCAATTCGATATATATATACCTATATACAGTCGCTCAGATTTTTAATATCAACAAAGGATAACGATAAAAATACTTACACGATACATACATATATAGTGAAATCCCTACACTTATTCCCAAATAAATACACCGGTATGTACACACGCGATTTCATTACATTGCCGAGAGCTACGTTCGTCCAGAAAAAGATCTTCCTTGAGGGTATAGGAATTTCGAAATTCTCGAGAAAATTCCTGAAATAAGAAGAAAAAAAAATGAAAGACTAGTCCTTCCCTGAAAATTCCTCTTCGTCAAACGCAAGGATCACCTATAAAGAATAATAAAAAATAAAATAAAACGGTAGAAATTTTCTGGCTCTGGCTTACCATGGCTATTTGACGTCTCCTACTACTGCAGTAGTAAATCCGTTAGTAAGTTAGACACTTGCCTAGCCACCGCCATCCTGACCTCCAGGTTCGCTTGTCTACGGGGTTGGTTACAGAGCATGACTTCTACGAATGCTATAAATTTAATCTTAATTTACGATTTACGTTCTGAGATTCACCCAACTCCTTAGGGCTGGTGCAGTATCCCTCACCAATATTGTTCAATTAATTACCCAAAATCTTGCGAGGGGTTTACCCATGCCTGAATTTATACGAGAAGATGATGATTTTAACGAGACCTCGAACTTGTCCGTGTTTTTTTATTTTTTGTTCTTGTCAAATTTCCGAAATCAACTTAGAAACAAATTTGTCTATAGATCCTTTTATTGTTCGACGTAGAGACAGTTTTGAGTACGTTGTATGCCCGAGGCCTGAAGATGTGATGGGACTTTTTCCTTTCATCCGAGACATCGATACTTGAGTTTATTGCAAGCTAATGTTACTAAATTTAAATTAATTAGCCCTAGTCTCAAGTTCGCGAATGAGATGGTGATTCTATCGTGGTATACATATACGTACAGATAAATTGGATCTAGTAACCTGGGATAAACGAGTGAGGCGTAGGATTGGCTCAAAAAATAATTTTTCTTTCACTGGGTATGGGATCATCCCCGGGCATTTTTCAAACTAAGCTTTCACTCTCCTCATCCATCTCCGTTGGTTTTCCTTTTCTCGACCCAGTAGTCCCTCTGCGCCCGCAGGGTACGCGGTTCCCACATTTACTTGATCTCCGTCGCCGCATCGTACCGTACCAGTACCACAGCTCAGCCCAACCTCGCATATTATTAACTTCCTTCAGACTCGCGCAAATTGCACGGAAGATATGTAATTCGCAACGAAGCGAAAACTTAAACGTATCACGTCTTCTCAGACCCCTAATTCCCCGATCTTCGTTACTCACCTGGTTTACTTCACTATGTTCTTCAAAGCGGCTTGTTCACTTGCGAATTTGGCACACAATTGCACCCGGTCGATTTATATTATATTGTACCTGGCCAGGTTGGCTTCTTTCCATTTTACGTGCAAATACATATATATTCATAAACCGTTTGTCTCAATTATCGGGATACGGTGTGAAGATTTTTACGCGATTCTACAAAGTCCGGGAAGAGCGTAAAACAGATGAAAAAAATCTGATAAAATACGCAGTTTATTTTATTTTTTTAACTACTCACCCCGTTTTTGATCTACGAATGCGAAAACTCGGACAAGAATAGCAGCTTAACTTTTGATTCATAGAAAGAATTAAAAAATAATCCTGATATAGCGACATACAGCAGGATCTTTACCCTCTACCCCTAATTTACCTTTCCTAATCTTCGCGTACTTAATTTTTGCGATAAAATTTCAAACAACTTTTTTTTTATCTTTTCTCTTTTTACCATGAATCGTGGATTTATCTTAAAGTTACCTGTAACCAGAGTATAATATTTTTTAGGTTTGTGAAAAAGCTACGTGCTCCTACCTGTGATATAGGTAGATATATACATCTACCTGCGGTGTATCTACTAATGCCAAAATATTACGAGAACCTTTCGCGCATATAAAACGAAAGAAAATTCTCAGCCTCCGCGAGGTGCGCGAAGACGTAAATAAATACGTAAATACATACCTATAAATATACAGCTGTAGCTAGGTAAGGGTAGGTACAGCAATAAGGGAGCTTTATGGGGTATTTCTATCCCGTTGTATAAATAATGCATCACCAGTCAATCTTTTGATAAATAATTTAGTTAGATGTACCATTGGGAAAATAGGTGATTCATCTTCCCTGATTTATCCGGTATAAATTAGTATAATACGTATGGTGAAAATTCTCTTGAATATACATTTTTGTTTTCTTCTTTTTATTCTATTTTTTACTTCGTATTCTTTGCTGGATATATTTTATTAATCCTTAGAGATCATTTTCGAATCACCGCTAAGCAACTGATGAAAATTTAAGGGAAGATGAAATTTTCTACGCGAGGGTATTTTCCCAACTCGATTTAATTAGACGCTAATTTACTTCGATCAAAACACATCTCCGTGGATCTCGTTGGAATTTAACTAATTAGTTAATTAACGTCATGAGCCTGGCAGGATCAACAACATGTACCTAATATAGCCGAGATCAGAAACTTTTAGCAATTTTAAATGAGGATCAAAAAAAAAAAATAACGAAAATCACATATGTTGAATTTTTAATTACCGCGGTGCAAACTATCGTGTCCGAGGGTTAATGAAAGAGTCATCGATGATGCTGAATATTTTCACCGGACCATATATACCTATTTTACATAATTGATTCTGCCAGCAATTAGTCGTAGCTAGTTTTGCTGATTGAATTTGTTGATTTTCCAAAATCGGCTGAAGTGTTTTGGAGTAGAACCACAATTTGTACACGTAAATTTTCATTTGAAAACCAGTCGTGTCTCGCATATCCACAATTTATAAATCATATAAATATATCGAGTGAAAGAAAATCGGTATATTTTCTTTCTGCTCTGAATCCAAGACAGAAATTATTGTTATTTCCGTATTTTCTTTTCCGTACGGGGGTTGAAAGCCGATCGAGAGCAGCAGCGCGTAGTTCAGCCTCTAGCATAGCATCTTATATTGTGAGTAAGCCGAGTATAAGGTAGAATTTTGTAGTGCTGCAGCAACGTTTAGCGTTGAAATACAACTCTGAAGAGTGCTTTCGGGTATCGAATAGGGGCAAGTTTGTAGTACGAGTGTTCCGAGGCACAAAGCTTTAGCCCGAATTCAGAAGAGTCTGCAGAGCTCGGAACTTCGACACTAAGACGCAATTTAGTTTCAACCGATTCTAAGAGTCTCCAGAGTACCTACGATAGACCAGTACCACTCAACTCTGCTACAGGGACTTCGATAGTCGCAAACCTCTCGAGGAAAATATGAACGAGAACGAGTGGAATTCTCAAGAAGAAAATTACTCAGGAGGAAAAACGAAAGGATTCCATCATAGAGAGTGAAAATGGGGACCCCGGACTGAACCGTTTACCTCGAACGTGTTAAATTAAGGAAATTAAGGGCAAGTCTAGACTGAAAAAAAAGGACCGTTTTCGGTACTAAGGCGAGACGATCTCACGCTGACTCGCTGTTTCCAACTAGTCGGCTTTCCAGCGTGGGGTCGTGGGCAATATTAAGAAAGAGCTTGCTGTGCTGTAGTATACAACTAGTTACTTGCCGCTCTTTTCTCGATTTCTCACGCCCCAAGCAAACAAAATGAGCAAACAACGAGACGACACGATGGGACGGGTGGCAATCAACTTAATTCTACAGCAAAGACGGGGAAGTTAGTCTCCCCGCATCCCATTGTTTTACATAATTGGTCGTCAGCAATTAATCCTTAGATTCGCGACTCTGGGTCGCCGAAAGTCGACGTTGATAACGCTTTTTCTTCTCTTTTATATGTCGCCTAGTCCAATTCACGTCTTCTTTCTAGTCGACTGTTTTTCCTGGAAAATTTAGACCCCAAACTCTCTAACGTTGATTATTAGTTAAGGGTTGAAGGGTTGCAGCCTCGATAGATTACTAGTGGACGCAAATTACGCTAACCGCAATGACTCTCTTGCTCTCTCCAGTGGCTTCTCTTTCGCTTTCCTCTTTCCCCCCTATCTCTTTCCCTTGTACAATGGGGTGCAGACAAAGGGGCTGTCCACCTGACAGACGTTACCAACGCCAGACGTCGACTTTGCGATGACGGTGAGTAGAGAATAGCGCCTGAAGAAGAAACGTTTCCAGCCTCCAGCTTCAGGCCTTCGTTGCCTGGTCAGATACAACATTAATAACTTTTTAGATGCGTGAATAGTTTCAAATCTCGTACAGTTGTCTTATTTTTCTGTCCCTTTTAGCTAGTAGGAAAAGAATCTCCATCCTGGCGTTAGCCGCTACAGAATTATTATATTTCCTCAATTTTCCGAACTTGACCGAAATTCGTTTGAATGGTACCTAGCTAGTATTTTCTTCCCATCAACCTCGGGAAGGGTTCAAATTAATTTCACCTCCATTGGCAATTCGGTGCCGCGGCTATCCAGCAGGCGCGATAAATTTTACCTCCGGGATAAATTGCACCCGAAATAATAATATCGAAATGGTTATTCGTTTGTGTGTGCCCTCCCTTCCGTGTGTGTGTAACAAAATCCCTTTTTTATAACGTCGTAACGTCGGCGTGTTAGCATTCTATTCGTGAAGGTAGGAAGGTAGGTAGGTAGGTAGGTAGCTGGGTGTAACTTGGGGGACAAATTGCGCTTTATAAAAAAATAAATAAATAATTGATACTCGGTTCTCTATCTCTGAAATTTATCAACGAATTTACAAATCAAATCGATTTACATTTTCATATCGTTACTGAAAACTAAGGGAGGTAAAAGCCATGCGAAAAGCCAACCCTTTTCGAAATTCTGGTCAAGGCTCGAACAGACTTGAAATTAAGAACGATCTACGAGCGTTCCGACGTCGCGTGGTGGAAGATAAGAGATGAACGAAAGCTGCCCGAAGCTGGGTATAAGTCGGGGCTGATTTGACAGAATCTTGACAACTTGGGCTAGCGATTTGGCGAACGTTCAGCGAGGCATGTGAGTTGAGCTGCGGGCCACGTAGGCGAGAATTAAGACCAATCAAGGTTGATGTGTGAAATACCGTCGGGTTCGTATCGCAACGCGGGCCTCTTCCTCCTCCCTTAGTCCCCGTATCCCGTACACCTACCCAGGATAGAGCTCTTTTATCCTTCATTTCGACATGATTCTGCCGGCGTCCAGGCACTACGTCTTTATTAGGAATTGTGGGAAGAAAGGCCTGGACGCGGTACAATTTCCTCTTTACAACCCTAAATCTTCGGGACTTAGTGACTTTGGCGTCAAACACAACGTGGTAACCACCGACGAACGAATGGGCATCAGGACTTCGCCCATTCGGCTGCCTCCTATGGTATTTTCTTTCGACAGTATTCGTCACTGGCCTAACTAAGCCGCTCTTCTAAAAACAGGGTATAAAATACGTCTGTTGGTTTCCTGTCGGTGGGAAAGAGAAAACACGAGACAGGGATTAGGATTGAAAATGTGTAAAATAGAATATTCCATGTCCTTTTGTTACAAAGCCTCGAATTTTAAGGGATAATACCTACCCTCGGAAATAACGCGTAATAACTTCGGAATGGATCACTCGAAAATATCAGATTTTCCTTTTTTTCCTTCACCACCTGGCCTAAAATTAAAACATGGATTTTTTTTTCAGGGAAAGTTTTTATACGGAGAAACAAATAACTACATGACAAATTTTTTAGTTCGTTATCTTCCTTCTATCGTGAAACACTAAAATTCTAGAAAAACCAACCAACCAACCAACGGTCGTACGTTTACTCACAGTGTCACGCACACCTTGTAGATATCATCGGCTATCTCCGGTCTCGGGGAAAGACTCTCTGGGGCAATTTTTCGTGGTGCATTTCCTGCCAAATGTGGCGTATACCAAAAGCAAAAGGGAGCAGGGAGCAGGAAACACCCTCGGATAGGGTTACTTGGCGAAATGAACCTCTACTCGGGCTTTTCTAGTCCAAAGGTTTTACGAGATATGGGATTAAATGTGTTGAGAAACCAATTTACGTATTCTCAAATAAATTTCAGGCGAATTTTCTCAGGAACTGAAGATCTGAATTCGATATATTTTTTATAATCAAACAGTAGGTACGGATCAAACGTCAGTTAGCCCTTAAAACCAACGACATGAAAGTGAGAAAAAAAAAAGAAAAAACTGGGTGACTCGGCTTAGAAAAATATATTCCACCTTAAGTCTGAAATACTGAAACACTTTGCCGACTTGGACGATATATATTCTCATATTTTATACGCCTATTCCCACTTCTCTTCCCGTCTTCATCCCTACCCGACATATTCTCCTCGCCGCCTTAGGTTTTTCTCGCGCACTGTGACATAAGGATCGACCGAGATAAAAGCGAGAATTGCAGGCGCCTCTGGTTCCTTTCGTCTTTCGTCTTTCGTATAATCTCCTATTCCAACTGAATACTAACGCTGGGGCAACAATTCGCAAATCCACGAAACGGTTCTCGCCTGAAGCTGGGGCGCCAAAGCGTGCAAACAAACGACAAATATCGTCCGGCCTTCAAGGTTCGCTATACCAGAAAGGAGATCAGCTCAGTTTCCACGTTAAAGTATATACCTATAAGTATATGTTCATTCGTTGGGATAGATTCGGCTGACACGGTGGTAGTGAAGTCTAGAAATTATTGTATACTTTGGCGGGCGCCATGGTTCCTTTTGGTACTCCCTGGATACACGGGATCGTGCTTTTAAGGAAACTCGAAGGATTTGAGAGTGTGTTCACACTGTCTTCGTTCGCCTGCAGGTCGAACCGAGATATACGCCGGGGCTCGAGTTGAGACTCGATAAGGCAGTTGCGCTGCTGATTTATTGGACAATATTGAATTTAAAGTAGACTCTGAAAGCGGGACACCTACTTACTTGCTTGGTAAACTTACTTGGTCCGAACGAACCGCAGCCGAATAAAACGTCGAAACTATTGTCACTCTATTGAACTAAGCTGGCTTTGACCGGTCAGAGGGAGAAAAACGGGATAAAAAATAATCCTACCCCGTTCTTTCCTTGCCGCAGAAGAGACCGCGGTACGATTTTTTTCTTTTTTCTTTTCTTTTTTCTAGCCAATTCAAAATGCTACAGCATCTTCTTCTTCTTCTTATTCTTCTGGTTCACCCTCTCGAATCCTCTCTCAAGGTCTGTGACTTATCCCTGAATAAACCCAGGATTATAAACTCGAGTCTCGAACAAGTCTCATTCTTGACATTTATTCTCTTTTCTCTATTCTTGACCTTTCCTCGTTCACCGAGCTTTGAAAAAGCGACAGATATCGCGGTATGGAATTGTACAGAATCCGGTCTTCCGATGGAATAGAAAAAAAAAAAAAAAACCCCAAGATGTTTCTCAACTTTGTTCAAGTTCTGCTCGGAGAAGGAAAATTCAGTAGATTTTGAAGCGTTTTCATTCAAGATGAGTCGAATTTAGTTTTTTCTTTTTTTTTCTACCTTCAATAAGGGTGTGCTCCCTTGCTGTCAAAAATATTTGCAGAATATCGATGGACGCGTGAGCTGGTGCATCGTTTGCGATAAAAACAACCCTGAAGGGAGATTTATTCGCATTTTAAAATCGAATGAACGCGAGATGCCCAGCATCTTAGGGGTGGCAACGGCTGTCTCAAATTGATCAGCTTTGACATGACTGCAGATGGCAACAACGTGGTATAAAACAAACGGTCGTAAAGCCGACAGGTGATTGCTAAATAAAAATTAATGAACCGATATATAAATCCGCGAAAGGTTGTCACGCCCGAGTCCTGATCAATAATCATCAATCAGTCGATTCGCGCTGGCATCCCTAATCCGGTTCCATTAGCGTTTTCACTTTCGACCGGATGGAGGTTTCCTCTGCACCCTCGCCCTCACCCTCACCCTAGTCTGCGCCTACTACACCCTGCGACCCTCCGCTTCCGATTATTAGCGGCGCCTGGAGTAATTATTATCCCTTGGTGCTCTTCGCCACGGGAATCCACATTGTATACATTCATCACGGTGCAATCGACTTTCCCAACCCTCTCCCTATTCGTAAAACAACAGAAACACAAACAAAAAGTCTAAAAAATAACAACAACTAATCAGTATGGTTACCACATGGTTACTGATCAGCTAATCGATTGTTCATTCGTTTCAATTTCAATGAATCACTCAATGAGTGCTGATTAGTACATTTTTTAAATGAAAGTAACAAGAATCTATTCCCTGGAGAAGAAGACGAGCGCGATCAGCCCTTGGGCTAGAAAATAATTTATAAGTTTTGTCATTGGGATTAGATAAATCGCATAATCTCAGCTTAAATCGGGTGAATAGATAAACACGGTGAACGCAGTTATAGACGATGACCACAGCCGGTTGGTCAGTATACCGTATAGACAAGGCT
The DNA here is from genome assembly GCA_914767705.2 of Tenthredo notha. Taxonomy (NCBI): domain Eukaryota; kingdom Metazoa; phylum Arthropoda; class Insecta; order Hymenoptera; family Tenthredinidae; genus Tenthredo; species Tenthredo notha. The sequence goes on along the minus strand of OU611920.1, from coordinate 858,412 downwards.
GGACCGAGGTAAATCCAAGATTGTGATACCCGTAGCAATAAATCAGCACCGATAAGAGTCGAGCATCGGACCCGAGATTTCCGCTCCCGACTGTATTGTTACTTTATAATGTGTCTCCATTCGATTTCTGTTATCTCGAGTCCCTCCTTCGCCTTTGCCCTCTTCACCCGTTCAGCCAAAGACCTGCGGCTGTGCTTTCCGAATCCGCGAAGTGAACCCCCTTATTCTGTCAATATCGTAGAAAATTTACGATTGCTTTGGGGGGTCGGGGGGCCCCGCGGAAAAGCCGGTGGATAAATTTATCGCTTGTTTTGGACCATTTTTGCCTCGAGCCTTTTCTTCCATTGTCCTTAACTCCTTATACTCCGCGGTGATAAAGGCTGGGATAAAATATGCGTCACGACCACAACGTCGCATTAAGTTGTATGCATAATTTAAGGGTGAAGGATATACGTCATATTGCAAGACACGACGCGTATTTTCTTTTCCCCGTATTTTCTTATTTTCCTTTTTCTTTTTTTTTTTTTTTCTCGTAATCTTCTTTTTCTTCTCGCCTAGTACCAGCCAAAGTATAAGAATCAATTTTTACTTGAGTGTAAAATGTTCCGCGCACCAACGCATATACAATATAGTCGCTGCGATAGCGCGATTCAAGAACGACGTATAGGAAAAATATTGATACTATGAATACTCGCGATGATGGTGAATTTTTCACAAATATTTATTAAACAGAATCGTATAGGGTATACAGTCTTCGTACTAGGTATATATTTAATATAAACGTACAAATACTAGCTGGAAGACGAGAGAAAAGCTGAAAGATGTACGCGTTATAATGATGCGGTGAAATTTTTTTCGGCTATTTACACAGAAATTAACGAACCACCCTTAAATTTTACGAGTTCAAATATTAGCCATAAAACTAGGACTAAAAAAAGAACTGATAGCATGCAGCGGATTGGTTTGTTCGTTTCCTTTGACGTTTTGCTCTTTCATGACCGGTCAATGATCGACTGATGTTCGTCAATATGTTTTTTGATTGAGCACAGGGGATGCGTAGATATGTATGAGTATGCGTCCCGATGTATGGGTTCGGCATTCTGCATCAAATTTGTGAAACAAAACCGATCTGCAGCAAATTGAGAGTTAAAAGCTTTTATTGTTAACTGGCATCGAACAGAGGTTTTGCTGGTCAGCTTGCGTATACGCCAGGACGTTGACAGTGACGAATAGTGAGCTCTATATGCGCGGATTTCAGCCTCTGGAATTTAAAATCTGGAATTCAAACGCATCGATAGAAGAATGTCGAGAAAAAGTTTTGCGAACTGTATAACATGTGGGGCACTCCGTGTCCTCCCAAAGCAACGTCTCGGGTGGGAATCCCTAACGAAGGCGTGGGGCGTCGTTAACGAGGCACGGTAGACCGCCACTTAAATAGTTGCACCTGAGCTTTTAATGAGCTTGCTCGTTGCCTGGAAGCGTTTCTTACCCGCTGCCTGCCAAAGGACAAGTTTATTTCGCGCGTGAGGATGAACGAGCCAACTTTACACTGGGTACAAATTCATGATTAAATTTAAACTCTCGTCTTTGCATATTTCCCCGGCAGGGATTTCTCAGACAGCAAAATAGATTTCCGAATTTCTTTCAGTTTTTCACATTTCAATTACTGAAAAATTATCAAGAAAATACAGAAATCCAGTGAAACTTCTCGGGTATGACGGACGGCGAAGATCCAGTTGCTAATTATAACTCTCTCTCTCTCTTTATCTATCTATCTATCTATCTCTCTCTCTCGAGGATGATTCGTGGTTACAGTTACCAGTTACGGGTTACCGGTTACCGGTTAATGGCTACAGTTACACCTTACGTTACGTTACGTTGGGTATAACGTTATACCTTGTTTTAACCCGCGTTTCAACCCGGACTAACGGAAACTGTCGGACGTACGCTAGGCCGCAGTAGTCTCTTCCGTCTCCAATGTCGTTTTGCGTTACTATATAATTACCGGAGATCTATTACATCTAACCACCCACCTTAGAACTACCTGGGAAAAGCGACGTTGAACGAGCTCGGTTTCAACTGGCGTCGGATATCCGCCCGACGACAGCTCATTAAACACTTCTTATAAACGCGAGGAAACTCTCTGAAACGGGTATATAGGTATATCCGTATTATGCTACTGCAGGCATCTTTCGTAACAAATTTATTTATGTAGGGATGCAGATACGAAACTGTGTCAATCTGTATGTACAGTAATGATCATCTTTTATTCTTATTTAGATCAAGGACCAGAAATCGATGCATGAAATTAATTGATTGGTTGAATTTTCCACGAGGGATACAAGATATATTTCATCTTTGTTTTTCTCGTCTAGACCAGGGTGTTATTTGATACTGAATGACAGGGTAGGAGACCACCCGTGGTGAGATTTCCGTAGGGGGGTTGACAGGTTCGTTCTTAATTTTCATCACCGCGTTGATTTTACTGAGAGATTTTTCTCTTTTATTCGGGAGCGGCAGTCGTTGTTAAGCCTGCCGCTTCTCATGAAAATAAAATAAAGCAGAATCCACCCTGCTAGCTTTTTCGCATCTTCGCCTCTCCGCGTTCTTCTTCTGTACCTCCGTCTCATACTACCAACTCTATACTGGACCGACGGCATATCTTCTTAACTAAATAAATGAAGGCTGCTATCCTACGTGCCTTGCCTGAAAATCCTGGCTTAACCCTCGGTGACGAGATATTTCGCGAAATATACCGGGTGTTGTAGTCACTGACAATACTAAGCCCACTCTTTCCCATCTGACTACTATCCCACGTCTTATCCCCGCGGGGCAAAGACCACCGACAATCTCAACCTGGCATGGCTATGTGCCTTTACTCCCACATAAAGACAAAACACTTGGCACGTACTCGGACCTTGCTTAAGCACGTCATGTCTCTCATCTTCTCGAATACGAAAGAATACGGGGTTTCTTACGGTCAAGCACTTCATGCCTCATAACTTTCTCACGCCAGAGTTACTCTAGCTCCTATCTACCCCGTCGCTGTTATCAATCTCAGTCAAATCCAGCCTTTTTTTTCTTTCTTTACAATCATTTCTTGTATCAGTTTTCCACAAATATACAAATACTAACAACGTCTGTTCATAATATTTGCGAACTGAATAGAAAATGAGAAAATAATGTGCAATACAGTTCGTAACTTCAACTCTTGCAGGGCAAAGTTTACCCGCGGACTTATGCCATCTTCTTTCACAGCTATACTATTTACAAGAAGAGTAATGAAAATATGTCATATTCTAGCATCGAAAAACTTCGTGGGATTCAAATAGTTGTACTAGTTTGAATTTTTTTGTTGATAACTTTTTTGGGTGACTTTGTGTAAGATGGAGTGCGGCTCCATGGATATACATATCGAGAGTAGAACGTGGGCGAAAAGCCAGCCAACGTAGGCGACTAGCGTACCGTCTGTTCTCTTTTCGAGATTTTCTCCCGCAATTCGGAGTATTCTTTTTGTTTATTTATTTTCAGATTTTTATCCAGCGATAAAACTGCCTTGCGGGAAAAGCTTTCTCCTAGGCCAATAGATTTCGCAAGTTCTGAAGGCGACACGCGTCGCTGAAAGTTGCTGAAAGTAGGTACTGCAAACCGCAAACCATTGGCGTTGCGGTAATTTACGATTGAACCTTAAAGCCCGAAATCGGCTCCCAACTGTTCTTCTTCTATACAGTGCGATCTTTTCAACCTATAACGGAGCACATTACTCTCATATAAGATATATATATATCCCTTGCTCTACCTATATACTCCCACACCTTTATTTTCATCTCTAAATATCAGATCCTATCCAGGAATCACGCAAGGCCGAATGATTTTCTATCCTTGAATACAGTACCCACCATTCACTGTTTAATGTTCACACATAAACCAACTCCATGAGTAAATCCGCACCTTGACGTTTCGTGATAACATTAGAAACACGGCAAATAGGCAGACTCCCACTACTCATTGTCGTTAATTCTCTACTAAATCAGCTTCATCCAAAGCTTACGCGAAATTTGAGACGCACTAGGAACCAGTCTGCAGATGCTGAAGACGGATATAAACGGTAATCTTTATACGTCTCGATTAGACTAGGGACACCATGGACCAGTTGTTCAATATTCATATTTTAGATTCATTTTTCAATTTTTTAATGAGTAACCAGCCGCGAGTGATTAGCCAGCTCTGCTGATTAGAGAGATGTGAGTCGACGTGGGGGGATGTTCGATTTAATTCCGTTGCTCGAATAAACAGCGGAGAAACACTTTTTGCGAAAGGTGAGAGCAGAGATCGTGTTACTCGAATTATAGCCCTTGCTGTTACGGATTCGAATTGTATTTGTTACGGCTTCGCATATCCAGGGAGGAGTTCAATTAGCACGTAGCCGAAAATCCCTCAAGAGTTATCTAGTTACATTATTGTAGCTATCCAACTCATGCAGAATTGAGTAGCCTCCTCACAGTTTCGCAAACAGGGGAGATGTAATTTGGGAAAGGAAAGGAATTTTTTCGTATCGAATACCTGCGTGAAAAGTCTCGTGGAAATAAAAAAAAAAGGAATCATTTCATCGTCATAGTTTCGCTCAAATATTATCCAGACATTCGATTAGTTTCGTTTGACCCCCGCAAGAGCTGAGTACCCAATGCTGCAGGGATGAAATCTCGTGATTTCAGATGCTGCCATACCATACTCGAAAGAAGCACATTAAGAGATCTGTCGTAACCGAGAGAAATCTCAAGTCACAAAGTCAAAGAAAATATCGAACGATATCCGATTGTCGAAGTCCGTCAATGACAAACGACGTATTTCATTAAGAAAATGGGAAAATCGTGTCTCCAGACTAGAACCGATTGGTAATCGAATGAGACGACAAAAAATTGTCTGCCTTTTTTTCTATTTTTTTATTTTTTTTCGCCACAATTGTAAGAAACCTAGTATTTCATGGTGAAAATTGTTCTTCTTCGTTATAACGATAAGTATCGAGAATCTAGTCGCGATGATATATTTTCAGGGCTTGTTTGCACCCGTTACCATATATAGAGGGGACTGTAATCGAAATATAGAGCTGGAAGGGAGAAAATCGAAGGAATACTCTCGCCTATCTCTGGCTAGATATCAGCTCCTCGCGTTCCTTTTCACAGGATGTTTTACGGTGTATAGCGTGTTAGGATAACACTCTGCTTTTCTCGTATCCTACGGGCATTTCAGTTCGTGTATCACACATATATATACGGATATATATTTCTCCTCTGCACACGTATATACATACCGTACCATATCTTCTGTAATATATGTAACACGTTCGTGTCCGTTCTGCACATATCGTCTGTATACCCAGAAGTATCTCGCTACGTAAACTCTGATATATATTGTAACGAGCAAGTTTCCTACCCGGAGGAAATGAATAGGAAAGTAAATCCCGCACAAAGAAGCGCCAACGGTTCTCACGCGAAAAGCTACGAACGGTACGATACAAAAAGAAACTAAACGAAAGAAAATGTTGGGCGCCAGGCACACGAATGTGCCAGATAAAGATAGCTAAACGCAGCAAATAATAACCCAAATCCAAGAAATCGCAACGATAACCGACTAGTTAGACGGAGAGGGGAACGTGGGGGCGGTGAAATAACACACTTAGCTCAATACAAGTAGACGTAACGAAAATATAATTTCAAATCAAATGCGGCGATACAAAAAAAAATAATAAATAAAGAAACAGGCCGGCAGGACCAGTGAGGTCACACATATAATTTTTAAACTTAGAGATAGGTAAAACCCAAAAGAAGGCGCACGAAGAAAACTACCAAAAAAAAAAGGTTTGCGGCGGAATTTGGTTCCGGCGTCGCAACAAAAGTTATATGGCGGTTAGGCCGCAAAAGAAAAAGATAACAGAACAAAAGATATTCAAATAAATCTGCTAATTATTATCTATCGCTAAAAGGTAACGCTCGCAAAAGAAAAGATATTTGTAGGCAACGTAGGCGATACGGCACGGCACCGGGATTCTTCCCCGGGCAGCGCAAGTCCAAAAAAATGGCAAATAAACTTAATTATGCTAAAGTAGCCTAAAGAAAATATAGACCACGACTATTCGTCTATAGCTGAAGATAGTAGGTAAACCGTGAATCGGTGGTGTTTCGAAATCGCTAGACGGATGGTCGAGGTCTGTACGGAAAGAAGAGCCTACCTTTAATCGGGACGTGACCCAGGCGGCTCCAAAATAAAGCACACACAAAAACAATAAAGCAAAACCCCAAGAAAAGAAAACTAAAGAAATCAAAAGCCCAAAAGAAAAGATACAGATAATGCAAAAAAAACTATGAAAAACCCCCAAAAGCTAATGCAAAAAAAAAAAACGTAAAGCGGTAACTTAAACTTAAGCAAAACGATATCTCGACGTATTCGAGTGCTGGTCGGCAACGGAGTGACTCGCAGATTTTCTGTCCGGAAATCGGAAAGTGGTGGGGGAAGCCTTTCCGCAACGGCATGTTCGCCGCACCTAACGGTTGGCATGTTCGAATTTCGGCCGGGAGGAATAATTTGCGGCGTTATCAGGCTGGGAGGTGCAGCCCTCTCCCGGCTGGCAGGTGACGAGGCTGCAGAGACGGAGGCGATGACCTAGGTGCGGGTACTAATGCCGAGGCTTCCAGAACATCCCCCAGATGCTCCAGCGACGAAAATGCATCCCTCGTTGTCCTTGCACCTGTGTTTTACAATAAAAAAAACTTACAGCAGACAAGTGTTCTAAGATATAGGCAGGACTTGCGCTTCGGTGAAGAATTTGCGGTACGGCAGCGGTACGGTCGCTCACATTCGCGGGTGGAGGCACGGTCAGTGGCAGATATAAAATCTGCCACGTTACAATATATATATATATATATATACAGTGGATAAATACTATCAAGGATAGACGAAAAGTAAGTGTGGTGCAAAAAATGTCGAAAAATCAAATTCCAAAAATTGAAAAATGCTATTACGGAATACTCCTTTTTTTTCTTCTCAGTAACAGTAAGATCTACAAGGGGTATAAATTTGCTATTGTGGTTTTATTGTTATCCCAAAAGTCACCCTTTATACCCCCGTAACACGAAACGGATTTAAATTTGAGTTACGACGCAAAGGGTGCTGGATATTGGCAGTGAGGAGCTCGGGGAAGGTTAATGTTGGTACAGGGTCGCTCAGTCGGGCATTGGAAAGAAGTGGTTTTTTCTACCCCTCGATTTACTATTTTTTTTCTTTTTTTATATCCCTTGTACCGGTCAACCATTACCTAACTTCTTTTGATTGGATCGATTCGACTTTTGTGAAAAAAGAAGAGAAATCTTCAATTCGGTAAAGACAAAATTTTCTCTGGTATATTCGGAGCTCGACTTGCGATGCAAAATTTATTTGCTAATACGAATATAAAATGCAGTAGGTTTTATAGGTACGGTGTTTACCGAAGCTATCGTTTAAGAGTTGGGGAGGTTTTTATGCATTTAGGAAATTGTGAGACGTTTGGTGAAGGCTTTTGGCCGCGAAGTGGTTCTTCCAGGCGGGCGACAACGATTTCTTTTTTCATTATTCTTCGCGAAATAGAATCGCGACTAAACCATTGCGAGACCTTCCGAAAGGGTGTAGAAAGGATATAAGGGTCAGCCAGCAGCACGATTTAACACGCGAGAACCGAATAAAAGGGGTCAACAATTCACCCCGTAAGCTTAACCGATTGTCGGCTAGGGCGCCTAAACTTCTTTCTTTGCTTATTTCTTTTTTTTTCACAATTTTTACCACGGGGATGACGCTGGCCAAAGTCCGATGAGAAGCTCGACGTCGCTTTCTCTCTCTTTTCGTATTCGTTGTTCTTCCATCATTTTACTTCAAACCCGAAATGTTTGGGGGCGGAAATCCCTCGAATATAAGAATTCGAGTGATATTCACGGCGGTAATAACAGAATCCGGAGTTTTTAGGGTGCCAATCCATCACAACCAGAATCCCCCAATCCTCCGAAGAGGGAAAAGAAAAAACGTAATAGAAAATCAACCAAGGCTATAGAAATCTGCAACCGATTCTCGATACAAGATCAATCAATATCCATTCTATAGTTTACGAATCATCATCACTTCGGTCGGACAGACAATATCGATTCCTACAGATTCTGGACCAACGAGTATTGAAAATTAATGAATTTTCTTCTTTTAAAATGTTAAGAATGCAGCTAGGTGTGCTACCTTCATTTAAATTACTTCGTATCTACTTCAGTACCGGCACGTAGGTAGCTATACGGTTTTATACACGTATACAGATGAAAACTTTGGAATTCCTAGGGGCTTGTGTCAAGAGCACAAAAGAACAAAGCAAACCTGAGTGACGAATGATGTAATTTATGTAGAGCGTGAAGCGAAGTGAGGCGAGGTGTTGCGCAAATGGAGATTGGTGAAATGTACGCGTACATACGTCTACCTATTCTAGTATACGGTATACCGTACATATACCTACTGCAGGGTTGAAATGGGTTTGCGAGAAAGACGCGATAGACGATTCCAATTTTATTACCCCTTCGCGAAAGTGAATTTTCAAATTTTAATCAAACACGAATGAATCCGCAACACTGAGCTTTCAGAAAAATCGAGTAACAATTTTTTTCTCCCTGCGTTTTCATCTCGAAATAAAAAAACTTTACCCAAGTAGGTATGTGATGCATGATATTGACTAAAGCTCAGAGTCCTTCTTATAGGTATATCGGGTTAAGACTAGTCAATTTCAGCGATGTCCTTCGCTAAGCCTCGGTCCTTAGGGAACCTTTGAAAATTCCTGAAAACTCGCGCGAGGATGAAGAAAATAGTAAATCTGGGAAGAACAATAATTTCCCACGGTAAATAAACAATGCCAGGATAGCCCGCGAGGGAGCCATTCCCAGCCTAAATTGTTAAGGCGGTTTCGAGAAGGCAACAGCCACAGAACCTGCGGGTCTCTCTGCCTTCCAGCGTATACGACTTCATTCCGTTTAATCTTCTAACGCTAATATATTCTTCGACCAAAAAGTTTAGCCCGCAGAATGAAAAGAGTGGGGGAGAGAAATAAAAAAAGAAAAGAAACGAAAAACTCTATGAAAAACGAACCCAAAAATTATTCACTTGATCTCTCGTTCGGAGATAAGAGCATATAGAATTTATAGTACATTATGTATAAATGCAAGATAAAGAAAGGCCACAACTCGGGTTAAGCCCTTCGTGAATTGGTATTAAAGTGAAGAGCTTTATGCATAATCAATATGAAAGAAATGGGACATCCCTGAAAAAAAGGAGCCCCCGATCTTATATCAGGCCGATTTATAAATTGAGATTCGTGAAATTGGCGATTGTCAAGCGGTTTAAAGTGGTGCTAAAAACGAAATTTTAATAACTTTTCTACCTTCAGACTATGATTGTTTTATTTAGGGTTTATTCCCGTTCATCCCCTGAATTTAATTGCTCTCAACCCTCTATAATTCGATGAATTCGATTCGCGATCTTCCCATCTCATCGCAATATAGAGAAGGACAGAGAGAGAAGCTCGCACAGGACCCTTGAAAACGATTTCCTTGGCCTAATTGACTGTTTTAAGATTCATCTTGAACGTTGTAAGACGGTTTGCTGCTTCATTAACAATTACTAATTGACAATTACCGAGGAGACTCTGTTTAATCAAGTAATTATAACTGCGTGTCATAGTGCAGGGAATACTCCAGGCAATTAAACTTGGTTTTCGAAGTTATTAGGCTCGTTTTTTTGTTTTTAAAATTCGCGAAATACCTACATCATCGTCGCCTAGTCGCCAATTAAGGAATTCACTTAAATACATTCTAAACTTTTCCTGTTTGGGGAGAGAAATGAGGGCATGCGAGATCTCTGCCGGGGCTGGGGTAAGGAAGTCCACTTTAATACGATGTCTAGCCTTGCGGTTAGTGCTTTACACTTTGGCTCACAACCTTATACTTCCTTTCCTTTCCTTTCCTTTCCTTTCTGTTCTTTCCTTTCTTTCCCACTCTAAGCGTTGCTCGGTAAATCCTTACCTGGGGGCGGATATAACTTTAAATATGAATGGTTCTTAAGTGGAAATAAAAGGCATAGAGTATATATGTGTACAGCTATATACGTATAGAATAAGCGACAAGTAAGAAGGCAAGGAGAAAAAGAGGTGGAAAGGGTGAAAAACTGAGTGTGTAAAATAAAAGCTCGATCGCTATATCATTCAGCGACGTTACACTTTTGTTCAGATTATAATTTGCATTTGAAAGAAACCAACGAACCACCGATTTATAATTTTTACAATAAAGTGAATCTGGATATCTTTTTACATTTTATTAGGTTATTCTGTGCCGAGTTCTTGGTAATTTATTTATCGCGGTATCTCTGCAACGCGAGGCGTTAGCCGGCGCAGCGTTGCGATATAAAAGTAGAAAAAAAGTCTCTGCACGTATAGATATAGTATAGAAAAGCGTATAGAGAAGGATAAAAGCTTAATCCGAAAATAGAAAAATCCCACGAGATTAAGAAAAGCATGAGATACGTTTTCTACGCTCGGACTATGTAAGCTCTAAGAGCTTTTATCCTCTCTGGTCTTCGATGCTCCTCTCCTTTCCCTATGTTACCATTTCTGACCCTCTTTCTCACTCACTTCTGACTATGCTCTGCACGTGTAACAAGCCTGTCGGACTTACCGCTGAGGTCAAAGGCCGAAGAAGAGAATAAAGCGTCGTCCTCGGAGTCAGGACAAAGCAGATTATGTCCAATTCTTCGTCTCATTTCATCCCTTCCTTAATTCGAAGCTTTTCCTAAAACCTGTCTGCGACTTCCAAAATGGGAATTAAAAGTTCTTATACTACATACGACAGCTTAATTGAAATACAGAAACAGTAGTGCAACACCTCGATTATAACGGGCTGTTAAATCCGGCACCTCCCGTTGTTTCAGGGAATAAGGAAAGGTCCTAGTGCGTACCCGTACGTCCGTTCTTCCGCATACAGGAACCGTCACTTTGATATATTATTAATTAAGACCCGCATAAATGCTGAAAGCCGGAAATTCCGGGGAAATATGAAGCCTCCGCTAGACTACTACCTAGCTACCCTCACCCCCTGTATTATATCCCTCAGTATTCCTTTATACCACTAGAAACATGCTCGCTCTAACTATAAAGATCTTTTCACTGCTAGTTGTAGATGCGCTCATCTACACTCTATTCTACATCAGTTCAAAGCTTGCAATACTCGCTACAGTATTCACTCTCCAATTGTACCTACTATGGTCTTCTCCTTGGTTCACTGTTACCAGTAAAGAACTACGAGTGTAAGCTGGAAATCATTGTCTCGTCTTGTTTATAGAAGTGCAGAGATCTTCTCGCACTCAGTCTCACCCTCGCGATCTATGTATAGGTTTCATTTCGATATACCTACGACAAGTCGAATTCTAGTCTATTTCTCATCTTATGCTCCAGTCAACTTCCAGCATCATATAAAATCCCAAGTCGTCTTCGTATTCAATTTCATTTTTAGTAACTCCGGTTCCTCGGCGTAGATACTTTCGTTTCTGTATTTCTCTATACCTGGATAGTGATCCCTGGGTTTTCACTGCACGGTTGAAATTGCAGTACTGTTCTAGTCGTATAATAGGTATGTACATATATACCATGTTACATATCTGTTACGAGTATTTTGTCGTACTTTCATGCCACATTGGTATGGCGCGCGTAGTCTGTTCTAGAATTAAGTAGTAATTAGTCGGTTAGTTCCGGCTGCCGGCTGTCTGACTTTGCTTTTGCAATTTCGCTGCCAGTTTCGGTAGCTTTCTCGCCTGTAGCTCGAAAGCACACGTGAACTGGATAGACTCATTTCATAGAATTGGTTTCAACTAAGTTACAACAGACCAGCTGCAGGGTTTCAAGCCAGCAAACGTTGCTTTTGAATCTTCAGACGGAATGATAACGGTGAGACTCTTTGTCAACGTTATATACCTACACCTATCCAATACCTAGTCTATATATGGGGTTGAAACGGAGCTGAATAAGTAGTCTGGTAACTGTGCTAAGAGATACGTATAATAAATGACGGTGGAAACTAACCGTCGACGAGTAAGACAAAGCTAATGAAAGAATAGGTCATCTAAGAAGTCCCCTAGGATCAAGAAATTCTTGCCATTCGTTCTCTCTGCCATCACCCCTAGCTCATGGCTATTGAGCTTGAGGCTCTTTCTCTGCATTATTCTACTTCGTATCTTACCTGTTCCTCCCAACATCTTTAGATCTCAGAACAAGGAGCACTTAATTTTCCATTAACTGGTACTAACTGCGTGCCTACCGTTTATCCGCGGATTTAATTCTGGAAGTAAAATATGAATCTAAGAATGTCAGACCAGTGCATTTCTATGTTGATAATTAATCAAATAGAATTCATCTCAGTCCAATATCTTTTGTTTGAACGTTGATTATGATGATGATCAGTTCGTCAAGTAATAGATAATTGAACGTTTTATCGATTTAACGATTGTAGAAAAGTATAAGTCGTGGATAATATGTGTACCTATGTAGTATAAGGTACGTACGTTCAGGGAATAACGAGTGAATGAGGTAAAACTCTCGCAAGACCAATGAGAAATAGTTTCCTCTTCGAGAATCTTATTGGACATCGTTTCTTCAATGCTTGCGGTAAGGTTCGTATAGTATATGAAGGTAGGAAGTGACGTAGTAGTTTTACCGGTCGTTTTGTCTTTCCCATTATACCGCGACATTGCACGACGTTCGTCTTTTGTTTCTTTCCTGTCTACTTGACGAACGGTGGTTTCCGTTCTTCCGTTCCTCTTCTCTGCCTCTCTTTCTCTCTTATGTCGTTCACAGTCACGTACTATGTACATGTACCATCCTTTTCCCCTTTATTTTCACCCTTTTCTAGCCACGTTTTTCCTGTGTTTCCTGTTTTTTTTTTATTTTTTCTATTTCTCTCATTTCTCCCATTTCTCCTATCCAACTCGCCGCCACTCCCTCACCCTTAACTCTTTCCTCTTTTCTCTTTCCTCTGGCTTAACCCCTCCGCCACAGTCCCGGCCAACTCCAACGCTAAGCTTAGCTACTTACGGAAGTTAAAATGCGACGCGTTTTCCGGAACGTATACCCGCGTTTTTTACCGCTATTGCTGCTGCTGCTCCTGCTCCTGCTCCTTCTACCACCTGCACCATCCTATACTTCACTCTTCATCCCCTTAACTAAATAGTACAAACGAGTGTACCGGTACGATCTTTATGTACATCGTTTTGGATTTTATTCACATGATTTTTATCATTCACCTCTCTCATCAGTAAACACAATTCATACGATCATTGCATAGAGTCCGAAGACCCGTTACTTGTTATTAAAAAATTTAATTAGAATTGTACAAATTTCATTATTCAGTATAATCCATGGTAATGCGAAGATAGGAGATTTAAATTGGGTGGAAATAATCATTACGCGTATATAGGTATATATGTAGGCGTATAGTAAATAGTATACGTGGATTGCGACGAGGAAGTGTCATGAAAGAGTACAAATATAGGGGAACCCTACGTCAAAGTTTCTTTGATCAATATTCCCGATAGGGGTACTTTGTATCAACCAAAAGCTCATTATCATTAGAAACTGGCAATCTAACGTCTTCGCAACCGCATCATCCATGTTTGAATATCTCTAATTCTAGTTCCGTCTTTAAATGTCTGGCAAAACTTTACCGCCAAACCATACACCCACCCTAGTATATTAGAATTCGGAGTACATAGAGAGTCGTAATTAACCTAGCCGAGCTCAAATTTCCCCTCACACACATGTATGATATGTATATATCGTATCTTTGAGTTTCCGCGACAATTAACTAACTGAAACACCAAACGCATGAAACACTGAGAGGAATAGATATTCATTGAACGCGGTTAGATAATCAATTTTTAATCAGGAATTTTAATTTATTACACCTACCCCCCTTATTCTATTCGCAATTTACATCCACCAGCCGTTAAACTTACTCGCTAAATCATCCACGTTTGAAACCATACACACTTAGGTACTCGCCTAAGGGAGAACAACCTGTCCGACACCATACCTGTACCATACCTACCCTTGCCTTATCAAACGTGTGTTAGCTGGGTATATCCTTATACGCACGTATATACCTACCTACCTACCTACCTACCTACCATGTGTATTTATACAGGGTAGATAGTTACATGGGTGTAGATAGAGAGACTCCCTGCGTGATGTTGGGTATATGTATACCCATACACTACCCTTCACTAGAAACTTTCGGCATTATCCCGACAAGGGATGTTGCGACGAAAGTGTTCACGGGTCGACGAGCTCCGCTGTATAACTAAGAGTGAGGGCCGAGACCAGCCATCGTTGGCTTTCGAGGTTTTGTTTCGATGCCCACGAGAGTGCCTTATCTTTATCATTATACTTTTATCTTTCTGATACGCATAGCTGTGTACCATTGTACCATGGTACGGAAAATTAAAATCAACAGGGAAGAAGCGTTAATTGCATAATAATTACCCAAGCAGCAGATTGGAGCATATCGAATGAGGAAAAGAGAAGGGAGAATATCATCTTGGGAGTGTTGGAAGAAAAATTGGTCAAAGTTCGTAATTCGTAAGTTGTCGCGTGGTTAAAAGGAGTCGGAGGGTAAGGGAGAAGCTTGCGAGCTTTCAGTAACCCGCCTCCGTCTCGTATATACCTGAATATATCACCTGACCACAAAACATTCGGTTTGCATTGTATCTCAGAGTTAAGCTTGAATCAGTGTTTAGTGCTTTTAAATCAAGTGCTTTTTCGCCATTTTCCAACTCCCATTTGTGCAGCTTTATTTTCATTCCATTCTTTCTCCTCGAGAATCTTCTGTACGTATACGAATGGGTCTCTTATTTGTTCTTATTATTCTTTATTTGCTTGCCAAAGCCTTTTCGGCTGTTTGAACCCACCTCTTCGTCCCCTTTCTTACCGTTGAAAGGAAGAACTTTTCAATTTCATTAACTGCGAAAATCTCGGTGACCTCAGTCAGTGAAGTAAAAAAGAAAGGGAAAAGAGAGGAGCTATTCCATCGTCATCTGGAACCTTGACGCAAAAGTTTCTTCAATATCGGGCAATGTTTCGCTTTCATCTCACAAGACGAGCTAGAGAAGCCGAATAAGGAAGAGGGAAAGATAAGTTTTGGGAATTATACCTGTCAGCAAACGTTGCAGAGAATTAGAAATTCTAATTAGTATACCTACATAAAGATGGGAGGCTGCGTGGTGGCATTGTGTCATTTCAATTCGCGAAGGAAGATGAGAAGTTACTGAAATTGATGACACCTAGTCTGACGCTCACCTAACTAACTACCTATCGCAAAATCAATTCGATGAAACTTCGATGAATCAAACAAAGAGGTATGTCATCGCATCTCCCTACCAATTTAATAAACGAGTACTTTTTAACGAGACGAAAATCTGACTAAATGCGAATTTGACAAATAAAATTAACAACGATGGATTTGATAATTCGCGTTTATCAAGGTATTAATGCCACAGGCACCCTGCAGGCTATTCAATTCCACTTTACAGCGAGATTCTATCCACTTTGGAAACCTCTCTAAGATTTAATACCTTAAGTGTGTCGCTTCGTCAATTTGTGATCTTTGAACGTGGATATCTATTCCTATAAATTTATTACACACTTAAGGTAGGTAGGTAGGTACGTACGTACGTATGCTGGAACTTGATTGTGAGTAAAGCAAATCGAATTATCCTGCAAAATGGTATTACCTACTTTTCCTAATACATAAAATCCCGCAGTCTTTTCGGGACACATTTTTCTCTGTTTTACTACGACACCAGATTAGCATACATAGGACTACCCTACCAATTTCCATTATCTTAGTTGAGGTTCGTCTGCTCGGAGGGACAAAACAGGGGAGTAAAAGATAGAAAATTAAATTACTCTGCAGCCGAGTAGCTCGTCTGTGTATATCTGTACGTACAGAAAAGATACGTGTGCTTCTGTCGTCAGACGAGAGACACACACACACAAAATTGATTTTTTCAAAATTATTTTTCATGAAAAGAACGAGCGTGAACTTGTGTCGTGATTTATTTCTAATTTATCCATTTCTGTATAATGATTGGCTGATTGGATTTCAGGATTTTATATTGCTTACTGATATATCAGAAGAATTCAGCGAATTTAATTATTAACTTGTCACTTCTAAAGGGCAGACGCCAGGAGGTTAAATACAAAGTGAAAATATACTTGGTAGAGGGTGGCTAATCTCCTTTGCCCGTCTTAAGAACAATGGGCAAGGTAACCGACGCTGGTCGTCGTTCGCCATTAGCAATTCACTTTTTTGAGTCTCAAATAGAATCGGATCTTTCTTCTTTTACATTTTAATCCCCGAAAAGAATAAGAAAAAACGACGCCTTTGACAAAGGAAACCTCACCTCGCAAATTAACCACCTCCCTCTCAGCCCTCGTTTGACACTCGTTGCTGACTCGGAAAACAAATTTTTTTTACAACTAAATTGATCAATTACCCGGCCAATCTTACAAGCCACAAAAGCCTCGGAATCGCGGGGTTTCTTGTCCTGTCCTGATTCCCTCGAAATTCTAATCGCCGATGCGAGGGAAGGGAATAAATATACCTAGCGACACGCTCGCGATTTTGTTCTCAACATTTTTCAGCTTTTCCTTCTTTTTTTTTCTTCTTCGTCTTTCTTACCAAACTGCCGTCTCAGCTTTTTATTATGGCTTTGGTTTTAGGCCATCGTATTTGAAGGGTTACATTTTTATGGGGGTCCCTCACTGCTGCAGAGCAGGGATTTTCTTCACTCTCGAGGTGACCATCATCTCGAAAGGGTTGAAACTTTATAAGTATACTGACTTGTTTCAGGTTAAATTACGTCATATGATATTACAGGGACACGTGCTCACGTTGCAAAAATCCAATCACGATGAAAAAGCAGGGGATGAGGATAAAAAATTACTCAATATTAATTTTACATAGTTCAATTTTCTCTTCTATATTTTTATTTTTCTTTCTTCACCCTAGGCACTTCGTGAATTGCAAGTTCTACTCAATTTGTCAAAAATACGAAACTTCTTTTCGTTAGTCGAGGGTCAAGATGCTTTCCAATAAGTTTAAATGTTGACAGGTCGTTATGGCTATACCTAGTTTAGGACGGAGAGAAAAATCTTATCACTTTTCGAGGGGCACGGTTTTCGGAGTGTGGGAACCCTTCTTTACTTTATTATTATTATTTTTATTTTTTATTTTTCCCTTTTCCCTCGGGCTGAGTAATCTCTCACTATACCTAAGTGATAAGGGACAAGTTATAATTCTGGGTATGTACTGTCAGAGCGAGGGAAATCATCGTAATGGTTCTTTTATCAGAGAAATGATAATGATTGCAGCTCAACATTATTTCAAAGTTTCTTATTACAACGGAACTTCGCGAATTTACAAGACAGACCTATTCCGTATGAAAATATACCTAATTGAAACGAAGCATTAATTCGTTCGTAGTAAAATTCGAAAAAAAAATGAAATAAAAATAAAGGAAGAAAGGAAAAACTCTAGAAAAATTGTTAACTTGACTATATGAATGAAATGAAGCAATTTTATATCCAAGGTAAAAATTTCTCATTCTATTTATTATTAAAGGGTTACTTCCGTTTGTTTTTTTATTTGCATCCACTTTTTCTCTTTTTCTTTTTCCTCTCATCTTCCGTTCTCGTAAAAGCTGAGAAATTAAGACGGGTTGAATTCTCGAGCGGTTTAAGGTAGGAAAAAATTAATATTTCAAACAGCAGGCTGGATAAGACAGAAATTTAAATTTTCACAACGACCAAGTCGAGTCGCTATTATAGTCGGGCAAGTTTTATCAGCGAAAAATATTCTTGAGGAAATTAAAAGTTGTAACCTCTGAATTATATCGAGCAGGTATACCTACCTACCCACCCACCACCGCTCGTATAATCTAGCGCTTATAGTGGTGGCTGGTAAAGCAACGACCACACGCATTTGTATTCTGCCTGCGGTCACCCGTTTAATTGTCCGTTTTGTGGTCAGGGAAGCTTGGAACCGTTCAATTTTAAGACCATCGTATACCCCCATACATTTACCTCTCGAAACCTAAAACTAAATCGAACCGATCATCGATTAGATACAACGAACGAAGGCTGACCACAGCACGGGCCGCATGGTTATCTGGATTAACTTCAAGGGGACCTGAAATTCAAAACGTTTTTTATTTCCATGCATAAGTGAGATCACTTCTTTTTTTTTTTTCACCCTCCCTTGGCTTCGGGGTGATACTCCCCTATAATCAATACACACACACCGCGTTTATACGGATTGAAGTATGAGACTTGGGTAGAGAAGAGAAAGAAGACGAGAAAAAAAGGGAAAAAACGAGGAAACGACACAAAGCTCTGAGGTTTTATCAATCGCGGTGGTCGTAGCTGTTTGCTGTTTACTGTTTGCTCTTTGTTCGACATGGAATGAAAGATGCAATGGGGCAAATGTTTCTTTTTCCTGAAATCGAGTGCCGAGCTCAGAAACACGAGGTAAGGGCTGTTCAAAAGCGGCCGAAAGAGCACTTGAGGAGTGTATAAAATATTCGTGCGGATTCACCCCGCTCGAGACTTACATTTCAAAGCATTGTGTATAGCTGCTGCAGTAGGTACTCGAAGAGAACGATTATTGTGGCTTTAGAATTGACCTCGCCTTTATTCTCCTTCTACTTTTGGAAAATTTTCATCCTCAACAGTATACAATATACCTCTCTCTGACTTGCTCAAGATTTCAGCCTAGTTTTACCTTTTTTTCTTCTTCTTTTTTTGTTATTCTGTCTGGCAAATATTTGTCTCAATTTATTTAACAGCCTGCAGCCTGGAATATAGGGGTGAAAAAAAGGAAAAAAGAACAGCCCTCTAGTTCTCGGCGAGACATCATATTGCCTCGGATAAACAATGCGCACACTTTTTCATCTGAATTATTCAATCCCGCATTAACTGGCGGAGAATGAAGGCTCTCTTTTCTTCTTTATCTTATTATATTATCAAGTCTCTCGTTCTCGTCGCGGGTACCTAGGTATTACATTACTCCCTTGTTGATCTAAGTTTGAATAAAAATGAGAAAATATTTCGCGAGTTAAGGAAAGGAAATTTAAGTGTAATTCTAAAAAGGTGAAAATCACTTCGCGAAAACATCTATGAAAATAGTTACTGCGATTTTACGGTTATAAGCGGATAATGGGGTAGGAAAATGTATGTGGTAAACGGGGCTGGTGACGCTGGTATCGACGAAAAAAAGAATAAAATAAAATTTGCATCCCAACTGGTCCGGCGAACGAGGATAATAATGATTCCTGAATTAATATAATAACCACAGGAAATGTGATTAGTATCGTTGAACCCCGTGAAAATTACGTTATAAAAATCTACACTGTGAAGAACCGGAATAGCCTGAAGCTTGAAAAATTGCACGTGTCTGATAGGATGATAATAAAAATTGTAAAAAAAGAAAAAAGGATTGTGAAAGTTGATATTATATTCCCGCTGATATCTGACTCCTGAAGGCTGCGATGAACCACTGTATATATTCGAGAGAAATGATGTAATGGGTATCGGAGAAGGATCAGAATACATATATATATACCTATGCCGAGGAAAACGAGGAAATAAAAACATTGTTATTCGCGGATTCGTCTATTCAGGGTGAAATTGATGCCCCGTAGGTTTAGCCACACTTTCTAAACTCCGGAAAGTATAAACGCGATCTGGTATAAGGGTAGGTATTCCGATGCACCAAAAGTCGGATATTCGCGACCCGGAAGTATCCACTGAATTTTTCAAACGAAAAGACTTTTCCGCCTCGAGTAGATTCCCAACTTTCTCTCACCATTCGCCAATGCTTTCTACTTTAAAATCTCCTAATGGTTACCCTCGGCTAACACTTTGACTTTAGTGTCTTTAAATTGGATTATATCGATCCTGCACCAGGACTGGACTACTGGAGGACTTCGGTAAAAGATTGCTATACCTATATGGTTGAACGGTTTCAAGGAATATCTGCACTGCAGAATATATCGACATATTATATGTATATGTATATGTATATGTATAAGCGACTCCGTGTTAGAGTGAAATTGAACAGAGCTCGTATTTATTCATATGATTTCAAGGTAAAGCGAGGCGTTACACACATAGTTCTGTACTCAGCTATGTTGCAGAAACTGGCAACTAGGATTCGTGTGTTGATTGGCAAACATGGTTATTCCCAGGCTTCGCACGACCGTACTCTACTATAAACTCGAAAACTCACCCTTAAGACCTACTTATCCCAAAGTTAGACCAAAGTTCGTTAATTAAATGGTATTTGTTAAGCATACGAGGGAGTTTTGTCGGAATTTTGAAAACAAAATTAACATCGCATAACAATTCGGGGCGCAATTAAGCCGTGGCCTCCTTTACCGTAGCTTATTAAAAAAAATTCCAAATTGGAACCAATCAATTATTGAGTAATTATTAAACGAGAATATACATCCGGCATTGAAGAAAATTTTCGTCGAGAATTTTACAGAGGGAGTAAAATACTTGGAAAAGAAAAAAAATACTTGAGACGAGATAAGAAAACGGGATAAAATGTGTAAAAGAAAATTGAGAGACGGGGGTGGAAATAGACGTTTGTCAAAATTTTTTCCATCAGTTTCTTTCCTCTGTTTCTTCTCTTCGGCTTTCTTACCGGAGACGAAATGGCCGTTGAATTTAAATATTTCGTATCTTCGATAGGGTACCTATACGAGTGTTTATTCTGTAGGGATGATAAACTGTCAGAGTTCGTTTAAGTCGCGAAAAATATCGGACGCCTATTTTCGCGTTGACGAATCGTCGATTTATTCTGTTCAATAAATTTCCCTAATTTTTTCACGCTATTAATAATCATCGCGCAATAATTTACGGGTCTTTATAATACAGACACGAATAACTTTTGGTCAATGACTTAATTTAACTTATAAAGATAAACGGCGGGTGTTTACTTCATCTGGAACGAAATATCTTTCAATAAACGATATAATAAAGATCCGGATACCGAAATAGCCATTAAAAAACTTACGTTTATTATACTTATGAAAACGGGGTAACTAAATTCCTGTGGTATAACGATACCCGAACACGATATAATAATGGAAACTAGTGATTTAAAATGGGATCCGGGTCTAAAACTACCCCCGAAATCGACTATGGGTAGAGCTGAGTGCGTGAGGCGATATCATAAATTACAACGATAATCGGTAGAGACACGCCAAGGATAGAATTTTTTTTTTTTTTTTACTACTTCGAAAGGTAACGCGGCACCCTTCGTCATCATCCCTATGTTCTTGCGTCTGTGTAAGGTTGGCTATTTGCTGCCAGCAGGCTTTCAGGCGTCGTCCAGTTAAAACGAGGTAAAATATGACAAAAACAAGATTCTGTACATAGTAGCTTGTACCCATCTTATACCTACGCACCAGGACTACCCTTAATGCGTGAATAATAGCCGGCGTTAAAGGGGAAGCTGGGATTATATATTTTAACGAATCAATCCGAGATATCGTGGAAAACAAAATTTATCAATCGAGGAAATTATCGGTGATTTTGATTCCAGCTCCCCTTTTACCGATAATTAGCTTGATGAAATTTTCGTATTCAAATCCGCAAATCATGCGTATCATATTTTATAACAGCGGTGTACCTATGGAAATGATATACGCGTATATGGAATCTAATTAACATATTCGATGTGGTGGCTAAATAGTTAGTTAATTATATTTTATCTATTTTCCACGCATTATTTTATATCTATTCAGTTTTAATGGTGATAAAATTTCTCGACCGTTGACGAAGAATGCTTGAAACTACCACCCATATACCATATGCTTGTGAAATGGAATAATTGAGCCGTGAAAATCGTTTGGGATGATATGAAAATTTAATTTTTCTGCTTCCACGGGTTCGACGACGATGTTTGCCGCAGATGGAGGATCGAGGAACTGCGGGGATTCCTTTTACCTGAGATAAGGCATCCTCTCTAGATGCGTATAACAGAGTCTTAAATATTTGAAAAACGAACTTGTACCACCCACACGTTATTATATGGACAGACTCCACTTTTGGGATTCTATCTGGATTCTGGAGACAACGAGGCAACCTGGACCGACCGTAATATCAGAAATTCGTGCCCGTGACTGCGCCTCGCGGTTTGCTTGCATTTACATTCCACTGCCCCTCGAGTAAATAATGAGAATTCTAACTTATTCAAATGTTAATATCTCTCGCCTAAATCTACATACGTATGCTCAGTCCTCTTCCTTCTGTACTAGTCGGGGATGTATACCGAATATCTGGGACTAGCAGCCTCCATTCGCTTTAAACTCGCCATCAGTCATTCCCCTGCCGTTCTTTTACCAATGAGACTAACATTGGCTCGGCATTATTGCCTTATCATTATTCAAGCCGAGTAGTTTTAGCGAGCCACAGAAAACCGCGAACTGAGACTTCGACTTGACTCGAATCAACTCAACTCAACTCAACTCAACTCAACTTGGTTCTACTCAACCTCCACGTTTATACGAATTTCGATTTGAATACGATTGCTTGCCGAAGAAGTTGCGCCCTGGCTTGGCCTTGCTCAGCCTCGCCTCGCCTCGTCGCCATTCGCGTTTCGCGTTTCGCGTTTCGCGTGTAAGCCGATTTCTACAGGCAAATCCAAATCCGAAGCTAAAGCCAACGATATACATGTGTAGGTATGAAGGTATGCATAGAGGTATAACGTGGATTCGAATGTGTGTAGATACGTGTGAAAAAAAATAAAATAAAAGACGTAAAAAGATAAAAGTCGAGAAACAGAGAGAAAGAAGAAAAACACAAAAATAAAAATTATGCGTTAAACCCACGCAGACATGTGAGCTAATAAAAATTCGTTAATCCCCTTGTTAAGCTTTCTACTAAAGTGCCAGATTTTTATTTTCTCTTTTTTGCTTTTCTTCTATCTCTCTTTTATCAGCATTTATGTTATAATCGTTCATGCATGGTTTTCATAAATCTCACTTTACTTTGATCGGCAATGTCCTATAGAAAACTAATTTTCCCGATAAAGAACGAACATAATTTTCTCATCAGCGAAGTAGTACTACCTACCCAGAAAAGTTTTTTCTTTTTCTTTTTTCAACTCTAGGTTGAATAATACTGACCAAAAAAAAAAAATGAGGGAAACACGAATTCCCCTAAATTGATGAAAATCGTCGAAGCACCATCGATGGTTGATAACAGCCGGTTTAGGATTATTCAGTCGATCCCTTGACTGACAATTAGCCAAGCTGCTAAGCTAATCGTGGTTAACGCGATTTGTCACGCTCGCCGGGGTCCCGTAGCCTAGTGAATTCGCGATAATAGATCTGTATCGATCGTGAGGGTAGTGATTTTCGGTCAAGTGAAACTGACCATGGATTTTAAAACTCATATCGAGTGATATAATTCCGTTAACTTTAAACCCCTTCAACGAACTTCGTTCGTTAATAAGAAATATTGCAGCAGCAGCACTAGCAGCTCTAAGTTAGGTAGGTAAATCTCGAGATATCCTTAGTAAAGTTTTCTGAATAGGCCCCACATTCATCCACCCCCAACCCTATCCGACCCGACCTTCCCCTCTCACTTCGAACTTATAAAAATTCATTATATCTTTATTTATAGGTTCGAAAATTACTCAATCAAAACTTTTTCCACTCAATTCAGACCGCCGTCGTCCCTTCGCCGTTTCAACGTACTGCAGATAACCACCGACGTTCATTCATCTCCTTATTCTTATACACATAATTAGAAACAAGTCTATAGATATATTTGGGTGTATTATTTTGTGTAAGAAGTGCTAAATAGGGAAATGGAAAAATAAAAAAGAGCACGCGATACGTACATCCGTCATATATAATATATATACATCTCTTAGTAATAAACATGCATTGTTCGTCTATACATTCCGCGTACAATACGTTCTCTTCAGCATCTAGTTTCGTATATATTGCGCATAGTTCCATGTACACGTCATGTATGCCGTTTGTACCCTGAAATACTACATGCATATACAGGTACAGTACACAGTGTATAGAGTGTGTCGATCTGTGCAGCTAATTGTGTTCCGAGTTATCAGATATTGTTGTCTCTGGTCGAGTTCGATGACCCTTTACCTTAGTGCTACCCCATTATTGTAGGGAAGTTATCAACGTCCAAAGAGTAGGACGAAAAGGAGTAAGAGAAGGCCACGTCGAACTATTATTAGGAGTAAGTTAACGCTTCTATCAATGAAAATATTATCAACCCCTTCGCGAATTTGGGAAATAATTGACGATATTTTGGTAAAATATTTTATAAAATATAAAACGTATGAAATCCGGAAACGTGATCGAAACGAACAGGAACTGAGGTACCGAGGGGTTGGTAAAATGGTCCGTAGAAGGCTAGATGTAGCAAGGGATGCGGGCCTCACCTCACCCGCTCGTTTTTACGACAATTAATTTTCGTTCAGCTTAATTAAATTTCGCGAGTGCCTACTAGCTCTACCTCCAGCTCTCTTTCGGCTACTCCTCTACCTCCTGGTCGAATTGATTTCGAGTTGGAATTGGGTGGATATTGTGATACATGGATCCCAACAGTACACGGTAATTTCTTGTAATTCGTTTAATCTTGAAGCATTCGCCGAATTTCTGCACTCTCGAGGAAATAAAATACTACCCCATACCCCTTGCCTACCTCTATATCAATCCTCCTTCTTCCCAACTGTTAAGCCTTTACCCTTACCCTTTACCCGGTACTCTCGGAGGTTCGCCTCGTTTTACACAAGTAAAAAGGAGACTAAGTATTTCGACATTTTACCCCAGGCCTTTGGAAACCCTCTAATAAAATAACAAGAATAACAGAATGCATTTCATTAGTGTTGAAATTTTTTTATTTTTTTTTTCTCTTCTTTTTTTTATTTCTTCTCTGTTGAACAACAAGAATTCAGGTCGTATGATAAATTCGCGTGATGAGAAATAAGAAGCGGAGGTAATCTAGGCTCACTACCGGTTTTCGTTACGGAAAATTCTGCCTTGGGTCAAGATTAATCGCTGCACTTTCTCGAGACCCTCTTGCGCGAGCATCTTGAAACGGGAATATAAGATGATTTCTTCTCTTTTTTCTTCTTCTTCTTATTTTTTTTATTTCCGTCTTGCCTAGCCTTCTTGTACGACCCCATTCTCAAGTGTCGCGAAATGCGAAATGCCTCGTCTCATCCTGAAAAATAATAATCATAATAATAATAATAATAATAGTGATACAGTAATAGTAATAATAATAATGATGATGGAAAGCGAGAATTTATTTTCTCGCGTATAGCGAAATGCATGCCACAGAATAAGATAACTATGCGAAATTAAATAGTCAATCAACTATATATTTATTGATTTTCGACGAGATTACGTTAGGCCACGGTTGAAATAATAATTTTAAACAAGATACTGGTCTTTGCATATTTTTTAAATATTACGATCCCCCTCGCTCGTTGCCTTAATTAAGCAGAGCTTCTGCTGCGAGAAAAGGAAATAAACAAAAAATATAGAGAAAATAAAGGTTGAAAATTCGTTGAAGAAAATCTGTGCTTGTGATGACGAAAAATAATACGAAAAGTATATCGCGGCTTTGGCGCCGGTATACTGGTGCTGGATGAGCTTCTCTGTCGGTTGCAACTGAAAAACAAAAAATTGGATTAATTAAAGTCTTTTTATGACACCGAATCAACCCTCGTTACAGGATATTAAAGGTCTGCTTCTTCCTTGTCGGATACACGCTGTCAAATTTAAGCTAAACCACGTTGAGCATGCGGCGATTGTTAATCCAACAATAAGATCAAAAGCTTTTCGAAAATTTATACTTTGATTAGATTTTAGCGATACACTCGTGAATCTTGAAGATGAGAAACCGATTACATTTTTCGTCGGTTATTTTGATTATTTTTTCCCTCTTTCACTTCGATGGTTAATTTCTTCTCTTCCTCTTCCTGTGTTTTCATGATCTCCTTTTATAATATAGTGTTGAACTATCCTGATCAGTAGGAAATTGAGTACCTATTTTATTTTTTTCTCATAGACTAAATACTTCATCATCTGTTCCAATTGAATTATTTTCGAGAAATTGTAAATTTCCTAACGCTAACCCCCCAATGCCTCGCGGTATAGTTTCTCTACTGATAACAAATACCACATGTATATTCATGTATCTATCCAGTATAATTGTGGAGACGTAACAGCAGCAGTAACATCAGCAGAAACAGCATCAGCAAACCTCACATTCACGTTTACGGTGAAATTACGTTTGCAAACTTGCGTGTCGAAGTTTCAAGTTTGAGATTCAAATAGGAGTAGCTCTACGCGCTAGCTTATATATCCGTTTATGATAGGAATGAAAGAAAAAACGAAAAAGAAAAAACTGCATCAATTCCTGAATATTAAAAAATTACCTCAACAGCAAAAATATCACAAAGTCCAACTGTTCGTCTAGTTGTAGTTATACTCATTATAGCTGTAGGCATTAGTTAGAAAAGTGTTTATTTTTTATAGTTTACAAACTTTTGTCATCAAGCTATACGTGACTGGTGAAGGGGATGTGAGTTGGTTGAATGAAAGAATGAAATAATAATAATAATAGAAAATAAAATAAAAAACGTAAGAATAAGGTAAAAAATTGAAACTTTTATCTTAGTAATCATCTTACTTTCCCACGTAATCTAGGTAAATAAAGAGCATTTTATATTGTTTAACTTTGTTGGTTGTAAAGTTTTTCTTTCTTTCTACGCTCGGAAAGTTTTAAGGGTTGAGCGATCTCTCTCTCACTCTCGAGCAGGGAAAAATAATACGAGCTTTTAATTTTTATTATTACGAAACACTTCAAGTTTATTTATAACCTTTAAACGAGTTACTGCGCGATATTATTACCCAAGTTATTTTTTTTTTCTTCTTTTCCTTTTTCTTTTTTTAACCGCATGCTCGCCCACCTGCCTGGATGCACCTATATAATTTTTATTCTTTGATTTCGTCGTTAATACCGTTTCAAGAAATTGTCTATCTGATTCTGCCTGAGATATGCAGAAATTTCTTCATAAATTCATATCAAATGACTTTATATTAAATAAACATGAGAAAAGAAATATGTCACTTAGCGAGGTGACAGAAGGAGAAATGAGAAACATTTCTTAACTCCAAAGTCAATGATGTTTGAATAAATTTTATATCATCGAAAAAAATCTCACAGGTTACTCGGCTCCACGATCATTCATACTTTTTCAGATATGAATTCAGAGAAATTAACAAATCGCCGATTCTTTTTCCCATTTTTTTTTTTTTTTGTTCCTGCTACTGAAATTGAACTCTGTACCCATAATTCAAAACAGAGTCTTCTTACGAGGGTTGGAAAGTATCATAAACTGAAATTGGGCTAGAAATGATAAACTTTATAAAAACTATTCGAAACTCTGAAGACGGTACGTCGATAAAAATTGAAATGAAAGAATGAAGATCATTTATCGTCGTCTTCGATGTCCAATTTTCTTCGGATGCAGCTTTGTCGTTTGTAGAGTGCATGGTGGTTTGAGGTATCGATTTAGACGTGCATCCAATCAATAATAAAGATACAGATATTCAATACGCGACGGGGTTCATATTAAGGGTGCGTGATAGCAGGGGCTCAAAGTACCAGCTAACAATAAGTAGCGTGTATGATACGAGTGCCTATACTATATCCGATATTTTTTTTCCTATGGGAATATCAAGGTTTCAATTTATACGGATATTTTCCTTCGGCATGATACTCAGAAAATTTTTAATCTCGCCACAATTCGCATTGCCTATATTTAGAGGAAAATTCTATACTTTCGAAATGATTCTCGTCGCCTGAATCCGGTGACGAGAAATTGTGTAAAATTTCAGGGGATGAGGATGATCAAATATCAAGGTAAAATATTTTTTTACAGATATGTAACAAATGATATTCCTTCGCCCCGTGAGGTTTCATTTTTTCATTATCAATTCTCGCGTTAAAATCGCCTTTGCTACATATTGGGCCCCGGGTTTCTGATAACTCGGATTCACCAAATTTCAATGTATACGAAAATTATTTATGCTAATGATGGCCAGAGGGATGAAAAGAGGGGAGCATTACGATGCCACAGAATTATTCATACAATTAATAGAAGCTAATAATGACGCGCAATTTACACGATTTAAATAATCGAACATTTTCATCGGATATTTCCTCGTCCTGGAACTCTCTCTCTCTTTCTCTCTCTCTCTGGGTTGAGATAATCCAGGATTTAGTTGGGCGCAATTCAAAACGTTATTTACCATCCGTTCGAAATCCTCTTGATATAATTATGTGTCGTCCGCCATAAATCCGAGTGCCTATCTTCCCTCTCGTTCCTCTTCTCTAAAGATTTCTCACTTTCTCTCAGTTCCACCTAAACCCACCAACCTACCTATACAAACCCTACAGCATCTCTACCATAGAATTCGTTTGTCGGTTGACTTCTCTTCGGGATCGAGAAAGGGAAGGAATTTCGCCCCAGTTATATTCCGCGTCTTTGGCCGAAAGTAAGTCAATGCGAACGCAGATCGATTCCGATTAACACTCGATCGAGTTTATCCACCGCGAAATTAGTTTTGTCCTATTGGCGTCATCCAAATCGTTGTGTAGATTGTACTACAGAGTTTCGAGAAACTAATTCCTGATTTCCACCGGCTAGTCAAACTTTGTATACTTTTACCCCGATACAAATAATTGGCTAGAAGAATTTGAACTTTCGAACATTGATTTTTATTTTTATTGTCTTTTTACCGCTTATCTTAAATCCACTCGATTTGGGCAAACCTTTTAAGAACAATTATATGTCACAATGCGTTTGAGCGCAGAGTAGTTTGACTCGGTAAATGTTAAGTCTGTGGCAAAACCAGCAGACAATGCAAATCCACGTTTACTATGCTAATGCGGGTAGTAGAAACGGGACCCTTGAAAGGCGGTGGATAAATGTCCTATCAAATATGCAGAATGTACTTTAACTCTGCAGCGTCGGGATTGAGAGCCTTAATTTAGCACGATTTTTCTTTATCGATAAAATGTCCCTCCAGCTCTGGTCCGATCAGTCTATAGGTGAGCAGGTAGATATATTTGTCGCATCAAGGGATGACAAGAGTTTTGTTAGAGGTATACCCAGCCGTAGAAATTCTGGTATCAAATTTCGGTTGAATTTCTACACGTTAACCTCTTCTGGGAATGATTTTATACCACTAGAGCTTCGCGTGCTCTTGAGATACGAGCCGAAAGTGGTCCGTATCTGAAGAGAGCGGGAAAGGAAGAAGAGCAGAAGGAAGAGATGGGATGGTGCGAGTACCGACTAGAATTTCGAAGAGACAGTCATGTCACGAGCTCTTCTCACATCAATTGAGCGAGATAGCGAAAGAGAGAGAAATTTGGAGAATGGCTAAAGCGCACATCAAGTGACGAGTGAGATAGCTGAGAGAAGATGCCAGGTGTAGTGTAGTGTAGTGTAGTACTCGGTCCGGAATCATCGAGTTCTATATACCAAGGCCGCGTAATATCCTGTGAGATTTACGATTAGAATGTTACGGATCCAACCCCGGAGCCAGCTAGGATCCCGAGGACTCTGACTCCTAGGGTTTGGCTTCGGAGTAGAAACGGCAAAGCTGTAGGTACATTGTTGGAGGATTAGGGCTTTGCCCACATTTAGCTTATTAGAACGCAGAGAGCTGACTGTCTTCGTATGCGATTTCCAATTCCCACGTGTCCGCACCGCGAAATATGATCAAATCGCGTAATCAAAGTCTCGAATTGTACATTAGATAATTAAAATTCTAGGGAATACGCTTTCCGGATATTCAGTTTCAGGAATAGCTTGTTTCCTAGAAATATATTCCGTTCAATCATCGAAGCTCGTTGCCATTTATTGTCTCGTTTTTATTGTCTTGTTTCGTTTTTATTCTTTTCGCCGCTATTTCGCTCGAGCCCTCGTAATTTTCTCATGGGAATTGGTCAGGCTCCAAGACACCTTGCGTCTTGTCACCGTGCGATAAAATAAAATACACTCAATGGGGAGGACGCGGGTCTTTAAATAAGAACAAAAACCACCGCGGGCGAGCTGGGGTGTAAAATTTAAAAGGTTTTATTTAAAATTCAAATATTTCCTTATACTTTTCCTTTAAATTGTCGATTTTTCAAAAACCTATACGTATACCTATGTCAAATAGCTCCGTAGCTACGGGGAGTAAATATATTTTCAACGTATATCCGCTGTGGGAAAGCAATTTCTAGCGTAAACCGGTGGTATAGGAAAAGCCTTGAAAAGCATCTCGCACGTGTGACCGCGTTCCGTAAAGTCCTGGAATCGCTCTGCGATACTGGTTGTAATTTTCAAATTACTTTGCGAATCCGGACTTTTCTGACCGGGTTATATACTCCTGCAGAGGTTTGCAGTAAGTATCTTCAAGCAAACCCGTGCAATGCGACGCGACGCGACCCGACCCAACACGAAACGACGTCGAGTTCTATTCTATACATGGTACAGCGAGATTGCGGCGCTGTAATTTCCCTTGGCGATTATTTAAAACAGGC
This sequence comes from Tenthredo notha, assembly GCA_914767705.2. Taxonomy (NCBI): domain Eukaryota; kingdom Metazoa; phylum Arthropoda; class Insecta; order Hymenoptera; family Tenthredinidae; genus Tenthredo; species Tenthredo notha. The sequence goes on along the minus strand of OU611920.1, from coordinate 827,667 downwards.
ACTTGACTTCGTATCAACTGCACGCATTTCGCGACAGCCTTTTCCCCTTGTTTCTCGTTTTCTGTTGCCTGTTCTGTTGTTTTTTATTTTTTATTTTTCTCTTCTTCGGATGATGTGAAAACAGATACGAAGAATTATAACTATCCGCTTGATTATACGATGTCGAGTTGAGTAATCATCACGAATACTCGAACTTTGAATTAAGTTTGTCCATTAAAATATATCCAAATCAAAAAACCCCTTGAAATTTCGCGTCTTGGCTACTGCAGTCGAAACGTTAAACCGTCGTCCCTTATACCGTTCACTTGTATAAGATTATCGACTGAAACAGTGCGCCAAATACGTCTTGGCGCGCAATTTTATTGGTTCGCGATATAAAGAGAAAATTGGATTGTCCCGTGGGTATCTCTATCTATTATGCAGGTATATATATATAAGTACATATGACTTACACATACACATTCTGCGGCGTACGTGGTGGAGGGTTAAGATCGAATCGCTTCGAACGGGATGTTGCATACATGAAGAGATGCTCCTCATCCTCATTTATATTCACAGGGATCTTAGAGGATAATATACCTTTTATGGAGCCTTTGTAATTTACTATTTTATATTATACCTAGCTACGAACCAAGAGCATGCCTACCAGCCCACACGATCATTTCTCCATTTTTCCTATCTGACGAACTGTACCGATTTTATTACTACCTCAGGTATACCCCATACCCCGTAATAATCCGGGCACGAAAAAGGCAGAAAAATGAAAATATGTACATACTATACATCATTGGGGATATATTATAATCGTAAAATTTTTGAGATCGTTTCACACCTTGCGTGTTAATTAAAAAATATAATGACTTGAACTGTAGGTACCTGAATCTCTTTTTCCATAAGCACCGTTGCTTCCGCAGAATTCGTGATATTCGAGTGAACTCACGCAAGTAATGGATATACATATACGGTATATATTATACACTGTCCCGTTGCAGAGAGAATTTTCTTGTTGGTATTTCTCTCGTGCTTCTTCTCTGCAGACTACTATACCTAGGTACTTGTTATATTCTATAGAGTAGGCAGGTAATTGCAAACGTGTAAGCTAATTTTATTTGTTCAGTATATAGAACGAGTTTATGCACGGTTAAGCGAAAATTTTGGCAAAACATAGCAGATACTATATAGATATATTCCCTAACTACCTTTATGTACCATGAATAGAGAAGAAGGAGAAGAAGAAGTAGGAGTAGGACAAGGAAGAGAAGAGTACCGTGTAGCTTTGGAATAACTATACCTATTTTGGCACCAGTATCCAGTTTGTAAATTGTTCGAATACGCAACTGCCCGCGGGGCGGTAGAGGTAATCGGTTTATTTGGAGATAAATTATTTTTGATATACGAAATTTACGAGCCTGGCAGGATATCGGCGTTATTGTTGCCCCTGGAGGGAGTTATACCAGGCTGGTAGCAGCAATAATTCGAAGTATCGTTGTTGGTTCCAATTTCACTTACCTACACGCATCTTTTTTTCTTTTTGCTTTTCTTCTGAGAGAGAAAATGTAATCAGGTAGGCTGGGGCTGAAATAAGCTCTAATTTGATGATATTCAAAAGTAATAAGCCAAGGGGCTCGATTTCGGGCGACGCGGCGGATGAATTTTAATTGCGTCCTTGCAGCGAGAGGCATAAACGCGTACCAAGCCATAACATACATATGGGGACATGGGTGACTCCTGCTATTCCCTCGGGCGTAATAAGGGGAAAATGTGATGTGCGAATCCAAACGATCTCAAAGCACGAAACAAACGAAATTACGACAATTCGTTGGCGGACCCTGTCGCCACTTTTAACACGATCTCGCGAAATGCTGGGACGCTGATCCTTTGTAGACCGTGAATTCCTCGAGGGTTGTACAGTAGGGCATAGGATCGTACAGAAGACAAAAATAAGTCGAGAGACGAGAGACGAGAGACGAGAATACGGTGATCAAATTAATGGGCCGCGGGCACAATTTCCTCCTGACTCTTTTTGTTTTGTCATTTAATTACGTATATAATTAGTTTTTGTTTTTCTCTTTTTTTTATTTGTTTCCTTCGGTTTTCTCTTATTTTCTGAACGCGGAGAACACTGGCTATAACACGTTAATCAACGCCACGAGACCGTACCTAGGATGAAAGTAAAAATGAAACGAGACGATATCCTCTTAAAGTTACTATATATACCTATGGTGTCAGTTTATCGAAACTTTCAGTCTGAAGCTTTCCACTTCGCCCGTATATTACGGTGGAAAAATATTAGCCGTTAATAAAAAGGAAAACAAAACCGATGAAACTTTGAACGAAGCGAAGATTGGCCCCGTTGTCGACAGACGTGCGGTGATGTTAAAAATGACATAATAATACCTGAGGAAAAATTCTGGGTAAGGGCTGCAGGCATGAGATTCAAGTTGAGGAAAGGTTTAGCGAAAAAAGAAGCTGCCAAAGGGGAGAAACAAGCAGAAGGGAAAAAAAAATAAAACAAGGGTTTGTGGCCAGTTGGTAAAATCGACAGGTTCACTCAGAAACTTGACGTCAGACTGACGCAAGGCTGGAAAGTCTACGAGTCTAGACGTTGCTGCACCCCTCTTCAGTCCTCGGCCTGATAATCGTCAGGGGAAAAAAAAAACACATGGTCGATAAAGTTTAGCTGGCTAGCACCTGATATGGTAAAAAAAATAATTGGATTTTTGGGCACGTGAACTTTAGACGTCAAATATTTAGCCTGGTTGAAAAATGGCGACAGAAAATATATTTCAGCAAACTTAAAGGTGGGAATAAAATTTTAACGAGATAGTTGCTGGCTGGATGGATTTGCATATAGCTTACTTACATTACTCTGTAGCCTACATCGTTTCCCAATATTACTGAAACTTTTTAACTGGAGTGCATGGATTCAGATACCTGAATCATCATCATCATTCGACATTTCCACTCTTCATATATTCACGAGATATTGTATAGATGCGCTTATTACTAATTCCCAAATGGACAGATACAATCGTATCACTTGACCCTTCATCTCCCGAAGGCCAAACGGCTTACTCCGTAGTTAATTGGGTTCGATTTGTAGATATGTATAGTGTATACGTATACAAATGATGGGCAGAATCATAAGCAGAAGGAGATGCGTCTGCGTTTCAATGTGAAAGTTTCAAGTGAGCCTCGAAATATCCTTTATATCTACACCCTACATCGCGCTGTTATACCGGAAGACCTTTTCATCGTGCCACCAATTAACCGGCATTGATGAGGACCGGTTCGGTGTAGGTACTTCATAATACCGGATCAAGCCCTATTTTCTCAATTTTTTTTTGTACTTTTTTTCTTATCCTTCCAGTTCGATTTTAACGACTATAGAAACTTGAAGATTTTCTAGAATTATCGAGTGCTAAAAAATCAGTGACAATCAATCGCGTTGCTATTGACGGGCTAATCGAGTCATCAGACGAGTCAAGGGATTTGATAAAAATCTGATATGGGTATCCTGCGTCTTATTTAATCTCAGAATTTTCCATTTGAATTGAAAAATAGTCGGTAAATCTACTCGAAAGTTTTCGCCGATTATATTCTTATTCTTATCTCGTCAACGAAATTGATTCTCCCTCTCCTGCACACGTCAGTCGCAATGAAAATAGACAAGAACGATTTCATGAACAGGTTATTACCGGAAAATATGATAATCTCCTTATCGCGAATGTAGGAAAAAATTCTCTCTCAAGAATAATTCTGCCTTTTTGATAAAATAAAAAATGATCATTATGCGAGTATAAGATTCGCGAAAATGTCTATACCCTAAACGGTCGAGTCCGAAACCCTAGGGTAAATTATAGTTTCAGTTTACACAGACCCTATCCTACTACTAGGTATGCGATATCGCGTCTATTTATACATTTTTTTAGTTATTTTTCTTTCCTTCACCCCTTTGGAAAGCCGGTATAATTGGCGCGGTCTTCAGGTACCTGCAACTTTTCTATAGGGCTAGACACACGGTCAACATCGGCCTTTGTTTCGATAAGGGTCTCTCAGCTGCCTTATACCCAACCGCTCACTCCGGACCTAACGATGCCAATGTAGAACCAAGGGCCGACCCACCTTTTCCTTTTCCATTTCCTCCCTTACCATCTCTTCTCTTCCCTTTCCTTCCCTTACATTCTCTTTTTTTTTCATTTTTTCTTTTTTCTTTTTCCCTTCTCTCGACGTTACTCCCATCCTACTTTATCCCCACAAAGGCTACGCGTAAAGAAAGTACTTTCAAAAATGGAACGATAAATATTGCCCTGTCGCTGAAAAAATAAAAAAAAATAAAATGTGGATTGGTATATACCCATAATGTGTATTCGCCAAAGCTGTGCCAAAGAAACCCATCCAATTTGAAAGGACGAAAGGAGGTAATGTCCGCACGGCTAGCTGGATGAGATTCTTATTTTTTTTTTTTTTTCGAACACGTCATATACTGATGGTCGAAAGGATTTCCTTGCCGCTTTTGAACGTTACCCCTCTCTGCCCGTTATTATATCATTTAGTTTATTTCCAGTCCAAGTGAAAACTGGAATATCCTTGAAGTATGAATATTCTTCTAATAAAGAACGAGGGGCGATGTTCCTCGTTGTTTTTCATTTAATTGAAAATCGACAAAATTTTTGAGGTTTGAGATTGTTCAACAGCAAGTGAGTGTCGTCGTCGTTGTCGTCGTCGTCGTCGTCTAGGTACATTGTACAGTATGAGGTAGACGTAGCATAAATAACAAGGTTATAATATAATCCTGGCACGTAGTTTGTCAAAGTGGAGTAGAAGATCCCTCCCGCGGCAGCAAGCTTTTGAGCGGTTTACAAGCCACGTGACTTTTAATCAATTTTCAGTAATTTATAGGCTCCTGAAATATGCTTGGTAGGATATCCTGCCGTACAACCCACGGTATTGTTACGCAATATTACTGCCTCTTACGTCCTTAGAAACAGTCTATTATCCCGATTAAATAAACGGCCCAAGTTTTACCTCGTTAAGCGATTTTCAGGACTGATTGATAAATTAAACGAACCCATTTACACCGTCATTTCAAATTCGACTAAAGGGAAATTCAATATTTTATGTTACAGGTCTGACCGACAACGGACGAAGACATCCAGTCTTTCTTTACGTTCATGGAGAGAGCTACGATTTTGGTAGCGGCAATCCATACGACGGTAGCGTTTTGGCAAGCTACGCCGACCAGGTCGTAGTGACAATAAATTATCGCCTAGGTGTATTGGGCTTCCTAAATGCCAATGTTGTACCTCATCTCAAAGCCAGAGTGGCTAATTACGGTCTGATGGATCAAATAGCCGCGTTGCATTGGGTGCAACAGCATATTGAACTCTTCGGTGGTGACCCAGGAAACGTGACCCTAGTCGGACATGGGACGGGTGCAGCATGCGTGAACTTTTTGGCGATCAGCCCCACTGTGATGCCAGGTGAATATTAGAAAATCATACATCCTTACTTTGTTACTTGTTCTTCTTCTTCTTCTTTTTCTGTTTCTTATACTTTTTGATTTCGGTTATCAACTAATCCGCGAATCGGATGCTGCAGAGTATCTGATTTCTTCAATCTGCATACAGAGGGCAGTTTAAAGATTTTTGGAATTTATATTATACGGTACCTAATATATTTCGTTTATAACGTTAAGACAAGAGTTTCGAATCTAGTTTCTGGTGCAGTTTAGAAACGAGGAAAGTTTCCAACGAAATATTTCTCCGCATTGCACTAATGTAATTATTACGAATATCCATATCTTGTCTGTTGGAGGGTAAAGAGGAGGTTGGTTAGACTCTCTTAAGTGCATTCTGACCTGATTAGATTCTCTGGTTCAACATTCTGGGTTCAAATAATTTTCGAAACTTTATATTACCTAACTACCGACCCGAGGACCGGATGAACAATAGTTGGCGAAATATTTCGGTGGGAATTGTTTAACTTCAAGTCAATTTATTATCCGTATAAAACCGTGCGAAGCATACCTAATATATTTATGCATATTTAGTCGTTCGCATTACTCCTAAATACCATAATAACGCATTAAAATTTTCGCTCTAAAACGAGTAAGAAGAAGAGGCAAACTCCCCGAGCTTTTCGCTATAGGAGGTAAATTTTTTCCGCATCACGAACCTTTCGTTTCGTATAACTTCTAAATCCCTCGTTATAAATGATAATTATTAATTAAAATTCAGTATATATTTATTATAGCCGAGAGGGGGAAAAAATCATTTTTACGAACGAACGTTAAAACGTTCCTGTCTTTACTTCTTTTTTTTCTTCTTTCTTTCTTTCTTTCTTCACTTTTACTTACTTCCTGCTTATACTTTTCTTCTCTCTTTTCCGATATAACGAATTAATCGAAATCTATTCGTGACTTGAATGACAAAAATATATTTACGAAATAACGTAAAACAATATATAAGAAATGATGTTAAACAGTGGGATTTTCTACCTCATTACTTTATTTTTATTCGCTGGAAAATGTATTAAAAGTCAAGGTAAAATTTGTCCAAAGCTTGTTAAGTTTTCTTTGAATTTCCTTGCTTGGGGGTTGAACAAGGGCGAGTAACGGGAGTAACTCGTGTATACATAGCACGGTTGAAAATATATCGCGACATTAAACCCGTCGGAGGTAGCAGTAATGATATTTTTTAAAACTTGCGACAGTCAAGCTGAGCAGGTAGGATACATATTATATACCTATGTATACCTACTGCAGGGCTACTTTTATCGCAAAAGTACGTCCCGTCGTAAAACTGAAGAGTATAGCAGCAACTCGTGTAGATAGAGAACGGGTGCGTTTGTTTAAAGTTAACGTTGAGCGAGTCGAGTTTGGGGGGTGGGGGAAGGGGGTGGTTGAAGGGAAAGAAAAAAAAAAAAGATAAAAATGAAAAAGGGTCAAAGGACTGCAAAGTGGTAAATGGTCGAAGTAATCTTATTAAAAAGGAACAAGGGTTTCAACTACGAGGGAGTCTAATTTGGCCAATACGGTTCACCCTTAATCTCTGCCCCTTTGGTCGAGAATTTTTATTCCTCCCCTCGGCAAGAGCCGAGCTGCCAAACTGGTGAAAAAAATTTGGGTCATGGTCTTGGGTAAAAAACAGCGCAAGGGATGAAATAAGGCAGAGAAGAAGGAAAGAATAAAAAATAAAACAAAGAAACTAGAAAGTAGACTAAAAGATATAACCAATTAAGACGTGGATATTTTTTTCATCCTTCATAACTCGCTTTTTTAGCTTCTCTTTCGCCACTCGATTGCTTCATGCACGTATATATGTAGTACCTGTGGGGTTCATACAGTGAAACTAAGGGCAGACAAAAAGCATTTTCTTATCATTTTTCTCTTTTTTTTCTTTCATCTTCTCATTTTCTTTTCTTCTTTTATTTCGCCTCTCGTTTCTTGTCTTTCGAAATGACGTCCCTTCAACATAGTTTCCATTGGACAACCGTCAGAGAATGCTGACACGACGAGTGACGGTCTGCAACGATCACGTCGGGTCCCAGTTTCCTAGTTTCTGCAGGGTGAGGTGAATTCATTGCTGTGTTCATAGCCGAGCTTGCAGTCACTCACTCTTCTCCGGCACGGCTACACTTCAACTTTATACAACCAACCCCCTGAATGTACCTACGTACGGGTAGCGTATTTGTGCCGGGTGAAACGTGGTACGGAGAGTAAATGGGTTGAGAATAATAATTGCTCGCTCAAAGTCTCGAGGCCTCGTGTGAAAAAATTGTGTATCCGTGTGAATAACCACTCGCGACGTAGCCAACCCACCTGACCTGACTCTGCCTCACCATTTTTCTTCACTTTTTGACAATGCGAATTTTTTATTTTCAATTTCAAACTCATTTTTAAAATACTAAATTTCACCCTCAATTATATCTATAGATTATTCAAGTTTTCAGTAAACGATATATATAGGTATTATAAAATTTAATATCCGTGTATCAGGGGTGAAATAATGATATCCGCCCGTTGATACTGCATGTAACAGAAGTTAACATCGATAACGTCGTGGCTAATTGAATTGTTCAGGAATCTGTTTCTCGGTCTACCCTCCTATAATTTTAACAACTTTTTAATACAACGAGACCGAAGGTGGTCCCCCTTCTTTCAGCGGTTTGCCTTTTTTTCCCACTGGCTTGAGTATAGAAACTTTAACATTATATACCTCTACCTATCGTTATTTTGTCGATAAAATTTTACGATTACTTCATTTAATGATTACAACCGGAGAGCTGTAAAAGTGTTTAAATGACAGCTCAATAGATCGTTGCCCATCGTTGCACGAGGGATGATATCTCGTTTATTTTTTTATTTCATTAATCTGTTTGTGTAAGCCACGCGTTGATCGTTAAAATATAGATCAATCGTATAGTATACGAAAAAGCATGTGGTGTGTTGAAAAAAAAAAGTTAAGACCAACTGGAAGGCATAGGTATTGGTATATATATGTACCAGCTGTGATTTTTCCCTCAGTATAACGCCGTTCGATCCTGATACCTATCCACCCACCCTGAAACTACCCCGTTTAATCTTTCGACTCTGGTTTTCCCTTATACGTACAGCAAGAATTCTGCGATAATGACAAAATGACAAAATGACAAACACCACATCGTATGTAGCGTAGCATCGGTGGCCACAAACACCAAACTAATTCGGTCCATCACCCAAGGATCACCCTCGTTTGCTCATTTCCTCATTTGCTAGACTTTCATTTGTTTCATTTTCCACCGGTGTGTATTACGCGGTTTGTCATTTGCTGTGTGGTTAGTACCCACGCTACGCTACGCAACGCGACGCAAAGCGACGCTTACCACCCCAACAGTGTATCAATGTATAGATATACCTATATATATATCGTCGTATGTGAAGTGGTGTGTTTTAGTTGTTTCAGGCCGCAAAATCGGCCTGAAATGTTGGCTCAACGAGAGCAGGAGAGAACTGGCCATGGCTAGTTGACTGATGTAATTGATAAGGCGAAGTTTGCCAAAGCCGAATGGACTAGGGGAGTAAATAGGCACGTTTCACATCAGCTTCGTTCCTATATCTAATGAAATTATGTATCAGCGTCTATATCGGGCGTTTTTTTTTGTTGTTTTTCTGCGTATTCATCCATCCTCGTTTCCATCTTTTGTCGGCTAATTTTTTTTTCTTCATCCCCCTTCTTTATTTTTTCTTTTTTTCGTTATCTATTTTTCCGTACATCCCCTGCGCCCACGTTGAAGATATAGATCGCACGTTATCGCCTCGGATGTGTACCACGTATCGGGAAAATATTGAATACGTGGAAAATTGCGGGATTATAGTCAATGTGTGTGCTATTTGTTAGGTAGATATTATTTTTGTTGCCCAGTAGGTACTATTCCTTGATCTATATATTTATTTAGCCATTATATTCCCCTATGCATTATGCATTTGGTACCTACAAAGATATTTTCTGCTCTCTGAATCGCATGATCTTCGGAAGTAGGTAGATAGGTATGTACGTTGTTTCAACTTATTCAACGGTGAATGTAATATCGATTTTTCGCTAAATTTACATCCGTATACTGCATATAGTATACCGGTGTGTATTCAATGCCGATATTTCGAATAAGACAGTGGGTATAAGGTACCAATGTCCTATGAATTTTTATTCCCCATTCTACCCTCAGGATATCCTCATTCTTTCAACTCTATTCTATGAATTATACAACTGACTCGAAGGTGTGTGTACACTTTACCGAGTTTTTTTTTTCTCCTCATTCTCACATTTAGACAAACGTATCTTGAAAATTGCAAAAATTATCATAAATTTATATTCACATTTTTTACTATCTGACAAAAGCTGAAAATCAAATTTAATTATATCCACGGTTTATAGGGAAGAAGAAAAGAAATATATTATATAACTTCAGATGATTCTTATTCAAGACTTTGATACCCTTGTTCGAAAACCCTCTACGAAAGGTGATACATCTTAGAACCTGTTTTCTCTCGATCTTTTTTTCTACCTTACCAGGGCTTGGGCTAACCGCTTACCGCATTGGTGGTCAATGGTCAAGGTAGCCATCTGCTTCGTGGTATAGAATAAACCGTGGTGGTCAAAGGCAGCAAAAAGCTAATGCGGACACGTAAACCCGGAGTGGTCAGCGGAGTCGTTTCGGCTTAAGATCGTTTCCTCTTTCGTGCAAAGGCGAGCTCTGTTCATATAACTCTACAATACACATACGTGTGCAATATTTGAGTTCTCTTACGGTATCACGTGTGCAGATATTGGCCCCTGTCTTTCTTTTATATCTTCATCCGAACTGCCAACCGCGTCGCGACGCGATCGCACAACGCCGAATATATTTCTCCGATATTATATCTATTTGAAATATCGTAGGCTACATAGCTGAACCGGTGCAACACCGGGCTGCTGCACTAGTGACTATTGGAAAATCTTTTTCTCGCATTGCGGTGGTTGAGGTTTTTTCGTTTTTCATTCTTTATTTCGGAGGAAATGGGAATAAGGTTGACGAGAATTGTGGAAACGTTGAGAGATCTTTGACGGTGACTATGATCGCGTTTAAAAAGTCCAAAAAAATTGTGCTACCCGAAAGCGATGCATTAGATAGAGATGAGGCCCTCACTTTTAGTTTATTCCTTGTTCAAGGATCCGAAACAGAATGAAACTTTTTACTAGCTAGTCCCTACTGGGGTTGGTTTATAATCCAATTAGAGAAATAGCAGGTAACTTGGTCCCGGAGTACCTCTTCTCCGAGTCATCGTTATCCTAAGGCCATCGCTCTCTCTCTCTCTGCTCTCTCTCTCACCAGCCGAACTTAAAGACTGAAGATATATATATCTGTGATCGAAGCTCACAGTTTCTAGCCAAAGGTATTCTTCAGGGTTTATTTCCTACGTCCTATAGTAACGATTCAAATCCCAACTGGGATGAGAAAAAGAAGAAAGAACTCCTCTATTCCTTGAGGATAGTTATCTTCTTTTATCTGGCCCAGTAACTATGACATTTATCTTTTCTGGTGGTGTGTGCGCAGGTTTTGTCTGGCTGATAGTTTCCTCCTTTATTTGCCGCATTCGTACATACCTATATACTACTTTTAGAAAACGAGCTCGGGCCTTCTTTGACATGTAATAATTTACTCGCGGTACGATAGCACGCATCCCTTCACAGTTAAGGCTATCAGCACCGCCTTCCCTCTACCATATACATATACTATACGCTCCTCGTTTTACCTAAAGGACCAAATTTACATCCTGCACAAGGGGAAAAGAACCTGTTCAGAGATTACACAAAAGTATACGTCAAAACGTCGTGTAAAAGTGTCAGTCTGACGTAACGTGATATGACGTGACGTGACGATACACCCAGCTTCTTCATCTCTGCATAAAAGTATAAAGGGCTGTATTAGATCCATTTGGGAGTTGCTTGCAAGATACGTCGCTGAAATGAATGAGGAGGAGACCCTTGAGGATCATGTGGCAGGTACTAATCAAACACGCGAAACACGACCCGTCAGTAAACATATACCTACTCTCGTTGCGCGGTTCGTTTGGCACACGAGGATACCTAAATATCTCTGCCCCTATCTACCCGCTGAATCTTCTCATCTCTGGATCAACGAGCGACTGGGAATGTCTTCATTGTATATCGCGGCAGAGAGATAGAGAGCAAAGAGCAAAAAGCAAAGAGCAAAGAGCAAAGGTCAGTTTTATGAGCAGTTAAAAGTCGGAAACGACGTAACTGCTGCCGGGTTTAACCAACCTACAATCGAGTTGTTAACTCAATTTTCCAGCGACTAAAAGAGAAGAAACTTATCAAGAATTACTCTGAGGCAATTTTAGGCACGCTAATCTCCCCGTCGTCGTTAAGATTTATTTCACTATTTAGGGAGTTTTTAACCCGCGGGCAGCTACGTAACCCCAGCATCCCCCTTAGCTGCAGGCTTTGCTATAAAACATTGGGAGGAAAATTCGAATGGATAAAGCATGCGAACTTATGATAAAAGTCGCGAGGAACTTCTCGGAGCATCTGGCCCGAGGGCCTCAAGGCTGAAGGATGATAATATCGATTTGATATGCCGCAAGGATAGTCCGGAGGTCGGTGTATCAGGTACATAAAGGAGAAGACGTATCAATTATACAAACTGCTATTCGACAGGCTCGCTATTAATATAGCTTGACACTTTCCTCATTTGCCATGTGATTTACTAAGTTTAATTGGCAGAGCTGAGCAATTTCAGAAGCCGCGGGACACCAGCTATATACATCCCGCATTATCCTTCAGAGTCAGGCTCGCTATGCGAACCTCTGAGTGAGATCTAAATGTTTGAAACACAATTGAAACGAGGCATAAGTCAAGTTGGAACGGTATTTCATAGATTGGTATAAACTTCACGTTCAAAATCTCTCCCTCAACTTTCTCGTTCGACGTTGCTGAAAATTAATCACTATATTTACAATTAATTTTCGAAAGAGAGTACGTACTCGAATTCAATAGAGTCGAATACAACGTGTCGACAAACTCTAGTGCAATAATCACGAGCATAGAATATTCACAGAAATATATACGTTTGTATACGGTTTCCGTTGAAATTCATGAATGGGAAACATACGATGTGATTTCAACACGATTGGGTCGTTCCACTGGACCAAACAACTAGGGTCGAAGCTAAAACGGAATTATATTGGTGCCAAATACTCAATGTTTGAGATGACAGGGAATATATACGTACGCGTGTGGATTGTATCCGCATTGTATTCGAGTGACATAATTAGGGAAACTGAGACCATTGACTCCGCTTTGTAGCCGCCTGTCCAGTGTGGTCAGCAAATGTCCAATGATCGGTTAACCGTTGATTGCCAAATTCACATTTTTTATACACTCTACTCGAGGTTGTTGGGTGCAATGATCGTTAGAATAGACGAAAAACGCATCGTGCTTGGTAATTTTTTTAATTTTCTTCATTCAATTTGACTCTTTCTCATTTCAGGCCTCTTCAATCGAGCTATATTGCTTTCTGGAAGTGCCCTCTCGTCCTGGGCGGTTGTTGAAGACCCAGTGGCGTACGCTTTGAAACTTGCAAAAGCGTCAAACTGCTCGATACCCGAAGATCTTGCTAAAGACAACGAGCTGATTGTCGACTGTCTGCGTGAGACGAATCTTGAAGAACTTCTTCAGATCGAAATACAGGCACCAACATTTCTCAGTGCCTTTGGACCCAGCGTTGACGGAGTTGTGATAAAAGCTGATTTCCAAAAAGACTTGCTCTCCTATCTAGGACCTGAGTTTCAAGGATTCGGGTAAGTCCCACTCTTACAATATACTTTTACCGTCTCTTCAACCCCTTTGGATTCTTTGAAGCCCTTGTTGCAGCGAGTGAAATTAAAGGAGAAATTAATTTCAAGCAAAATTCACCTCGTCAAATATATTTCCCGGCTATTTCAAAGCGTGAAAATTTACGACGTTGACATAAATTACCTACAACGACCCTCGTAACAATTAAACTCACCGGAGTCTTTGTCGCTTCTTTTTCTTTTTTTTTTTTTTTTCTTTTTTCATTCCAAACTTCAACACCGGACCTCCTCTTTCACCTCGGCCTTCGCGTTGATACAGACAAAAGCTGAAAAGGACGGAACACGGAGCTCCCATAACTAGCAACAGCAAGTACGACCTCTTGTTCGGGGTCACGACAAGCGAGGCCCTATGGAGTTTCGCGGAAAAGGATGTCCAGCAGGGTTTCGAGGGTGAGAAAAGAGACAGGATCATAAGGACCTACGTCCGTAACGCGTACACCTATCATCTAACGGAGATATTCTACACGGTAAGTTGAGTTTGACAGTTTCGTTCGTCGAAACTCTTCTCTTATATACTTTTCCTCGTTATTCTATAAGTCCCGTAGTATTCCTTGTTACCCAACCATCGAAGAATTTTTCGAAAACTACTTATGTATGTGTCCGGAGAAGTATTCTGCCTATTTTACCCAGAACTTTATCACTCGATATGTTCTGTAGGTCGTTAACGAATACACGGACTGGGAACGCACCGTTCAGCACCCTGTGAACACTAGGGATGCCTGCGTCCAGGCCCTAAGTGACGCCCAATTCGTGGCACCGCTCGTACAAACTGGCGACCTTTTCACCTTAAGGCATTTGAAGAAACCCAACAACCCTCACGTCGCTCCTGTGCCGGAAAACGAAAAGGAACCCATGCCGAAGACCTACTTCTACGTGTTTGACTATCAGCCCAAGGATGGCGACTATCCACAGGTGAGTTTTTGAACAATTCAATTTCATCTTTACTTTTCTACAAGAGAAAAGAGAACGATTCTCATGATTCTTATTCAGATGTACTTTCCCAATCTACACATGGTTCAGAAATATTGCGATAGCCATTATCCGCTCAGAATCTTCGTCTTTCTGTTTCAATCATATTCTGGTAAACTATATTGTGTGTATAATTGGTGAAAATTTGACGTACTGGATTCAATATGTGCTCTGTAACTACTCGTGCTAATCGGGCTTTACATTGATATCGATTCTCGACTCCCCCCCATGGATTGAACACATATATTATAACGCAACCATCCATATAATCGTACGTAATTTATACATACGTAATTGAAGCCAAACAGAGATATGATTAAGGGGTTGGATGAAGTTAATGTTCTCCAGACGATACGATAACGTGCATGAAATTAAAGAGTATTAAAATATGAATCCGTAATATTAATTGTGAACGTGGAAATCGGTAGCGAGCATTTTTCATTTCTCGCTTGAATTGGCAATTCGAAATATCAATCGATGAAATTTAGCACGGTTTTCAGGCTGTCGTTATGAATCTCGTTTAGCTTGGTGCTTGACCTGTGAAATTGAGGTATCGCTAAATTCACAGGTACCATTTGAATATGTTACCAAACGATTGAGCCGCTCTTCGGAGTAACCAACTGATTAAGTGGTACTCGTTAATCCTAGTTAAATATCGGATACACGAATGGGGATGATATCATTACTCAGCTCACGCCTAATTACCGATACTTACTTTGGTCGATTTTTGCTAATAGTTGATCACGTATTCCGCGTTACCCTGTAATTTAAAAATAGGAACGGTGTTTTTCATCCCCGTTTTGATACGGATCAATTTTTCTATTATCGAAGTAAACCGACTCGCCTCGTAGCTTTTGAAGAGTCCTGGTGGTGTTGAACTAGCCTGAAATTTTAGCGAACACAATTCGGCGTGAATTGGATTCTAAATGAGTTCTAACAGACGGGGTACCAGAGGCAGATATCCTATACCTATACGTCTGGTCCTTAAAGTAATAGCAGACACGTATAGAGAGTCACGGATAAGGTATAGGTAGTCGACGATGACAATTCGTCGAAAATTCTATTACTTAACGGACGAGGCTTTGGGTCTTGGCTTCCTCCTTTGCTTCTCTCCTCGATTGAACTTTTGGCCTATCGATCTGCCCTTACCGAAGTACCGTACTACGTTCCCCCTCGCTCCTTTCCTGTCCATTTTTCTTCTCCCTTTTTTTTCCCCTTTTACTTTTTCTCCTTCCTCCTTCCTCCTTTCCGGGTTCAGGAACGATTCGCTAAGGTGACGACGAATAATTCTACTTGTAGAGAAACGGTCGTAGGCTCGGGTCGTATTTTCTCCTACCTCTTCTTCTTCTTCACCACCCGCAGTTAAACCGTTCGACTTTCTAAGCCAAGGTGGTCGCGCACCAGGGCCAATATTCAATTTGCTCTACTGAGGGAATTACACGAAATCGCTTTTCTCTAAATTGCTTCAGACGCTACGGTAAAAGCTGGTCATATCTATATATTACACGAAACTCCCTGTCTTCCCGTTTCATCACGTATTTATTGCCTTTGGTACACGGCCATATAGCTGACTGGACTTGGGTAATAAATAGCTCCTTTAATTTTTAGTGATATTCATAACCCTTGATGGTATTCATGTATAGGTAGGTATACAACGTCTTATGGGGGGTTCAGAATAATTAACCTAAGCTCGTAGTCATCTGTCAATTCTCAATCCGTTCGTTTCAACTAACGTGAGTAATTCACCTTCGTCTAGCTTCTGTCTACACCAAGTACCGAGGCACTAGGTTTACTATACCATGTGATACGGGGATTTGAGAAAATCAATTTATGCAGACTAGTATAACTTCTGCGTTACCACGACAACCGTCTACTCTCAAACTCATATACAGGGTGATTTAGTTTGACCGTGCCACTTTGACAGGGAATTCCAAAGACCAAAAGTTCTTTACCAAAAAATCATTGGATCTCTAAGTTTTCGAGCTACCAAAGATTTCGTTCAACCAACTCGAATGGATAGAAAGTGGTCTTATTAACGTTCAAACTGATTTTTTTATCAACTACCAAATTTCACAATCTCAAAATAATATCGTGCCCATATTTTCGTATAGTGATTTTAAAACCGTGCCTCTCTGCTCCCTGCAGGATATTTGTATCTCTATGACGATGGTGATTCTTACCCGGTGGTCTGAAAATTTTTTAACATCGTTTTCACCCTCGTTTCATATATATATATATACATATATACGACAACGTGGGTAGGTATAACATAAGGGAGAAAGCGTTGTGTCTGCACTACGTTGAGTCTGTCATGTTTTTCGAGGATGGCTGCAGGGGTACATTCCTGTTTTGGGGTAAAACTTATTTTTTATATCTGTTGAAAGATGATAATAATAATGACAATGACAATAATAATAATAATATGAAAGAGCGGTGGGACTCGCGTGGGACTAGTTCGTGATCAGATTCTTCAAAGGGTTGCGACTCAAAGCCTCGACCCAAATGTTCCTCACCTCGGTTCGGCATGATATGATTCACGCGAGATACTCGACGCAGAGTATATCGTAAATCACACGCAATTGTTTTCCGCTACACCGAACACAGGGTGATAAATAATTTATCGATCGATCTCTGGATAATAGAGCATGTATATAGGGGTACAGAAATTCCACAATCTTGAATCTTGAGGGTTACCCCGTGGGTTGTTTTATTTTATCCCTTTTTCTCAAACCGCGTTGTTAATCCTCAATCGAGTGAGAATTACGGAGACTCAGATCAAGCCTTCGTATAATCAGATCGGTTATCAATTACTCGCTAATTCGATGTACAGAAAATCAACGGATATATTTGCAGGTGGATAAAATTCATTTCCATACACGATAGTGGCGTCAGTGCACGTAGCATCAGGATGGTGGGATTGTCATTGTCAGTGAGTACCACTAGGTATATTTGTTTGAAGAGTGTCCGTTCGAACAAAAAATTTATCGGACCTTTATTGCAAAATTATTGCATCACTGGTATTTATTGAAATTCGATAAACCGAGCCCCGTTCGTTTCACGTCGCGCCTCCCCCACAGAATATCCTGTCATACTCGTAACGTGACCGTCACGTAGGGTACGTTTGTTTGACGAGCCTTAGTTTTTTTATTTTTTTCTTTTTTCTATTTTTATCAATTCTCGATTAGAATTTTTGCTTTTTTCATAAATTCGATACAGAAGCTAAGTAATCGCGTATTCGATGAAAAATATAAAAAAAACAAACAAACAAACGAGTTATTTCATTTGCGAATTCATTATTCCTCATAAAAAAAATAAGATAAAAAATAACTACCTCGAACTGCAGCGACGAACAAGGACGCACGGTATAAAAATTGACAAATAGGGAGAACGATACGGGAATTAATTTTCCGGCACTCTGAATTTTAAACAATTCATTTTCCCATGAGGCAACCGCACTCGTTACTCGTCGAGTAACGTTCTACGCTAAGCTCTGCGAAAAATTTCAGGAGACGTCATGAATTTTTTATAGAACCAAATTGCGGATATTTTCTATCACGTTAACTCGAATCTCGTTCTTGTCATTCTCGCTTGAATGGTTAAAATATTTACATATTATCAGAAGGATACGGTTATACGGTTCAATCGATTTATCCCATGTTCAAATCAAAGAATAAGAAAGAAAAAATGATGAAAAATCAAAATGAAATAATCAGCCTCTCATAGACCATGGTCGCGGATTATAAATTTGTATCCAATATTAATAATAATAATAATAATAATAATAATAATCACTGATACGGTTCTTGCGAATGATCGGATCATTGAATCGGAACTACCAGCTACGCTTATGCATTATAGCTTCAGACTAGAATACCTCAAGCTAATTAATGCCGTACCAGCTCGTCTAATTATTGCAACTTGGTGTATAGATAGGCAACGGTCATAGTTAGTTCGCTGATTGTGAGTTACCCAGGGTACGCGAGGTTGGAACAACGGTGGTTAAACAATACGTATAGACAAGGATATAACAACAACGTGGCTAAACCATAAATTCAACCATGTCACCCATACCTGTACATGGGTATACTCAGTCACTCACATCATCTTTCGATAACATGCGGGGTTTATATGTGCCCGTTAAGCTTTCTATTCGAGATCGTAACTTCCCGCATTATAATTAGTTACAAAGGGGTGAATTTCCGTCGTTGTATAATATACCGAGAATTCGACGTACTACAGATCAACAGTTTCAGTGAAAATTAGGTAATCCAGGAAATAAAAATAATAAAATCATATTTTTCTTTGAATCTATCATCAAATTATTTATGAATTTTGAGGGGTGGTTTTTACCGTGAAAAAAATTCACGATGTTAGAGTTTTCGAACGCGCCTACGTTCGGTTTTTTATTTTATATTTTTTTATCTTTTAAACTGAACAGGAGGGTGCCCTAATGAGCCAAGGCATTAACCCCAGATCGAGCGTGTATCATGTGCTTTTGGATGAGTAGAAAAGCTGTGTCGAGTTGGTTTATACTCGCGCGAGAAGAGGCGAGGCGAGGTTCTTTTTCGCCTCGACAATTTTTTTTTTTTCTTTTTTTCTCTTTCTTTTATTCTTTCTTTCTTTTTTTTTTTCTTCTCTCTTCTCTCTTATTATTTCCCACCAGTGAAACAATAAAAGTGTTCCAAGGTACGTGCTTTAAAGCTGGTGACTCTGGAGAAACGTTTCTTCCAGAATCACCGGCTCTATCGGGCCCAGAATTGGACCACAACCTCGTGCCTCGTGGATTTACAGTTAGAAAATAGGATTTCGCTGACCGGGCGATAGCGATTGAGCAATCTGGAAAAACGTACTTTCGATATTCGATGGATCGTTACCTTCTAGACTGCAAAACTTCCGCGTTTCAACATCCCTTATTTATATATTATCATAGCCGCTTCTATGTATGGGTATATTCTTATTCCACAATCTCTACTATCGTATGTATCAGAATCAGCGTGAAAATGGTAGAAAAGTAAACCGAGCTCGGAGCTACGCTTTCCTTATACCTAGTAGAAAATAGTCTGATTGATCCGGCGTTTTCTTTTCCCGAAGATGGAAACGGTGATCGAATCACGACGGTTCTCTTCAGACATCGGACAAATGCGGGGGATACGTTTCCACGTTGAAATACATCCTTATGGATGAACGTCGGAGCGAGTGAAGCCTTTGAATTAATCAGTGTCTCTATCAACACCCTGCAAATGTATCCGGGATCGGCTAGTCTTGTACGATCATATATATATATATCTTTGAACTAAACGATTCACTGCAGATTTTTGACCAAATATTCTATAGCCTCATTAAATTCATTAGATTTTAAGGTATAATCGACTAGGTGCTCTCGTAGAGACGTTTCATATACCGATGCGTCTGAAATTCAGGGTTTAGAATCTGGCTCAGTTTACCTCCGTCTGTCACGACCTCAGAGGCTTATGAAAATCGAGAGTTAACGAGACGGAAGCCTCGACAATAACTCCCTACTTCAACCCCTTCTTCTCCCCTATTCTACCCTCAGCTAAACAAGGATTTCCCGCCTTAGCTACTACCCAGAAATTTCCGAGACAACCGTCGACACTAGTACCTAGGTATACTCGTCATTGTATCTAGACGTATGATGTAATACGTTGTGCAGAAATGATCTATATGCGAATAGTGTGTATGGATGAAAACGTGCCTGATTGAAGGGTGGGAAAATTCCAAGTTCGAAACGAGAACGCGAACCGATACAAAATGCTTAGAACAATAGACACTGAGTTGACTTGCAGAGTCGCGAAATATCGTGATAAGTAAACGAAAATTCAATATCTCTTGTATCGCTAAATCTCTCGTTAATCTTATTCTTATAATAAATTTTTATTATACGTGTTGCACAATTGCAAGTAACATTTTTCTTTTTATACTTATTCAGGGAGAGGTTTCGATCGCTTCAATTTTATTGGGCTTTTATGAAACCGCTGTAAACGGGTCAGCAAACAAGCTGATCGCGTTAGAAGTATATTATGTTCGAGCCACCGCGAACCTCGCGCATCAATAGACTATATATATATATAGCATTTAATCTGCGTAGGTCGGATATCGTTCGCTTCCGGCTTGTTCCAATTCCTGTGTTCGATGAAAATTATCAAACGGAAAAATTATAAAAATTATTTCTCCTTACAGCTCCTAGTAGATATAATCGAGATTATGGTATAAGACTTCATATAGTAGATGTAGGTGGGAATAATTTGAAATTTTAAACAGTACTTTACTTGGGGTACAATATATAACGGGATTTATGAAATATGTAGCAAAGAGTGCTCGATATACCTACTGTAATAATCGCTGGTAAAGAGAATCGATTAATCCTTGAGGTTCCAACGAAGGAGAGATGGCAAAGAGCCACGAAGCTACCGTCAAGGGAATTGGTTTGATCGGCGTCACGAGCTTGACGACATCCCCCGGGGGAAAAGTCGACGAGCGAAATATTGGAGAGGGTTAACCGCGATCGAAAATCTTAGCATGAAGAGTAGAATGGGATATGTGATATCTATATAGAGGCTGTTGCTCGAAGAAAAGCTCTTTATAATCGCGTGTTTATTTTATCACATTTACGGATTTACGCGTTTTCAACATTTTCATTCAATTACCGTTTAACGAGGGCCCAAAGTATAAGTAGACTGCCTCTTCGAGGTGTAAGACCATGAAAGAGAAGTATAATAATTCCTTATAAGATCTTGGTTATCAGTGTCTCCCAGGGGTTTTACTTTCGAGAAATAACACCCTTATTTTTTCGATTCTTTATTTTTCTTTTTTTTTCTTTTCTCTGGTAGGAAAAAAATTTGATGTTAGAAGACGTTGTGCGAGTCAATTGATCAATAGTAGGTTGAAATTGATTCACGTACTACGTATGTACGTAACGTACCCCTATATAGGTATAACTTTACCATGAATCAAGGGGGGAAAAAGTAATTTTTCCGAGAAATGGAGGAAACGCGGGTGGGATACGAAGATGAGTGATTTATAACTTAATTAAAAACGATCCACTGCCATAAATCTTGGCGAACTCACGAAAGAATTCAATGGCACGGCACGCCGCACTTCGCCACACTAATTGCAAAAAAAGGAAAAAAAAAGAAAAAGAATAATCCCTCGTCTGATGAGCGGAAAAAAAGCACAACTCTCCACTCGATGCGATTCTTTTCAGCTCTTATCATAGACGTATATATTATATCATACATCAGACATTTTTTCGCGAGTTTTTTTTTGCTTTTTTCTTTTCTACGATCAATCCCACACGGATTTCAAGCTTCTTATCATTCGAATCTATAGAGGTAAAATATTTCTATCTAAAATACGAAAGAATTCGTCACTGCATCAAGTCGAGTGGTTCTTTTTTTTCTCTCCTGATTCCCCTGGGAACTATTTGAATTCTCTGATCTAGGATCAGTTTGTTACAAACTTGAACAAGCTACGTCGCCGTCAGGGTAACAATAAGCAAAATGTTACCCATGGGATCTAAAATGTGCTAGCTATGGTAAAAATCGTTTTAGAAAAAAAAATCGCCACCCATATAGGTAAAGCTGCGTGAAAAAAGGCGAAAGACATTATCATGATCCCATAAAATATCCTCGAAGCCAATTCCCGTTCAAATTTATTCCCAAAATGTATATTTCGAATTTCCTCACGCCCCTTCGTTCTTCGAGCATGCAATACATATGCAGTGTCAAGTTAGCTCGGTTTATTTAAATTTGGAACTACAGTGGTCGCATAAGTGTCGAATAAAGGGAACGCGTAACTTTTCTGAGCCAGCAATAAAACAGAGAGCGTACGTCGTTTCATTGAAGCAAGGGTGTAGTTTTGAGACTCCAGTGGATGGGCAAGTAACATGGATGTGTTTACTGACCCAACATAGTCAAGGGTGGAAAGGAGGAGGGCCTATGGTGTCTATTGCAGAAGCACATGCGAAATAATGGCAAATAAAATAGACGGGAACTGTATCGCTTTATGTCGTTGCGTCGCGTAGCGTTGGTCTGCCAAACTGCTACCACATGAGGATTTTGTCAGCTTTAGTGGTCGAATTACAACTCTCCACTCCTCGGCTTTCCTGGTACTTGCAAAGCGTTTGAATTTTGTGCCGGATGGACGACGACCACTTCGCCTAATTGACTGACAATACAATTATACAATTACGCGGTCATTCCGAGTGCTCTTCATATTACAAATAAACATTTCACATTCTGTATAAATGCAGGCATATTCACACCGTCGACGAAAATCTTTCGCAATTTTCATAATCGATCCATTAACTAATAAATTGTTGATTCATTCAGTTCTAACGAGCCTAAAATAATATACTTAAAAAAATAGTTGCGCTGTTTTTGCGCAGCTCCGAAAACTTCTTCCCTACGATTTTTTGCGATATTTTCTTCGTATAACGTTAATTAATTTCTGGATAGAAGATTTCTATCTTGGGATGAACTCGTTTAAAGTTTACATCACCGATGCAGAGAGTAGATTATTCAAATCTTCATTCAGCTTCGGTCGCGACTTTTTCTCAAAAGAACTGTAAATTCTGCCTTTCAGAATTTATGAATATTGATAAAACGAATTTTGAAGAGCTGCTACTCGCTGTTGAAACTCGTAAACATTGACATAAACGAACCGAAATATTTCAAGCGTACTCGTTGAGAGACCTCCGAATTTTTTTATACCATTCAAAATTGATTAGAAATGAAAGAAATTGTAGAAAAAATATTTTATCTCACGATATTTGCGAGGCATTTTTATTTTCTGGACTGCAACTATAAGAGGGCATATTTTTTGTTGATTGAAATCGAACTGCAGGGTCTCTTTAGTGCCAGAAAAACCGAAATCTCTCATGGCAGAAAAATCGGGGACCCATTCGCAGAATACCCCATAGTATATCTTTCGCCAAGCTTTTTTTAATAGCCGCACGACGCTAAGGTGAATGCGAAGTAACGTTCACTGCAGTCTGGTCTTTTTAATAATACAGAGTGTCCTTGGTGCCCTTTGTATCCAAATTTCTTTTTTTTTTCTTCTTTCTTTTTCTCTCTTATTTTTTCTTAATCTTTTCCCTTTTGATCCTAGTCTGTCGGGTCTTTACTCTCCTGGTTTTTCTTCTTCTTTTTCTTCATAAACTTAAAAGATTCTTAACCACAAAGACGTTGGTCCAGAATGTAACCACGCGGCTTTGTTCTGCAATTTTCCAAACCAGGATAAAACCACCAATTCCCAAAGGGATACCCGATAATTTTTCAACCATATCCCACTACCCCAAGATCACGTGTGAAAAGGGGTGCGTAAAATATTCATCCGAACTACAACGAGTTCGATACAAATGTGCTAAATTTTCACCTGTTCTCCTGACTTGTGATCACACTTATCGATTCCATAAATGAAAAATGATTTCCACTCTATATCCGATCACATAGATATTAACAGATCAGTATTCCAGCTTTTTCCACATACGTATTCATTCCGATTTCACAGTCCCATGTGGTTGAAAAAAAAAACAAATTGCCAATCAAATTCTTGATAATAAATTTCGCGAATAATTCACCCTTTCCAAAGTAACTAGTTCACACGTTTTTCTCACGCGTGACTGGTCGAATGTAGACCCTGTTTAATGTCTGCATAAACTCTACGAGTAAGTGGCTTTTTTTTTTTTACTCTATGGAGTCTCGACTGGCTCGCAATACAGGGATTTCCAGGATTTCAAGGACTTAGTGCGGGTGAATTCACTCGAACCGTAGTCCAGCTGTTTCAACCGAGTGAACATCAATAGATTATACTGGTCCATGGGTAACCCGTCACCACCCCCTTACGAGCAACCCAGCTCGGACAGAGAACCTACCCTTCCAGAATGATATTCTACTCGTCCTCCAAGTTCAACGTACCAGAACTCTGTCTAATCACCATTAACACACTTCGAAATTTCACAGACTCAACTATTCCACAACGAATCGATAGCAATAACACCAAAAACCAATAGCATCAAAAAATATCAAAAGGAGACAAGAAAATGTAAAAACGACGACAAGCTCCGCGATCTTTATAGCTGCTATAGGCAAATTTACAACGTATACGATTCATATATACGATCCGTGAGCTTCTAATTAATTTTCCCAGACGTATTGAAAATTATTTCAAAAGCCATTACATACACCTGCAGCATAATTTAATTAACTTATTGCAGACGTAGCGAAAAAATTTCTTCATTCATTAATTAAGGGTTGGCGAATGACGTGGCTTGTACTATTAGCGAACAAAATTACTTCGATTCATATTAGTATTTGTATTTTATGTTATTTGCTTTTATCAGCGAGCCTTACACCTTTTCATTAGGAACTAACTTCCTGGTTTTTCTTTCCCTTTTCATCCACCTAACGTTTTCACCGCTACGAAAGGTGTGCCATAAGCTGTTGGGGAATGGTTCTCAAGGGAATTATCCGGCCCTATACCATAGAGAAAGGTTATTTCCGGACTGCCTCTTGAATCCCACGACAATTACACCCGTGTCATGTGGCCGTAAGGTGTATCCCATAGTCAAGCTACGCGAAAATTGGTCCCACCGTCGCTAAAAACTGTCTTTTACCCCCCTCGATGTAACTGTCCACGACGAACATACCAGACGGCATTTTATACGACCGGGTTTTTTCCTCGTATCCTTAAGGAGGCCCCAACACTTATATACTTTTTTATTTGAAAGTCCAAGAAATAAAGCTTAATTTGATCGATGAAATTTATTCTAACGTGGTCAACGTTCGCGGAAGGGGTGGGCAGATTTCTTTCATTTCTCAATCAACGAACAACTAATCAGAACTAAAGACGAAGAATTTCTCAGTGCAGAGTCAAAGCAGGAGTAATACTTCGTTCAAAGACCATTGAATAAAAAGAATTATGTTCTATGAGGTCCTGGAATGAAAATGAAAATATCTCGGGGTCCTTATGTACGGAATTTGTATTAACTGTAGTTACAATCGCGTCGAGTGAAAAGTGCTAAGGAAATTGAATCTCTTTCTCGTTTGCTATCCATTTTTCTTCTATACGGTCTTTCTATATGACGCGATACTTTTTTTTCTTCGCTTTGCAATTTCATACACCGTTCATTGTCGTTTGAGACAATTTTAGTGAGGAAAAAGAAGGAGAAGAAAAAAGAGAAACTAACGATTTGTCAACTCCATGATATAATTGAATCCCTCTCCCCGCCAGTTCCCAGTCGTTGATTTTCTCCGAAACTTTTGGACAATGACGAAATCTAGTTGGGGAAACAGCGCCGATAAACCTCCTCGTTGTGGGACAGTGACAGATATGCGACAAGCTCGTATCCGGAAAACCCCACTCTGAGAAAATCAGTTCTCTCACGGTTAAGGGAATCCTAGCTAAGACCAAAGGAGGCTGCATTTCGAACTGATTGTGAGAGAGAGAATCGTAGCATCTTAGCCACGGGTTGTAGAAGATATTCGAAGCCGACCTAGGACAGGTTGAATCACATGCCATATATTATATGGCCAATTACTATTCCCCATTGTTATAACGAAGCCGTCTTATCTAGAGTTCTGAGATGCTGCGAATTTCCCGAGATCCGTGTGATCCGTCGTTAATTCAAAACTCAAAAAAATCGGCAAATCTAATCCGACGCCTTTTGATTTTCAGAGAATGGGGTCAGTCCACGGCGATGAGTTGCCCTACGTCTTTGGAGCTCCCCTGGTCGAGGGCTTTGGGCATTTTCCTCGAAATTACACGAAAGCTGAAGTGGCTTTATCGGAGAGCATCATCCTGTACTTCGCTAACTTCGTGAAAGCTGGGTGAGTCTGAGCTTCATTATTTGCCTTCTATTCATCTGAATTGTTAATTATCTATACTGACGATCTGCACTGATCCCTGGATTGCCATGGTACTGCAGATAAATCCTTCAATTTTCAACCCAGTTTATATATCTAAACAACAATCAAAGGTAAAGGTACTGACGTGTTCAAATAACCATAGTTCATTTATAACGAACAAGTCATTACCATTCAAATGATCATTTGCTTACCAAGAAATTAATACGCGTATCAAAATTTCGAAAGTTATACAGTTCGTTAACAAAGTTGGAAGATGCGAAAGTTTTCACTTTGGAAGCTCAAGTGCACTCCGACCGCGACGTCATCGTGCAAACAGTTTAGATTCAGGTACCGACAGCTCAACTATCAAGTTTACTTGTTCATTTTCCGTACACACATCTATATTTTCGCATATATGCATCTGCCTGGTATAAGTAAAGCTCGGTGCATAGTGTAGGTATAGGTATAATGCAGAAGTTATACGACGTCATATAACTATCAGGGATGCAAAGAATTAATGTAGCCCATGTCAGACCGAAAAGGTCCTCTTGATGGCTGAATATACGATCGTTAAAGAAGTTGGTTTGAATTTGAAACGAAATTATTATTGAAGGGGTTGCAAGTTCACCGCGTTTTTTTTTTTTTTGTTTTTTTTTTGTTTTTTCCTGTTGGTTTGGATGTAGCTACAATTCCACTTCTACCGAATCAATTTAAAAGAAAACAAGGACGAAAAAATGGACACTCGAACCGCCCTACTTCAATTCGTTGCATATTCAGGAGCGGCGAGTGTTTCACGGTTTCAAAGATTAAAGGACAAACCCTCACCGACGTATTTTACCTCGTAGCTCTTTCATTTTAAAGTCCAGGCAGATACACATCCGTGCATAAAGGAATCCGAAAACTCTATTAGCGAATTGGCACAGTGGTGACGGCTCTCCTATTACTCCAGCTTTAAAAAATTGATATTTCATAGAACATACTGGCATGTATTTCCTCGCGTGTGAAAATAATTTTTTTTTCCTTTTTTTTTTTTTTTCCACCCTCTTGCTATCTCTCTTTGAAATTAATTTTCGCACTTAACGTCACTCGGCAAACCTCGCACAGTAGAGCTTGTCGTGAATGACTTCTGCGTCAGCAGATACGCCCTAATTTTGAATTAACAAGACGGCCTTCTCCGAAGGTGGTGGTATATTCGTATATAGTGAGTCGGTTGAGGAAATCCAAACGCTGACTTAATTAAGTTCTCCACGATTCTATACCGACCCGAAAGATCTCCTCTGTTAAGTCGTACCAGTTACTACAAGGAGGATGTTCCTTGACCGTTGTTGTATCGAGGGCAGGGTGAAACCTACCGTGGTTTGAAAATTAACCAAAATTCGTTTGCCCGGAACCCAATTAGTAACTGATTTATTACCGGTCTTTGATTCGACGGAAATGGATTCTGTATAGAAGGGTAGTAGACAACGAGCGTTGATTGATGATAATTTTGATAATTTTTATTAAAGAGAAAGAAAATTTAAAAAATTCTTTTATAACGCGTAAGAAATTTCGACTACATTTCATATTTCGATGCGAGTTTCGGACTCCGAGTTTTTTACATTTCCCGGTGCTTTTCGCTCGCCACTTTTTTCTGCATTTCCCATGGCAGGCTTTCGCCTGGTTCCTCGCCGGTTGAATCGGACTATCCGATTAACATTTTTGAATTTTTAATCGACATGTAAATTCGCGCGTTGCTAACGATCCAGAGTTTTTGTGAAAGCGGTGTGACTCCGAGTACCGAGGAAGATTGAGGCGAAATAAAGGTGAAACACGGTTTGATATTACTTGTCCACTGTCGGCGTAGATTACGTTTTGACAAACGAGCTCAGGACGATTATGTCAAGCTGAGAAAAGCCGCGTAAAGACGTGACTGGCAGCGGACCGCCGTAATTAAAATACGAAGAAAAAATAAAAAAGAAAAAAGAGGAAAAAAAAAATCCTCTCCTCACGTGAATTTCTCTTTCCTTCCGCCCTTAAACCAGCAAATAATAAGCATTTTGTCAACGTACAAGAACATTGTATAAGTGTTGGAAAATTTGTCTAATCGTGGGTAATTAACGCCGAGCTTACGCGGAGGAAACCACACCTGTAAACACGCCGAACGATCTCACGTTTACTCGGACAATTTCTACCTCAGGAAATAAACCGATGTCCTGGGGTTTCTCTTAATAGGATTTTCTCGCACGGGTTCCGAGATAGAGATAGAGAAATAAAGGTAGAGAGAAAATCGCCCCTGGCCCAGGGGCTTCCCCATAAAAGTTACACGTTGTACATAATCGTATATATTCAACTCGGTGTATTTCCTACCTGTTGTATTCAGGGCTCAAGCTTCACGGTCGGGTTGATTCTACAGCTACTATCAATTCTGTAAATGAATTTCTATCATCTATCTATACCCAACTCCAAGATTAAACGTAAATATTCATTCGGTATTAAGTTAATTTGGAAGATTCGTGGGTGGGTCCACACCCTGCCTCATCGTGGTTATACACACACTCGAGGTTCTCAATTATCCGACGTACGACGATGAAATTTATTTCATTCGTTTTTCTATACCTCGAAGACCTATAGAATTTTCGGGATCATAACCATCCGATAAGAATATCGATGGAGATCGATAGAGAATTTAGGACCGTCGTAATTCCACAAGATCTAAACACCACACTTAGGTACACGGTATAAGTTATGTACAAATAGAGATGGCTAGATACACAGAAGGTAGTACCACCATGTACCTTCTGCACTAACGTACAAAGTTATTGGCGACATATGTGCAGGTCTACATGAATATTCAAAAGGGAGTATGGAACGAGTATGCTATATGTCACACCGAGTATAGAGCGTCGCGATGCCCTAAGGGTTGCGAAAATTTTACCTCGATCAAATCTGTAGGTAGTTTTGTTCGACAGACAATTTCTTTTAAAGTTTAACTTCCAATGAGAGTTTGGAAAGGTCGTTTGTTTTTTTTATTTCAAATAAAATTCAATATCGGAGATTTGAAATTTGTGAAAAATTAATAGAGCTGTGATTAAAAAAAAAAAGGAAAAAAAAAAACTAGCCAGAAACGCGGTGCTGGTAGATATTCAAATAAAATAAATCATCATTAAACGACGATTCGCTTGACGCAGTCAATCACCGATAAATGAATTTTTTATTTTATTTTTTATTTTATTCGTTATTTGAGTTTTTCAGGTAAAATTAAAATCTCGTATATTTTCTACCGCCTGTTTGAAAACATGAATTACGATGGATTATGAAATGCATTGGTATCACGTAGTTGTTGAACTATGATATTGATGAAAAATGTCGATTCTCATGAATTCGAATTCCTATTCACATTTATTGTTCGTCAATCACCGATTAATTAAGACGTATGTTATGAATATGATATGAAACGGTGATTAACTTACGCCCTTTTCCGGTCTGGCTAATAAACGCGTTAAACCGGTGATTGGCTGATGCCTCGTTAACGGTATAACACTAAACAATTAATCAAGTGAAATTATTGAGTCAGTGAATCGACACGTTGTATTTCGGTTAACATCTTACCTATACCCGTATAGATCAGACGAAATTTTCACTTTCATCTTACAGTTTACTCAGTGGTTTAAAGTTAACGTAGAGCGTCAAACGATTCACTCTTAATTAATCTCTAACAATTAATTCGACGCCCTCTTATACGTAGTCAAACGCCTCGATACCAATTTCCGTATTCTTTGGATTAGTCGCACGTGATATCGCCTGCAGGCTACCCTATACCCAAACCCATAGCTACCTACAAAAGATACATACGAGGGTGGAAATAACAACCCTGTATATTCTGCTCACGCCCCCACACTTAGAGTTTACTGGCACTAACCTAGGCAAGGGCTTCTCCATATGCGGGGTCAATACCTGTGTCCCATGTATCGCTGAACCCCGAGTATGCCATACCATACCATACCATACCATACCATACCATTCCATGCCGCGGGGTGAACTCATTCTGACGTTCAGCCTTTGAATGGTAATAGCTAATTTATAAAATAAGTATAATATTATAGTACGAGGCTCCTGCCTATCTACCAAACGATTTCAGATTGGTGAAATTAAACCTGAGTATATAGGCTATCGGTTTGGAAAATTTCCCGTTTACCTTTCCGCATTTTGTACTTAGATTTTTTGCAAAAATCAACTAAATCCTTTTTACCTTATTTTTGGACGTTTTTTTTCTTTCTTTCTTTCTTTCATTGTTTTGAATAAAAAATTGGTTCGTTCTGGTGACTAAATAAAGCAAAGTTTCGATGGAGAACTTGCGGTAGGATAGGGTACAGCGGTCGTATAAGGTATACCTATATCCCCTGGTAGCTGAATTAAAATAATTCGGTTGAAAATTTACATTTTAATTCAACACAAAAAGGTATACTCTAGAAAGATTTGCATTTTTTCAAAAGAACGCCAAAAACCAAGCACCACTTCCTACTCATCGTCGTTCTCCTCCTGCACTCACCCACCACCTACTCTCTACCTACCTGGTCGAATGGTAGATACAGCGAATACTTTTTTTCACCCTCTTTATTTTAACCCGGTATTTTTTAATTACATAATTTAAATATAGGGAGAATAGGGAAATGTACAGGGGTGATAGAACAAAGTCGAAGATTACGTCTGCTTGACATATTATTTATTTGATATGATACTGATCAATCAGAGGAGTCATTATCACATATCATTTCCTGTTAGCCATTATACTCGAAGTTTACAGAAAAAAATTAATCTCTATAGTCTTAATTATATTGACAAGATATATGTTCTCTAAGGTGAATAAATATTTTCTGGCTTGCTCCGAATGGATATTACGCAGCTTCTATATACGCGCCCTTTTTTTTCATCTTCTTCTTCTTCTCTTCTCCACTTTTACAAATGAAAGAGTTTTCCTTCAATAGGACTTTCAGTCTCGAAGCTTTCTACCCGCACGGCTGAAAGCCAAAGTCTGTTTTCTTGTTCCCCAACGCCGTATAAAGTCCGAATACAATTTTAGAAAACAGTTTTAAACGTCCCTTATTTTTCCCTTTTTACCGTCTTCTTCTTTTCACGCTCTATTATTATTCACCCATGATAATCCACACCCTGAATCTCTCGTTAAAGTATCTAGTCAGAGAAATTGAAATACCAATTCATTGATTCGTCGCATGTATAGATCTACTTATCACATACTAAGGGTAAAAAAATAATATAGGGGATTTAAAGCCGCAACAATTCTGTGTGAAAAAAAAAAAAAAAGAATGTAACTTATAACCGCGGTTTACGAAACGGGAACTCGTAACAGAAATCGAATTAGTAAATCTATATCGAAATTGCAAGGGTGTGGCTGAGAGATGAATGAGGGTGGAAGTGTATAGGGCGAGAGAATAGCGCGCGGAAGCGACTACAGTTTCCCAGAGAAGGGGCTAATCCCACGGAGTTAGCGTCAGTCAACTTGAGTTACGAGCAACGCGGAACGTTACACCCTATTTATCGTAAATTATGACAAATTACGCTTCGTCTGACTCAGATAATAAATACAATATCCATACACGCATATATGCATATATATTTATTACTCGCAACTGAACGCGGTACTATTTACACCCCCGGAAGTAGGCGAGGAGAGGTCTGTAAGGAAGAGATGGTGAATACTGCAGGAACCAGGACCCCTGTGAAGGCGAAAGTGAAAAGAATAATATCAATTTTCTTCGTGTACTTTCACACAGCTAAAAGATTCCCCGATATTATTTCGCGAACGTTTTACTACCCCGCGAACGAGATATGATGTAAAAATTGATATTTAAGAGGTCCATGCATCTTTCTTTCGCCTCCACCTTCGCTTTATCGCACTTATTGAAGACTAGATCGTGGCTATGAAAGGAGAGAATCTATTCTCCACTTTTTAGTACTTATGCTGAGAAATTGTTCTAGGCTGTTCATCAATTGAACAAGTTTTGTTGTTTTTTCTCTTTTATCCAACCTAAGGGATACGCAGGTGGAAAAAAAAAAAAATTTCACCCTCGAAACCGGGGTTTATACGTTGAAGAGCCGAAATAATGAAGTTTTAAAAATCCAAAGTGATTTATACCTGTTAGTAGCTCTGAATTGGTTGGCGAGAGAGGATGGGAGAGAAAAAAAGATAACGGTAGATTGAATGATGTGGAAATTTGAAACAGTCCGCAGTTAAGCTTCGGTGAAAACAGTTTAACAAGTTAAAATAATTGTCGGTGTAATGACGTTGGTGAAATTTGTCCATTTGAAGGAATTAGCGAGGAAACGCAATTGGGAATCCTCGACCGAGTACATCTGCATTATGCGGTGTTTGCTTTGGGATTACCTCGCTAAAGTACGACTGGGACAGTACGTGTTTGCGATTTGCTCTGCAGTTCGTGGCTGTTTCACGACCGTGGCAAGTTGTGTACAGCGTAGACGATTATGCTAAATTATTGTATATAGGTACTACATCGGGGTAATATGTACTATTTGTTCGGCGAACGTGTCCCTTCTCTCATCCTCTGCTCTATCGACTATCTCGATTCCCGTTAAACCCTTCATTCCAAGAATAGAAATCCTCAATATTCGAAACCTGTATATAACTAAACGTATCTTAAATTTCGCCTTACTTTTCTTTTGCGAAACTTTGATCATTAAATTAGAAATTTGACGCTCTGTGTGTGAATCAAGTATTCGGTCTAGTATTCTTTGGAACAGTACGGTCGAGCCTTACTCGGGAATCCTATACATGCATTATGCATCCTCGAGGTCCAAGGGACGGTCGTAGAGCCGGTTGTACCTGTTGCCAGAGTCCAGGCGATTTCGTAGGATTCTAACCGGAGTTACCCCCTGTCAACCCGACTTTCAACTTGACAAACTTCAAGCTATGGCACCTATCTGGAAGACCGAGGCTATAGCAGAATTTTCTAAACCCCATTAAAAACGCACCACGAAGAATACTCGACTAGAATCTTAAGTTCGTGAAAACCTGGGGAAAAACAGAAGGTATTGTGGGAAGGGACCCTCGGCTCGATCATCATTCCTTTCGGATTTTAAGACCCATCAACTAAAGCTCGGTTCTCAATTTTTTAACCGAACTTCTCGTACGTACGTTTAGTGAATTTGTCAACGAAATCGTGAAATGATGATTTATTCGAATAGGAACAGACGTGTATCGGGTCGGGATTTAATTTGCGAAAACACTGAACACGGGGATGTTCGGTGATTTAAAAAAGTGTATCAATCTGTACGTAAATTCATTAAGCAAACTCCCCAATGTTTCGATATTCGATCGGACCGGTTAACCAGGCGTTGCATCCATGCAGGCATGCATGCATGCATGCATGCATCGCGAAGCCAAAGTTTTATCGCATAGTTTTACCTCTGTGTTTTCAAAGCGGGAATGGAAAATTTATCGCAAACCAATTGCTCTGTTTTAAGCGAAAACTACCAGGGAACCCAACAGATGCAGCAAGGCGTCTCCAAGGTTTGCTCAAGTGGAAACTACTCTGCTCTGCTGCACTATATACACTTGCCTTAAGATCCTCGAAAGCATTTATTCAATTTAACGCGAATCTAACGTAGCTGCATACAAACACCGGAATAAGTTGCTCGCATATACTTGGAAAAGCATTCGAAAGCGTATATAGCCTTGTATAACTTGGCCATAAATCTATTAACGGTTCCATGAATTTGGCAACCGTTTGCCATCATGTCCTAGACTTTGATATACTAGCGTGAAATTTCAAAGGAATTCTGTTATATTGAAATCTGACTCTTCTCGTTTACCCTATCTCGACAATTTCTATACTTGCGTAGGAGGTAAGGAATCAGAAACACGTTGCAATCAGTAATACAGAGAATTTCATTTCATAAAATGTACTCAGACTCAATGAAAATATACGATATGCCAGATCCATTTCCGAGTAGGTATACTAAGATATTTGACACCGAATACAATCGGGATTTCAATTCGCATCGGAGCTTGATTTCTTCTGCTTCTTCTTCTTCTTCTTCTTCTTCTTATTGTCTGGTCTGAAGAAATCGTGATTTCGCATTGACGGTCAGTAACGATAAAGATTCTTGTCAATTGAAAAAAAAGATTATGAACTTGCATATCACTCGAGAATTCCACCTACGTAAAAATGTTTCTATTAGTTTAACCATTCGTGATTATTCTTCAAATCTTTTATACATTCTGACAATCAGAATTCTCACTTACCCAGAAACGGGGTTATTTATTTTTCAAAAGACGTGTGTGCGCAGCCCCTTGAGAGAGAATTATAAATGAGGAATCGGCTTCGAAGAAACACTTCCGGGAAGCTGGGAATATTTGGTTTCAGTCATTCGATCTTTGCAAACATACATTCTTCTCTCCTCTCTCTCT
The DNA here is from genome assembly GCA_914767705.2 of Tenthredo notha. NCBI lineage: Eukaryota > Metazoa > Arthropoda > Insecta > Hymenoptera > Tenthredinidae > Tenthredo > Tenthredo notha. Next base: position 793,016 of record OU611920.1, on the reverse strand, counting down.
CGATCTTTCTCTCTGGAAGCAAACAACTAAATGTGTCAGCAAGCGCGATAGATCGAAACACTCGAGAATATGTGAGTAGCAAAAAAAAAAAAGAAAAAAAGGTTTAAAAAGAAAAAAAAAGAAAAGAAAAAACCGATGAATAGGATTCTATAGCCGCTTTCGAATGCGGTCGTAGAGTTTGTAGAAATTGAGCCTCAGGCACATATGAAACTTTCATGCTGGCATCAGCAGTCAGTAGCGAGACAATTATGCGGTTCAAAGAAGTTACTAAATCATAGTTCCGGATGCATAGGTAGTGCCAGGGCAACAATTTCACCAGTTTGCTGCATCGGCTACCTTATCCTCCTTTACCTCATCATCTCACCCTTGCCCAACGACTTCACTATGAGAGAATATTAAAGTTTCCTCATTAACCGTCGATGCAGTGCTTTCGGTCTAATGTACCAGCTACGTGCACACATTTCAGCTCGTTGGTATATATGTCGCGTGTATATCCGTGTATGCATACGATTATAGGTATCATCGGTTTTCTAATAAAGTCAGATATTATTTTACGAGTCTATATATCTATACTTGATTGTTTGATTGCTAATTTCGAGATTGAAATTGTTTTGAGATTTTTTATTTCTTTTTTTTTCCCCAATATGAATAAGGCAATGAAGCCATCTCCGAATTTGACAGCGACTGTGAATCCCTACCTTTGAAGTACCTACTTATATTTGAAACTCATCTCCGCTCCGGAGGGGGTGATGCGATGTCGTAGAACTCGGGACTGAGGGATCAATATCGATACAGTAATAATGGAGAAAATAATTATTAAGAGATGAGCGTGTGTTAGATTTCGAAAACAGAAACACAGAATCTGTGAAATCTCGTTCAGCTAATAGTGAACCTCGAATTTCATCTCGATAAAACTTTTCCAGAAGTTTCTGACATATAATTATCGACCGTACTCGTGCATTTGGTACATGTACATAATTCCGCCACCTAACTAGCTCGCTATTTCTCATTTTGTAGCTCGTGAACCTGGCGCAAGCATAGCACTGTCCATATTCACACATATATACATACAAAAGCTCGGTACTTCACAAACTTTCAGTTTTAATTGCTACCAATTAATAATCGCGATTGCCAGCCCCGGTGTACATTCGCATAGCTCAGTCTCACGCAGTTGAAGTTTCTCTCCTCCTCGGTAGTTTTTTTTTTTTTTTTTGTTTTTTTTTCCCTCTTCTTTCTGCTACGTAATATCATAAATATGCGAGTACCGTATAACAGAGTTTATCGTATACACAATTTTTATTTGCCAGAAGTGAAATGTCCAGAGATAGCTGTATAAGAAATACATGAAAAGTAAAGCTTGGTGTGGTATAAATCGGGACTGGGATGGGTAGTATGGTTGTTTAATGCAATCCTCGTACCTAGAAGTAATAATTTTTCATCGAGGTACAGCAGGACGTAGTCCTATATAGTACCGAGATACTAAAATTCTTACGATAAATAGATGACGAGGGTGACAAGCGATGATGTCGCTAATGTACTCGCCTTGTAGGTACAGGGTGGTGCGCTAGGAAACGCAAAACCTCTCTGAACGTCGATCCTTACGTCTGTGCCAGGTATATACGTATGTTAACATATACCTGCTCGTATTCTGTACTACATGTATAGACGTTTTGCGTCAAGGATGGAATGCGTTACGCAGGACTATAGGGTTACGTATAGTGCTCACATGTACCTATCTTACTATACGGACATATTGTTGGTTCGAACGGGTATATGAGCACGTCGTCGACTGCTATTAGCGGTTTAGGAGGCAACCTAAAACGGTTAACACTAAAAGCTACGCCCCATACCTCTAACGTAATTTTCAAGCTCTCGGTTAACTAGACAATTCTTGAGAGCCGATAAAGGGAAGCATAGGTGCATACGATATGCCTGTAGTACGATTAGACCCGTGCTAATGGGGGATGAAAATACGACACCGTAATAATGCAGTAAAAATGAAAGTTTTCCACATTTTACCAGGCATGTATATAGTTTAGGATAAGAATCGATTCAACGATTTTATTCTTCTCATACACATGAACATCCATGCACAACATACACACACACGTATCCTTACACATATAGAGACTGGCGGTATAGATAAAAGCCCTTTTGTCAAGAGGATCAAATTCCTTGATGGGGTCCTCGCGATGATCAGTCTTTGCGAGGATCGTATCGAAAGATAATTTGATACTGTAGGCGAGTAAATAAGTATGCATTGGTGTGTATAGGTTTACGTAGGTAGGAATAAGAAGGGGTGGGTGGAATATGTACGTGAGACCGCAGCAATCAATTTGCCTGTTTCCTCAGGGGAAATTTTATAAAATAATTCTACTTGTCTCGTGCGAGTCGCTCGGTTAATTCACCTCCAATTTGTAGTAATTGTGGCGGGTGAAACGACGCGAAACAAACACTTTCAGAATTTATTGCTTCTCGTTACTTTTACCCTCGTCCCGTATATTAACCAAAGCTTTGATTGTCGCTACGAATTTCTTCGTAGGCTAGACCCGAATTTTCATAATAACGAAGAAAAAAAAATTCTCACAACCCTCCTGTACTGCGTTCGGACACTTTTTTCGTGCACTTATCAACCCTTGCATAAGCGAAAAGATAAGTGTCTTGAATTGAGACCGAGATGAGATGATAAAAGTTAAACGTACTGAAATTCAAGGAGCAAGGGGAGAGACCTTTCTTTGCTTTTGACGGATAGGGGAGGACAAGCCAACCAAAATTAATTACAAAACTTTATTTCATTATTTTATTGAGACTGGGTGAAAACAGACTGATATATATATATATAACAATCTTTAGCCACGATCAAATCTTCGCAATTTCTATAAAAAAAAATAATCGATAATGGCTTTAGAAGGGAGGAAAAGGTCAATTTAAAGCTCAATTTCACTCTAATCTATTGCCAGGTTGGTCCGACCATATAGTTACCTACTTAATTCGTTGGCAGCATAACGCGCGAAATCAATCGTTTCAAACTGTCTTTCATAATACTACCAAACGACGATGATATTAGAGAGCGAATTTTTTCCCCGCCTTTAATTTATTCATGAGATTCTCATTTCCCTATGCATTTCCCTCTATCGGTCTCTCTGTTTCGCCTTTCCCCTGTCTATCGCATGACAGAGTAGTGAAATCCCTTGAATCCGTCCAAGAACGGTGGTACAGCCTTCGGCTCTCCAGGCGCTGGACCAATTAGTATCGGCTTTCGGAACACCTGAGGCAATCCATCCGGATCTCAATCCACCGTCAACTTCTTCGGCTTCCTAGACGAAGTAGAGTGGACAGCATACAGCGCGCTTAATTGTCTCGAAATCCGTATAACCCATACAGCAGAAATTCCCTCTGGCATCCGAAACCTCTATCTGTCTCTTTATCCCACTTTTCTCCCGATTCGAGTCCAACGTGTTCAGCATGAGATCTATCCTCGCTCGACAGAGATCCGTTTTATATTTTAATACAACATTTGCTATGGTGTCAAGCCAAATATGTCATATAGAAGGATGAAAGCCGGTGTGTTTGTACGCAATCGGCATTTGAAGGAGTTTTCATCTCAATTACGATGGCTGACCAGTCACTGTAAATTTCCATTTCATTATGGCAAACTATCTTCCTCTAGTGAAAGCCAATTTAGTATCCCACTAAACTACAGTGGCTAAGCTTGCCTCACTCGCCACTTAGAAGCACCTGTTTCCGACACGTGCTTGAAGGATGTTAGACACGCTCAGTGGGCGATGTAAACTGGATTGTTTGTATGTCGTTGCACACTGAAGGATTGGTGCAAGCTGGTCCATTCGGTATATATATATATATATATATATATAGAGGTCCGAGGTCGTAGCTGGATCAGCTTCATACAAGCCACAAAATTGGCGAACTTAGAATTCCGAGTAACGGTCGTCGATCAGAAATTACCTCGACCTCGTGCATCGAATCTAATCCGATCCACTAACGGCTTTGAAACACCCAAACGACCCAACTATCGGCATCAAGTTAATGACCCTTACGAAACGGGGTATCTCTACCTTAGCTTTGGGTCTAGAGAGGACGATCCGAAATAATTTCCTATCCTTTTCATTGTTTCAGAAACCCAAACGCAGCCGAGCATCATGGACGAGGAGAAAAGGCATCCCTTGCTAACAAGGAGAGGAGTAAATATCGAGGACTTATTTGGGACCAGTACGATCCTGTGCATCAGAAATATCTGGAAATCGGTGAGTCAAGATACCATTGATTATATTCTAACTTGTAGGTTTCCGATAAACTTCCGAGTGCATCGCATCGACGATAAAAAAAAATTACCCTGAAAAAAAATTATCATTTGCTCTATAAATTTAATTGAAAACGATACCTATCTCACCTAAATCTCGTATTCATGTTAAATACTACGAGACAACTAGCCGAAGGGAAGCACACTCCGCTTGACTGATTATAGAGTTAGCTGAAACGCGATGGCTCAATGAAATAATTATTTACGTAATTGAAAATCTCCTGTTATATTATACGTATAACTTCGCGATATGGGTTTCGCGCTCGAATTTCCAAGGTAAACTAGCCTAGTACCGAACCTCATTTCATGCACGGCATAGTTCAACTTGTCTTTTCGGATGACTTGATCACATCTCATTAGCGCTTCCGCGTCTGGACCCCAGTCTAGGTCAACGATCACGTTTCTATGGTTACTGGAAGAGCCAGACTAGATTTTCCGGTGTTTCCGACGATATTGTCGACGTCTTACAATTCGCACATCAATTTTTCGTCATAAAATCCAGATTTAACAGAATAGAAACTAAAAGACTTGTTTTATCGGTATATAGAAAAATATCCTCATTTATTTTTTCTGATTAAATATCGAGCTCTCTTTATTGAACCGTCTCCTCACTTCTGAATCCGCGGTTAGTCGCTCGTCGTATAGAACTTTATTTCTTGCGTTTCTGATAAAGACAATATCAATGTGTTCACGTAATTGTTCGGCATCGAGGACAGATGAGCAAACGAACGTGGGTGAACGATGAGGAATGAGAATCGTTGAATTCTGACGCGTATTGACAGTTCTGGAATGGGAAACTCGCGGCGTAGATGTTTTTCCAACCCTCCGTTTTTCTTATTCTCTAACCGCGCCCAAGCTCTTCTCATTCCTTCTTCAACACCGGATGGGGAAAAGTAATTTAACCGAGAAGCGAACCCTCGTTTACTCGCGGTTTTACCCCGTCCTTTTCCTTATCACCACGATTCCTCTGTTTTCCCACGACAATTCTCTTATATTTTCACACTACTTCGCTTTAACCCTTGGTCTGAATTATCACAAGGCGAGACGAGTTCACTCACCTCATAATATAACGTCCAATTTTGAGTCAGGATTAAAATCGTGCGGTACAAAAGAGAGATAGAGATAGAGAGAGAGAGAAAATTTGAAACTTTAACAAAACGGTAATAAAGTTAATATTAGCAAGAATTAATCGTGAGTGAAAATCGACAACCGAAAAGAACTAACTAATGCGATCAATTTTGATCACCAAAGTTTTAGCTCGCGGCAATATCGCAAATCCCTGTAATCACATCTTTTTGGTCCATCGTGGTTAGACAGATTACATCCGGAAAATTCGATATTTAAAAAAGACGACTGCGATAAAATGAAGCCACTCGATTTTTATTCAGAGTTGCTAATGCATCGTGTCTCGATTTTCCGAAGGCTATATCTAAGCGGAGCCTGTCTACTCATCGGATCTCGGTAATACGAGGCGTAATTATTCCCGATAATACCTCAGACTCATCAACAACCGCGTCATTGATCGGAGACCATATCTCGTTCCATCTCAAGCCAGAAATTAATCGGGATGAAAAATTTGACTATAAACAAGTTTATTGTTGGCTTTTTCTTTTTCTTTTTTTTTTCTAAACCTGAATGTAAAATATGCTTATGAAATTCGAAGGGGCAAAACTCAGTTTCGTAATCTCCCTTTTTTTTTCTCTCTCTCTCTCTCTCTTCTCTCAAAGAAAGTTGTAAAGCACCCTAATTACTGCTGAATATACATTTTTTTGAACTTATAAGTATAGCTTCGTCATTAAAAGTTTCATAGCTAAACCCCGGCGAGTAACGTTTATCGTGTCACTGTAAGTTACTATTTATCACGCATTCTCTTAGGAGAAAAAAAGAAAAAACTTCGATAATTTTAATTAGCGCGTAATCAAGATTTCTACAAAATATCGAACAGTCTAGGCGAACTTCGAGACGTTTGGAAATATATCTTTTCTCTTCTTTTTATAAAAGAAAGTAGAAAAGAATAATAGAAAAAAAAAACTAAAAAAATATGATGAATTTGTACGAGAGGGTGACTGGTAACATTGTACGATGCAATCGAAATGAATCACCCCCTATAAAAAGTAACGCGCACGCGTGTCCGACGAGGGATGGTTCGCGCACCCCCATTTCTCATTCGGGATGAAAAATCACAAAAACTGATAGCCCACCACTCCGGCAGCTCTGTTACACTCAAGAACCAAGAAAAATGTACCCGAAAAATTTTCCTGGCCCATGATTAATTTATTATTATTGTTATTATTATTATTATTATTATATCCTTTCGTCTTCTTACTCCTTTTTTTTTTTTTTTTCTTTTCTTTCTTCATTCCCTTTTGTTAGTTTTTCTCTGTATCCGCGAAATATCCGCGAAATGTGTTTCACTATAGCGAAAAACTTGGTTTCGTGAAAGAGAAGAAAAACAAAAAATACTTCAGTCAGGATGTAAGTATACATGTATACTACGCGACTTTTGTTCTTCTTTCTTTTTTTCTTTTTTTATATGAATTAACGGAAACTGGGTAATGGTGTATTAAAATTTCACCACCTTTCCCTAGCCTTTCGCATTTAGCTTCGTTATAGTCGACTTGTTTTATCCTATGGGTTTAGCTTCGAAAAAGTTTTCATTTTTCAAGTCGGTGGTAGGAAGATACAATCTAGACGTAGCCAACTAAGCCAGCGTTATTAAGAACATAAATAAATCAGGTTCGTTAAGTGAAACCCATTAAGGGAAACTGCCGCCCCAGTTGGCTCGCGTACCACTAAAGTCGCGTGATTTTTCAAAGACATAAATCGTCGACCTGGGTCTAGGCCATCATTGCAGCTCAGCTAGCCGCCTAATATATATATATTTAAGAGAAATTTTTCACACCCCGAGAAAATACTTCTCAACTATATACCTATCGAGATGTGAACGATTTGAAAAGAAAAAAATAAAAAATAAAAAATTTACTCGTTATGTTATATGTATCTACTCGTATTCGGATGTGGGGTAAGATTTGACTGAACTATTACGTCCGGCTATTTAACCAGCATAAATTTATTCTAAACGCTCGTATGCACCTAGAACGAAAGAAGAAATTCGCGGTAATATTTTTAGATATAAATTTGAACCTCGCTGGGTATACATATATAAAAGCATGCCACCGATAAAGGTATCATGCACGAGTGAATTTGAGCGGAAAATTTATTGGACGAGGATGCCTTTGACTGGGTGTTTAAAATCGTAGAAGAATATCATGTGGGAAATTCGAGAGAAAATTCAGAAAAGGAACGAATAAAATAGTAAAAAATTAGAAAAAAAGGCACATTTTTGAAAAGAAAATTTTTTAATAAATAAATAAATACACGAGGATAGATCTTGCATCTTCTATTTATATTTATTTCAATGCAGTTTTTACAGTTTAAATATGATTAATAATTTGAATACGTATTTCAATCGAATCAATTACTGAACAAAGTCCATATATTCCTGAGAGCTAATTCAATCGAGACAAAGACCTGCGGCTGCAATTATCTCATAGATTTTCAAGTAGACTTTAGTTACTCGAGAGTCACTAATGAAACAGGATATAGAATGGTTTCAGTCGGCTTTTCAGCTCTACAGAAATATGAGAAATCAGTTGAAAATGACATTTGTATAGAATAATGAAACGGGTCTTTCGAAATTGATATTAATAAAATTGTTACGTAGAAATGGTGTGTATGACAGGTGTTTAATTGCGGCTACATTCGTTTCATATTATTATTATTATTTTAAATTATTATTTCAACCAGAACTGGCTCGTAGATAATATGAAAAACCAGGCACGATCGTATCAATTTAAAGTCTGAGCGATAAACAGACATTGAACGTCCGTTTTCCCCGAGTAACTTTTTATTTATTTATTTATTATTTCTTTTTTCTTTTTACTTTTTTCTCCTTTCGGCATGTGGCAGGATGAAAACTTTTTGAAATATTGCGTTTTATGCGGTTGTAATTTTTCTGGATAGAGGAAATTTCTACATTTCTTTCAAATTTCTAACTGCACGAGGCTTAAACTGTAAAAAGTGTAACCGTAGTTTTATTAAACAGAAATATTGTGCGCGGCTATAGGATACTTGTAAAGTATAAGGATATATAGAAGAGTATAATAATTGAAATGAAAAGTAGCGTTTATTGAAAATGTTCAATATCAAATTAATCGAAGTTTGACGTTGGAAGGGGCGTCGAATATTTATTAGAAAATGATAAACATTCCTAAAATTATTAATCCGTAAGGATTTCGGATTAATAATTTAGAAAAATTTACTTCAGATATTTAATGAAATAACAAGCGATCGTGATCATCCCTCGAGCCAAATATTTTACCAGGATGTCGTCTAGTCTAGAAATTCTACGGGATTGAATTACAGAAGCTTTATCAACGATAAAGAGATGAGGAAAATTCCAATTTAATGTACTTGGCGAAAACCGGCCATACCTATATTATACCGTAGAAATTGATAACAGTCAAATGATTCAGATTCCTCCAATTATGAACAGAGTGAATGAACGATCAGAAAATGGAACAGAAATTCCTCTCGGAAATATATAATAAACATTTATATTATACACGGAATTAAATCTATAAATATAATAATAACTAGTTTGAATATTTTTGATAAAAACCACCTGGTGTACAAGCTAGATATAAGTGCAGGTGAAGGCAAACGCTATATAACACCCGAGAAACCTGTATGGGGTTTTGTGTGCATAGATATAGTTCATCTGGTTGATATATGCTGACATTTGACGCGACGGGACGCTGTCGTATTTCATAACGGTTGACGGGAGCGACGCCAAATAACGCGGACGATACAACCCCACGGTACCACCATAGATTACACCGAGATTACTGATTTAACCAGCTGAAACCAGAGCCCGTCGTGTGTGAGGATCGTGCCTACCTCCAAGTTCGACCTAAACGAGAAACGCGAAATCTGTTCAAATTTGCTTATTCTTAAAATAAGAATAAGGAGAAGGAGAATAAGGAAGGGAGTCTTTCAATTAATTGCTCTTTTCTTCTTTCAATTATCGAGTAAATAACTTGAATAGATTTTTTTTTTTTCCTCCCTCTTTCATTTATGAAATATCGCGTTATTGATGGCTCGCTTTCGTATTTTATTTTCACCCATTAAATCCCGAGGTCGTTCTTGGTGTGAGGGAGGTAATATGCTAAACATAAAGTTTCCGTCAAACAGCGATGCGGAGGACTTTGCTCTTACTGAGATTAACTGTGCCGAAGAGACTCGTACAAGAAACTTTCAAATTTATTACAAAATATTAAGATAATATTATATTAATAACTAATTTTATTCAATCGTTATCCCCTTACCCCTTACTATAACAAATTCACATACATTCTCTTCGCGTTCGATAATATTAAAAAAAAAAAAAACTGTTCAATCTATGAAAAATATTTCTTCATATTAAGATATAAAAGTCTTTAAACATCGTTCGGTGTATATGGTGATGAATATCAAAATTTCTCCCTATCTCTAGTCGTAATATCCGAGTCGTGCACGAAGTAATAATGGCTCCCACGTACCGCTACTTCAATATACTCGTTTCTATGGTATATAGGTATGATCTGCCCAGATTATACACCAGAGTCTACAAAATTGGGGTCTACCACGACGCGTAGATATTTCGAGTTATTTCATTCATTTCATTCATTTTTTAGCGATCTTCTATTTTCTGTTGAACATATCATGTATGTGCTGGCGAAACAAGTTACGAGTTGACACATAAAAATAGCAACGTTACCTCGTTTTCTATTTGCCAATTTATAGAATTTACATATATCTGCGAAAGAGAAATAGCGAAGAAGGAAAATAACCGATTTCCAAACTCTGGGAAGTAGAATGAAGGGAATGATCGCTACGGGAGATAAAAATTAATTTCTAACTCCCCGTTCGCGTGGCGATTAGCAATTTTCGCTAATCGCGATGTACGAGCTTTATTGAATTAAACCCACTCCTACGTGGATTCTCTCCCTTCTGGTGCGTCGGTGAGCCATACGTTCTTGTCTAAATCGTCACGTAGCATCACTTAGTCCGACACACACGTAGACGCGTCGGCGTCAGCGTTGGTACGTGATCTGAGCGTACCTCATCTCTTCCGTTCGTATAGATGCTTCGTGCAGCTTGCCAAAAACCGGATTGACGAAACTGTTATGGTCCATATCCTCAGCTTTTTTGATAAAACTGTCATTTATCTGCAGTACGACGTTATAGGATTCCTCGTAGATAAGACAGCGAAAAATCATTTGGCATATATATGCGGTAAATTAGGTGAGTTGAAAATTTATTCGTGAAAAGCGACTTTTCAAAGATAAAGCACGGGGGTGGAGGTACTCTTATCGTCTGAATAAAAACGTATTCTCGTCACGGCGCGGCGAGGGGTGACATTGTTGATGGTATTCGAAGTGAGAAATAAAGCTGGAACTGAAGATGGGACTTAAGACCTGAAAGTAAAGCCGTACGTGAAACTGCGAGATACACTTCGACTTGGTAGACATACTCGTATCACGTTTGTATTCCACTGCGAACACCCGTTTGTTTAACTTTAACCTTTGAACTTTAAGCCCTATACTCGAGAGGCGAAACTTCCAGGTAAGCTCACTGCCAACATCCAGAATTCGATATGCTTGTCAAGGCAACGAGAACGACAAACTTCGTTTCTTTATTCACATCCGCATACGCGTGGATATATCACGTGTGAAGTTTCATGCTGCCTAGAGTTGGAAGTTTCTCATCACATGGAGACTAAATGAATAAGGAATCAAATTTCGAGTCCATCGCTCAATTTTCGTCTAAGGTAAGAAGAAGGGTGCCTCAGTTCATCGATCCGAGATTTTTTGTCGCGATCCAAACTATCGGAGAAAAAGAGAAATGGACAAAAACGAAAGATGGAAAAAAAATATATCAAATTCGGTCTATCTATTCGCGTAATAACGTGGGATTTTCGTCTCCCGTTTTTCTGCCCACGGGGAACCACAGCGGATCATTTTTCCCAACTGCTGGAGAAAACGAAAAAAAGAAGACAAAAAAAAAGAAAAAAAACAAGTAAAAGAATGAAAAAAGAAAAAAAAAACTCGAAGGGTTTCGGATCACGGCCCTCTATCTTTGTGTCCGACACAATACACCGAGGACTTTAACCAATCTTTGACAAATAACGAGTCGTTTTCGGTGGATTCTGCGTCCATCGTTGTCACGGTCACTAAGAGATCAGATTTTTTGCATATCTTTTTCGTCACCCCTTTTTTTTTTATCATTCCTTCGGCCCTAGAATTACGTATGATTGACAATTGTCTCACTCTCATAGTATCAAGTGAGTATTTCATTTTTTCTTCTTCTTCTTCTTCTTATTCGCTTGTATATGGTTTTGCTGAAAATTGGGGGTAAGGCAAAAAGAAAGACGTTTCGTGTTACGAAAATCTGGGCGAAAGGGGGTAGCTGACATACGAGTCTTTTCGTACCTATTTTTCTCTCATATTCACGTCGAGTTTAACGTCGTAACGCCAGTCGATGGTAAACTTGAACCTTGGCAAAGTGGGCCAAGTCTCGGCTCCGGGTACCATATCATATATTTACCCCCGTGAACCCTAATAGTCTAACGCCGCGCGAAGCCGCTATTCGGAAAGTTGCGCTTTAGATTGTTTGCGAACTGCTTGACTCCACGGGAGATTTAGGGTTTTACCCTTCCATGCCAAAAGCAGAGGAGATCTAGAAGCGAGATCTTTTGAGTCGAGACAGGGTAGTATCTAATCGCCCCCGGATAATCATTCAACGACGAGCATCGCGTTATAGCCTTATGTACGGCTAGCCCGCTTTTAAATGTCGAATTTTAATTACATTTGATAATATAACCGCATCCCCTAACTGCGTTCAGTATTTTATACGTGAAGAAAACGAAGACTGAAAATAAAGAAGATGAAAAAAAAAAGGACTTTATCTACAGATCGGTTATACGATTCACCAAAAGTAATTAGGAACTAACTTGCCTCCGTTTCCTCGGGTAGGAATAACTCAACCAGAAATTACTGGAATTCTTATACCAATCTGAACTCGAAATTGCTATCCGAAAGAATGCCGACTTCCGTCAGGACATACCTGGTTTGTTATTCGATCTGAAAGATCTCCAACCCGGTGACAAACGAACCTTGAATAGGTAAAGTACAATGAGAGAATTTTAGTATATAACAGAATGTTTCGTTTGTAATAATAATTACGTCGGAAAATTGATTCTCATTAAATTCACAGTGAATTCCTAATATATAAAATATCCGGTAGAAATTTACAGCAATTTTGAAAATAATAAACTTTAATATTATACAGACAACTCGAATCGTCGTCTCTTCTATTGTTAATTACGCTTCAATTAGTCTCTCGACATTAGCTTTCCCACGGTTTATCTAACATTTGACCGTGCTAAAGTATCGAATTTTTACACATTTTTCATTTCATTCAATTTGGTTGCGTACGACTGATGTGAGCAGATATCCGCTAACTACTATATTCTTTATGGAATTCGCCGTTGTTATCTTTTAATAAAACGCAATAAATTTTGACTTGATGAAATACCATCTATTTCAGGGATCCGTGAATTTGTAAAAAAAAAAATAATATGACGTTCGTGATATGATTCGGAAGTAATCCTCCCCGTTACACCAGCTGCTAGACGATAGATCTCGTCAGATTCTTTCGGTGTTTTATTTTCTCTCGTTCGTACTTTGAGCCAGAGATAGCTCGGGTTAGGGTGGAATAATATGAGGGGATATCCAGTAACTTACACCTAATAATTTATGCGAGGTTCAGAAACGGACAGAACGCGACACGGCCACGGGTTACGCAAACACGAAGGACCCAGGCTGACGCGGTAGAAATTACGATCAGTGGCTGACCACGCAGACACGGATCGTCGAAGCCGGCCCAAATTTTCACGTAGAATCTAAACGGGGGTAGTGATGTATTTTTTTTTTCTTTCTTTCTTTCTTTCCCAAAAATGAAATTACATTAACGATTATATTGATCCCGAGGTGGTTCATAAATTTTGTCTAATTTCATAGGAATTTCCTGTATTTGTCTTTTTGCCACCTGTATTCCTGGGACTAATATATTCTATGTGACTGTTGTCCAAATGGGCATTTTAATTATCCGTTTTATTTCGCATCAACAAAGCACCACTTTTGATTATTCGCGTGTGTATAGTAACGATACGCGATACATTCGGAGGTACGAATTTCCGAGGTAGTATAATTTACACGCTTCACGAACTGTAAATTTTCTCCGAGCAGGTTATTCGATGCGACAAAGGTATCAAAAGGATTCGTATCCCACGAGTTTTGCTTGACATTTCACTTGACTAAACTGACGAAATATCGTGTCCAATCCAAACCTACCGCACTCAGCTTCCTGTAAGTAAATACCGCAAATCAAAGGAAATTCAACTTAAATTCGTAATCGCCATCGCGTATCTAATTCGCTATTCGGTTTAAGTCAACTCATTTCTCAAAATCGCTAATCGGGTACTTATAATTCTAAGTCAAAAAGGTCGGCTCTAACCTCATCTCTACACCCACCCCAATGTATAATACAACCACCTAAATAGCCTGCGTATACATCGCCTTTCACGGGACGTTAGTTCCCACTAAAATTCAGGGTATACATAAGCCATTAGCGTGTCGGGGACTTGATGGGCCTCGAATTTGATTAGCGACAAATTTCAGATCAAAATACGTACACTACTTTGCCCGGGTTGGGTATATTCCCTAATTATTCCATTATTTTTAACAACTTACGAGGGATGAGAGGAAGTTTAGTTTCATTTATAGAAAATTTTTGTCAACTTCAGTTTTAGCTTTGTATGTATAAAATACGTTATTCATCATTTGGCAATTAGTTGAATTACAGTAGCTTTAATAGGTGTACGTAATACGTATTCGTGTATAGTCATATATCGTTGCGATTCTACCTAATACAACGAGGTGTAAATCATTCGCACATACAAATATACAAACAAACAAACGTTTCCTGCCCATGATTTTACATAATCCAATAACAATTTTCACCAAACTATACAGAAATGTATAAAGTTACCGTGTATTGCAGCTGTGTTCAGTTATACAGGGGATTATCCGATATGTTTTATTGTAAAATGTGGAAAATATAATATATGAAGAAATATTTTCAGACCACTGCAGTGTTGGGTTTAAATAATCGAATGATAATACTCGATGGTAAATCTGTAAAAATTTGTTAAACGTATTAAACAAATATAAAAAGATCAAGTCCGAATTAAAGTCAGACTTCTGGACCTCCAAGTTCTCCTAATATCACGAGCCGGAGTCTCGCGTGCCTACACATAAAGAAACTAATTAAAATTCCAATTAAAAAGGATAACGAATCATTTTATTTATTTTTTTTGTTCTTTCGTTTCAACAGCTTTTCTAAAAAGTGGTCATCTCTACGCTCGCGTCATTATAACGGATTTTAAATCTATTTGGTAAATTTTTGTTTGCAGCTAACGTTGTTTTTTTACATACCCACATGCCTGCCCATTGGCAAGCTTTCCCGGAATACCAATCAATTTCATAAAGCATACGATCGTTCGATGTGAATAAAATAAATAAAATAAAATCTACCAGTAAATAATGAAATACGGTAAAACGATAACTTGAGGATACAATTTTCACACAGTCTATCATACACCTACCTGTACCTATAGAAAGGAAAATATCTAACGTCTGCGGGTCATTACTCATCTCTTCGTAGAAAATAAGAGAGAAAAGTTTTGGCTTTTACTACCTCCGAGGAACTAACTCGAGGATAATTTGATAGATCATCATGACTTCGTATCTTGTTATTTCATATGAATCCAAGGTATATTTCGATAAATAATAATGAATGTATATATCCTATGCGGTAGTTGTTATTCGAGGGTTGAATGCATATGTACTTGTGTCAACTAATACTTGGGAATCGTAGTTCGCTAACGAACCCGGTAAACTCGAATTGTTGTTCAACCCTCAAGAATACCCGGTCTTCGTTATTCTCAGCTGCAGGAATTAATATTCAACTCACAATCAGTTCATTCGATAAACAACGCGAACACGGTAGAAGTTTCATGAAGAAATACTGTCTGCAGAGAAGAGGAAGAAGAAGAAGAAGATGTTGTAGAGAAAATAGAAGAGACATAGGTACATCTCCGTCTTGTTATCTTGAGATTTTAACGAGCTGATACCGCAGTCTCTAAGAATAACTGAAATTTTAAGATAGATGCACTATATTCGCAATTTCTTACTCTAATACCTCTACTTTAAGAGTGGGATTTCATTTCCTATGGATATCGAGATAAATTACGTTACGGACATACGGTACACGCTGCAGCACATCTCACAAAGATGCAAATTAATGCGTATACCCACCCTACTCATCTACCCCCGTAGGTACGATGTAACATGTAACAGCAGAAACATGCTTCGCGATAGTTGCTGTGTTGTTGTTCCTGCTACTGCCTCGGCCTATGTTTTCCTCGCGTGTGCTGCTTCCGACATTCGCACGCTATCCATCCCCATATCCTGACACATTTCTAATTTATATCTACAGTTATACGTACTGGCAACAATTTCGCACAAAATTACAAACTCAATACGCCCTTGGGTAGGTGGTAGGTTTCATTTCAGACATCTCTTATCCGGGGGGTAGAAGTTTTCCAATAACGGTTTACCACCGGGCTACTTTTACATTATTTAAAAAAAAGCAAAAAAAACTTAAAGACAGAAAACAAAATCCGTATTTCTAAGATAAATATCAAACTTATTCTACGCTCCCAGATATTACGAGCTTGCTTTCAACCATTCAAACGGCTACTGTTTATTACGGTATCTAAATGAAAATTCATAACTTCGATTGGATCAATGTAGTAGGGAAAAATTCTTTTACAAATTTATTGCGTTATCATATTCGATAGGAATTTTCCATTTTCACGATATACTATATCAGCTACCTCGGTACATCATTAATGGTACCTAACGATTATTTCTAAAATACGTTCAATATGAACTTTTTTATTCAGACATTGGCAGATCTCAAAGCAGATTTTATGCTCTTGTGACTTTTAAATACTTTTTATCTTTGTAAATTGCTTAGAAATATATTCGTTGTATAACTTAAGCTTTCGGTGAAAAGAAAAACTTTTAATTGCTCAAGAATGAAATTAAACAATTCCGAGAGAGAAAAAAACAAAAAAAGTTCTTTTTTTTTCCCCAGTTAACGAAAAGTGGCCTGTATTTGGGAGTTTGTCGATACTCGATAAACGCGTAGTCACTCAAGTCAGAAGGTAGGGACTCCTTTTTTATTTTTATGGAAAGAACTTTACGACAGGAATCTTTTAATGTTTATTCAATTTCACTCGGCTCTAACCATCGCCCTTCGTTTCAACGGCTTGCCTTTGACGTTCCAAGGTAAAGCGAATTAACGGGTAAACGGGTAAACGGGTAACCGAAAGCAAACGAAACTGTGCCTGCAGCAGGAACCCTTTGGGAATTTCATTATATTTTTTTAGATGGTCGGATTCGTATGCCGGTTGGACAATCTGCTACAAAGTTTTTAAAAGCCCGCACCTCGCAGTTCTAAAGGATATTTAGAAACAAAAACCACCCCTATGCGAGACTGAGTGACTAATCTTTTTGACCTGGACCATATACCGGTCATACCGAGTCTTAGAAATAATCTTGCGATGAAGAAGCCCAACGTTTTTATCCCGACCTTTATAAAAAGTCTTCTGAACCCCTCGACAAATGGACCACCCCCAACTGAAGTAAATATTGCAAACGTTTTTTTTTTTTTTTTCTTCCTCCGTTAGTGATATGGTCTTTGACACCGAACCCACCCTCGGAGATTCAATTTTAAGGCTGGAAAGAAAAATATCTTTGAAGTTTTTTGTCAGAAGTGAATCCTGGAGAATTTCCATAGTAAAACTTGCGAAATATGTATACCATATACATTATTAGTGGCCCTCTTACGACTCGGCTGAAATTGTTTTTCCGGTGTTTTTAAAATCGAGAGAAAAATTTTTAGAGAAATCACAAATTCACTTCGGTCTTTGGATAGAAATGACTGAAAGCTTTTCGAAAGTTATTCGATACTGTCAGCTCATTGTTAGCTGATCATCAACCCATCGGCCTACCTACCGCGAATTCTTGCTACGTAAAGTGCGTTAGCTCGAGTTGCCGCGTTCCTACGGCGTTTAGTAATCGAACGCGGTCTTTCAACCCCGTTGTTCAAAATTCAGGGTTGTTTGAGTACGGACGACGACGGGCGCCGCGACACTTACATGGCGACACTCCAAGGCGTATATGGTAAGACCTGAAATAGCCCGCAGACTGTAACAGTTCGGAGGTTCATGGTCTATTTCAATTTCCAATGTAATAAGAAATTCTTTAGGAACTATTTCTCAACGCCGGATGCCTTAGCGGGTAAATTTGTCTATCAGTCTTGTCCTGGCATGAAAACCCGTAAGATACACATATACTTTTACTTCCTTTTGTACGACTTATCGTCTGCGCTATCTCAGTCTTACCTCGCGAATCCCCAAGACCCATCTCAAACAACAGGCTCTCATTTGTTTCGCAAAGTATTTCCACAGCCAAGATACCCGAAGAACCATAAAAGACTAATACCGCACGTAGTACGGAGTAGTAGTAAATGTCGTTCAACATCAGACAGAACCTTTGCGGATAGATATTTCTCGATGGTGGAGGGCGAACATAAGTGTCGGTAAAAGTAAGCAATTTTGTGACAAGGGTTGCCAGGCATCTGGTCATAGTCCTAATCGACAGCATCGTCTCTTCCTATTTTTTTCTCTTCTCTTTTTTGGAAGTGTACAACCTTTAGGCTATCGTATCTGTTCGGTCTTCTGCGAAATTAGGAGAGCAACTTATCGTTAGTGCTGATTAAGCTTCTGAAAGCGGACTCGATTGATGAGCCTGCGTGGCTAGCCACACGAGGATATAGGAGATTTGTAAGGGGATTGTGAGGGGTGAAATCTATGCAGAAAAGGGGGAAAAAGAAAAAAAAAACTGAAGGGATCCAGAAGGGGTATTATAGGTTGTTTCATACTGACAGAGAAGACTGCGTCTTCTGGATTTGACTTCCCTCTCATTCAGTGAATATTTGGATAAAGTATTTATGAGGGATTCGCTATCAAGGGTACCTACCCGATAATATTTGACGTAGGGTAAATATTGAATGTGTGGCTGTCTCTTTGACAAAAAAATTGCCTTTGCTATATTTTCCGTGGGTTCGATATACCGGCGTTATAACCTGCTGTAAAATCGGGAATACTATGGAATGGGAGGGATTCCACCCTTCCGTTAATATCGGGAATTTATTTCAGAGCGTTCTGACGATATTATGCCGGCTGGCTTGAGGGGTGTTGAACTTTGACAAGCTCATATTGATATCGGTGCTACACGTGAGTCAAGAAAAAAAAAAAAAAAATGAAAAAACGCGTCCAAAAATTTTACTCGATTATTGACGATTCGACGAGGAATATTTTTTCATTCGCGAAAATTGATAAAATTAAGGAAGGTGTCGGTTTGTCTTTTGTCGTAATTATTTCATCCGGCTCGTGAAGTGAGGGAAAAACCCGACAAGAAGAGGAATTCAAATTTATAAAAGCTTCTCTCGGCCTTTTCTAATAAATAAAATTCGATTCTGTTAATCTTCGACTGTGATCTGTTCCCCGATGTTCATTCTTTATTCGAGCAGAAAAATGGTGTGGGAAGATATCAGTGGCAGGCATTCAATCGGATAGGCCTACAAAGGAGATCTCCTAGCTGGAAGAAAAAGAGCTGGGTAAAACCTTCCCCGAATTCCCTCAGGTCCCTTAGGTCCACCGGGTCTTCGTCCTTCTACAGACTTTCGCGGTACAGTGCGACGTATCTTTCTTTTTTCTCATCCCCCTCTTTCTTATTTTCTCTTTTCTCTTTTACCTTTTACCTCTTCGTCTCTGCTTTTACCGGACAATGCCCTGACGTCGGCTGACTAGTGCAAGTCCATTGTGGTACACCACAAACAAGATATACGATCTGCCCTCGATGATGGACAGATTGATTCGATACCGTAGACTTGGTTAAATTTAATCCCTCAGAAGAGATGCCATTTCCGAAACGGAATTAACTCTGCAATGCATATCGAACGGGGTGTATAAAGTTAGTACCAAATCAAAATCCATCTGATATATACCTAGAGTTAGAGCAGGCAATGTATTTGTAGATGAAAACACGACTACCCTGGTCCAGTATCTAACTAGCAGTATCCACTATCCTGAATTAATATATGTGATTCAACAATGTTTGAACATCCCTGCTGAGACGGTTAGGTTGGGGCGAGTAATCCGGACTAATTCAATACCAATTAGCACGGTTGTGCCACCCCCGCGAACCCACCTCCTCCACGAATCTACAGTCCTCCCAACCGAATCCTACGCCCTGGCCACCCTTGGCTTCGTCCACGTGACGCTTCTACCATCACTCAGGAACGGATATTAAGACGGAATTCGAATAACGTGTTTACTCGTAGCCCTGGAGCGTTAATGATCCCTCTTCCTCCCTAGTCTCTCTTTCCCCCAGTCCTCTTCGCCAATCTCTACTCTATCCCGTAGAGTTAATCCCCATGGGATAAGATGGGAAGAATTCTCGAGCTTTACCGGTATGTAATTATTATATAGTGTTAGCACCTAGCTCTGTATACCTACCCTTTGTATACGAATTAAGAGAGAATTCTCTGATCTTATGGTAGGGTTGAAGTGCTCGATGGACTCTCGACTCCTCCACCACCACCACCACCACCACCACTGACTGAATTTCAACATTTTCGCCCAGCCCGTGTTACCACACGCGTTTGCAATTATTCTAAGCGTTTCCGGAACGGTTTTCCCATAACAGACCCCCCGGTAATTAATTTATCTATGTTTACACTGCCAGCACAAGACCCGTGCTGGATACCATTTCACACTGTTTATCCTCGACCTGCGGACGTTTACCGACAAATTATTACGCGCAATTATATATACTTTTTCGAAAAAATAAGCTGAAACAATAGCTTATAATTAAATGAGTTAGTAATTTTTAATCTAGTTTTAAGAAAACCTTAAGCCTCTCTCTGTCTCTTGCTCTCTATTCGGGTTAATACTTAATGGACCAATATATATGCACAAGTCTGTGGCATAGTGTAGATATATGCTAGTACAATGTACACACCTACGTTGGTATATTTTCATTTCATTAACCCCAACTTGGGTAAAGTTTTGATAACGCATCATTCCCTACGCGGTCGCCCAATTTCAGCTATTATTATAACTTGCCTTTGATCGAAACAGTTTTTTTTTTCTCACGTATTCCTTTGTAATTAACGATTCGAAAATCGATACTATAGGACCAGGTCGCTTGTTCATTCGTTCGAGCAAACCGAACATTTTCAGAATAACTAGAAATAAATATAGAGCACGCGGACTAGCGGCCAATTGTCGGTTCGTTACTACAGTATTTTCGTTTTATTTCGAAAAAATAACAATCAAAAAATAAAAATTTTCAACTCTTAAAATTTCAACGGAAATAATTTCCCAACTTCCGATCGTGGGCAAATTAATGAAAATGAGAATGAAAATGAAAATGAAAATGAAAATATTCCAACGGGCCAATTATATTCTCACGGTATAGGTGATCTTATTATATGGTCAGAAATAGAATAGCAAGAGTTAGAGCTCTAAAAAGGATCGTGGTGCAGAGTCCTGTTTATCGAGAGAATGAAAAATAGCGTGAATTCATGAACGTCGTTTCAGAATTTAATATCACCTCGAAATTTCAGGAAGGTAGATGAATAGATATACCTAGTCGCTTCTATAGCAAGTTAGTCGCGAGTGCAATGGAAGTAGTGGTAGTAGTATACGAGTTCTATATAGCTGGTCAGTGAAGTCGAAGTGATGTTATGTGAGGTGGCTGTTATCATCCTAAATTTTTTCATTAAAATCTGTGAGCGAGCGAAAAAAGCGAAGCGCAAAAGTGAACCGCGTTCGTGGTCAAACCTCTCTCTGCTCGCGTAGGACTACGGGGTATGTATACGGTATGTGTGTATATCCGACCCAAAATTACAGGCACGCAGAAATTCCGTGAGCCAATTTTTAATGCGCATCCTTGAAATACTGTTTTTAGCTATATTACTAATTTAATCCCCACAGGACGCTGAACAAAACAGATTTACCGGCATAACTGCTCCCGTACAAACGGGATATTTAACATTTTTTCTGTTATTCACATCACAGATATAAATTTATTCATTTCATTTTTATTCAACATTTTCTACGACACTTTCGTCATTTCTGATCTCAATGTAGAAACCAAGAGCTTCCTTTATGATCAGCTTATGGTGCAATTTGATATTTCTCTCTATCTGATAGAGGAGACTACGGTGGCAATCGAATTTACAGCATTTGTTGACGAACTAACGATAGAAGTTAACATACTGGCAAATAGGGAAAGGCGAGGATGTTCGTGGACGTTCACATATAATAGTTCGCGTACAGTTTGATCAAAGGATGTCGTCAAATTAGAGTTTCCATGCAGAAACTACATATGTCATTAGTTAGCAACGGTCAATCGCTACACAAACATAAGCCTCGTAAAACTTGTCGATTCGATAGTTTCTACCACGATGCGAAATTACTACCCTAAAGCCAAACCGAACGGACGTTACTAATTGGCTAGATATCGTCAACCCCGTTGTTATTTCGGGTTCTATTCCATGAAGACGTGACACGGGACGCGATTCGCCTTGCGAACAATCGGCTGTTGTTCAATCCTGATTGCGGTTCAGAATAGTCTCGTGAACTTTCCTTTCTGCCGTTTGTCATTTCCCCGAGTTAATAGCATACCAGGTAAATTACGGTGTTTCAACGCTGCGTCAACTGTTATCAGAACTCTGTACGATACTATCTGAGATTTGCATAACGATTTTATTCTGACGGTTTTGGGAATAGAAACAAAAATATAAAGTTTGAACTTTCTTTATAACGATAGCTTCCAGATCAGCGAAATCGTGAAAATGCTTTCGAGTTCTGAACCGTTGATGTAGAAAAAGATCGTGCTGGACGCGGCATCGCGTTCCTGTCTCTTATCGGCAGCGTTTACAGCGAAAGAGACACGCGGAGGCAAGATTTTCGGATTCCAGGATGCCACATTCCCCAAGAAAATTGGCCAAATATTTTCGGGATCATTTTTCTTGAATTCCCTTCTTGAACCGTCGGCTTTTTTCGCTCGAACAAACCTTATCCTCTACCCACCCCTGAGACACATGGCCCCCTTCTTCTTGTGGCACCCCACCCGTTACCCCGTACGTCGACGCTTGTCTATACCGAAGAAAACCACTTGATATTCACCCCCTCGGATTTCTACGTCGACGTAAGGTAGGTAGGTACACGCAGACGCAGGACGCAGGACGCAGGACGCAAGTGGTCTTAAGATTGGCGTCTACGACGCGCTCACGCATTTACGCACCCTTACTTCATTCCCCCGCTATCCCCTAACCGTGAAACTTGTACCAGGGACTTGGTATATTCGCCTGTTCGATCGACAGAAAACAGCTTGCCAATAGTCCCAGAGCGCACTTTCCTAAGATAATAAAATACGCATTGACTCCCTAAAATCGGGCACACCGTATTAGGCCTCCTTGTGTACATACCTACCCTGCGAGGAAACGTCGAAGTTTACTACCTACGTGGTCCGTGACGGTTGGGTGGTAACGGATCGTCCTTAAATTCGAATTCTCGATTTTATTCACCCTTTCAAATGCCCTCAGTTATTCTATTTTCTTTTCCTTTTAAATCGTGAAAATGTAAATTATTTTACTTCTTCATACACGAATCGAATTTGCCAAGTATAAATATTTAACTTATCGACTACAATATTTTACAGGAAAATATTTTTGACAGGATGCATATAAACGAGTTGGAGGGAGGGAGGGGTAGGAAAAATCTTATCTTACTACACTTTCGCGGTAGGCAATCCGCGAAGAGCCAATAACTTATTGATTTCAAAGTCTTTTCAACGGAATCACGTACAACCCTCTTTATACACTCGCATACAGACGCAGGATCCTCCCTTGTCTTTCCAACTCACTCATGGAGAATTCGATTTTTGAAAACTTGAACAAAAGTGCGAAATAAATATTATACAGGAATATTATACACCCTATACGTGTGTGTGTGTATATCGAAGGCAATTATTCGTCCACTTTTGTTTGACATCCACGCGGTGTTCTTACCCTTTCCCATAGGGACAGGTCGGACCCCTATGGCCCCATTTCTTTCCCTTCACCCCACCCGGCCATGTTTTGCTTTAAATGGCCAGCTGGAGAGAAAAAATGCCTCCCTGGAGAGACCGGAGTTAGTTGGAGGTTGGATTCCCTTTCGCACGTACTGAGCCGAATAGAGGGCTTGAGGGGAAAAAGGAAAAAGGAAAAAGGAAAGAGGAAAAAGGAAAAAGGAAAAGAGAAAAGGGAAAAAGTAAAAAGGAAAAAGGGAAAAGGGGATAAAGAAAGAAGAAAAAAGAGAAACGCCAGCTCTGGGACCATACTTTACCTACCCTTCTAAAACAAAAGGGTTAGAAACTCCGAAGGTTGGTTTGGAAGAGGGATAAGGTGAAAGAGGTGCGTGTAGAGCGTAGTTTCCGTAAAGATAGAAAAGTTTTGCGTTCACTTCGCCACGGTGTGAGTAAAAGTCTCTCCTCCGTCTCCGTAGAAGATGCGATTTGGAACCAGCATTTTTTTTTTCTTTTTCTTCCTGTTTTCTTTTTAGCAAAACGAATTTGCGAGATTTATTCATCTCTAAATTATTCAATTAAATAATTTTCTCAGACTTGTGGTTGGGACGAAATTTTACGAAGTATGGGGGGGATGGATGAGGGAACGGAGCGAGGATAATAATTACCTGATTATTCTCAAGGCCTGGTACACTTCTACATACATAAGACCTACCTACAAAGGTTCACGCTTGGCTCATTTACTAAGATACATCTCTCGCTTTCCGAGAACTGAGTCTTATCAGCGCTGGCATGGCTGACAGATGAAATGCCTCTGCTCGATCCTAATCCAGCGTAATCCTAATAAACATAATCTTTGCCTCTCGCGCTCCGAATTATTCTGGGAACGTCGCGTCCTCGAGATTCGCTTGCTTTCGCTATTAGACCTGCGGGTACACGGCGTGGATGTTAAAATTTCTTAGAAAATTGTTCTGCCCTAAAATTAGGGGGCCATATGGAACCGAGTGCGGTTTAAAAACTGTGAAAATCCTTTGTGGTGAAAAATATGTGAACAGTTTTTCACCGGCTTGTAGGTAGGTAGTGACGTACTCAATCTGGTAAAGGCCGCAGAGTAGCGGAAGCCGGCTTCCCACGCCGGAAATGGGTCTCTCCCCCACCGTACTTGGTGATTCTGAATTTTCTAGCTCGGGTCATGGAAGGTCAGCTCTACATTTTTCCAATATGGGAAATTGAATGTCGTTAAATGGAAAAGGTCGGGTCAGCTTTGAGCGTCATTTTTATATTTCCTGCGGTTTTGAATGGGGGCTTGTCGTTTGAGAGAAGAGCCGATATTCTATTAGTTATTAATTCAAAACCGGGTATAAAATCGAGGGTAACAAGGTACCTGCAGTCTCGCGATCAGAAGTGAAGAAAGAGTTCGTGGATTTCGAGATTTTGTGGGGTTCAAAGAACGCGAAAAGCACCACGGGAGACGAAAGGGATCGAGATCCTTGACTTAACGAAGATCAGCCCTCTGACCGTCTGCCAGGATGCTGGGATGAAATGTGCGGAAATCCGTACAAAGGAAACGGCGCAAAGGCTAAAAGACAGATCTGAGAGAAAACCGCGAAGCACCGGTTAAAAAAAGAAAAAGAAGAGAAAAGAATTCTCTGAGGTAGTCGCCACCGTATATTTCGCTCGTAGAATTTCAAGCATAGAAAAATCTGCCCGATCATTTACCAGAGAAAACACATATTTATACGCCAGATATTTTTTATATCCATCCATCTCTCTTTCTCTAGGGAACTTTCATCTTGTGTTAAATTTCACCATACTTTATGATCATTTCTTGAAATTTCTACAACCTCCTTCCGCGATACATAAATATATCGGTATGCTCAATTTATCAAATGATATGGCTTATATACCTACTCCAACGGCACAGGAAAAAGGAGGAAATGGATCGAAACTTTCCGAGTCAGATGGGATACGGCGAGGTTCAGATGATATTTCATTTCAACTGACTCTTTTATTTTTATCTCATCCCATTTCCAACCGGGTATCAAATAATCACTCAGGGGGTCTCGATCAGTATCCCATTGATACTCACGCACGTGTCATTTACACGATTCGCGAGTCAACATCTTTATTTGAAAATGTTCATATCGTATTACAGGAATGAAACCCAGGATGAAAAATCACTACAGAGCTCATCAGCTCTCTGTCTGGCTTCGGCTTGTACCGGAACTTCATCGTGCCGGTATGGAAGACGTTGAACCAAAGCACAACCTCTTCCGGGGTCACGCAGATCCGGCCCTATACGATGGCTCAGTAAGGCCCGATCCTCTCAGCAGAATCGGGGAAGAATTTAGACGCATAAATCTCACCACGGAATCACCGACGACAACCGATTTCAGTATTACTACTTGCGTCAGTCTCATTCAAAGCACAAATTTACAAAATGTTAATAACGCCAGTACGGATACTCTGGCAAGCCTGGATGCCGCTGGGTAAGTTATTCCGTTAATTTTTCACCCACGTAACGAATAGACCGAAAATACAAAGGCATTTAATGAAGCGGTTTAACTTACACCAACAGCATCATTTCATCCTGTCTAGATAAATTAATATCTCTTCGTTAAAATACCTAACGTCCGATCAATAGGGACAAAAGTTTATTGTTTGGGACATGACTGGCACTCCAGATCCACAGTTTTAATAAGCTGCTGATGGCAGAATTTCCTCTCTTCATTTTGCCTTCTTTTTTTATAAGAAGAGAAAGAAAATTAAAAAAATAAAATAAAAGAGAGAATGGAGATAGAACGAAAAAGTGAAAGAAAAATAAAAGGAGGTAGAAATCGGTAACTTTTAATTAAATAATTAAAAAAAAAAAATTCCATTCTTCTACAGGTATGCGGCTTACTCGACAGCTTTGAGCGTCACGATTGCCATCGGCTGTAGCCTCCTGATACTGAACGTTCTCATATTTGCTGGCGTTTACTATCAAAGAGACAAGACGCGGCTCGAGGTAAAGAGTCTTCAACAGCAGCAAATTATTAATCAACAATGCGGACCTAGGGGTTTTAACGAATTGAAACAACCACCACCGCCTCACTCTCATTTCCCAGGAGGCGGACAGGTCATCGTCGACGTCGAGAACGAGATGCTGCGAAGGTAAGATGACGAATTTTGAAAATTCTACCCTGTCTGTATGTTAATTAGTAAAGCTTGTATATGATGTCGGATTTCTGTGACTGTTACATTAAACCGCACAGTTATTCCTGAATAATCTGACTTGTAAGTAAGGTTGAACCTTGGGTATCCCTGTCAGAAGTTGGAAGACAAGCTTTCCGACTTGCTCGAGAATTTCAATGCCTAAAGCACCCGAGGCTTGTTGTCTTCGACTCGTTCTTGTACACCCACATAAACGTACGTACATTGGTACGTTTACCCTTGACGTTTAAGGGATTCTCAGGACCCCAGTATCTTCTGCTATCAGCTTATAATTAATCAAACCTTATAGAGCATCGCGTTTTATCTTATAAGTATGAATGATCGCGATAGACGAAACCGTTTACTTTTTATCTAAATATCTAACGTCAAATTTTATCGGATTCCCCGAGAGATATGCTCGCTGCTATTTCGTATAATAAAGAAATGAAGAAAAAAGTCCTCTGCCTCTGGCGAAGCTGAACGTCACCCTCGTCATCTTATGTAGACCCTAGATGCTAGCACAACCGTCAAGACTAACACGAAACCTGGGAATATTTGAGAAAAAAAACGCGAGAAGCTTTCAGTCATTCCGAAATAAAAGTTTTAAGAAAAATCGCTACAGAGATTTTCGTTTTTTCTTTTCCACTAATCGATCGCTGTTATCACAACGAAAATATCAATTAAAGTCTATCTGGATTATCTGTAGTCAATTTTTTGATCCACTCAGATACAAACGCTCTCGAGTAAACCAACGGTTCATCGTCGATCCAAAAAAAAAAAATCCGCGATTTAATAACCCGGAAGTTCTTTCCACCTCGATTCCGCTAATCAAAGAAAATCCTTGCGCATTACTTACCATAGAACGTTACAAATATAAATAACTTCTTTATTCGATTCTGGGTCGCCTGAGGGGTTCCCCGTCTACTCTTATACTCCTTTATACAGTACACGGAGATAAGTCGATGGTAATTTTATTCTAAACGTTTTTGTAGAAACGCCATGAAGGCGCCTCCCAGCAGTCCGAATTCCCAGCTTCTTCAGCAAGGACAAGCCACCCACACTTTGCCTCATCAACATCATTACCAGAAGCAACATCAGCACCAACATCATCAACAGCAACTGCAGCAGCAGCAGCACGCCACATTACCGCGGGCAGCCGTCATACAAGAGATAAACATAAATACTCAAATGCAGGTGAGTCTCTAAGTTTCTTGTATCGTGTCCTAATGTATTTTCAAGAGTTTTAGAAAACGGAGGAAACAAAAAAAAGAACGGTATAAAATGATAGTATTAAGAAAGGTGAAAGAGAATAGAAATAAAGTAAAATAGAAGTTCGTCTCTCGAAATCGTTCTCGCTATTTACATATTTATTTTTTCATTCTCATTTCTTATTCTTATTTTTATTCTTCTTATTTTCCTCCTACTTTTCATCGTAGTTGGAAACGTTTATTCTCTGACACTTTCTGAACCGCGAAATATAGGGTAGGGTAGGGTATAGAGGCGTACAAGAATACAGAGCGAAAATTACGCGATATAATGTCGCCTTTCATTGCGATAAATATATGATAAGGAAAATATAAGATGGGTTCTGATACCATGCATGTTATTATACGTATAACAAGGGTGCAGCTTAGATCTAGCGACAACGAAACGTAGTTAGTAATCATAATTTTCTTAAACTTTGACGAATTAGGTTGAATTTTAGTCGAGATTAGAACCTAGGAGACACAAAGAAAAGCAATCAGTACTTGTGGTTGTGCAAAATAGTTGTTGGTTCAGTGGGTGGCTGTCGGTGAATGCCATTCCTTAAATCGATAATTTGATATAACTTTGTTATTGAATTACTATACATATAGAGGCGGTTTATATGGGTATATTGAGATACGAATTCTTGACGGTTATAGTCATACGAAAATAGTTCATGACTTAAAATTATGTGGTCCTTGTTTGCAAAGTTCTTCACTTTATCATACGTACAGATGTATTTTTTAAAGTCGAATGTTTCAAAGTGATTTTCTGTAAAGAAATTGACTAGGCATTTGAATTACTTTGAGAAAATTGCTAATCGCTGTGGATGGTAGATGAAATTTTCATCCTTCGTAAGGGAGGAAGAAGAAGAACCCTCTTTAAAAAAGAGAGTAACAATGGAGAGGTAAGGAAACGAGGGAGAGAGGAAAGAGGAATAGGATCAGATTGGATGGAAGGTAAGACCGAATATACGAATGAAGAGCTAAGAATATGTAGCACCTGCGGAATTCGGTTGTCAAAGGAAGACATATCGTCCTTTGGGAGAACGTAGCGTCAGCACGCTCTTCGATTACGGTTTCCTTTAAAAGCAGCCTCATTCTTCAGCTCGAAGAGTCTGGCTGTCAAACGAGGGGCGAGATTCTTGGTAAATTTTTGACGACTAACGCGAGTACCTAAAAAATTCGCGATCTCAAAATTTATTGTTATACGTGTATCGCATTGTTTTTGAACTATTCAAACATCGCGATCTTCGTCATTTATTCATATGTTGAAAACTCATGTCGCTACTCTCCCTCATTCTCTTTCTCTCTCTGACTGCGGCTCTATCACTCTTCGGTTTGCTTAGCTGACGGCATACTAATATCTGATGCACAGAGCTTGTGCACTTTGCCAAAGCAAACAATAACGACAACGAAATTACGCTGCATTAAGACAACAACAAACAAAAACATAGTCCGGTCCAGTTCGCTTAACCCTCTACTATTAACACTCGCTTCACTCGGTACTTTGCCGATTTAATTCTCTAGATTCAAGAGACGAGCGAGATGAGAATTTCCGATAAAATATTATTCAATTTCATCTCCTCAGCTTCTTCTGAAAAATTTATCAAATATACGACTGTAAATTTCGATTTGATTGTTCTCTTTGATCCCTGATCCCCACGATCTGTAGTAAGATACTCCAATCACTGACAGGGTGTTTCGTCTCTGTTCAGTTTTCAATTTTATCAAGAATGTTACGTCGTAAAAACGGGGAATAATTAATATGACGTAACGATACTCAATTTAATATTAACACAAAATTCAAACTACCTACCAAAGGATCAATTCTAAAAATCGACCAATAACAATACTCAACCAATACATAAAATTGACCAATAACAAACTGCTACATCCCTCCAGATTTCCAAATTCCTCCTAATTTTCGCTTTCACTAGCAACTCAAAAATCAGTATAGCTCCAACGCTCGACAAGTACAGGTCATAACTCTTAAGATCTTCTTGTAAATATCGGGCAGTGTAAATAATAAACTAAATCACTAATACCGTGATACGAACATCTTCGATATCCCTATTATTCATATTCCTGAATAAATTAAACGTAACCAACTACGTAATATTAATTACAAAGAAATTATTAAACGTCCTACTCAGTTATAATTTTATTCATTCTCTCAGCGATACACTCTCCTGCTAACAGCACCTCGATTAGTTATATAGTCGAGATAAAAGTCTACAATTCTGCTTTACTTTTTGTCCCTTTTTCTCCCTGCTTCTTCTACTTGAACGAAAGATATATATATATTTTTGTTCTTATACGTAATACAGAAACTTACTATCATACCTATAATGTTGGGAGCTTTCCTTGTAGGAAAAGAAATCATTTTTAGAAGCATAACATTTTTTCATCAGAATAGTTATTTATTTATCGTGAAGATTACATCTTATATTCTAGTCTCAGCTTTCTGTCAATATATCATTTTCTAATTTGAAATTATTTCCTAATTTCAGGGTCCTCCGAATGGTTCAATCCATTTGACGATTCCGCGGGCTCCTCCACCCCCAAGAACAAGAAGTCCTCCCGAAAGTCAGCCTCTGTTACAAGGTGCAACAGTTTCGAGCCGCGTGCCCCAGACTGCAATGAGCGAGATGCGGGTCTGATGTATGGACCCTCCTCCGAAACCGGTCGTCCCTGACGTCCTAACAGCGTCAACTCTTCTATAGAAAAAAAATAAAATAAATAAACGAAATATGAATTTCAAGGACCAAGGGAATTAGACGCGATTTGAAATGATGTGTCAAAGGTTTTTCATATGCTCACTTGACTAACTGACGACATATTAACGGAGGAGGTTTCACATTAACTGAAATTATTATTTCAGGATCAGGAGCTTTTAGCTGTTGTTACAAAATTAAAATTAGTGATCATTGAGCAAAAGAACAGTATATGGTTACGAGGAGAATTACAAATTTCTTTCAGAGTATAGAAAAACAAAAAAAACAAAGAATTAAAAAAAAACAACAAGTGCTGCAACTTGGCAGGCACCTTTTTATTATGGAAATTAGGGATACGAACGATGAATACCTTGATGATAATAATAAGGAAGAACGAAATCTGAGGGATGAAAAAAATGCTTATAAGCACTGCGAACATGACTAGAGCATTGAAGTTTAATTTATTAATTATATTAAAACGATGAGAGGGTTTTTGTACTGTCATAGAAGAAGAAAAAAGGGTAATGCGATTTTTTTTTTTCTATGCCATAATCAATAAACCGAAAAACAATGATTAAATATTGCTTGCGAGACACAGGTAGTAAGAACGAACGACAGCTACTAAAATCAAATATAATAATATAAAATGAAGAATGACTTGATAATAACGTGGTTTCAAGGTAGTTACCAAATGGTTTGTAAGAAAGGAAAATTTAATATAGGAGAAAAATATTAAAGAGAACTGATATTGTCGTTGATAATTAAAGTCCTCATTTCGATCCGTTTAGTGGAGATTAATAAAATTCTATAAATAAAGGTGAAAAAAAAATAAAAGATACAGAAGCGTGTATAAATGTTACATGATGTTAGATGTTCCTTGTAAATAAAGACTTTACATGTTAGGTCGCCAAAAACTAATTGATTAAGTAAGTTAATTATTTGGATACAAGCTGGTCTGTCGTCGGCAGGTATACCTACAACTTAAAAAGTTTTAAATTTGGATTCATTCGAGTGTAAGAAAATTCAATAGTACGATAGTTTGGGGTAGGGTACGATTCGAGGGCAGACCAGCTAAGAGATCTGGTCTGATGCATGGGATTTAAGTATCTGATTCAGGTCTGTGGTTTATATGTATAGTATTATCATTGGTTTTATGTTATCTTTCTCTTTTCTTTTTTTTTCTTCTCTTCTCATACATGCTGCTGTAAAAATTCCTCGATTAGTGAACTATAATGTAATACGCGTATAATTTACGTAGCCATAGTGAATATGAAATTTAATATAAAACTGTTATGCATATATAGTACACTGCCATAAGACTTGAAAATGCAAATGAAATCCTTAATTTGTAATGAATTTTAACTAAAGGTCAGAAGTGGGGAGAGATGATTACTTAAATAAATTGAATAACTTGTAAATACATAAAGTGGCAAAATGAATAAATAAATAAATAAATAAATAGATAAATGAATAAATAAATAAATAAATGAATAAATAAATAAACAAATAAATGAATTGAATAAGTTAAGTAAATGAAATCACTCGGTGTTTTATGGAATTCGAATTGAACTCCACCGTATTATAATAATAATCAAATTGAAATTAAATACTGAAACGTAATGTTTTATACGATAGAATTTTGAAGATTTAATATCTGCAAGGTGATAGTAAGTGAATATCGCGCCGAATGAATTTGAGGGTGGGAGCGACGAATGGCTGGGAATCGTGAACGTAATATCATGAAATATGGACAATCTGAATAAATTATAATAAACAATGATAATTATTGGTAAATACGAGGGAAACCATTTCAAAGTTGAAACAGTTGAGAAATTCGAATATTATATACAATACGTATGATACTGAATTTATTATTCATTATTATTATTATCATCATTATCATTATTATTTTACCGGTGCCGCGTTAATACCTGAATTTATATCATAAATCATTCTAGTCATACGCGACACTGGATCTTACTTTAAACATTTCGTTGTGAAATTGTAAATATATAAGAAAATATATGGAAATAATAATTGTATTACGATCTTTTTCATCCCTGCTTCTCTACTGTAGTTCAACACCCGGGTCAAGATTATCTGAAGAATTTAAACTCTTAGATTCTAGTCTAGTAAACTATTTACCTATCATGCATATTACCTGTATGCATATTAATTAATATTATTATGTATCATATTACAGTGAGTGACGATTGGAGGCCTTTGATTATGATTGAGGGAAATGGGGTACTTGAACAATACATAGAGTCGATTAATCTCACGTAACGTATGTTGATCCAGTTTTTATTTTCACAGGGGTGGTTCGTGGAGGAAAACATAGTCTTGCCCATCTAGAAGAAAACCTCTTCAGAATACTTCATAACAATGATTCACGCCAGACAGTGGAGCGGTCCAAACACCAGGGGAATGGCTATTATCGTTTATAAAGTGGTATAACAATATAGTTTTAGACTGAGTGCGCAATTACAGTTTCTTTGGAATCACTTTTGGTCAAATCCCGCATCTCGTGTAATAATCAATTCCGTTTGAAACGTTGCACAGCAAACAAGCTGAGCTGGTTGCCAACAGTTCTCAGTCAGCAGCCTTTTCAACATAGTACACGTGTGATAAATAATGAAAACTAATTTTGATATTATCTACGATTGATGACAACCACAAGCTTTTTTTATCATAGCATCTGCTCTTTGCTTTATGTAAGATTAAAATCATCATCCCACTTGAGACATGTCAAATGCTAGTCTCAATTTTCGACAATAACTTGCAAATCATTTCACAAATCGCTGTACAGATTATTCCAAATCAATTTAATTATAGAAGCTATAAGCGATAATATATTAACTCGTAATTATACAGCGAGCTCTACCTGACTAGTTCATACAGTAATTTGATAATAGTACGAGGAAAAAATTGGTGCAAGTGTATTATTATAAAAGAGAGGAAGATTTGTAATAATTTATCATATGATGTGATATAATAGCCGAATCATTTCTCGTTATCTCGGCGGATAATGTTTTTTATTAGCTTAAGCTCATTGTATTTGGAATGAAAGAGTATTAGAGATTGGGATAGTTGGATTACCCATTACCGTATGAAATATTCGCGATACCTATGCATTACGAAAACCGTAATGAAAATAATGTCTCTGTTCTCTATTCATATGGTGGTCTGAAAAATAAAAATAAACAGCTTGCCGTTCTCAACAAGACCAATATAAAAATGATCTACTTCAAACATTGTACTTGGCATTCCGTAAAATATACCTTCGTACGTGTATGTATGTATTATCTTCGCAACGATTAGCTTAGAGTATAATACTAGTATTAGTAAAGCCTAATTATAGTTCTAGCTAATTTCCAAACTGGAAAAGTGTCAAATATGTAGTTTCCAGTGATATACGTAATATATTATATGTATTACGCTCACATCTACAATTTTTCCAATCAAATATTCCGTGTTGTGAAAATTGTAATTAAATTTTTCTTGAATACTCCTTACTTTCGTAATGTGTAATTGGATTTTCATCTGATAACACATTACTTTGGTAATGACTTGATTGAATTATACATCACCAAAGTCATGTGTAATTGAATCAAGTTCATTACGTTTAAATAACTTTATGATTACTCTTACTCTATAATTACTTTAAATTACTTTACTTTATAATTACTTTTATCAATTGAATCGAGTTCAACTACATATTACCAAAGTATTGGGTGATTGAATTAGTAATTTAATTAACAATGTAATCAGTGACTCGCAACACTGCAAATATCCATGTAATAATAAGATCGTTTATGCAATAAACATGTATTATTATAGTAAATCGGCGCATTCTTGAATAAATATCTCTTGAAATTGTAAATCATCGATCGTTGAATCATTTTCCCCTGTCCTTTCCTTGCCTATAAGTCGAAAATTATGAAAATCGCATGATTTCATAAAGCCCCGAACTATTTTTGCAATAAATATTAATGCGCCTGAGTATATGCAACCTGCATGCCATTCGTGTAAACGGAAGGGCCCATGTTAATTTTTGTTGCCTATTTGGTGTTTTCCGAATGCCTATATTCAGGCGTATTACAGTAACTTAGAAAAAACGTCGAAAAAAAGGTTCTCCATCAAGGGAATCCAGAATTTTTCTGATGGCTGGCCTATGCAGCGCCGTAACTTCGGAGTCGGATTTCTGGCAGTTGATACCTTTTTAAGGAGTCGGATTTCTGGCAGTTGATACCTTTTTAAGAAGTCGGATTTCTGGCAGTTGATACCTTTTTAAGGAGTCGGATTTCTGGCAGTTGATACCTTTTTAAGGAGTCGGATTTCTGGCAGTTGATACCTTTTTAAGGAGTCGGATTTCTGGCAGTTGATACCTTTTTCGTCTGGCAGTTGATACCTCATTCAGGTACCAACTGCCAGAAATCGGACTCCTTAAAAAGGTATCAACTGCCAGAAATCCGACTCCTTAAAAAGGTATCAACTGCCAGAAATCCGACTCGGATTTCTGGCAGTTGATACTTTTTTAAGGAGTCCGATTTCTGGCAGTTGGTACCCGAATGAGGTATCAACTGCCAGACGAAAAAGGTATGAACTGCCAGAAATCCGACTCCTTAAAAAGGTATCAACTGCCAGAAATCCGACTCCTTAAAAAGGTATCAACTGCCAGAAATCCGACTCCTTAAATAAGTATCAACTGCCAGAAATCCGAGTCGGATTTCTGGCAGTTGATACCTTTTTCGTCTGGCAGTTGATACCTCATTCAGGTACCAACTGCCAGAAATCGGACTCCTTAAAAAAGTATCAACTGCCAGAAATCCGACTCCTTAAAAAGGTATCAACTGCCAGAAATCCGACTCCGATTTCTGGCAGTTGATACCTTTTTAAGGAGTCCGATTTCTGGCAGTTGGTACCTGAATGAGGTATCAACTGCCAGACGAAAAAGGTATCAACTGCCAGAAATCCGACTCCTTAAAAAGGTATCAACTGCCAGAAATCCGACTCCTGAAAAAGGTATCAACTGCCAGAAATCCGACTCCTTAAAAAAGTATCAACTGCCAGAAATCCGACTCCGAAGTTACGGCGCTGCATAGGCCAGCCATCAGAAAAATTCTGGATTCCCTTGATGGAGAACCTTTTTTTCGACGTTTTTTCTAAGTTACTGTAATACGCCTGAATATAGGCATTCGGAAAACACCAAATAGGCAACAAAAATTAACATGGGCCCTTCCGTTTACACGAATGGCATGCAGGTTGCATATACTCAGGCGCATTAATATTTATTGCAAAAATAGTTCGGGGCTTTATGAAATCATGCGATTTTCATAATTTTCGACTTATAGGCAAGGAAAGGACAGGGGAAAATGATTCAACGATCGATGATTTACAATTTCAAGAGATATTTATTCAAGAATGCGCCGATTTACTATAATAATACATGTTTATTGCATAAACGATCTTATTATTACATGGATATTTGCAGTGTTGCGAGTCACTGATTACATTGTTAATTAAATTACTAATTCAATCACCCAATACTTTGGTAATATGTAGTTGAACTCGATTCAATTGATAAAAGTAATTATAAAGTAAAGTAATTTAAAGTAATTATAGAGTAAGAGTAATCATAAAGTTATTTAAACGTAATGAACTTGATTCAATTACACATGACTTTGGTGATGTATAATTCAATCAAGTCATTACCAAAGTAATGTGTTATCAGATGAAAATCCAATTACACATTACGAAAGTAAGGAGTATTCAAGAAAAATTTAATTACAATTTTCACAACACGGAATATTTGATTGGAAAAATTGTAGATGTGAGCGTAATACATATAATATATTACGTATATCACTGGAAACTACATATTTGACACTTTTCCAGTTTGGAAATTAGCTAGAACTATAATTAGGCTTTACTAATACTAGTATTATACTCTAAGCTAATCGTTGCGAAGATAATACATACATACACGTACGAAGGTATATTTTACGGAATGCCAAGTACAATGTTTGAAGTAGATCATTTTTATATTGGTCTTGTTGAGAACGGCAAGCTGTTTATTTTTATTTTTCAGACCACCATATGAATAGAGAACAGAGACATTATTTTCATTACGGTTTGCGTAATGCATAGGTATCGCGAATATTTCATACGGTAATGGGTAATCCAACTATCCCAATCTCTAATACTCTTTCATTCCAAATACAATGAGCTTAAGCTAATAAAAAACATTATCCGCCGAGATAACGAGAAATGATTCGGCTATTATATCACATCATATGATAAATTATTACAAATCTTCCTCTCTTTTATAATAATACACTTGCACCAATTTTTTCCTCGTACTATTATCAAATTACTGTATGAACTAGTCAGGTAGAGCTCGCTGTATAATTACGAGTTAATATATTATCGCTTATAGCTTCTATAATTAAATTGATTTGGAATAATCTGTACAGCGATTTGTGAAATGATTTGCAAGTTATTGTCGAAAATTGAGACTAGCATTTGACATGTCTCAAGTGGGATGATGATTTTAATCTTACATAAAGCAAAGAGCAGATGCTATGATAAAAAAAGCTTGTGGTTGTCATCAATCGTAGATAATATCAAAATTAGTTTTCATTATTTATCACACGTGTACTATGTTGAAAAGGCTGCTGACTGAGAACTGTTGGCAACCAGCTCAGCTTGTTTGCTGTGCAACGTTTCAAACGGAATTGATTATTACACGAGATGCGGGATTTGACCAAAAGTGATT
Organism: Tenthredo notha; assembly: GCA_914767705.2. Lineage (NCBI taxonomy): Eukaryota > Metazoa > Arthropoda > Insecta > Hymenoptera > Tenthredinidae > Tenthredo > Tenthredo notha. Next base: position 755,391 of record OU611920.1, on the reverse strand, counting down.
CCAAAGAAACTGTAATTGCGCACTCAGTCTAAAACTATATTGTTATACCACTTTATAAACGATAATAGCCATTCCCCTGGTGTTTGGACCGCTCCACTGTCTGGCGTGAATCATTGTTATGAAGTATTCTGAAGAGGTTTTCTTCTAGATGGGCAAGACTATGTTTTCCTCCACGAATCACACCTGTGAAAATAAAAACTGGATCAACATACGTTTCGTGAGATTAATTGACTCAATGTATTGTTCGAGCTAACATGCTCAACTAAGAACCAAAGAATAGGACTCGAAAGTAATTTACAACCGAAATTTAATTGTGTTTGACGTTTGGAAAATAAATGTGATTCCTAATCAATTCTATAGTAAACTACACTTGTATTCATTTTCAAGCCTTTGAATTTCGATCCTCATTATTTAAATATTTCTCTACCACAAGGTAAGTCTATATGCAAATAAAGTGAACATATTTTCTTGAGGTTTCTCAATCTTTTCCTACTGTTGCCAATGCAACAGAATGATTCAAGTTCGTCATGAAAGAGAAACAAGCTATAATTTATTCAAAAAATTGAGTGTTTCTTGTCTGCTAGACTCACCCGCTAATAAGATATCCAAGTATCACACGAATCGCGTCAATACGTTGCCTTGGAGTGTATTATTCTTGCATGTGTACAGTTTCCCTCATTGCTGAGTAGAACCAAATAGCCATGAAAGTATCCGGTGTACCGTCATGGCAGAGGTAAGTCACAAGCACCTGTAGCCAGCTCAGTATACAGAGGAGGATCTGTGTGGTACATAAATTTAAAAATTATTTATTATTTATCGAATTTACGAGTCACAATGTTAGTATACAACGATATATATGATAATCAAAATTCAATAACAAGTTAATAGATATCATTTCTGCCGCCTCCAAGTTTCGCATGTTATTCGAAAATTTTAAAAATAAAAATTAGTGGTAGGTCAAATAACAATTCTATTCAATTATTTTTATTCATCTGAGTCCACCGGGATCCTATTTTCATTATCGAAAATGAATCCAAAGGAACTGTAATCACTTGATACGACAAAGCCTAAAACTATATGCTTATTCTACTTTATTAACACTTTGCAGTGAAGAGTTTTCTTGCGGACATTTCCTTGGCGCTGTGACTGCTCTACTCCCCGTTGTGTATCCTGTCAATACAACAGAACGATTCAAGTTGGTCATGAAAAAAGGGAAAACCAGCGAATAAATTATTTTAACATTTATTGATTTTTATTCTATTTATATTATACTAGTTTATTTTATTCATCAAGTCCATCGAACTGCGATAAGCATCGCGAATGCTTATTTCAGTAAATTTCGTGTAGTATATAGAATGGAAAAGAACTGTATTTAATAGATAATATATACGACTTGTGATTTGTAAGAAAAAATAAAGATTATACTTATGCTTATACTCATATTTATTTATGTTTAACAAAACGAATCTCCGATACATAAATGGTTATTTATTATTGTACTAGTGATAGAATGGTGTATTAGAATTTTTTTTTTTTAATTCCTGCGCACATAAGTTTACTGATTTTAATGCTGATTTCTTATCTCAAATTTGTGACGTCGTATTTATAAATTTTGATTTAGCTTCGTTCGTTCACTCGTAGCCAAGTCCTTAAGCCAATACAATATCATCGTCAATAGTTCAGTCTTCTGGGTGATCGCATCATCGCAATCTTTTTGGTACCTGTGCTCGCATCTATTCGCCTTATTCTGCAACTGTTTTATAATTTTTATTCTATTCAGGATGGGGTTATCTCTTTGATAACCGTATCGAGCCTGCTGCGCTCCAGATTCATCTTCTTTTTCATCGTAATTTGCAGATTTTATTCCTCGCAGCTTCTTTTTCATCCCATTTATAACTTCCTTTGGTTCTGTTTCAATCAGTTCTTGCAGAGTTGATAACAAGATATCCGCTCTCTCATTTTCTGGTACATTGTTTATCGATACCAGCTGCTGAACCAGATCACTATTATCTTTCGGCGTGTCATCCCTCGCGTCGTCTCTTTGAATCGCGTTGTTTATCAGCGAAGATCCAGCTGCCCCCGATGCTGCAAAATCGTCATTTAAATTCAATATCAAGTTATACTTCTCAGCAAATTTGTTAACGGGCATTGAAATTGATCTCGTGGCTCGTCTCTTGTGATTCTGCGTCTTTTTCACAACGTTTGATTCTGGTCCACCATTCAGCATCTTGCTATCGTCGAGTTCCACTTCGTCAACCTCGGATTCTGCATCATCTGAAATAGCTCGTCGATGTAGACTGCTATTATCGGTTTTCCCGATAGATTCTTCGGCATTTTCCTCGCTGTGCTTCTCCTGTAGAATTCTACCTTCTCGTGGCACACAGCAGGGGCATTTCTCCCTCGAACGTTTCTCGCAGATTTTATCTGATATACTAAGAGCAAAGGACCCGTCCTTCAATCTCTTTATGGTCAATGGTAGCTTGACGCCATCTCCGATGTAGTAGAGATCAGAGTTAACGAGATCTCCGAGAGACTTAAGATCAGCATCAGATTCTTTCGGTTTCAGTCTTCCCATATAACCGGCATCGTCTTCTACTTCTGGTGGTTTTGTGCAGCATCCTATTGACTGCGAGCCACTCACGAGTTCAACGTTATTTATTACACCTGATTTTTCTTCAGACTCTTCACCCTGCGCCAGGTTATCTTCGGATTTAATTTCAGGATACGAATCATCCCGGGTTTCACTGCTCCTGGAACGAAGGTTGTCAGTATTCTGCGTCTCCTGTGTTGTATAATACTCCGAGTCCTTGTCATTTTCCGTTATCGTTACTGTTGCACTTTTCTGCAATTCTATTGGATTATGATATCTTACTATATCTGCCTCGTGTTCGCCACTATCATCGTCAGGTAAAATTGAATAATGTTTGTCGTCAGTTTCGTCTGGGTGTTGTAAGACGAATTTATTCTGATCTACTGAATCATCTGATCTCGAATTCAGGGTCGTAGATTGTGTCACATAGTTCTCAATTCCGAGCTGTTGATTCAGCGCAGATTTATCGAAGCCATTAATCCCACCATTCATTTCTGGCGACAGATTTTTCTCAGAGTTTATCCGACCATAATCCTGTGCTCCAAAAGTATTCACGTCTTCGTCCGAGCTCCTATAATCGGTCTTAAAATCCGTCTGGATTATTTTCCCCTCGTGTGAATTGGTTTTTAAATTTTCCTCGGAAGGAGAATTCAGGAATTTACTCAACGGGAGTTCATTGTTATTATTGTAATCATTTGTCGCTGATTCTTGACCAGCTAATCGATGACTGTATGATGAAATTGTCTTTCTAACTGATTCCTCATCACCCCTGTCACTATACCGCGTATATTCAATAGGAGACGAATATTCTGTACTGTAATCGCTGCTCGATTCCTCAGTAGACCTCAACCCCTCGGTAGAATCTGCATAGTCATAATAATTTTCGGACGAAATTTCTTTTTGCAGGTGAGTCATCCCTGATTTTTCAATGCCCGAGCCTAAATTCAACTCCTGTGAATGTCCAAGGAGTGTAGTGGCTTCTGTTGATTCTTCTGAATTGTAGTCATAATCCGATAAGTCATCTGGCATATGCGTTGCAATTGATTCTCTAGGCGATTCAGTTGCAAGATAATCTTCTCGATTAGTATAAAAATCGCCGCCTGCTTCATTCAAATATTTCACCGCTTGGTACTCCGTTGTTTCGTAATTAGAATTTCTATGATTCAGGATAGATGGTTGGGTAATTATTTCCTCGCTCTCTGACCCAGAATCTAATCCTTGAAAATCATGCTCAGCTGATTCATCGCGGTAAAACTTGGCGTGATATATTTCAGGCGAAACGTATTGCATTCCTTGTCTAGCTGTAGTTGGGTAGATTAGAGTTGCTTGTGTTTGTGGTTGCTGGTCGTTACCAGGATCAAAATGACCTGCTAGATTCTGACTGTGCTTTTTTATGTACTCGAGGACTCTATCGTTTGGCGAAAAATATTTAGTGGGTAAATTCTCAATTCCAATATCCGCAGGCTCGTGGTTTTCAGTATCGTCGTTATTCTCCATTCCTAATAGTTTATCAGCAGGTGATTCTGATTTTTTCTCATTCAATACCGCGTGGCTATCCTCCAAAGAATAATCTGTAAAATCATTACCAGAGTTAGAATTTTCTTCAAAAGATTCGATCGATTTAAGTCGTGAAAATTCTCCTGAGGTGTTCTCATCCTGAGGGATCGATTCTCTCGCGTCTTCTTCATTTAGAATCAGGGTATTTTTACCCATCGACGAATGATTTTCGTAATAATCCCCTCCTACAGATTTACTTGATTCATATTCCGCAGAATCTGTTTTATGATCTCCGAGAATCTTAGTCGAAAATGTTTCCGTTTTTTTCAACGACCCAATTACCTCATCAGATTTCATGTGATTGCTGCCGATATTTGATTCATTCGATTCAGCAGAGCCGACTGACGAATATTCCATCTCGCTACTAGTTCGCAGGTGTTTACTGTCATCTGAACTTGGAATTGAACTTTCTGTAACGTGAATAATTTTATTAACATCGTCGGAGAATTTAATTGGCTTAATTTCATCACCAGCTTGGTAATCGGTGAACAATATATCTTCTGAATAAGCCACGTCAGTTACGGGAACAATTTTAGCTTCTATGAACGGCTCATCAAGTTCTTTCCGTGATGATTCCTGAGTATTCGATGCACCGAAATTTCCATCTCCGATATAATCAGCAGTAGTCATCTCGACAACAGTCATTGCAACGTTTTCATTCTGTAATCCAGATTCGATTTGAGCCTCGTTTGAAAGACTATAAGATTTTTCCTCATTGGAATTAGGATCGTGACTGGTGCCAATTTCCGATACCAGACTAACCCCGTCATTAGTTGCTTCTCCAAAGTCATCGTAAGCTTTGGAAGTGAAATACCCGTTCGTTATTACTTGTATATCAGAATAATCATATCCGGTTGATTTTTCAGACTTATTTTCCTCGCTGGTTGATACTCGCTCAGATACTTGAATATCAGAATACCTTGGCTCTCCTCTGACCAATAGTTGATCTTCGGAAGACTCTGATGTGTTAAACTGATCGTTATACGTCGATGAAGTCTCCTCGTTGCTATTTGGTTTAATTATCACTTTATGTGTCGTATCGTCGTTGTAATTATCCCAATTTGATTGCTCGTTTCCCGGTTTTTCGAGCTGAGTTCTAAGGGTAGTTTCGTCAGTCGAATAGTCCATATGATGGTCGTAGTCAGAGCCTTCGGTACCAATAATCGCTTGATTAGTAGAAGGATTGACCTTTTCTAGATGAATTAAAGGAAGTTTATACTTTTCCGGCTCGTCACTGACTTCTGAATAATCAACGTTTCTCTGATCTTCGATGTGGCCGAGATTATGACCGATTGATACTTGACCATCGCTGAACTGCTCCTCAGTGGTATCTTGCGAAACATTTTCTTCCGATTCATAGCTGCCTGCGTCTAAAATCGACGAAGTAACAAAATTATTTTCTGTACTTGCGTCATAATCTCGAGCTCCAAAGTCTGAATGAGAATACATCTGGGTTGAAGAAGGCGAAGATTTTTCCTGATAATTAAGAGTTTTTGGGTGAGTTAGAATATTCTGTTGATGTGGATGAATATTAGCTTGATGCATTATACCGTTCGGTAGATTCCACCGAAAGCCATTATTATTATAAAGTAAATTATTCGAAATCGGTAGCAGATTTGTTGTGATTTTCGGTTCCGTGTTACCGATGTTTTGCCTGATTTGAAATTCTGCAGGAATCCCTGCTGGCTGTGAGAAAGCGAAGTTTCCTTGATTCGGGAATTGCATCTTAGGTCCAGCAAATCCATTATAATTATGATACAGTTTCATAAAATCCTGTTTATCAATTCCATGATCTGTATTCTGTGTATTCAAGTTACCTGCATTTCCAATCGATGGATAATACGAGTTCACAGACCATTGATTGTACGCACTATGATCTGGGGCGAATTTTACATTCTCAGATCGATGTTCGTTCGCTACTGGCTTCCCTCGAACTAAAGGATAAACATTTTCCGGTATTCTTGGGCTCGAAATTTGACTATCCATTATAGACTTTGTAGACATTGGAGTATGCAGGATTCTATGGTGATCCAATGGCTTGACATAATTATTTCGATTCGCTAAAACGCCTTTTGAAGTTTCGTCCGAAAACTGATACCTTCTTTCCTGAACCACAGGCAGATTCTGTTGGTAATTTTGATGATCGAATTTATTGATATTTATCCCCGAAGATATTCCTGGTTGTTTACCTAATTCAACATCATTATTCACAGGATATTTAACGAAATCGTTTTTTGTAGCTGGATATTGCATCTTCAATGGTACTCGCGCATCAATGAACTGGCCTTCCTGCTTTCTGTAATCATTCCTGCCGTCGTGAGAACAATATTTGCTATTTCCCTTTCCAGTATAAAGTGGTCTAGAATTTTTACACGTAGAACAAGGCCTGTACATCATTCGCTGACAATTACCTCCCGTGCAATCAGCCTCTCTGCAATAGCAAATATATTTACTTTGCCTGTTTGGCTTTGAATGATTAGCCCGTTTTCCAACCAGAGCCAAGACGTTGTAGTCATCTGAATTTAGGTGGCTCTTAATCCTTCTCGCAATAAGATCTTCTGAATTTTCTCCCGACTCGTGGCTCACTGCTGCGTTATCCTTCATCTTCCGTTCGGTGCCAAGAAATTGTTTGAAATTTTTCCTGGCATTTTTTAAAGGCACAATTCTTAAGTATGGAAATTTTCTCCCCAAATTATCTTCAAGGCTTTCTCTACTTTCGTAAGATTCTTCTTGTGATTTTTTTACAGATCGTTTTTTATCGTCGTATAATTTGTTGAAACTGTATTTAGAGCCTTGAGCCAAATTTTTCTCGATTTCGTCATCTGGTTCGATTGATAGTCTCATTTTCTGGACCGGACGAGCTCTCCAGCATCGCTTGCTCTTGTGATGCTCTTCGCTCGATTCGTCGTCGTCATCAAACGGTACCAACAAAGCGAGAGCTCTCTTGGCCCTGACGTGAGAGAAGCTCTTTGAATTTTCAATCACAGAGCCCGAAGGTACTGTGAGAGAAATCGATGACCTGAATAAAAAATAATTCAAGTATTAGAACATCGGGGAACTATTACAACACGAATTAATCACTTATAGCATGAACTGAGTTTAGCTTATGAATAATACTAGGAGCTTGAAGGCCTTGTCTTTGATTTGAAATATTTTTCCAAGTATGGTGTGGCTTGTTAGATTATATGAGATCAAATTTTTGATGATCGTTTATTGCGAAATATTAATATAGAACAATAGTCTCTAGGTCAATTAATATCGGGTCAGTGACAATAGCGAGTCTCAAATTCCATTTGCAATTGGATCTGATTATTTTCTGCTGACGTTTTAATTATACTCGATGTTTTCTTTATTTCAGGAAGTTGTAATACGGATGAAGAATTTTTAGCACCGCGAAAAAGATTTTGCAATAAAGACGGGAGAACGAACGATCGATCATTCCGAAAAAAATTTAATTGTTATCTAGCTGATATTTATTTATTTTTATACCAAAATTTTGATCAAATAACAAAAAATAAAAAATCCAATCCTTGATTCAAATGATTTTTTCAATAATAAATAAAATAAACAATACATACCCTATTCCGTTGACATCGCTTATGAAACACTCGATAAAAAATCCGATGCAATATACAATTGTAAATGAAAATAATTTAACCATTTTTAAGTCTTTTCACTATCAATTTCGCAAATCGCACGTCTATTCAAAATCACTTCTTGTGATTAGATATCAGTTTTCTAATTTTCACTTTGTAACCGATGTTAAAACACAGAGGTATTTCTTATACCACAATGTTTTTTATAATAATGAAACTGCAGCTGCATTTTTATGTATAAATTACGTCTTAGCTGTCATCGAATTCCGCAATAATTTATCAGAAAAATAAATATTCAATCGGTTTGAAAGTTGATTACTTTTATTCAAGGTAAATTTAATTAACACGTGAGACTCGGTAAAGAGTGACTTCAATGAGCACCAGAGTGCATCTGATGAGTCGGAAAAAAAAATGACCAGTCAACCACGATCGTATTGCGAAACATGGAATCCGCAATTCTACAATATGCACAATTTCATACACCGCATATATATCAGCGAGGAATTATTTTTCTGATACACATTTATACACACCCACATACTAAACAACAGTGGGCAAAAATAATTATGCAGTTCTCTGGCTATACAAAAAAGAAATAGTTATCAGCTTCATATAAGAATCTAAATGCATTGCGAGGACCATTGGAAACTCCGAATAAAACGTCTCACAAGATTTACAAAAATCGAAAGCAATAATTGACAGAAATTGATAGAAGCTGTATAGAAAAATGATTTCTTTTTAGGAAAATGTGAAGAAGATATTCGAAAAAAGATCAAAGCCGAGATCACGTTTTAATAATTGATATTGTAAAGTAATAATTAATATTATTTTTACCTCATAATACTTCTGCGATCCGATGTCATCATATTTTGTCTGGATATACTCGAATTGCGTAAGCTTACTCACTACACTGTGCCAATTAAAATTTGCTGGCAATGATCTCGAGTTTAATGAAAAAAAAAAAATACATAATAGCCACTATACCATATGTTTATAAACACTGACGATCAATTCTCGGAACTATGAATTAACGAATCGATTATTTTGGGAGCCTAATCACTGTAATCGTTATTTTAAACTGGAACTTTGGATTTAGGATGTGATAGATGATAAAATTATTGTATAATTATTGATACACTTGTTATACTAATAACGGGAATGGAATTGATTATTATTTTATTTTATTTTATTTATATGGAATTAATATCAATTATTTAACTCGCACTCCAGGATGTGGTAATAGGATTATTGTTTAAGAATCATATTTTGTAAACCTTTTGTATAAAATAATACACACTTAACGCTAATGTAGAAAAAAAAGGAGAACACAAGGAAGAATAATAAAAACGGAGAAAAAAACAGACCTAAGAAAGAAAATTATTTACCCATTAGAATGAAAATAATCGTCTTCAAAATGAATAATTCTTTCAAGGATATAATATGATAGGTGATAATGTATGCATGATAAAACTAGCATTAGAAAAAATATAAAATAAATACAAATGATCAAATTTTTGACGATTAATATCTTCGGAAAATGAGAGAAACGCCATTAAGAAAATCGAAGAACCTTTTAACGTTGTAAACTGCCCTGTGAAATATGTTGTAACTAATACTATCATTTTTATTCGAATTTTCACCCTCTAAAGATTCGTCGTTTTTTATTTCCGACGTGCTGTTAAATTTCTTGTCAAAATCGTTGATGAAATCTTCCAACGATTGTGTCAGGTCTCCAACCTTTTCTAATTCCTCGTTTATCGTACTTTCCAATTTTGGCATTGCGGCGTCAAACAACGTCGGATAATTAGTCGAACTTTCCACAGGTCCTGATGTCGTAGATTTTTCTTCAAACTTTTTGGCAGCGCTGCTATCAATCTTTTTCAAAATTTCCTGTTTCAAGTAATCCTGGAGATGAACCTTGTCCAATTCATCTTCAGGTTTCGCAACCACAGTCATCCCTTCTTGATCGTGAGACCCGAGATTAAAAATGATCTTTTCGAACTTATCGATCTGCAGCGGATCCGGCATAGTCCCATCTTCCTCTATATACTTGTTCAAGTTCGCCTGAGCCTCTTCGAATTCATGCAAGCCTTTTTCCTTCCCTTCCATGTATTCCTGTAGTCGTTTTTCCTTCGCTTTTTCATCTGCCATGTCGCCCCAGACTTCGTTCATGTCCTCGTAGCTTTCCGATCGGTCAATTGTATTGTCCAGGTCCCTTTTCTGTCGTTTTACTTTATGCTTTCTCACAGGAATCAGCATAAGCAATTCATATTCCTCTGGGCTAAGCCTCGGCCCTAAATCCAGCCGATTTATTTCATCCCCAATCAAACGATAGTCAATTTTGTCGTTGCTCAATACAGATTTTCCTTCTGCTTGATCCTCGTAGTACTTTTTCCGAAGATATCCGCCGTTTTTTATGTAATAATTCTTTTCCTCATCCGTCAACTCGTCAGTGCTGTATTTTCGCCTTTTATTTCTTACTTTTTCACTATGTTTGGCGACTCTGCGATGATTTTTCCTCTGTCTCTCCGCCCCAATGTCTTCAGGGATTTCTGAAATCGGAATTGCTACGTAGTGATCTTCATTTCTGACGAGTTTAAAAAGCCGTTTGTCATCTTCCCCAGAGTCCTCCTTCGAATCCTCGCTCAGACATACGTAGTTGGACTGTTTTTCCTTCACATCTCTTTGTCTCCTCGCAGTTAAGTCACCCCTTGGATCTACAGGAATTATTTTATACGCTGGTTCTTCGAGAATTTGTTTTAAATCAGGAGTCAAATGCCTTTCGCTTCTGATAAGACGTTCTCCCTCGATTAAAGCTCGTTGATCTTCCCTGGGTCCTTTATAGTAGCTCTCCGACTCGTCCAGCTCATCGGTATTTCCAAAATTATTTCTTCCACCACAGTTTCCATCGCTGCAAGGCGAACCTAGTTTTTTAAGAATTCTCAAGCCTCCGTGAAGAGGAATCTCTGCCACATCATTCCCGAATAATTCATCTTCATTATTTCTCACCCTAGTATCAAACGCGAAGCGTTTTGGGTACGTGAATTCCTCTGGGTTATAAAATCTTCGATCATTTTCAAACCCCTTCATTCCAAATATATCCTGTCTGCTTCCTGAATGAATTGGTCTCGAATATTCTCTGTGGTGTAAAATTCCATCGTGATGTTCCGTATACGAAGAATCCCACGAATCTGAATCCCTTTGCTTGCTGTATCTCGTATTATGAACACGAGGAACATCTTGCTCGTGAGTTTTCTGCAACAGGTTATCATCTCGTCCAGAAGGTTGGTTGTGAAGAGGCACCACCGCGTATTTCGCTTCCAAATCTTCATCATAAATATCGGAAGCTGGATGAGCACGATACGCGTTCTTTAAATCTTCGAAATCCTTTTTATGATAAATTTTCGGATCTTCGAGACTCTCGACTATAGCGTAGTACGGCTCGCTATTTTCTCCACTCGACTGATCGCGACCAATTGAATCAAATGAAGATTCTATAGACGAAGAATCGAACCTCGTTGTCTTTGGCTCGTAAAAATATCCACGGTATTCATTATCAGTGGGAATTTTTCTTTCCCTAGGACTGCGATATGGTTGAATGTCGTCAATTTTTGGATAATATCTTCTATCCTCAGTCGAAATAAATCCATGATCATTCTGCTCTTCGTTATCTTCGTAACTACCCGGTCTGTTCATCATGAGATAGGCTAATTTATCCTTGTCAATAAATTCTTCGAACTCTTCCTGGTTGCTAAAATCATCCCAAATTTCTCTCCGCTTCAAATTCCTCTCTACTTCATCGTCACATTTACTCAACGCGTCCAAAAGCTCCTGACGATACTGCTGCAATACTTTAGCCTTCCTTTCTCGCAGCTTGTCTTTAAGACTAGCCAATTTTTCGGCACGTTTTTTCTGGTATTCAAGGTACTTCGTATTATCAATTGACTTCAATCTAGCCGATGATTCAAGGGCCTTCATTACATCAGCCTTTTTATTCTCGCTCTCTTTTATCAAAGCCGATAAAGCCTCGGTGTTCAGAGCCAACCTACTCTTTCCAGATTCGGTTTTAAACCCTGCAGACTTCAGTTTCAATCTACTTTCATTCGGTTCAATTTTCACCGATGATCCAAGACTGGCTCCTGTGTTAAGAGAAAACTTGGTACTGGAATGTGCGTTCGAATTGGCATCAAGAGTTTCAGGAATCTCACGCTTAGAGTGATTATCATCATCAATATGTTCTGCACTGACTTTCTTCTCTTCGACTTCTTGCTCAGCATCAGACACGTATTTCTCATCAGTCATCGATTTTTGGAGGTTTTCATCAGCTGTTCGATCTTCATTGGCATTGTCATCTAGCCGCTGAGATCCAACCAAATCGTCGTCAGATTTTTCCGTTTCAGTTTCAGTTACAGTTTCTTCATTGTACAAGTGATTCTCAGGTTCAACCACCTGTTTTGAACCTATAATCTGAGAATCTGCTTCATCGACTATAGGAATTGATGATTCAGGAGCTGTAACGTCTTCGTTATTGACTTCGGAAAAAGAATCTTCATTCTTTTTATACTCGATTGAAACCATAGAGGCTGTAGATCCGTCTGTGTTGCTATTTAGATCATCGACTTCGGTATTCTTCTGAAATGATTCGACATCACTCGCTGATGTTTCTTCGGCAACTGTTTCTCCTTGATTTATTTCAGGAACATTGTACGTATCTGTGAGAAGTTCTTCGGTCGGCGCTCCGTCATGAACTGAAATTTGATCGGTAATTGTAGTTGAAATGGGATCGATAACAGCTGTTTCCCCTTCTTCTTTTTCTTCTGGGTTGATTTCTGTTAGATCTCTACGAGAACGTTGGGATTTCCTGCAATTCTTGCATCTCATTATACCGGTGCTTCTTATCACTCTGCATTTACAGTCTCTCAAATTTCCTGCATCTTCGCGTATCATTTCTTGTCCAAAAGCGTCAAAATTTAAATTCGCTATTTTTCTTTTGGGTCTTTTCTTCGCCAAAATTTCATCGTCTTCGTAAATATCTTCGGAGTAATCTTCGCCCTCATTAGAATTAACGAACTCTAACGATCCCGGCTCTGCGCTATCTTCGTATTCGTTATCCAGCTCCAATAATCTCTTCGTATTTTCTTCCTGTACAATTTCTTCCGGCTTTATTTTCGCACTCTCTTTCAATTTCCTTATGATCGGTGTCTCACCTCTGAATTTCGGCTCCGTCCTCAATAACTTGGGCCTTTTCTTCTCGCGTTCAAAATTCTCATTATTTGTGCTCAACACCTCGGAGTTGTCGTAATAATTTATAAGTTTTTTCACCGCAGTTTCTTTCGCCTTTTTGTCCTCTCGTTCGTCAGTATGATCTTTGACAATCACAACATCACCGACAGTATCATTTTCTTGTATTTTTTGTTCCTCTTTGAAAGCCCCTTGTTGCAATGACTCGGGTTCGTACAATTCGCCGTGATCCTTCCATTGAGTTTTTATGGTGACTGGAGGCTGGTTTATTTTTTCAAAGAACTCATTAGGCGCGTGATTAAGATTCGAGTTTGGTTCTTCCACCCAAGTAGTATCATCCTGAACCATCCTGTTATTTTGTCGATTCTTTTTTCCTCTTCGACTCTTGCCCCGTCTTTTTGGCTGCGTAATTGTCTCCTCGTCATCATCGTCTCTCACGTAATCATAATCGTGACTTTTTTCTTCGGAAGAGCTACCCTCGTTAAAGAATACGTCACCCTGAGGGAAATTTTCCAAAGGCTTCATCTGTGGAAAACCGAAAAAATTGTTCTCGCTGCTGTCTGTAGCTCTAGGATCGTAACGGGCGACTGGAAGTTCTTTTTTCAATCCAATTTCGTCCTTTTCCTTCTTTCTATGTCTCCGTTCAAGCCGTCTTTCTTTAGCTTCGTCATTCTTCAAACGTTTTTTGAAAAGCCCCTCTTTCCTCAAACCAAGTGGATCGTCGCCCAGTAATTTTTCCAAGTCTCTTTTATCCCGCGTTCCATCATATAAATTTTCAACACTCCTTTTACCAATTTTCTCACGATTATTATTAACGAAAAATTGATATATTTTACCCAACGATTTCGGGTCTATCATTCTCTTCATTTTCTCAGGTTTCTTCAATTCTTCAATCAGCATTTCCTCGCCTATGTCAGACACCAGATTCAAGGGTTGTAAATTCCTCGGTTCTTTTTCGTACTTTATTTTTTCATTCGATGTCTCGTACTCCCTCATCGCACCTTCGACTCTCGATATTAATCCCAGAGCTTCGACTGCTTTCTGCGTATCTACATCATTCGCAAATCTCTCATCTGCAGGCTGAGAAATCCTACTCGAATGAACCCTTTGCATTCTGTCCTCGTTTTTCTTCCTGGCTTCGTATTCGATCAATTTATTTTTATACTCTTCAAGTTTCGTGCGAATTTCTTCTCCAGAATTTGACTTATCATTTTTCTTAAATCGCACAAGGCCAGCGTCTTCCTCCGACGTATTATCCCCCTTGTTTTCGCCGCTCTCGTTTGCCTCACTGTCAAACATTGCTAGTCCCACTCTGCCCTTGAAATGCGAGGGTTTCTTCTCCTCGTTATTACCGGTCCTTTTTAAAAGTTTCTCAAGTTTTTCAAGTTCCTTTTTCGTATCTATTCTCTTGAACCTTCGCTCCTCGTCCTCAGCCTCATCACTGTGTCGATATTTCCGTTTTTTCTTTTTAGATTTTAACAGACTCTTAATATCCTCAGCCGATTCAACGTCATTATCCTGATTCCTATTATCCTCGTCTAATTCATGGCCTAAATTTTCATCCCCAACTTCTGGCTCCTCTAATTTTTTCGTCAACTTTTTTAACAGCAAATTTTTATCACTCATCTCCTCGTCATAGTTAAGGCATGATTTTACCTAAAATAAATATAGATTTCAGTTAAAAATTGCAAAACTAAAATGTTTTCCCAATTTTTTAAACACGACTTCCAATCAATCGTAAGACATCTCACCTTCGCACCAGGTATGACCCAGAAGCCAATTCCTCCCGATGGAAGCTTCACCGCCATATTTTTGCCCATTGAAGTAACAGCAGGATTTATTTCCGGAATGTTTTTACCATTAACAAGAGTGAGTGGTTCGTTATTGAGTAAAACAGTTCTGTAAAAACAATTAGTCTATTTTTATATCTAATTTTTTGGATTATTTACGTGTCAAGATATAATTTTCGCTTCTACTTACTCGGCGAACATTCGATTGTCAGTATCATATCCAGGCATTAATATGTACTTGTGTATCGCCTTGATTTTCAATCCTTTTAAACTAACTGAAACTCTTCCAGGCGTCAAATTTATTCCAAAAATAGTAACAGCACCTCTGTCATATTTAGCCGATGGTTTTGTACACTGGCAGTAAAAATGTACGTGGGTTTTATTACCCGCTGATAATTTAGTGTCCAAAACTTCACGGCCTACGAGCATTTTGTGCAGTAACGAAACCCAGTAGTCCTATACGAGAGAAAATGAAATAAGAAGAAAGAAATAAGAAACGAAAAATAGACGCTTATATCGATGAAAAATTGTAATCCAGCTTTTTGAACTCACTGGAGTAGGTTGGAATATGTTAGAGGCATCTGGTTGTCTCATTATAACTTGAACACCGAGTTTTGCCGCACTTCCAAGCCGGCGAGCCCAGACTAAAGCACCCAAAAATTGTCTCTTGCATTCTTCGGGTTTGGACTCAGCTAAAAATGAAAGAATCATCCCTTGAACCGTGACGAAATGACCTAGTTCCTATAGTCTCGAAAAATCAGACTTGAACACATGTTGTGTAAAAGTCAACGAAATCATATCTGAATTTTGTTCCCGTCTTTTTTCCTGAGTACATACCGATCCAAAGAGGTTTTTTCGAGACCGATCTTCCCATGGCTTTGTACAGCAGATCCCTGTCTGCTGCAAGGGTGTCTATTTGAAGAGCTACACCATCCGAGTCCAAAGTTATGCCAGCAAAGTCTCTGTAGTAATTGTTATCATTTTTTTTTTTTTTTTGCAATAAATAGATATATGAGAAGGGGTGACTTTTGTTAGGAATAAAACTATTTCGAGAGCCTTTGGGGATTGGTATAAACACTCACGGGTGCCAGGTGACAACTGAGAGTGCGTTCCCTGCACTGTTCAAATATTCTTGGATATACTGCTGTTGTTGTTTTCCACGAAAACTAACGATATCAGGTCCTGCGATTATGCTGTTTGAATATCTGGGGAAAGCGCCTAACATATTTCTCAGACGAGCAACGTCCTTGCCGAAATCAATTCCGCTGATATCACAGCGTGTCTGACATTCTGAGAAAATGAAAGTAACAAAAAATATAATAACTTTTCCGCAATCGATGAATCCTGATATGTATATTTATTTTTATTTTCTTTTTTTAGCTACCGTATCCTAGCTGCCAACTTATGTTGTATCCCATATGATCACTGAAAGAAATTAGGTCCAGACTGTTTCTGGGATCCCATGCTGTTGCCTGATCGTCATTTTCGATTCTCTGTGGAGTAAGGGAAGAAACTACGTCCAGGCCAGATCTCTGAGCCCATTGTTGGAACAAAACCCAATGAGCCTCTGAAGGATATCGAAATTGTATCAGAAAATATAACGAATAAAGTATATTGAATTTAGGATCTTTTCGCATTGCGAATATTTATATTTCATTGATGAATAATATTCTCATAATCTGATGTTGAGATAAGGGTGAAAATATTTTCCTCGTAATATGTAATAACCACGGAGTGGTTTTTATCGCCGCGATGTTACGCGCGCGTTCTATGTAGGGAAGAAATAATGATACAATCAAACTCTATGGCATTATTATAATTAGCCTTTGTCATGCTCTCGGTTTATTATACGAGGGGAATAGAAGAGGGCCATGTCTGCAGGCGGTTATACTAATCCCAATCAAATTAGAGGTACAAACAACCTCGAGAATCATAGCGTATAGTTATACGTATACTACATCGTGAATTAAACATTAATTAGGTTAATCCACTCAGCGTCTATTCCTCGGCATAGCAATAACACCTTGTTTGCTTATAATCGTCACAGAAATAGTAGAAACGTAATAATACAAATATTACGCCAACAACTCGGAATCAGACGACATCGAAATACGCGATTTTCATATTTTCTCTAAAACGATTAATCTTTATACACGAACTCGTTAAACTTATACACGATATGGCTAATTAAAAAGGCTGACGAACTTTTACACGGTAAATAATAACCGCGGTCTAGTTAGCATTCGTATTCATCAATTTCATCCTATAAATGAAAAATAAAACGTTCGTTTTACCTGAAAATATGAGGTCTGGATCCTCGTAGCCACTTTGCGGAAACAGTGATCTTTCAAATGTGTAAGAATTGCTTTTTGGTCCAGCAAGTCTGACGTATCCTGGAGCCAAAGCTTTCGCCATATTGGTACTGAGCTCAGTACTTGATCTGAGAGAATTGAATATTTTTTTTGTTTGTTGTTTAGGAACGAAAAATATTTCTCTCTTTTCCGTTACGAAACGTATCTCAATAATATTATTATTGATTAATAATTAGTTACTTACGCGAGAACATCTCCGGTAAGTAAAACTGCCGGGTCGAGGGTCAAGCTAAGAAATTTATCGCTTGTTAAAGCTACCACCTTTTTAGTATTTAAATTGAGCAGCACGTCCTGAGAGGATGTCGTTTTTACGAAGTAACCCAATAATGCCAGATGGATCAGAAGAACGAAAGTCGATTCATTTAGGGACATTTTTCGTCCGATCTTGAGTCCTATTTTTTTAAATTATTTTATCGGGAGAAAAATTCAAATTATTTTTTATCGTTAATTGGGACTTATGGTTTTGTTCAGATTCGGTTATTTACATATAAATTATCATGATTATTGAGATCAAATATTTTTAGTTTCAGAAATTTGATTCTCACTGAAGTAATATGAGGTTGTTATAATTTTGAGATCCAAATAAAACTAATAATTAAACCGATTTTATAAAGTTAAATAAAAATAAAATTCATACCGTTTATTTTTTCAACTGCAGTTATTAAGATATACTCTAACGAAGATGACACATACTTTCTAACAGTTATTGAAAAATTGAAAAAATAATTATCGGAAAAGTTATACTCGACGCGTATTAAACCTTCGAGTGATATTTCAATACTGTAACTAAATTTCGATAGAAATTATTGGCTGTCTCTTATTTGCCTGGCCAGCAATTAGCAAACGGGGGAAATTCGACGCCACCTATCTTGCATCATTAGGAAGGTATGTAGGGCTGTAAAGTTAATAACTGCATACGCAAGGTAATGACGACAATAAAATGCGTGTGCATGAATTTTTCTACAAGACCTAAATAATTGAAAACGCTTATATTAGGTACGAAAACAATAATAAAATATACATTTTTGTCAAAATTAATGAAAATTAATAATAAACCATAATATAGGTGATAATGAAAAATAACCAGGTAGCCGTGGATTAGGTAACATGATTGATTTTATTATGTTTTTTTTTTTTTTTCGAGTGTTGTTTCTTTCATTATCTCTGTGGTTTATATCACTAAATAACACATAAATGCATATTTTTTGTTCTCATTTTTTTATTATTATTCATAATAGTACTATAATAATAAGAGCTATAACGGTGTGATGCGCCCCTACGATAGGTTTCTATTTCCAAAGATTTTTTCAATTTCTTGATTTTGTTTTTTCTTATTCTCTTCCCTACCACATCTTTGAAACTTTAATAAAAATTTATAAACCTTTCTCTATTTCTTTTTATTTATATTTTTCTCAATCCTACATTTACGGATAATGAAATAAATTTCTGGCGAACGAAACTCCAAGGAAGAAATAAATAAATAAATTGATTGATTGATTAATTGATTAATTAATTAGTTTCGAAGACTAAATGAGATTAATAATAATGATATAGCAATAATAATAATAATAATAATAAAATTGCAACAAGGGAAATTTAAAAACCGTTCTAAGGGGCGAACAGCTGTGGCCACGTTTCCCTACGCAACGCCCACTACTTAAATCGTGTGTCACTTAAGCTAGATTATCTCATTTTTATATCAATATATATATATATATTATATATATAAGGTAATACCGTAGATATCTAACAACAATATAATATTATCATCATTATTAATATTACATAATATTACGTCAACAACAAACTCTTCTTGTCTCTGTACCAATATCGGCCACTACGCACGCTACTTTATACAAGGGTTTGTATATTTAAACTTGTTTTTTTTTTTTTTTCTTTTTTTTGTGTTTTTTTGTATTTTTTCGTATTTTGGTTTTCTTTTATTTTTATCTTATTTTATTTAATTTCTTTTTCGGTTTTTTGTTTTTGTGTGTTTTTTTTCTTACTTTTTTTATGTATTATTTCTTTAAGTACATATATGTATAATATATATATTGTTCACCCAACTCGTGAGTCAGTTTTATGCGATTTTTGGACACTTTGTTTTTTTAAATAATAACATATATATTCTGGTCGATTGGTCTCCTGCGTTTATCCAGGCTACAATTAATAAGTTTCGTTATCAATTTCCCTATTATAAGTTTATATGTATAAAGAGTTGGTTTTTTTTTTTTCTGTCTTTTCCTCATTTCTGCACAGATTACAGATTACACAGTGCAGCAGAATATGTGTAGGTACCAATTTTAAAAATGCAACAATAAATCGTTATCAAGCACTGCCCCACGTCACACATATACATAATATACATTATAATCTCCTATAATACCGTAATAAATAGGTAAAAAATTCTCTATTTATGTATACGACGACGTGATAATAATTCTTTGATTATAACTTTATCTTTAATTGGTTTTTTTTCTTTATTTTCTCAACTTCTCTTTTATTATAACGAAAAAGAAAAAAGAAAGAAAGAAAAGCTCGTACGTGTATTATAATAGGCATCGACAATATTGCTTTTTCGTTAACAAGTTTTTTTTTTTGGTTTTTTTTTTTACTTTTTTTTGTTTTTTTTTTTTCTTTTCTTGATTTTCTTTATTTTTTACAATAATAACGTGGTGCAACGATCATCGTCAAACGACGCGGTAGCGAACTAATAAATAGTAAGGCCTAAAAATCGCACAAGCCCGCTCAAAAGTAATAAAATATTTTATTTAATTCAATTTAATTAATTTTCGCAATATACCAATATAATGGCAGTCGAAAAACATATGATGAAATATCGCCAATCATTTGTTAGATTATTTTTATTATTTTTTTTTCAGCACTCTCACGTACAAAGCTAAAGCCTAATTATTTATCGTTTTTTTTTTTTTGGTTTTCTTTTTCATTTTTTGTTTGTTTTTCATCTCCTTTATATAATTTGCTTATAACACTAAGGTTTTTATATCTTCTAACTACTACATAGTTTTTAACTTTTATGTGTTTATTAATTATTACTTTATAATGCGTTGTGTCGTTGTCTCTAAATAGTCATTCTTTTTTTTTTCTCATCTCTCTTCTTATCCTTATTTCTTTCTTCCTATCAATTTTCTTTTTTTTTTTTTATTATTTTTTTAATTTTTTTCAACTCTTCTTTCAACTTTAAATATCACGTTTCATTTTCTTCGCAATCATCTTCTCGAAGTTTTCCTTTCTTTTTAATTTCTCTCCTTTTACCTGTCTACTTAATATATTATGTATAAACTCGACTATTATCCATGCGCGAAGAAAACGAAACATTATTCCAATTTTTTTTTTAACGTTAAGAAAAAAATTTATAAATAATAAAACTACATGTACAATCCGATACAGGTAATTTGGATAAGGTAATCTATATGTACATACAAAACATGTTTTAAACAACTTTAATTAAGTTTCGGCGCTTTTTGAACTTAATTCATTTTCATTTTAATTAATTTCTCCTTTTTTTCTTACATATTTTTTATTTTATTTTCTTTTTCTTTCATAACTTTTTCAATCACAATCATCCAAAGTTAACAAATCTCTTTTCTTTTTTTTTTTGGATTATTGTTAATCGTTACTTTTTTACGTTAATTAGCTTATATACTCTTGTTGACGGATCTTCCAGCTCCTCAATTATCGCAAATTTTCGGGGTGTAGTCAATCACTATTGAAACTGTATAATTGAACAATAATTTTCTTCGTTTTTTCCTTCTATTTTTCATTCAATTATTTTTCTCATTATTTTTATTAATACCTCAAGTAATTATTCTGAAGGCACGAAGCTAAATATATTAATCTTCCTGCTTTTATATATTTCAATCCCATCTGGCTATACCACCGTATGGAAGATCGGTCGACGGAGTTCATCTCTTTTAGTTGGATATCAATAAAAAATTTCAATCATAATTTCTTCTTTTTATTTTTTACATAATTTTTTTTTCTTTTTTTTTTTATATATATTTTTCATACAATACATGTGTAAGTTCTGATATCACTTGCCACATTGCCATTATCTCAGGCTTAGGGTGGCTTAAGAAAAAGATTATAGACTCCTCGAAAACATCTGAATTTTTTTTAATTATTTATTCATTTATTTATTTCTATTTCTATTTTATTTTATTTTTATTTTTTATTTTATTTATTTCGTTCTCTTCATTTTTATGTCTTCTCTCGTTTTTATCTTTTTTTTTTTTCTCTCTCTTACGATTGAGGATCAAGGATCAAGGATCAAGATATCTGAGTACGAAAAAGAGTTATCGAATGAAAAAAAAAAATTGTTGAAACATTAGCGAAATAAGAAAAGTTACATGTATGATAGTACCTACACGGTAATTACATACCTACACAAGTATATCTACACCATGATGACCGGTAATCGATATTGATCCAATCAACAAATATTCGCTATATTATTATTATTATCACTAAAACACGTAATCGAAGCAGTTTAGCAGTTTTATAGGAGATTTTTTTTCTTTACCAGCTCTTAAAAGGTTCGATTATCCATCGTTATTATAGTATCAATGATTTAGGATAAGGATAGAACGAACAGCTACGATCGATGACCGAAATTTATAGACTGACAATAAGAGAATAATTGAATTACTAACGATTATTATCCCCGATTGTATGCATACCCAGGTTATTTAATGAGATATTAATTGTGTACTGTGTGTAGGTATTATTATATACCCTATAATCGATCGTGAATATATATTATTTTCTTATAAAATGGATTCAATTGAAGATAAATTTCTATACGAATAGAAGAAAGAAAGAAAAAAAAGAAAAACAAAATTCAATTTCCCAAATAATTATTAATATTATGTATAGATTGAACATAGCAATTATATAAATATATATAATAATATAAACGAAACTGATCGATTTTGTAAATACTTCATTTTCCGTTTTTGTTCTGGTTTTTTTTTCTTTTTTTTTTTTTAATTTTCTTCTTTTTTTTTCAACTATAACGCGCGTAACTCTTGATAATATATCTATACATACTATACGTATGTATGTATTAATATAGTATATGCAATAATTATTATTGAATATCGAGAAACAACAACAATACGACATTAATAGCAACATTAGCATAATAACACTGCGTTATAGGGTGTAATAACATACGAGAGACGACAATTGTCTATGTAGACGTATAATTATGCGCTATATGATGAGAAGAGCGATATGCTAATTAATCAAAGAATTTGATTTATGATAAGTAAAATTTAGAGAAAAAAATTAAAAAAATTGATGGCAACATTTTTTAGGAAAAGATATTCATGAATTAATGCAATTGATTTGAGAAATCTGATTCATAATAATTTCTATTCTGAAGTAAAAATTATACAGTAATTACTGCAATTAAAAAAGAAAAAAGGAAAAACTATTTATAACGTGGATTGAAATTTTCAATCAAATATTGTTGTCGATACAGTAAGAAGGGTGGGAAAAAAAAAAATTGCTTACCTTATACGTATATATATGATAATAACAGTAATTTTACATTATTATTATTTTCTTTTTTTATCTAAATTTATCTGTCGTACACATATAGCATTTTATATAGATAATATAGAATTGAGATAACATGCAAGTATAAACATTGAAATAGTGCGTAAGTATAGTAGTTGTAGTAGTTAGTAGTAGTAGAAGTAGTTAAGTATAGTGATAGGAGGATATAAAGGCTGCGATAGATAAGAACGAAGGATTAAATCAATAATCAATAATCAATAATCATAACTAATGAAAATAGATGTTCATCTTGATAAATATTCTATTCTATTTTATAATTTTGAATCTTTTTGATAATTGATTTATCAAAGACTCGAATTAAGGGAAACAAGAGAAAAAGAAATAGAAAAATGTACGAGAATTAAATAGGGAAATATTTCTAATCAATAATGTATTACATGTACAATATATTCGGGTTTAATTAAGTAATTGACTTGAAGTATCGATTTTAGATAATTTAAACTCGTTTTATTTTACTTTTTTACTTTTTTTTTTGGGGGGTATTTTTTATTTCTTATATTTGGATTCTTCCCCGATGATTTTTTTTTTCTCTTCTCAAGACAGGTCTCTTTCGTTAATTATTCGTTTTTCATTTACACTCTTGTTTTTAATTAAATGATCTTCTGAAGCTTCAACCGCCTAATAACACATACCCTATTTAAATCGTTTCTTATTTGTGTAGAAAATTGATCATATAGAGAGAAATAGGGTGCTTTACCAATATATCGGCATATGAATGAAATATATGAGAAATCGAGTCGAAAGAAAGAAAGAGAACAAAAAAAAAAAGAAAGAAACGATGACAATTAATCATCTGAATTTCTTTTTCTTTTTTCTTTCGCTCTCCCTCTTCATTTGACTGCAAATATTCGAAAAAAAAATAATTTTTTTTTGCCGATATAAATCAGCGACGATACAAAGCCGCAACGTATAGAATTTTTAACCAATCGACAACATCGCGCGACATACAGACAGATAGATAGACAGACAGACACATGCAACATCGAGACACATGAGATAAGGCCTAGACCGAAATATATTTAACAATATATTAGAATCTCGAACGATACCTATTATAGCTGGGAGATCGATAAGCCCTGTAATGACAATTATTCAAGATTTTAGTAATAATTTTTTGGATTTTGTTAATTTTTTTCTTTTCTGTTCTTCTTTATACTTCTTTATTATTATTTTTTATTAATGAACCGCGTAGAATCGAGGCTCGAGAGAGATAAGGATTTTTATATATATATATGTATCTACAATATTTTTCGGCTCTGTGAAATCATTTTTATTTATTTATTTATTTAATCATTCATTTATCTTTATTTTTATTTTTTCTTGAATTGAAGTAAAAACGTGCGTATACATCGAGCGAGCGAGATAGCAAGAGGGAGAAATAGAAATCGAAATAGAAATAGACACATACATATATACATATACATAAGCCGTACATATAGAGGTATATACACAAATACATAGAAAGATAGATAAATATATAGATATAGAGAAAGAGAAAGATAGATGGAGCACAACTCTCAAGGAAAAACATGAAGAAGAACTTGGTATTACCCAGCTGTGCATTTTATAGTTGAATTTTTGCACCTCGATTGACGTTTTTTTCAATTTTTTTTTCCTTTTCAATCCCAAAAGATTCGCGAGGAGCAAAAACACATCGAATTTGTCAACAAAAAAATATATAGAAACGGAAAAAACATCGCGTGCTTGAATTGAAATATTGATTTGCAAATTTCAAAAATACTGAATCTCATACCTGTATTACTATAGTATACAATTTAGTTATTAATTTATTTTTTTTCTTTCTTTTCTCTTCACTAATTTATCTGTGTCTAAACAAATTAGATTTCGTACAGCCTCCTGCGATCGTGTGTGTATGTGTCATTTATATATTTTTTTTTCTTCATCAGATATTTCTTTGGTAGAATCGAGGATATTGAAAATTGAAATAAGTATTAGATACTTTTATATGTTAGTTAGTTAGTTAGTTAGTTAGTTAGTAAGACGTTTGAGCCGCGATTAAAGATCGCATTATTATTAATATACAGTTGTTATTAATTATGCATCGCGCATGATTAAATAATTATTAAATTACGCATAAATGCGTAATTATATAATGTAGATTTAGATACCAATAATGGTTATAGATCGGAAAAGACGCAAGAAATAAAAAAATAAATTTTTTTTTTTCTTGTATCAACATTTGTGGCATAGTCCATAAAAAACTGTTCAACATTTTATCCAATTTTTTTTTTTTTTTTTGTTTTTTTTTCATTTTTATCTATAAGCAAAATACCAATATTGTTTATTCGTCGTAATAATATAACATATATTATCATCCTCATCATAATCGTTATTAATATATTGTTTTATTTCATTTTCTCTTAAATTTCGGTCTTTTTTTATATTTTCATTCCGCTTTTCTAATTTTCTCTTCGTTTTTTTTTTTTATATATAATATATAATTAGAATACACGTCGAACATCGTCATTTTGCACATCTGATCGTAACCTTAAACCCAGAATTTCCTATTTATTTCGTAATTTTCATTTCCCCA
Source organism: Tenthredo notha (assembly GCA_914767705.2). Taxonomy (NCBI): domain Eukaryota; kingdom Metazoa; phylum Arthropoda; class Insecta; order Hymenoptera; family Tenthredinidae; genus Tenthredo; species Tenthredo notha. The sequence continues at coordinate 730,087 of OU611920.1, read as the reverse complement.
ATATCATATCACACGATTCACTGTTCGTATTTTGGATTTTCTTTTTCCTTTTTTTCTAATTCTTTTCTTTTATTACGGATTTTTTGCTTCCCTATATAATAGCGCGCAAGCCGCAGTATAGTTATACATATATATATGTATATCTATATGATGTGTGTGTGTGTGTGTCGTGTATGTGTGTCATATACGAGCCAGGTGATTAATTAAGCAGCGATACTAATAAAATTTATGTATTTATATGCAAAACAGAAAAAGTGAAATAAATATTATAAAGGTATTATATATCAATACCTTGGCACGTTGCAAACTATAATATATGTATATATGTATATGTATAGACTTTATTTTTTTATTTTCATATCCTTTTTTTCTTTCCGATAAACGCGGCTATATATTGCCCAAATTATATTCTTATTATTATCATTATTATATAATATTATTATTATTATTATTGTTATTAGATTGTGTTAATTAACTACGCGTATTTATTAATTTATCATTATTATTATTATTATTAGACAGAACAAAAAAAAAAATATAATATAAGGCATGCGCGCTGTAAATCTAAATTTTATACATTATTTCATTCAATTTCTATTCTTTTTTTTCCAAAATTTCGCACTTTTATCAGGATGACGTAAAAGCATCTATAGACACAACTGTTCGCACGTGACGATGCGATCATATATTCAATATACAATTGACCAAATATCATACATATATATGTATATAATATTCAATCAATTCAATCAATAATTTTTCTAATTCCTTTCCGTATTGTTTTAGTAAAATATAGGATAATAACTCACGTGCAAATAGACAGCCAGGCCTCCAAGTTCACCTTCCATCATTCATTCATTCTTCGATTCATTTATTATCCACATTATTATTACATTCATCTCTTATTAACCGTTCCTCGTCTCTTTCATATTTATATATTTATATCTTCATATTTTCATATTCATCTTTCTCCCTTCTCTATAACGTACACATCCGCGATATCTGTGTTTCTTTGAATACAAATAATTATTCCTCGTTATTCCATCATCATCATCATTATCATTATTCATTATTTATTATTAATTATTAATTATTAATTATTAATTATTAATTATTATTCTTTATCGTTATCGTTATCATTATTATTATTATTATTATTATTCTTGGAACAGCCGTCGCTTGAATCTAGCCACTAATTTTCATTACTACGATTCACTATTTTATTATAACTTACTACACTAAACTTACGTACTATTCTTCGTGACTATACATTATTTTGATGTTTGCAATTTCTTGAAATTTTGTAATTTGTTAATATATTCTTTTTTATTTCTTCCTCTTCTTTACGGATAAAAATTTATCCAATTTCAACTACTAGATATAGCGGTATGTGATTTTTCATTTTTCTTATATTATAACGATGTGAACGAGCTCCGGGCTAGAAACGAACTGTGGAAAGAGCTGTATTATCAAACATCTCTTTACGACTTTAACCTGTTGCCTTGATTTTTTTTTTTTCTTGTTTTTCCCCATTTTTTTCTCAATATTATTATACCATACTTATATCTTCTTATTACTCTTCTCCTTCTTATTATTATTATTATTATTATTATTATTATTATTATGTTACAAGCATTTCAGCGAAACGTTTCTATTATATTTCTCAGACGAAGAATTCATCTTTCTTCATTTTTCCCTCATTTTTATTTTTCTCACATCTTTCTTCGTTCGTATGGTATATGATTTGAATTTTCTTCTCCTTCTTATTTTTCTCCTATATAAAACTACAACCCGCGGTTCTTTCGGGTACGGCGACGCGTATATAATTATTATTATATATAGGTACAGTTAATTATAATTATAATGATTTAATTATAATCAGCGAAAAGTAGAAGACTGTCAGGTTAACAAATTTTTCGTTTTTAATTCTTTTTTTCTCCTGGTTTCTGTGTTTGAATTTTTCTATAACTATTTTCTTATATCTCGGCCCTCGACCCTACAGAATTTATACAGTCTTTGATTTAATTATATATTTTTTATTCAGTTTTCTTTATTTTTTCTTTATTTATTTATTCATTTTTTCCGTTTCCTTCGTCCTTGCATTTCTTGTTTTCTTACCCCTCACACACACACGACTATATTTTCTTTTACTTCACACCTATTAACTGTTCTCGAAATTCACAATATTCGTAACCTAATACAGTATAATAATTCTTCAATTAATTTATTATTAAAATTCATTCGGTAAAACGGAAATGATGATTTTTTATGTTTTTGCTATTTTTTTCTCCTTCTTCTTCTTTCCAATTATTCTCTTTTATACAGTAGTTATATAGGTATATATATATATAGGTCTGTGTATATATTAAAGCTACGCAAGTTCAACAGTACTAATAATATATAACTTACTGTCAGCGACCGTCCTAATCAATAGGAGATTTATCAGTAATCAGGCCTCTCTATATTTAATCTCCTTGCTGCACCGCCTCTACCTGTCTTTATCCGTCCATTAAATTGTCATTCAATTAAATATAGATAATACATTAATTAGTTGTATCATAATTTCTTGTTACGCGATTGATGTGTAGCATATGCAGTAATGAAATTATTCATTTTAACTCAAAAACATTATAACGTTCAATTCCCTCGTATAGCATAATGGAGAGAAGCGAAACGTAAGAGAGAAAACTGAAAAAACGAATTCTCGATAAAAATCATCCGGCTAATATAATATTATATATCTCGCAGTTCGCGAATTATATTTTTTTTGAGTTCTTAAATCGCGGGGGGTGGTGGTGGCAATTGGAAAATATATATATATATATGACGGACGACGAAGACGACGACGACGTTGGCGTTCATGAATGATTTCTTTCATTTCATCATTCTCTATCTCATTTCTCATTATACTCATGTCATTTTTCTTTAATTAATTAATCATTTATTTATTTATTTACTTATATCTTTTTTTTTTTTTACTTTTTTTTCAGCGATTCGATCAGACCCGGTGTTCTGCCTGGTCACATCACTGACCACGGTCGCTGAAGAGTGAGTATACTCATTGAAGACTGCATTTGCTTTCAATTTGCGTTTTGAGCTCATTTACCTGTGTCTCTATCGTGTTCTTCAATTCTGGAAAATAAAAAAGACGAAAAACCATTTTACTTTCTTCGCGATTTCATAATATCATCTTCATCTTCATCATATTTTTCTTTCAACAAATTTCAATCAATAATAGCAATCGTTGAACCATTCGATATTATTAATTAATATAAAATTGTCAATTTTATCATGTAATATATACTCACTCGTGAATTCATCCTCATCTTCCGCTTCGGCCTCGGCAGCTAATTCTTCGGGAGTTTTCTTCTTACGCATCAAAGGATTTGGTTCCTCTTGTGGCATCATCTCCTGTACTTCTTCTCTCTTCTTTATGTTATACTGAAAACAGAATAAGCAAAGAATGAAAATAAAGAAATTAGCGAAATTGGATAAGCAACAGAGATGAGAGATTCTCTTATATTTTACTTCGTTAGCACTGAAGGGCCTGAAATAATTATTCTTAAAACGAACGAATCCTAATAATTAAACCACTGAAGCATAATGTGTAGATATATTGTTAAAAAAATCCGATGTAATAACGTTTATAAACTTCTGTACAGACGATAGCCCGAGGCTTTTACAAGAATGCAAAATTCTTCATAAGTTTATATACTAAAAAAATGTAGATAGGTATAGGTGTGTGTGTGAATATACCCGGAAAACGTTTCTTCCTGCTTTATTAAATCCCCTTACATAGTTACAGGGACCCGCAGGAATGTTATTAAAATTTTCTATACATATACTATACGCTCGAATTTCTCGATTTATATCAATAATAGGTAAATCGATACAGAGGGAAGAGAGGAATTTTGGTTGAAAAATGAAAATTGAAAACTAGAGAACACTACTTCGACATTTTTCGAAATACTATTATTATAATTGACAAATAATGATAACGACTTTTAATTTAACGAGTACAACACGCGATCATTCATTGAACCGTATTGGTCAACCCAATCTAATTATCATTAAATTTATGTACCATGATATTAATGAAATAATTATTTGATTTCTAACAGGTTACATCAATAAATTAAATCGTAATGTATAATAATAATAATTGTTATTTAATACCAGCCATTTCATCCCGTTGGTGTATAAAAATGCTTTAAAATTAATATGTATGTACATATGAGGGAGATTAAACCCATTCGAGATGATTTTCACGGTTTGACACGCCCGCGGGGGATTAGCAGCATGATAGGGTATGTAGGTGCAGTTGGACAGTTATGAGCAATTTCACGCGCTGCAGATTGTAAAGAGTTAGGGGTAGGTAGGTAAACATACATATACGAACATTACGTTGATCACAGAGCCGCTGCTTCCTGTACGATAATAAATGTTAAACTGTCGACCCTGCAGTGTATGTATTATATGCATGTATGTATGTACCTATACCCAACATCCTACATTCTACATTCAACACAGTAGCCATACACTTTACACGATTGACGACGTTTATCAAGCGAAGTAATATAGGGGTGGATTTATACCCCCCGGGAGTATAGCAGGTGCGTTTTCATTTAGTTTACACCATAATTCCGTTCATCGCCCACAAAGCTGGATTAAAGTCCTTTATTCAACATCAAACTACAAAAACTGCACCGCCTCTATAAGGGTAGCTATGTGTGTGAATATATAGTATAGCTGCTCTGAAACCGCGATTTAAAATAAAATTTCAAAATATATGAGTAATATCAGTAAGTTTTTTTAACCACCGTTCAACTATATTCATATTTATATACATTTACCAATACGATTATTGAATTCCAATTAACCCAGAATATGTATGAAATTTTATCTATTCTGATAAAAATAAAAATAAAAATAATGAAATAAATTCTGTTCTTTGATATCGGGATACAAAAATCCACAATTTTTATATTTTTTTTTATTCCTTTTTCTGCAATTTTTACCTCTCGCGATTACTCGGCCCGTAGATGAGGGTTGAAGTTGAACCGTGTGTGGATCAACAAACGCATATATACTATATATACACACGTACCTACTAGCTCGCAGAGTATTAATTAACGTCAGTCTCAACTGACGAGACTCGTTTGATGACACGTGAGCTATGAGCTATGAGCACCTATACCCTACACCCTTCACTCTGCAGACGTCCGTTTCTCCCCATCTACGTATGTATATATATCTTTGCGGGTGGTTACATACAATGCATATATACCCATTACATACGTACGTATGTATAAATTCTGCGAGGTTATTTCGCGAGACGGAATGCGACGATGAGGGAAGTAAACACATCCGATGTCACACTGTCTATTTCTACGTCTACAAATCCCACACTTGGCCAAAGTTTCATGTTGAATATAAATGATATAGAAAATTTTTAAGAAAAATATAAAAAATATAAAATAAAAGTTTTTTTTAATTAATTCTTGTTTCTTTTTATTAATTTTCAAACTGAATGAAATATCATAATTATTGAAATATAACTTCGTTAGCGATGAATGCAATGCAAGTATAGTGTATGTTACTAGGGGTTGTCTGTATGTGTATAAGGGATGATGAGATACGTTGTGTTTATATTTCAGGTGAAAAGATTGTCGTGAAAGATATATATATAATATTCTCGAGTACGTCTAGGTACAAGTATAGGTGAGTGAATATACGTATATGTATGTATAAGGTACTGGTTGACTGCGTTCTAATAGAGTTTGCACCGAGAGCAGTACCAAAGTTCGTTGTCTGTTGACGACGAATTAACGCCATCTTGTACTTGGCCTGAGTTTATGTACATATACATAACGGGGGTAACTTGTAACTCGAAGGGGATGCATGAATGCAGGGATGCTGCAGCTAGTGTAGAGGAAACAATATACGTATATGAAGTACTCTATGGGCGCAACTCTGCTAGCGGGGTAGCTTTGAATAGCAAATAATTATATTCCCAAGTAAATGAATTCTACACCAAGGGTAGATATGACAGAATAAAATGTAAAAATTATGAAAATTATGTCTAAAAATGTTTTTTTCTTTCCCTTCTTGTGAACGAAGTAAAACGGTTAAAGATTACCCTAGCTAGAAACTCGGGTCAAGATAGAGGAGAGAATATTTCGATAAGATTCAGAGTTATTTTCAGTATCATTATTTATGGGCTTTTAATGACTTGATTCTACGTTTAGTTACTTGAATATATTACAGGGGGTTTGGTGTGTATGTAATACAGGTAACAAACCGACAAACATCACGCAACTCTCTTTATATATGACCTGATTTTTCCTAGTTTATATTTTCGCTTTTTTACCTCCACCTCGTTAACGCACGCCGATCAATTTCATTTTTAATTTTAATTTTACAACCATATTTTTACAACAACTTTTCAATATCAATATACAAATTAAAATACTTTTAATTTCCACACCTCTCCCCCACCCACCCCCCCGACGCACACATATATTATATACCACACCAGCCCATCTACCCATAACCTTTACTCCCCCGTTGAACGTTTGACGAGGGTAGCTCGTGAAGTTACGAACGATCATACACACGAGGTTCTGATTGTTGCCCAAGGGCCGTGGAGAAAATTATATCATAATTTACGCGATGTAATATGCGAACGACGTATATCATAGGGCATGATTATGACGCGCGAATCTCTCTCTATCTATATCTCTCCTCTCTCTCTCTTGCTTGTCAAAACCCCCTCACTCACATGATTGATGAAGTGGGTTTCTGCACAGCGATGAATCGACGGATAGATAAATAGACGAATATAAACCCATATAGGTATATGATATATAGCTATAGGATTTTATTTCATTTTGTTAATTTTGTTCAATCTTTTTTTTTTTATTACATTACGAACTTCAAAGTCCGAATAGGAATAATTTCACGAAAATCTGTGGGAATTAAAAAAAGATTTCAATCGAATTCAATATAAAGTTAATTTCTAATTAGGTAGGTCTTAAGTATTCGTTCATCAGTCTGTCCATCATCCGTCCGAATAACTCGAGGATATAATTCAGTGTAAAAGCATTGATGATTGATTACAAGCTGCAGCTTTCGAAAACTCAATATCACCGGTACTGGGGTACTGGTCAAGCTGTCATGTTACATAGGTGTACGTGTAGGAGTACGTATATATATATGGATATGTATAGGTATACGCGAACGACGTGTGCTTAATAACCGTACCGAGAGCTCGGTAATGTGTCAAAGTTATTTGCTGAACGTACGAATTCCTTTGAAAACCGAAACGCGGCTATACGATAATTTATTCAGCAAATTTTTACTCGTTTGTATTTTTTTTCCTTCTTTTTTTCATTTCATATATATAAGTCTTTTCGAAGTGGGAAATATTTCGTGGAAAAAGAAAAAAAAACTCACGAACGGAAATCCGTGTTTTTAATGAAAAGTTACGATTTTATACTCACTGCACTGCGAACGTATAATCATCATTATTTTCGGTTTCGCGGATTTAGAACGTGCGGGTATATTAAACGGGGACAAGCGCATTTGCGTTAATTGCACGAATTTCGCATCTCGTAATTTTTTTTATTTTTTTTTTTCAAGAGCTAGAGGAAATTACTTTTCGCAGCAACGAATGAACGAACAGCGGTAGCAGCAGCCTAGTGGAATCCGCATTGCGCAAAGAGCTCGCTTCTTGCCTCTAGAACTTGTGCGAAACTTTACTGTAGCTTGTTGAAATATCCCTCTTTCTCTTACTCTGTCTCTCTCTCTCTTCCTCTCTATCAGAGAGGACTGCTATTCCTTTGAGCAAACTTTGGTTTACATGGAATTCGATCCTTCAGTAGATATATAGATAATGAGAATTGGAACCGACTGACTGACTGACTGATTCCCGAAACGGCTTCGAGTAATGAATCTATCATTACTTATCAAGATTATAGGACTATTGACTTGATTAAACAATTATTCACTCAGATGAAATTGAACATATAACATTATTAACACATACATAGATATAATTATATAAAAATGTAGAAGTTTTTCATTTCTATCGGGACATCTGAATACTTGAAGTCGAACGCCGTGGTGAACGTCTTAAAAGGAGTCAGCCTGACTCTATTAGGAAGTCGCCATATTGAATGCAGGGACTCCCTACTAGAGTCAATTTGACCCCAGTTAAGTTTCGTCTTCTTTCTTCTTTTTTCCTTCTTCTTTCTTCTTTCTTCTTCTTTTTTGTTTCTTAATTTTTCCATCTTTTCCTCGTCACTTTGTTCTTCATTGCAGGTTGCTCCGTTCTTCGTTTAAATAATTCATAGTATTATACGTATAGTCTCTGATATTCACTCGAAGTTGAGAAAACTTTTTTAACCGTGAGAACGATATTCGAGGTGATATAAATAAATTGCGAATTTTTTTTCTTTTTTTCATTCCTTCGCAAAGATTGAATAAGTTGTATAAAATATAACTAAGATCTCGATTCAAGCTTATACTACCCTTAACACACAGACACACAGAAATTTCATAACCAAACGGCACGCCACTTCATTTCGTCTTAAGTCATACTTGAAAGGATAAGGGAAGTGGATTTCTAGGCCGGCTCTACCTGTCTCCGTTTCAACAATCTCGAGAACAATATTCGTGACTAGTTATTTTCGGTGCTAGGAAGTACCATCGCTCAAGAAATAGAAGGATATAGGGGGATGAAGAAGAATATAAAAATTCGTGTATAGAAAATGATTCATATCATGTCGAGAAGCGAATGGTTGAATTTATAGTTATGATGACATGAGCGGATATCTGCATTCTCGCTATTGTGAGGAAACAGGAAAAAAAGGGTTTCTTTCTGTTAGGGAAGAGAGGAAGGAGAGGAAGATAAAAAAAGAAAAGGAAAAAAATCAAGGGAAGCTATAGAATATTCTGTAAGTTGAATTTGATGAGCTTTTCTTCGCTCTATGCCCGAAGGCGACAAGAATTGCAATTTTGTCGTGACTGTTTTTCTGGGTATTGGTAGTATAAGGGAGGACATAAAATCGGGTTCGAGTCCTCACAGACAAGGAAGCCTCAAGCCAAACGTATGGAATAAAGCTCGTATAGATCCTGACAAACGACAAAAGATATTGTCGATTGGTCCCGAGATCAGGGATCAAGGAATGAGGATGAAAATAAAATATCTAGAACAATAAAAGTGCAGAAATTGCAATAGGGGAGAAAATTCTACAAGTTCGAAAGAAATTTTTCTTCACAATATATATCGAACAGATAAATTGAAGTTCTACGCTATTTTTCGTTCCATCCTTGAATCAAAAACGAAAAAACGAAAGAAAAAAAAACGTATTATTTGTTTGTTCTGCAAATATTTTCGCTGCCGATATACTTGACCGTTTATTTTCACAAAGATTCTTTAATTTCCTTTCATGAAGGCAAGTTGTTCTCGACACGATATATACATATGTATATATATACCTAGAATCGCGTGACAACGGACAGTGAGCGTTTCTACACAGCGATAACAATTTTTTTTTTTCTTCTTCTTAGTCGTCTTCGTTTTATTACCTTTCGTGCTGAGTTCTATGAACGCGTAGTAATATGTTAACAATTCAAGGTGTTCCGGGATTGGACATACCTATATTCGCGGGTTTGAACAGCAAAGAAGAAAAAAAAACAAAAACCGTGAGAGAGAAGTGAAAAAGAGAGAGAAAAAAAACGAAAAAATTCATCAATCATAAGCGCGAGATCCGACTACTGTGAGACCGCATGAAATTTGTCAACGCTTCATGTCGCATGGCATATATAAAAAAATATAAAAAAAACCCAATTAGTTCCCGCTGATTGACATATATACCTATAAGGTAATAATTAATTCAAGCTTTGAACGTATCAGGGCGATTCTAAGAACAATTTCATCCCCTTTATGTGTTCATTGGCTACTAATTAAAGTATCCCGGAAATTCCCAAAAGGGAAGGTAGGAGAAGAGGGGATGAAAAATAATCAGACGCTGCGGTCTGCGAGCGTAATTCTTTCCCTTTTATTATTTTCTGTTTCGTCTTCTGCGGACGACGGAGGGATGGCGAATCGCGGATTTTGTTCGTTAAAATGAATAACAGTATGGAAAAAGCGTATTTTTTTTCGGCTCAACTCTCGTCTCATATATACGATTTACACAGATATATAGCCTCGGAGCTTACGATTGCATATTGCGCAGCTGCTCAAACAGATATTTGAACAGAAAATAAAAAAAGGTAAAGATACATTCAGATTCACTGCTCTTTTACCCGAATGCAATAAATTTTGACTGAAACAAAAAAGGAAAAAGAAAAAAAAAAAGAAATAACCTGCTATGACTGATTCTTCTTTTATTGAAGTATGGAAGAATAAAAGAAGGAAAAAAAATCGCGAAGAGAAACAAATTGCAGAACTTATATAGGTATACCTATGTACGCGAGATTATTCTCTAGATACGATGCAATTGATGTGGTGGAATAACAAATGCGAAATAACGAAATGATCGTAAAAAAGAAAAGTACAATTTAACATGACAAGAATAGTATATGCATATATAGTATAAAATAAGGACGACATTCTGTCAGACCAAATGACGTAATTTTGCATCAAAGTTTTGCCATCCCTCGACCTCGGGTATAAAACTATATTTTTATTATTCCACTTTTCAAACTTTATTGTCGAGCTATTATTCACAGACGGAAACAGTCGAATGAGTTTTCCAGTTTATTCTCTATTCTGCTGCTGCTGCATATTTTCCGCACATTTAGGACCCATCCATGCGATTTTAGAGCGAAAATTTAGAAATGTTTATATTCATAAGTATTATTCGGAATATCGATCGTTTTCAATAGTGAAAAAAGTCTATCGGCTCTATCAGATCGACGTAGTTGAATAATTTGATCATCGATTAAATAATGACAAATTTCCTGAATATGTTCAAGACATTCGGACTAAACCCCTACCCCTAGCCTATGTATATTCATCTACATACATATGGATAGAAGCTTTCTGTAAATATAAGCTTGAAATTGATTTCCAATCTAGGACACAACGAATGCATTATTATTATTATCTCGTTCATGTCTCGAGTGTATGTTTTATATTTTATTAACATAGCTAGGGGAGTTACGTTATAAACCTGACTGACGTATCGATCCTCGGAGTTATTCCTGCCTCGATGATTCCCGCCCCATTAAAATTACATGATTACGTTACACAGGAGACCGGTCAATAACTATATTGAGTTTCTTTTGCCAAAGGGATGAAAGCAAGTACCTCATATATATACCCTATACCGGGTCAATATCTTTGTAGCAAATGAACAGAAATAAAGTGAAAGAATAATCTTATGTATGTATTCATATTTCATGTGATAATTTCCTTCAACCCCGTAGCATATCGTTATATACCTATAGGTACCTATAGCCAAAGAGTTTTCTTGGTCATTTTGTGCAATCGGATTTTATTACATTAAATCAAGAGACTTGAGCTCCCGCTTGCAAGAGCGGATAATTAACGGGACTTTAATCGAGTTAAGTAAGACTTTCAACGCTGTTAAAATCTGAGTTTAGTAAAGGCAAGGCAAGGCAAGGCAAGGCAAGGCAAGTTGAGTTAAGTTCAGTTAAATTCAGTTCAGTTCATTCGAAAATGAATAAAATGATATTTGATTATTATATTTGAAACCATTGTGAATATAGATTAATTCTATCTCTCGCGTTTCTCCATCATTTATTTATCATCAATTCAACAACTTCTTTCATTATAAAAGCATGACTAGAGTTTTACTTTCTTAAAGTTTTTCTTTAACGAGTTGCAATTAGAATAGCTATAATAATTTCTAGGTATTAAAACGGTTATCTATAGCTGTATACCTGCTGTACATAACAAAGTCGAAGAATAATTGTTTGTATGAGAAATTATATCGTTTTTTTTTTTTTCCTTTTTATTTATTTAACTTCCCGAGGTAATATCGTACGTATAAAATATATATATATATGTATATAGAAGCAACGGTTTATCTAAAGAATTATTATCCTTCATTAAACTCACAAAGTAGGTAACGCTATACCTGGTATACCGTGTATCTCATTAAACGTAGTATACGTAATACCAAACCGTACCGCCCTTTTCGTCGAGGGTTAAACGATCTTACGTGAGATAACAAAGCTGGGGTAGAAATAACGTCACAAAGAGAACAGACAGTCAGAGAAGAAAAAAGAAAAAAGGAAACAAGAAAAATCTAAATACCGCGTTACATCATGTGTGTAGAAATAATTAGATTATACAATTTTATCCACTATCCACGATTCGACTGATTGCGATAGTTATATATAAAGTAATAAAAAATGTAAAGTTTTTACGGGTATGAAAATATGGAATTAGTAAGAAATTTATATATATATATTTTACGCGAAACCGCAACCCTCTTAAGCCTTAAGGTTTGCATAAGCATAAACAATTTACTGCCACTCGTACTTTGCTAGTCTGATGGTCGCTGGACTCATAAAACCTAAGGTCAGTTGACGATAAGCGATTATAATCCTTTGACGACTAGGACGACGATTATTTAGACACTTCACTCGGTTACTACCCTAGTGCAGCAGTCCTTGAGCGATTTTATTATCACCGTTACGTTTAGATTTAGGTCAGTTAATGAGAAAACTGTGAAATATTGTTTGAATTAGTATTCCGTCGTCCCCCGATACGCGATGTAAATTTTACGTTTTCTCTCTTTTTTCTTTTTTATGCCTGACTTTGCCCCGAGTTGAGAATCGAATTTTTTATCTTTTTCAGAACCCTTGGCTCTTAGCAACCCCTAAATTATGCATTGCAATCGATGGATGGGAGAATTCGCATTGTACCTATGGGACGAACGACACACGATCGTGGGCGAGAATCGAGAGCGCTTATAACCGCTCCGAGCTGCTCTCAGCCTTTAATGCAATTACACGACACTCACGTAACGCCTGTAGCAATGTGTGACCTAAATACCCTAAGCGTATGATGTATTCACCCAAAGAACATGGATGAATTTAGTAAAAATATATTATATATTAAACAAGGGTATGAAATGGTTCAGTTTCGTATTTCCTTTTCCCTATTTTCGTTCAAAAATTAATACAAGATCTAATTGGAAAAAAAAATAACGAAGTCGTATGAAGCTTGAAGAGAAAACCGTGGAAGAGCTTTTTTTATAGCAGGGTTAGTTGCTGGTTAATCTCGCGTTCGATTTTATCCAATTTTATACAGTTTTAACCCTCCAACGATTCGGGTAGTAAAAATCTTTACGAGTGAATTGTAAAATGACTCCTAAACCCGGAATAGGCCTGTAGACATAAAGTTCGAGTGTTTTAATTAACGGAGTCTAAAGAAATTTAAGAAATATATTCAAATATTTTCAAAACGATTTTCTAACTTTTAATACGATTCTTAAAAGTAAAGAAACACTCGAAGTTTCTGCACTCCTCGTTAATTCGAGTAAACTAGTCAATAGTTCGAACTTATATTGGCAGGTAGTACTTATTACTGAAAGCTAAAAGCGATATCGATTTTATTACGTAGGGAATGCCGAGCTGTAATTACCGTCACAAAGTAAAAGCCAATTAGAAATAAGAATTTCATTAAATTTTCATTCATTTTTTATTCAAACATCTTTCATCTTTCATCTTTAGTCTTTCCTCTTTCCTCTTTCGTATTTTCTCTTCTTTTCTTTCGTCTCTCAGCACGGAAACGTAGAATTTCTTTTTTTCCACATGATTCGCGACTACAGATAGTCGCAGGATTTCGCGTATCCACGTGTTTGAAATTCATCGAATTCCTCTCGAGCCTATCGAAGGTCTTTGAATACTATCAATCAATCAAGCTGACACGAGGTCGCGAGAAACGACACTGCAGACGTGTATGTCGAACGATTTTAAACCCCCGATCGTTTCTACATCAACGAAGGATTGTCACACGAGCTGGTTACGATCATTTATTTTATTTTTTATCATATTTCTCTGTTCTTCGTATCTTTTTTCGTTATACAAGCTGGTATTGATATCTAGGACAAACATTTATCGTACCTACGTTTTTTTTTTTTTTTTATCATCATATTCTGTTCTCTATTTCATTTTGTCATTATTATTTATCTGTAGAACCGTGATAACCGCGATATCGAATTAAATCTCAATTATTAATCCCTGTATAGTAGAAATATTCATATATATACTACGGGGTCACGACGAGTTACACGAGGAATTTCTTAGAGTAAGAAATACGACTTTGCAATAGGTATACGTATACCTACCTACCTCGGCACGAAGGGCTATGCTAATGCGCGAGTATAAATAAAGATTGAGATTAAGATAACAATAAGGATTAGAGAGAATTCGGCCAATTAACGTTACAAAGGCATAAGAGAGTGAAAGCGAGCGGGGGTCCTACAGGCACCAGGATTATAGCAGCTGAATTAATTAACGAAAAATTATTATTCAAATTTTATAATTCGACTTTTTTTTTTCACTTTCACGATAATATAATACTACGAGAAATAGTATACCTATTTCACGAAAAAGAGGAAATAGAGATATTTTTTTTCTTTTCTGAACTACATGTATTAAATTCCAAAAATAGAAGGGCTTTCTACCGATTACCTCTTACTCGGTAAGGAAAATTGATAAAATAAGAAAAGTGAAGAGAAATAGAGTGTCTGAATCCGTAATTCAGTTATCTCGCTATTATTTGATGATTATATATGTACATGAAAGTGGACTTTATACTCCATGTAGCTGTACCGCTACGTTGCACTCAACTGCAGTGAGATTTACGATTTATGATTTTAGTTCTCGTAAAATATAAGTGGGGTAGTAGGTTCCTCTATTGTACTTTGCAGTAAGCTTATTGGACAGCAAAAGCAGCACCACCAGCAGAATCTTTTAGCTTTTCCGCAAGCGAGATTTTTATGCCAGGGTGGCCAGTTCGAGTGAAAATTTATTATACTTTCGTGCATCGTAGAGTACGAGATTAAACTCTATCGAAGTGGTTCCTTGATTTTAAATAAATTCGCAACGATAGTTATAACCATCATCCCCATATCCCCATATCAATAACAATATTGGTATGAAATATGAAAATTTCAAGAGTTCGATAATACATATTGAATATACCACAGAAACAACTTTCCTAAATAATCGCGACGAGTGGGTGTGTACAGAAATTGTGCATCTGTGCACAGTACTTATGAAAAGTATTTGAATTGCAATCGGAAAATGAGAAACCCTTATCACCGAATGCACGCACGATGTGACTAAATTAACGAGCAGATAGGAACTGTACGATATCCCAATTATTTATATTATATGTAATCTATACTTCGGTGGATGCTTTGTTACTAAATTCTTTATGAAAATTTCCTTTTCCAAATGTACAGCTTTGATCTGTATATAATACATATACATATACGTATGGTCACCAACCATATGAATAAAAACTTATCAAACCAATTTGGTATCGCAATATATTATATTGGTATAAATAGAAGTAGCTGATTGACTTATACAGGGGGAGGTTGAATATATTTGGCAAAGGTCAGATCGTTTCTGAATTTCGTCGTGAACTTTTGGCCTCCGTTAGTATTCGGGGTTGTTGGGTCGATGAAATCGCTGGTTTTCTTTAGATAGCCGCAACTCTTACAGAACCTTACATCTCGACGAAAAATTCAGCGATATCCACCCGTAGACGTATATATATATATATATATATATATAAATATATATATGACCAGGGTGTAAGAACTTGACAAGACTATTTTCCCCGGAAAATATACTATACACACATTTTTTATCTTTTCCTTTTTCTTCTTCTTCTTATCGTTTTGCATTTAAATTGAAAAAAGAATAGCTGAGGGTGCTTCTCTCGGGGTTGGTTAAAAAGCAGAAAAGAAGGCTGAATTTTCGTGTGGTATAATATAAAAGCGAATATACATCGTACGAAAAATAAAGAAATGCGGTGAAAAAAAGGTGAAATGAAAGAGAGAAAAAGAAGAAAAAAGAGAGAAAAAAAATTATAATTTATAATTAGATAATTGAAAGAGAAAAAAATTTACCCGGATAATACTCAGCTTTGCTGTGCAGAAACGTCTGAGTATTACATCGGATAAATTTCTCGAATTGCGTAGGCGAGCGATTATTCGCTCATGAATTATTCATCGCATCGCTGCCAGACTGGCGGAGGAGACAATGAGAGAAATAATTGAGGCAAACAATGAGTTGTGTAATAAAAAGAGGGAATAAAATAATATTTTTTAGCCTCCTTTTTTACCAATTTCTGTTTTTTTTTTTATGTTTTCGACTCATTTTATAAGAGTACTTACTTTATCTCTGATTTCTTGCCGCATCTTTTCACGCTCCTCTTCCATCTTACGATGTTTTTCCTTTCGTCGTTCCTCAGCCTCACGTATTGCCTCCTGTCTTTCCCTTTCTGCCTCCTCTTCCTTCTCCTTATCATCTTCATCGCCTCCATCACTGCCCACCGCACCTATTCGCGAATGAAACAAACAAAAAGAAAAAAATGAATAAACAGATAAATTAACGATGTAAAAACAATGATAATATTACATATTTTTTTAGAAATAAATTCTATAGTACACAAGACAGGTCGATTGATATTTTATTAAATATACTTCAACTCCTGTTCTCTTATCTTAATTACTTAATTCTAATCGTAATTTGTAGTCGTTGTATCCGGTCGATTATGCGATCATGGTAACGATAAGGGTTTCAGGTCGTTATCGTTATTACTACGATTTTCATCATTTTCTATTAATCTTATCACACCAAGTTTCGCCATCGTTAACGCCTTGACTATATCACTTCATTAACATATCATTGAAGTTATTTTCTGCCTAATTGAACCCAAACATATTTTGGATGTAATATATGTATGTATGATTGATTAGAAGTAACTCAGACATTATATTACATACGATAGACGATTTCGAGTTGAAAGAAAAACGAAACAAAAATGTCAAATTATAATATAAAGTGGATAAAAATCCGTAGAGATTTGACCCGGAGAGGATGGGGGTGGTGGGTGGCGGTTTATGAACCGAATCAGTTAATGTTTCGAGGTTGAAATCTGCTGGGGGATGGGGGGGGGGGGGGAGAGTTAACGATCATGGCAGTATTTCCTTTCCCTTTTCCTTTTTCCCTTATTTTCTTCATCGTCTCTTTTCGTTTTTATCATCGCTTGGTTTTAACGTCTTTTCCTCTTTTACACAGAGCTCTGGGTCTGAGCAGTAATGATCTTTCTGCTACCTTGAAACAACGAGACCACCACGAGACCGACGACAGTACTTGGCCTACATACGCTAAGAAACTCTTTATGAATCATTTATATTCTGCTGCGAACGACAGCTAGGTACTAGCATCTTCCTACCCTCTAGGCAAGAACTTTCGTCTCCTTTTCCTGACTTGTCTTTTTTTTTTTTTTTCCGCTTCTTTACTTTTTCTTTTCCCTCACTTACTTATACTTTTTTTCGCAGCATTTTCACGTTTCGTAGACGGTGCCGAGTCATACACGACCTGACACTATACAAACATATATATATATATATACATATACACACACCTCGAACCTCTCGAGTGTTTTGAGGCCAGGTTGAGTATTCCTTTGTCCGAGGGTTGCTCGTAATCACGAGAACGTTGCGGGCTAAAGAATAGCGAGCAAAAGCGGTTTTTTTTTTCTTTTTCTTTTTCTTTTTCTCAAAAACCTCCCCATCGCAGTTTTACGTGCAAATTATTATACCACATCGTTTTTTTTTTTCTTTTCCTCAGACGTTTTTCTTTCGTGTTTGCTTCTGCTTTTGCTTTTGCTTCTGCCGTTGCCTTTTTCATCATCGTGTCAAGGGTGAACGAATCTTTGAATAATATATTCCCAACGGCTGTAATACTATGATTATTCTGTCAACGAAATTTACTTTCATCGTTCGTGTATATATGTAGATACATTATTCACATTCTGCACACGTCACTCGACAATAGAAACTGTCCCTTTATATATGAAAACGAGTAAAATCAGTAAAAGACAGAAAAAAAAAAACAGCCAAAAAACGAAAAATAAAATAAATGGCTCAGGCTCACTTGGAGATCATGCATTATTGGTAGAGAGGAGGATAAATATTCTAAAGGGTCGTGACAGCGGTCGGGTGTTCCTCTGAGGTGGGGCCAGGGGTCGAGGAGGTGATCCTGTCTGTCTGTTGAGGGATGGAGGAAGAAGGAATGGATGGGGATGAGCCGATAATTTCCCTAAGTGCCTCCTGCAAGCACCCCCGTCCTGCATCACCGACGGATAGCTGAAGGACTTGTACGAAACTCGAGATTCAGAACGGCTCTCGGCTATGCTAAGTGATATCCACTTGAAACTACGTTGTTTGCGGATTAGGGAGGATTTGAATTTCCACAAATTTGTCACGAGATTCGAGCATTTAGAACCACCGGTCCTCGTTCCGACTACTTAAAAGGATATATTAAAAATTGACTAAGATTTTGAAAAGTCTCTGCGAAGCAGAAATACATTTGACCTATTATTTCGCGATATCTTAACGCACGAGGATGTAGGTAGTACGTACATGCATATTCTATTTCGCGAATGAACTGACGTCTGGTAGCAAGGTGAACGAGTTATCGTATAAAGTTCTAGTGCAAGTTTAGAGCTTGTACCGAGACATCGTAAGAAACGAGAACTGGTAAGGACGCGTCTGTGAATACCGCAGAAGAAGCTTTAACGGATAAAAATAAGAATTCGAAAGCACACACGTGTATATATGTAGGTAGGACACGTACGCGAGGTAGAAAAGAATAAAACTTTGTAGATGTTGGGAAAAGAAGCGACCGCGGTGTAGGTAGGTACATCGTTTTGCCAGAGAGACCCGTGTCTCGGTTTCGTTCTGTGGTTTCAAGGGAAATTGACAAAGTTGGATAGCTGGCTGTCCCCAAAACCCAACGTGTGTATGGGAAGGGAAAGAACTGGAAAATAACGCGACTTTCAAAGTCTGATATAACTGAGAAGAGTGATACGTGCGTGAAGAAAATCTCCAAAGTGTATATAATATGTCCTGGGTACAATAAAACTCGGAGATAATGATTTTTGCGAAAAATCTACTCTATATAGGATAGGAAAGTTCTTTTTTTGTTTTTTTCCCCTCCGTACAGTTTGTATTTGTCACGTTAAACTTTTATACTTCGGACTGGTCGTCGTGCGAACGTGCTAGCTTGTCTATGTATTGCAGGTTTCATTTGTCCCCAGTAACCATTGTTCCCAATACGCAGAATTGTAGACCGCGAATCCCATTGTGGAACTGCATTCAACGAATTGCAGAGGGATTGATGCAGTCCTGCACCAGCGTACCTAGGAACCCGCACAGTATTCTATGGTTTGAAATAAAAGACCTGCTATGACTCGGAAATCGCGTCAGTATTCGCGAAAGAATTAAAGATGCGATTCGCGGTTATCATATGCAACGATTATTCCATTCTTCATAAATCGGCTCCTGGCCTTTTTACTTTTTTTTTTTTTTTCCTCGCGTGACGAAAGGAATGGATATGGGATGAGCCTAACAATCCCGAAAATGACCTATTCATACATTCTCTCAAGTATTAACAATCCTTCCGGCTTTTGACCACTGCTCCTTTCTCTCTCTCCCTCGCTCTCTTATTCAACTAGCTTTCCCTGGATGATAAAACACGATAATTTATTAATGCTTCTACACCACGTGGGCAGTAATAAATTTAACCCTTTCTGATCCACGAGTACCTTCAGCTTCTGCTCACGGATCCCCTCTCCTAGTAAATTACAACCTAAAGGTAACAAAAATATAGATAAATGAAGTAATAAAGAAGTAAATAAAATATCAGGCAATCCACTCCGAAAAGTAAACCGTACGTCGATTCAGGACAAACTTCTCTCTCATGACATTTCCTCGCTTTTTCTCCTTCTTCTTCTTCTTCTTTTTACTTTATTTCTTCCTTTTAAACAAAATTCGTTGTTGTTTGCCAAAGAGGTTGTTTTTTTTTTTTTTTGTATTTTTGTTTTTTGTTCTTTCTCCTCTTGAATTTGCATGGATAACGTTTTTCTGATTACCCGAGGTTTTCTGACTCGTCAAGAGACTGCCGGGCATAAGGTAGATAATTAACTGTAACCGTGGTTGGCTTCTAACCACTTCGCTGGTCTTCGGCCACGAATTACTGAGTTCTCTTGCTACACGCCAGTTTTCACCACTTCTAGCGGTTTTGAAAGCAGGATTTCCGCTTCTATATCTATATACAACGATGTACTTTGCAGCTTGCGGCTTGGATATACCCGCCCGCTCGCCTAGTTCTGGCCAAAACGTATAAACTCCTTTTGATAGGGATTATGCTAAGCAAAACCGAGTATCCGGGTGGTGAGAGGGATCGTGAATTCATCTAAACGTAGACTACCACTGCAATGGTACAGATCCTGCAGAGGTACACTGATTATAGTATAAGATCTGCCCGGATTTTCCAAAGGATTTCATTTAATGAATTTCATCTCCTTTTATTCAATTCTGTTTTCATTTATCCTGCCTATTGTCTTCTCCAAAGTTTCTCACGCGATCAAACGTAGGCACGTGATCTTCCAAGTGTTTTGGGCTTCGAATTATTAGAGAACTTTAGCCGAAGTTTGGGAAGAAAATTGTCAAGCCTCCGTTGCGATAATTAAAACGAATACGATACCTACTCGAAGTTCGTTTCTTTGTCTAGCAACAGTATTAAATCGAATCGAGTGAAGAGAGAGAGTGAGAGAGAGAAGGAAGACAGAAACTTTTTAACGATTTACGGGGAAGAAGAAAAAAACAAGAGAAGAAGAAACTTGGAAAATATATTGTTCTAACGAAGAAGCTAGCTGCTGGTGATCGGAAAATAAAAACTTGATCGGGAAGTCCAAGAAAATCGTGGAGAAAAAGAAAATTCATCGGGTGTCTTTGACGGTGAAAATTACCGACGCTTTTAGTGTTCAACGATATATAAGGGTGTAGTTATAATCTTTTTTCGATTAAATATAATTTTGATAAACGATCAGCCAGCTCTCACGATAATTCCAAATATTCCATTTCTCATATTGGAATTATTCATACTCGCATTCAATGACTTACCTAGGCGAGTCACGACCTACTGAGTACTGAGCCCCCTTAAAAACGTAATCCCTCGAGTTTCGATGACTGACTCTTACCTGGAACAGACAAATAAAGAAAGATTTCATTAAAAGGTTGAACTTGTGAATCGTGCGGAGGTAGAATTGTAACTAAAACGTCGTAGGTATAGGTGAAAGAATGAGGAGAGAAAAAATAAAAAAGGAAAAAAAAAAACGGTGGCGCATAAACGGCGTTCAATTTTTACACTGGCTTTTAAAGTTTAACGGTTTCATTTTTGCAATCTATTTCTCATTCCCCTACTATAGTATAGCCGGTGTTCTCTGCTCTTCAGGAACCTTAGAGCCGACCGAACCCCTCGCGTTCTCCTCGTCAATAAATTCAAGTTTTTCGGTCGACGCCTTTATCCCGAAGCTTCGGCGTAAATCGTAGAAATTGGGGTCGTGCCCGCACCCGCACCCGCGCTAGTGCCGGGGGAAAGAATACCTTCAAAGGAAAGTGTCTCTCGAGTTTGAAGGACCAAGAGGAAGCTGGCAAGCCAATTGGAAGAAAGATCGTTGACCACGCTTTTCCTTTTGTCCGAATAACCTCGAATCACTAAATTTCCAATAATGAAAACCTCGACTATTTCTCGCATTCGGCACGTATATATCTACCTTCCAACTCCACCCCCGACAAATGCATCGAACAAGTATTATATTCAAGCGGTTGAAAAAATATCGGAATCAAAAATTTTCCAGTTTTTCTGTCTTTCAATTGACGTACTTGAATCCTAGCCATGCCTATTATCAATCCTGTTCCAATCAACCAAATGGACTTATCCAGTGTCTCATAAATCCATTGCGTCCGCAGCCACTCGACAAAACGTCATTGGCAATGAGATGAGATCGGTAACTGTACCAATGCCGGATCGGTTAACTCGTTTTCCTGTGCTGCAGCTGAGCCATTGATTGGATTCTAGATTGCAGATTATCTGTTACCGTCACTCAACGGTTTGCTGAGAATTCGTTCTACATACACGCAGTGGAACTTTTTCTGCTCTAATTTTTTTTCTTTACGTTTTTCAACCCGTTCGAAAAATTTCTCTTATAATTTATTCCACTCCTTTTTTATACATAAATATTTTTTATTCTATTTTTTTACTCTTCTATCGATTTCTGGAACTCACCCTGCCGAATACACAATCCGCGTCCGGTTTTATAGAATTTTTTCACTACGTCTCCAATATCGTAGGGATGATTTATCGCTGGTCCAATATCCTCGGATTCTCGTAGGTGAATATGGTATATCGATCGAAATAGAAATGAGTGAAAAATTCCGCCGAACATTTACTGCATTAGCAAATAACAAGTTGCGAAATAAGGTAGGACACATTCGGAGTCAAACAGTGACAAGGCGCGGTCAACCACTTAATTTTTAAAAAGAAACTAATCGATTTCTCTGATACGAATATATGCATGTATTATTATTTCTCACTTTCAGACTCATCATTGCGAACTGAGAGGTCGCAGGGTAGTGATGGAATCGAAACGATCCGATCATTCGGTCAGATACAGATATCTGCGTATTGACAGCAGCCGGGAATAGTCGAGGAAAAAATGGTCGAAGATTTAAAAAAAATGATTGTTTTCAACTTTGAATGAATAATTACTATCCTGTATTCGTCTGTTCTCTGCTGTTGGTCAAATGAAAGATTAAATTAAATTCGTATCTCATACCGACCTGCCTTAACAATATCCTTAACCTGGCCTAGGGCCTAGGCTATGGGGTATAGCTGACAATAAATGTTGACCCAACTTAACCCGGTTTAAAACTTTCCTCAGGTAGTGGTAAAGTTTAACTCGTAGCCTCGCGTAGCAAACGTTAAGCATGCTAGCCGAGCGTGTCAAAGAAGGAGGTCAGATTCAGGTATCGTGTATACTGGTGTAGTATGGATACACACGGACATACACGGTGCAGAAAGTCTATTTTCATGGAGTAAAGCTTCAATCTGAAATAAATGACTTTGGTATAGAGTAAACCGTAATTTGACTAGCCATGCCCTTTCATTATCTTCGTCACACTGCAGCTAAATCGACCTCGAAAAAATCCACACCC
The DNA here is from genome assembly GCA_914767705.2 of Tenthredo notha. Taxonomy (NCBI): domain Eukaryota; kingdom Metazoa; phylum Arthropoda; class Insecta; order Hymenoptera; family Tenthredinidae; genus Tenthredo; species Tenthredo notha. Next base: position 706,799 of record OU611920.1, on the reverse strand, counting down.
ACGCAGAGATAAATAGAAATAGAAATGAAAATGAAATATAGGTATATAGTTTAGTTCGCAGATAAATTTCATCTAATTTTATAAAACAAATTTCCTACTTTTCCTTGCTTCCGTTTTTCATAAGTAAGAAAGAAATAAAGGAAGAAAGAAAAAAAGTAAGCTGTAACATGTACATATATTCAAAACGTAGTATATATGCGTATGCTCAGTTTGGAGTGCAAAGATTTGTTTGTTGTGCGAGTGTGGATCTAAGCGAGACTCGACTTTGTGCTACTATACACAGTGGATTTATGCGACCTCCTAACACGAGAATGAGAATGAGAAGGTGGAGGTGGAGGAAAGACCTTTTTCACCCCACGAAAAGGTCCTTGTCTACTCTGCAAATATTACGTGGCTATATCTGTCCATCTACCTACCTACCTACCTATCTACCTACGTACGCCGGTTTCTCTCTCGTCTCGGTACATAATGTTTGTTCAAATTAACTCACGGTAATCGAATTCCATCTGATGGTGGTGGTGCTACTTGCTCAGCACTGACATGAGCAGAACAAACAATTAATTCTGTTCTAAAAACTTTGAAACCAAGCTCCGCTATATACTGGACTGCATAATTACTATGTTATCATTAATTAGTTTGGAAAATAGTTCACGTAACCATCGCACATAGATATACTATAAAGACAGAAGCCCAGTCCCCTGCTATACGGGTAATTAAAAATACGTACCAAAGAATGAAGATGAAAAATAAAAAGGAGCAAAATCAGTAGAAAAATAGAAGAAAAAAAAAACACCCCACGACGAGTTACAAAGACTCGTAAAATTCCACGGGTAATTATTCCCGAACGTAATTAAATTTTTCATTCGCAATTCTACCTCCCTACTATTTTCCTCGTCGTTCTAGTGTATGAAATACTCGATTTTCTAACAACGATCACGCGCGCTATTACGAAAAGTAAAAAAATAAAACTGTATAATATAATATGGGTGCTGAGAGAGACCAGTGTGTAATTAGCGAATGAACAGAAAACTGAGTAATAATTGTCAAGAGGTAAATTAAAATTGGAATGAAAGAAAAAGATAAATAAATAAATAAAAAAAAAAAAGTGAAAGGAAAGGTAAATGTTCGGGGGTTTAATTCGTACAGTAGTTGTTATAGGGGCTAAAGGTTTTTGAACTACATAGTTGAAACAAAGGCCTAATGGCCACCTTGTACTCTGTAATTACTCAGCTTATCACGATTCTGACTCTGTACTAGCAATCAGCTATACCTCTGGAGTCTAGAGCTTGGAGTAGCCTATGTAAGGGTGTTTCTCTAACATCCGAAAATTTATCGTCGAAGAGTCGGAGCGAATATCTAAACACGCCAGGGTCTAGTTAATAAGATTGATGGGCTGGTCTAAGATAGGGTGGAGAAGAGAAGAGAAGCGAAGAGAAGAGTTAGAGGTGAAACGACTCAAGGATAGTCGTCGAAGTTTGTGTCTGTTTGCATTAACATCGCTCGCGCTGGGGCCAACAAACGATGTTTTATACATGAGGGAAATGAGCAGAATAAGAATAAAACCGAAAAAAATAAAACAACTAAATAAATGACAAAAAGAAGTCCAAACAATTTGCGTTATGATTCACTCTTTACTTCTATACTAATACAACTACTATTCCCACGACCCTCGTTTTTCTCAGCTAAAAGCTCACCCTTCTCTGACGTTCGAGATACAATTTTTATACAAGAATCCTCGATTCTGCAAACCGCGTTTTATTATTCAAAAGATTTAAGAAAATTGAAGCTTTGTCGCTGTACTTTGGTCTCGAGTGGTTGACGTTAATACTGTAGATGACCTCGATATATGAGAATAGAAACCGAGCGTTTATACGATGCAATTATCACATGTGTTCAACTTGTTTCCGCGATATAAAGATCAATCCTTATTTCCTCACTTCATTAACGATACAAGAATCCGATCAAACCCGTGCTTCAAGTTGTTGGAATAATTTATCGAAGCCCATCTACGTAGGTACAATGAAGTTATTTTATAACAGAGTACATCTAGGCTATACCTGGCTAAGCCTGAAATCGCACAAGTTTATACTGCGACGTCGAAGGCAGCAGTAGCAGAACGTGACCTATGAGGTACATGTCGCAGTTGATCGATACGTAACACGTCAGATCAACCAGATTTGCAAGCTGCTTTGGTTCGCGGGTCAACGGGGTCGGGAATAGCAGAATAATCAGGATGGACGTTGAATGAATAACGAATGATGTTAGCTTCAGTGATATTTTCAGTATGTAGAATTCATGGAATCAGGGCAGAGACGAGAATTTGTACAAATTCAATTCTACACGCGATTCTCTGTTATAACAGATAATGAAAAAATGACTTTAGATTTACTCCAGCCATACTTGCCGAGCAGATCGATACTGATAACGCTGTTTGCTCAGGCCAAACCATGCGGACGTTGTATGATGTGAAATGATTTTAACCCCAAAGGGTTGCTACGTACGTACGTGCCCGGTGCCCTTGCAAAATCAGCATAATAGACTAGGTATATAGATTAGTAGGTATACAGACTGGACGGTATAATTGGCTAATAATTACTCCATCCCTTTGGTGGCAAGTATGGAATGAAAATCGGTCGCGATAGAACGTGTTAAATTATTGCAAATTATTTACGATGATATTTTTCTTTTTCTTCTTCGACACAGTTTGAATAATTTCGGATAACTATAGAAACACGCCGTTGTATTGATCGGGATTGAAATAAAAAAGGAAATACTATCACGCGGATGAAATAAAAGATAGAAAAAAAGAATACGATTTTTTTTTTACTAATTTTCTTTTTTCAAGATCCTGCAGGAAAACTCGACCGTCGCAAGGAAGCTGATGATGTATCAAATGGGAAAACATTGAATGATTCACTTTAATTATACGTTTACGAAGTTGCGAAATAAGGATAGACATTCGTGACAGACATACTAGGTGCTAAACGTTATCACACTTTTCCGGGAAACTCTACTATACATATGCATTCAAACAGTGACAAGGTGCGGTCCACCACTTCCAGCAGCTTATCTTTTCCGCTCTGAAAAAAAAGCCTCTACAGAATAACGGAGTATAAATTTTTATGTAATAATTCTCTACCGTCAAATGGCATTAGAATTTGTCGCGATGAAGTCGTGGTGTTCAATCTCATTTATATTAATTTTTATCGCCGTATCGGTACGTAGCCATTGTATCGTAATTGATTGCAAAGTGGGATTATTCCAAGTTGGGGACAGATGTTGCAAACCAGAAAGTGTCGTTCGTGATCAGAGTAAGTGTTGTGACATCGGAACCATACCAATTGGAAATCGGTGTCGACGAAGATCTAGGAGAAGTGTAGACCCCAAAGGTAAATTATTCTCATTAAGATAATCAACTCCGATAATGAAATGAGAAAGTGTGACACACGATAAATTTCATCGTTATTTTTCAGGGTGTTACGGTAGCAACAAAATATACATCAATGAAGTCTATTTAAAGAACCCTGGATCTGTCTGGGAATGTGACGCAAGACAAGTGTTAGACGAGAATATGCAATGTCGACCCGAAAGATGGGAGCCCAACAGTGGTCCATGGGAGGTAAGAAGAAAAATAAGTCGAAGATAAATCTGAATAAAAAGCTTTGGACATTGAGGGACGGCCCCCATAGAGAGTAGAAAAAAAGAACTTGGTGGCTTGATCAAAAACTGGTTATTTATATTTATATATATATTTGTTTTTTTTCTCACTTTCAGACTCATCATTACATAGTGAGAGGACGCAGGGTAGTGATAGAATTGAGACGCTCCGATTATTCGGTCAGATACAGATATTTGGGTATTGACAGCAACCGAAAATAGTCGATGAAAAAATCGTCGTAGATTGGAAAAAGTGGTTTCTATAACTTTGTACATAGGTATATGTAATGAATGACGTAAAACACTCAGCAAAGAATCTATTTGTAAAATGTAGATTGTTTTCAACTTTGAATAAATGATAACTAGGTACTATCGTGTATTCGTCTGTTTTCTGCTTTTCGTCGAATGAATAATGGGGCAGAAATAGTGGCTCTAAATGATAGTCTTTCAATATTCTATAGAGAGGGTTGTTGGTTGTACTAAAAGAAGATCTAGAGAGGTGAGAAATTGGCAAAATTTCCATTATATTATACGCGATCGTTTGGTTATACATTTATCTTTCAAATTGATCACGGAAAGATTAAAATTAGCGGTCTAGGTATATAGCGTTGATTAATTAAAGAACTGATTATGTTGTTTTAATCAAGATAACGCGCTTACTTATTTTACTCTGCCTTACGAATTAATTATTACACAGCCTAACGAATAAGTTCCACACCGTTCACCCCCGTAATTATCTCTTCTTATCTCTCATTTAAAAACTTGGGGTAAACGAAAGATGATATTAATTACTGAATTATAAACTGAAGATATTCTTTCCGTTTCCTTCTGTTTTTTTTTTGTTTTTCTTCTGTCGACACCAAGATAACTTGAATTCTATAAAAAAATAAAAAAAAACTGCCCGTATGAGTGTAAAGTTCGCGAAAGAATTCCCGTCCCCCGTATCTCGTCAAGTTTCACATCCCCTTGAACTTGTCGAGAGGAAGTTGTCTCGCTCGAGTCATCGCCTAGATTTCACCCCCTTGCACACATTTGTTGTTTGTTCGCTTGTTTGTTTGTTTGTTTGTTTGTTTGTTGTATACTTCGGCATCTTTGACATTCGAGAGATCACGTCAATTCCACTTCGACAGAGAAACCCCCCCATACCCTAACACACCCTGTTCGAGACGAGTTAGAGCTGTCAACCCATCGTCAATCATCACGTATATGATACAATATAACACAATATAATATAATATATAGCGTAATTTTCGAACCTCTGAACTCCGCATTGAACAACGTTTGAATTATCACCGTATTGATGAATTATTCGAAGCAAACAACCCGAACAATTTTTTATAGAATAGAAAATCAAAATTGAAGAAGAACGCTTGTACAGTGTATAATTCGTGAGTTGTAAGAATATTTTCTTCTTCAGAAAAAGGAGGAAAAAAAAAGGAGAAGTAAAAACAACCGAATCTATATGGACGAAAAAAATAGAACAAATGGCAATGCGAAATTTGAAGACGAAGAAAAATAAGTGAAAATAAAATCGAAAAGATAAAGAATGAGAAAAAGAACTGGACTTAGAAGCGCGGATCGATCTAACAGATCTGAATAAGTATTATAAGTAGAAGAAGGCATGCTTGGTCGGACATACCCAGTATGTCCATGGCGTTGCGTGTGTGCGCTCGTCGTGCTGGCGGCAGTGGAACTGGCGCCGTCTCGGCCGGACGTTGTTCCTGCTTCCCGGACCTCCCTACCCCCAACCCCTATCAACCCCTTAGCCACCAACCCCTACGGCGGCGCAGTGGGCGTGTTTCGGTACGTTCGATGGTGGTAGGGGTTTTTGAGGGGAGAATAGCATAGAGGGGAGAAGAAGATGGAGGGATGTAGTGGGAGAAAAATGAGGGGTTGAATCCAAGGGTAGAGTGGGAGGTACAAAAATCAAATTTGTTTTTTTCTTCCCCAACTCATTTTTGATTAATTTTTTTACTTTTTTTTCGAGGTCTTTTATTTTATATGTAAAAAAAAAAAGGAAAAAAAATCCGATTTCTCATGATCCGAAAAACTAGAGCAGTGCGGAGCAGAGCAGAGTTCGTGTGAAAATATCTCGCGAAGAAATACCTGCTCACCCCGAAACAATTAGCCCGGATAATTAATGACTCTGATCCTGAGTCAACCGAGTCGTATCAATCACCTGACTAACAACGTACGGTATCCCGAAACAGCGACGTTCGTAAGGGTAGATATACTATGAAAATCGCCGAGTGTGGAGTAATAGAGGAAAAAAAGAAAAAGGAAAGGAACGAATATAGAGATGAAATAATTTCTAAACTACAAGAGGTAATGAAAATGAAGCACCGCTCATTCCCAAATTAATGATCAATAGATTCCAGATATATTCACCACCCCCTGTTCTTTCGGGGTGAATAAAATACTCGGGGAGAATTGCTTTATGTATGGTGTGTATAATAAAAATAAATAAATAGAAAAGGTGTGTATGCTGTGAGAGATTGTGGGAAAGGGAGCGAACGAGCTCGTCAGTATATGTGATGGATGCGAGTAGGAATGGAGTGATAAATTAATGGAAATGGAAGAAGAAGACGAAGAAGAAGAAGAAGAGAATGAGTCTGAAGGTGTGAAGGTGTGAAGTAATGAGAAGTAGAAGTAAGAGGGCGGTAGATTTTCACGGAATATAGAATAACAGCGGGTTCAAGAACGAGAAAATTGCATCGAAATAATAGGGTGCGAGAAGGGATGGTCGAGGGCCTCGAATCGCCCACAATATACACCTATTTCCAATCCCTTGTACTCGATCGTCGAGGCTATAAACACACAACTTTCAACGATGATTTCTCCTGATTGGAAGACACACTCTAGAATCGTGCACAGCTGATTCCAGGGGTAGTTCTCTTTGCGTGAAAAGCTCGTTTATAACTTCAACCCACGATCGTATAGCCAGCCAACAATAACCGTGAACTGTAAAGCTTTGAATTGGTCCGAAACGCCTCACCTTACTTAGAGCTCGACTAAACTTCGATCAGCAACACCCTTGCTTCAATATCAACCAATTTCTCTATATACATGAAATTGTAGTAGTACCAATATTGTTAGACGTAATAAAATAAGGTATTGCGTAGGTATATCGAATTCTAGTTTTCCACCTCTATAGGAAAGACATTGATAAACCTTATGGGTGTTCTGTATAAAGCGTGTTCATTTAAACGGTGAGAATGAAAGACGGAAAATAAGTAAGTAGAAGAAGAAAAATCCGAGCTCACATGTTCAGTAAAACGTTTCGTATAGATTTCCATCACCCTTTTCTATCTTTTTCACTCTGTTACTTTCGGTTTTATTTTTTCTACTTTTCTTTCCTCCACTCTTTTCACCCTTAGGTTTCTAACCGAATCCCTGTTAGCTGTTCGCTGTTCAAGGGGCACCGGGTAACACGTGAGTTATCTCCTTGATAAATACAGGAAAGAACTCCCATAGCACTGCAGAGTATCACACAAGTATAAAGTCCGTTGAATAACGCATGTAGCCAACAAACCTGCACCACCCCCATACCACCGCTGTCTGCGTGGGCTAAACAACTAACGCGAAACACCCTTTTCTACTGAAATCACTAGTGTGATTTTGATAGCGATTCAAATTTTATTACATACGGCGAGGGAAGAAAAATTAAGAAAATAATGAAAATCACCCAATTCCATATCCCTGTTAAACCTTTACTCTGTAATACCCTCATCCTGGAACGTCGAATAGCGATAGCTTTAACGCGATTACTTTCTTCTCTCCTCTGCCAAGGGATTTCATCTTCTATTTCTTTTTTTCATTTTCATTTTCATTTTCATTTTTTTTTTTTTCTTTCCTTTTCCCCTTCTCGCCAATCATTATCGTTTGGCATGCAGGCGTGCCTCCACGTAGGAGCTGCAGGGTGGTCCACCCCACGTTCCTGGGTTTCCCTTGGGGTAACCATACAGCCGAAGAGAAGAGGCGCATAGTCTCGTAGCACGGAAGGATTTCCACCCTTGGATGGCGAAATATATATATATATATATTTGTCCTCAAGAGAGGGGTGCTGACGCGGCTTGTGGAACTATATTGACATACCAACGGCCTGGCGATATGGGCATACTTTGACCACGACTTTATAGTAGTCGGTGGTGGCGGCGACGGCGTTCCCTGAATTTATATCGGCTACGAATTTCATCGCTTCGGGCTGGCGTTTAATTAAAGGTGTCTCGGATCGTGTAGGTGTGGATGTAGAAGGAAGTATTATGCGTTTATATATATACTGGTATTAATGGTGATAAAATGAAATGAAATGAAATGAAATGAAAGGAAAAGAAATTCGATTCGAATCGCTAAACAAGTTATTTGGATTTAGAACGGCAATCGACTACAACATACGATGAGGCACGATGGATTCTCGAGTAAATTACTCTCAGAGTGGATAATCCGGTGTTAACAACTCACCGAATATTCGTAGGTACCGAATACCAAGAGAGAGAATGAGAGATACTTAAAGTAGAAAGAGATAGGGATGAAGGAGAAACAATTAGCATCGTGAATTTGCATAGTGGCTACGAGATAGCAGTGTTATTATTCTACATATGTATAAATGCTGCAAGCCCTGCAGTAACGTTATATTGCAGTACCTGTATTCTACATTGTACAGAGAATACGTATGGGTGTAAACTGTAAGCTGACTCTCTACTTCTCTTCCTCTCTTCCTCGCGGAATGTCGTGTGTTCGTTTGCGAGTCGCGGTTATCTGGCCTTTGCGTATTATAATTTCTATTATAATTATCATTTTAATTATCATTCCAAGCCCGATAACAGTCATTCTAATTAACCACTGACGCAGCACCAGCAATAACACCGTTATCCCAAAGCACACTCTTCGAAACTTTTTTTCAATATCTATTCGCGGTTTTTACAAGCACATATTCGCTTTTCTTTATTTATACATATTTGATTACGGCTTTAACAAAAGCCAGGAGATGAAGACGACGAAGAAGAAAATTGCTCTCGTTTAATACAACGCGCGAATTAATTAAATCTACATTATTAGCCGGAACGAACTGAAATCGGTATTCTTAGTGTGCCGATTCTGGATATAAAAGAGCCTAGTTTCCCCCATTAACGTTATTCTGACACAAAGACTGTGGTTATTCATAGGGTGGGTCTTTCACGGTACCCCGGTTCCGTAGAATCTTTGATATCCTGTAAAATGAAAATAAGAAAAGACCGTTCTTCCTGACGTCTATACGCTCAAGGATCATTCCTGAACGACGACTACCTGTTGCACGGTGTTAGATTGTTCAAGAATATAATAATTACCGTTATTATAGAAGATAAGACAAATTTATAGAATCACTGTCGAATACGTGTAGCCAGATTTTGTCGTTCTATAAACTTGAATCGAATGGAAACTCATTTGCGCATAGATTAATTTATTTATTCATTCATACGTATAGGTATAGGGTATATTTTACGTTCAGTGTCAAGACATCTGGACCACGCGAGTTATCACCGTTTATACGAACGGTTATTTGCAAAGTTTAATGTCGAGAAAAAGTCAAGGGATTGTTAGATATTGGACGAAATAGATCCTTATAAACGCTAAGCATCCAATAGAGCGACGTCTCGTGTCTCCCATAGTTTGAAGTTAAGGGGGTTCAGAGTCTTAGAGTTGAAAGACGCGGAACAGCATCACATCCCTCGTTGTTTCCTTTCAACTTTTCGATTACGCTATATCTCACATAAAAGCGGGTGTATAAATACATTGAGGGGTAGTTCTTTCGGTCTTTTCATATTTTTAAATTATAAACAAAAAATATATGGAATAAATTTGGACGTCAGAATCGACGTTTGGTCACAACGTCGTTTACGACCCTTGAACTTTACTTTTTTTCCCACATTTTCTTTTTTTTTTCTCTCTCTCTTTCCCCATTGCAGGGGTGTTTGAAAATTCCGACCAAGTAGATTACGGGAATTTCAAATAGCCGAAGAATTTTATTAACCGAGTAATAAAATTCCACCAACTTGAATTTTTTCTTTTTTTCTTTTTCCGTGTGTTTTTTTTTCTACCCCCGCAGCCACCGCCGGACATGCGAAGAGACTCGTGACAGGAGCGATAAAATGATGATAAAATTCGTTGAAATTTTTATTTATGTATTTTTTTTTTTTGTTTCGCGACTAAAATAAGGAGAGATATAAGCTCCTAGGAAATCGGCTTTAATAAAATTTACACGTTTTGAAAACCGCTCGCATATATACTGAGAGTGCCAGTGCTAACAGTCCCTTCTCGCCGATCGTGAATCGCAGTCGAATCACGTTCAACATTTCCCACTTTGAACTGCGTGCAACCCTCGCTTGCCAGACCCATACTACTGTAAATCAACGATAAACCATGACCGCCTTACAGTCAAATCTACTTAGCGCAAAGCGTGAGAGTGTCATACGATAGAGAAAAAAGAAACCTAGTAGTATAACACAACCGTTGTACTTTTAACTACGAAACAATTCTATATTGCGATTGATTTATTTCATTTCCCGTTGAAATAGAGAAAATGATTGTTTGACCCATATTTATCTAGGCATGAATTTTCCAGGCTTTATTCTACCACCACAGTTATACAGGTGAAAGATTCCTCACACATGATCTGCATCTGGGAAAGAATCAGCGACTCGACTATTCACGGTACAGGTATGAGGAGGAGGCGTGGATAGACTATTTTCATTCGAATGAAAATGTATTCTTGAAGCTTGAACCAAGCCGGGTTTAATCTCGAGGATAAACAAAGGCTCATGTGCCCCTGGCGTAATCCCATCAGGCTATCCCACCCCTGTTCAATCCGTGTGGGTGCGTAACTTAGCTACGATTTTCACGGTATGCATAGATATATATATGTATGTGTATCGAATGTATGTTGGTATCATCATCGGTGCAGAACACAATACTATGATGCTGGTTGAATATCTTCTCTCATTATACCGCCGTTTAAACCAATACTGATTGGTACATGTGTGTGTCGTCTACATACGTTGGGTGGTCTACTACTCTGCGTGCATGCCTGATTACTGCGGATTAATGGGTTCCCAAGTCTGGCTATAATACGTTATGTGGTTAAATCTGCGTAAATATAATTGTCAGTTAACCGTGAAACGATACAATTAATGTCCAGCTCGAGAAATTTATTTCTTCAAATTTTATTCAGTTTTTTTCGTTTTTTTTTTCGTTTTTTTTTTCATTCATCCTGTTTCTCCAGAGGTAAGGGATAATGAGTTTTAAAATTTAGATCAAGGATATAAGGCCGGTTTAAACCACTGACCCGAAATACATTATTAAATTCTCCATACGGTGCACCGCTAATTTATTCATTTTACGCATACATACCTATAATTATTATTTATAATTGGACTAGACGAGCCTCAGTTGGCATTGGTCAGCCGCATCCACCGTAACGGACTAGGTACTATAGTTAGATATCTCTCTACAGTCCCGGGGGAGAGCTAATCCCAGTTTCCCTGACCGGTCCAGCTAGCTAAACTAACCGCATTTAACATGTGATAATTAACGCCTATATGCACCGCACGTGGTGGTTGAGAAAATTTGGCGAAAACACGTCTAGGGTGAAAGTAACTTGGAAATATCTAAACAAGAATAAGGGGATTTATAAACCCTGCATGGATTTAATCGAAGAGTCGATTTTTCGGTAGCAAGAAAAAAAAAAAGATTTTTATTTCCTGACTTTATTTGAAACCCTGGAAGAGCGTCCTTTTATCAAAAGCGTTGTGACTCGGGTAAGGGCAGGGGGCGGACGCCTGTCACTAATTTATCAAACAGTCTTTCCCAAACCCCTCGGTTCTCGTTTCAACTCTAGTTGATGGCGGTTGTGAGAACGCGAAAAAGATTCTACACCCTCGGGGCTTTGTAAGCCTGATCATTGCCGTATCGTGCACATGACGTTATATATATATATACCCAACTCACCGCTGTATAAAACGCGATGACAGGAAAAAAATCAGAGAAGCTTAATTTTTTAATCTCTTCATCAATTATAAAGGATTTTATACTCTTCAAAAAGAGGGAGAGAAGAAAAAAAAAATTCTCTCTTTTCTATTTTCATATATATATGGATATATTTTCTCTCTCATTGTTCAATCATAAGATTCAATTGCATTAATTATAATTGAACTAACCATGTGTCTCGGAATTCAAATTATTCCCTATTTTGAAACCCAAATACCAAGATGTGCTGGAAACTATTCGTCTTTCACCGCGTATTGGCAGTTAGATATGATTTACGAGATTCATGGATGAGAGAACGAACAGATCTGAATATTTTGCGAAAATATCTCATCTATCTAACTGTCTCTCGGTTCTTGAAAATCATCTGAGAATGTGAGAATATAATAAAAATTCTGTACTGTGAATACCGTAACTCTACGTCTTCTTTAATCATGATATGTGATTCGGTTGCTTGAAATAGCTACACACATATCAGGCTAAAAGCCACAGCTCGTGATCGTAACCCGTGGAGTTCAATTTCAAGCCCACTTCCCGCAGTGAAATGGAAGAATCAGGTTCGGTATATAAAACGAAACGGTGAAACTTCATCCTATAGAGAATTACGTGTGTCGTTTTGGCATATAGATACTATAAGCGGCATAATACGCGATAAATTAAACGTTTCTTCATTGAAAAAAAAAACAAAAAACTTCAATTATATTTCTACACCCAAATTTTATACGATATTATAATGAAATTAATAATCTCATAGGTTTCTCCCTATTTCCTTAATATAATAATAAAATAGTTACTGGGCTGCATCAGCTGCTTGTCGCAGGATAAGCTACAGCAGCAAAACCCGGTCGAAAGAGGGGTAGCGGCAGAATTGGCTTTGTGCCATTCGGGGCACTGCGGATATCAAGGTTCCTGGGTAATGGAATAATAGCGAACCGAGGCTGCATACCCAGGATAAAGTAAATCTCGCTACGTTTTACGTTTAGAAATAATAAATAAAATACCAATAATAATTGTCACGGTTTGTTCAATTCACCCACTTGACGCATACGGTGTAGTAATTTCATCCTAGTGACGCATGAAGCTGATTACCGATAGATTTTTTTTCCCTCATCCGAGCCTCTGCAGAGAATTGAAAGGCAACTTGCAGAAAAGTTCGCTTTTATTTGCATGGCTATTCAAGCACATAGGTGTAGGTGAGTGAAATTCAAAGAGTGATGATACGTTGGTGTTTGAAAAAAATCGATACGAAAATCCGTTTATTATAGTACAGGGTGTGTATGTGTGTGAGTGTGTGTGTGGGAAAAAAAAAAAAATAAATTGAGCTGAGTTTATTTCGCAGACGAGTTCACTCGATTCGCCTAGTATACCAACCACCTACCTCCTAGAGGGTTGCGACTTTACTGCCCTAAAAGCTCTTCGTGGGTAAAAATTTCTTCCCACAGTTCGACGTTCGACCTCATATATGGGTGATAGATTTTTCAGTTAAAATTCCATATATCTTATAGATTTATCTGCCCTTACTCCGAAACTGAATTTCGCGACGATTTTATACCTTATATTGTCTAGTTATTGAAGATATGTGAAAGATAAATGAGTTGAAATTGGTTAAACGACCTTTTATAGTATAATATGAATCTTAGTACTCGGTGGTGCTGGTAGTTGATGTAGTATTTTTCACTTAGGTAAACTCCCTATATCTATAACACCCTGGCTTTAGGAACGAGCCATTTCTCTCGGTAAGGTTATAAATGATCATCGAGAAAGAGTATTTTCCAGAGTATTTACCAGCTAGCGATAGATTCCCGGTTATTGGTCGACCCCGCAATGAAGGGAGTGTTAGGGCTGAAGAAAATTCAAAAGCTCGGTTCAAGTTATGTCCGATATATTCTAGGAGCTGAAAATTGGCCGCAGCGATCCAGGGTCTCTTTATTTTTTCTTTTTTCTTCTCATATCTTCGGGATTAAATAAGCCTGAATGAAGTCAGGACTGAGTATTCTTTATCGTCTCTTATCAGAATTTTTCCTTTCGCGTTAAGCGCGTAAAGTTTATCTGAATTGAATTGAATCTCGACTAGGTATAGAAAACAGCAAAAATTTGTCAAAATTAATATCCACTTTGAACTATGACGATACTAATACGATTTTCGGTAATATACGCGGTGCAGGGCGTTAGGCTAGGTCAGATTAGCCGCTGTTACATTGCCTTTCGTTTCGTTACCAGGTACCTACATACCTACTACTACTTCGAGGCGTTAACGCGATTATATCAAGTCTTGCGGAAACGCGATACGCCTTGGTTTCGTCTCCTGCGGTACGAGGGAAGGAGCGAAAATGAGAGAGACGGGTTACCTCTTCGTATTCGCTGAAGAAAGCTTCCTCATATGGAACCAGTAGACGACACCGTAGCTAGTAAAAGCTATAGGTATCCTACTCATACCTCAAAGAGTTATCCACCAACAGCAGAAGCTCGAGTTATTTCAATTTTATTTTCACATCTCTTTCAGATTCTTTTCAATCACCTCAAATTTTCTCTTTTTATGTTATTTCGCTTTTGCCTTCTCGCATTTGTCATTAATTTTTCTCTTTCACCAAACAGAATTCTTTCGCGAGATCTACTACCTCGACGGTTACCCTTGTCAACTCGTAACGAACAACAAAGAATTCAAAGTTAGATATTTGACAGGTTTTTTTTTATTATAAAATACAAAAATTTCTCTCTTCTTTTCGTTCATTATATCCTAATCCATTCTCTCTCTCTCTCTACTCCCACCCTTTACAATTGCGTATAATTTCTGTTCGATTACCACCCTGTACGATGCTTTCATGTTGAGAAATACGAGAGAGACGAAAGTAAAAATCGAGCTTTTTTCAAGACAACCATTTCCCTCTCGACTGATTCGAAAACTCGAAACTTTCCCATTGTGAAATAGAAAACTAGTGCCTCCACGGGGGCGTAGAGAAGAAAGAGGCTAGAGGAATACACATCCCCATCCCTCTGTCGTACAATTCGCATTGTTAATAGTCGACTAGTAGTAAATGTTAAAGGGAGAAGTCAGCGAGAGAGAGTGAGGGTGAGGGTAAGGGTGAGAGTGAGGGTGGTTTTCGTATGCGTGACTACTATTGCAGAGAAGATAAGAGAACCACTCAAATTACTACGAAGCGAGGCGAAGCGAAGTGAAATGAAGTGAAGCAAAGTGAAGCGGTTGGTGCAGCACACGATCACTAAAGTCAACACATAGGAACAGAGCTACGACTTATCGATAATAGTTGAAAAGCACCCGTATAGCTTTGTGGGTACTATAATTCAAACCATCGCCATCCGTCTATAAGGAGTTTAATAATCCATCTTTACGTCTACGTATCCTGGTGTAAAGTGTTGAAAAAAGAATAAGGTAGAGGGAGAAAATGATGAGTTTAATCGGCAACTCAGAGCATTAGAAGAACCACTCTTTGTTAAAAAAGAAATTGCCTCGGTCTTCTCCCCTTCTCACGTCGTCGTCTTCCTCCTCCTCTTCCTCGTGTTTTATGATCGTAACTCTCGCTTATTTCAAGTTCTCCCGTGTGAAAAATTGAAAATCGCTGAATGCTCTTAGGGAACGAACGGTCATGATGGCTCGAAGGAAATAAGGAACGAACGGGCAAAGTCGGTAAAAGCTGGCTCGATTCTTAACCCTCGACCCATTCTATACATCTACAGTATATTATACAATTTTCAACAATTTTTTTCACACCTCGTTGATCCCAAATGCCTCGGCGCACAACCTCCGAGGTCCGACGACCAAGAATAAAGAAAAAAAAGGAAAAAAATGAAGAAAAAATAAATAAAATTGGATATTCCTATCGGTTGTATCTTTAAAGGTATTTTCATTTGTATTCGTATCACAGATTCGCGGTCTTATGAGGTAACGAATTCCTGCTTGCTGGCTGATTATGCTGATTAAATCAAGAGGTAAAACGAGGTACCAACGTCAAGAAGGCCGGAGGAAACATCAGCTGTTAATTATTGCGATAGCCTTGATAATTGACTGGGTCTCAGCTGCTCGAAACTATTAGTAAGGTTAATCATCTAGATTCTAGACTCCAGATTTCTAGCTTATACTGTTTCCTAGTCGCGCTATGTCGCAGACGTTTAGTTAATTAGAATCTGGAAATAAGAGGGATGAAAATTGTTGGAGTAACGAAAGAGAAACGAAATTTACATCCGTGGTTATAATTGGATGAGAATAGTATATCGATTATAAACTCTTCCATTATCACCACTGATTGTGTTGTTCTTTACACGATCCCATGATACGTCAAGATTTATTCTCATACTATGAAATCGAAACGAGGTACGAGACCAAGCCAACGAGCCCCTACAAAGGCGACGCAAAAACCGAGTAATTAAACGATCGGAGATTAGGATTAGGGATTAGGGATTAGGGATTAGGTAATACGCATTTCCATGAAAGAAGATTAATAGTCGCAGCTGGGAGCGCCGAGAATAATTGCCCACCGTCGTCGGTCGTATCCAACGATTTTCATAATTTTATACAAAGAAATATGTTCCTCTATTTTTTTACTTTCATTTTTTCTTTCTTTTTTCTTCTATTAGTATGAGAGATTTATGATAAACGGGTAAACTGACGAAGGAGGAGCAGATATATAGAACAGTAAAAAGAAAGTATTCATATATGATGTAGAAAATAAAATAAAATAGATTTGCTGACGATGGATCCGCGACCCAGGGAGCTGCTTTCAAGGGAGCTGTTGCCCCTGGGCAATGAAACATTGCAACGCGAGCGATACCGTGTTATTTCCCCTGTTTGTTCGATATCGTGAACAAGGGGCTGAATATATGGATGGCAAGGTGCGTGATACTTTGCAAATGATGTCCGCCGTCGACTTCCACATCGTTTTACATAATCCAATATTTTTCTTCCTCGTATTCTTATTTCACATTTTCTAGGTACGAGGAAATCGCGCAATTATTTCTCGAGTGATTTATCGAAAGCTGTACATATATGCCGTATACGGCGGAGTTTAGAATCGCAATGAAAACATGAGTTCGACTAATTTTGAAATTGGCATCCCTAATCCAAATCCTGGATCCTGGCTCAGACGGGCTTGATTTGCTTTGGTAAAGATGAATCCTTCGAACCTCAGAGCCCTGACACGACTGCGTGTTAATCCATTGTAAATTTATACAATTAACCTGGCTACTCTACTCGATACTGCGTAACTGTGTGTCTGAACTTCCTGACCCCTGCTCAACAACTCAGAGGGATGCTTTAAGCCCCTTCGAAGAAGACTCTGCTTGAGGATATAAGGTGTCAGAAGATAGCGAAGAATTTTAATACGTCGGAATTATCGCGAAAGTTATATGATTTGAGAGAGAAAAAAAAAAAAAATCTATCCGAACGAGGACTGCAAAAAACTTATAACGATATTCATATACGCAGGTAATGCCAATTTCAGATCGTACTATCACGGGCCGTTTCGCCATTTCGGCTGAAAATTTACGGCTGATAAATTTCCTGTCTGAGAAGAACCTGGAGCAGAAACCGACTTATATTGTAGAAAGAGCCGATAAGCGACGTCCATAAAATGACACGCCAACTGGCGCCTGTAGACATTCCTCAAAACTTTTTCTCCCTTTTTGGAGCAAAAGGATATGTAGGTATGTATCATATATTTTCCTATTTCTCTATTATATAGATTTTTCTATTTCTTAATTTTTTTTTTCTGTTCTCTCCTTTTCGTTTTTGAAACTCTGACTATAATAATGCGGAGGATATTTCTAAATCGACGAAAATCCTTCGTAAGTATCAGTGGCTTTTGCCTCTCCGCTAGTAGGTATGTTGGTAGTTTCCACGTAAATCAATAGCTGGTGCACTGCGGGAAAACGTGTCCGTATATCACTTTAAACTGAAAATGGATTTTCGGCGTTCCGTAACCCATATCGCACAGTTTTGGCAAGCGGTTTAATATAAAATGTAAAGAAAAAAGGAAAAGATCGAGGCGGAAGAAAATGAATAGTCGAAATGGGGTGTTTCGATGTAACAGCTATATACGTTAGAATCGGAGTAAGAAATTATACTTTTCAATTTCTAAATCACGATCGCATTCTTCGTGTGGAATGAATGTTGTTTTATTTTATATTTTCCAAATTTTAGTTCGAAACGATAACTGTTTCCAATTTTCTTTTATTATTATCGCAATAACAGACGTAATGGTAATTTATTTGAACAAACGACAACAAAAGCGGTTTATGTATTTTACTGTCGATACAAATGAGCCACGAAACACAGTGTATACTGTATAGCGAGAATACGTGTCGAAATTCGATGTGCCAAACGACGCAGCACGAGTCGTTTACAAATCCGTGCTGAAAATCTGTATTACGTGTCGTTTAAGCCCTTAGTAATTGATTCGCGCCCTCCACTTGCACTCGAGTTGCAAAAATCGATAGAATAAACTCACCCATATTTCACAAATGCTCTCTTTTTTTTTCCCCCTTTACCAGCTACCATAAAACTATTAATTTTCTTCCAAAAATCACATCAATTTAGCATATTTTCAATTCAATAACACCTCCGTCCACACGAGTTACGTTTATTAAAATAAATTCAAATTCCAGCGAACAATAGGCTGAAATAAAAGCGCAGTGAAGAGCTGCAGGGTAAAAAATTCAAACGATGAAACGTTCTAAACGTGGTTATAAAAATATAAAAATATTTCAAAAATTTCAACTCCAAATTGACCGCTTTTTGTCCACTTTCCATCCTCCCTCGGTACCCAGACTGTCGAAGGGTCTCTAATTCAACCCGATGCTATGAATCGATACCCTTCGATGATCGGGGGGGACTAAAGCCTCAGCTGTAACTAACGGATAACATAATTTGAAGATCGGGGCTACCTACCACCTTGGCTTCTGCAATCTATTGGCTAGGTGGAAATTCTGGAGTTTGTCGAACTAGCCAGAGAGAGGAAGGAGAGTGATGATGGTACCTAGCGCGGTTATACCTATAATTTTGATATAGAGGCTAACTTTGCCCCACAGAGTTCCGTGACCAGTGCAGGAGGTAAACTCTGTTTAATCTTTGGCCTAAAGCTGAACTATACCATAATACCCACCTACATCTATGTGTGATAAGAAAAAGCGTATCTAGTCATTTTTGGGACATGGATAGATGAAATATAGATATCTCAATATTTTTCTCTCCTCTTTCCTTTCATACCCTTCGGTGTCAGAATATATCCGGATTTTCGTACGTCAAGTAAAAACGTCAAAAAGGAAAATAACGGCTCTACCGCTCACGTCAAGTTTAATTTTCGAGTTTCGAGCTACCGCGCGGTAGAGGCCACACCGTTACAGATAGGATAACGTCCACAGTCAACAGTAGCAGTAGCAGCAAGTCGAAAAAGCAGAACTGTAAAAGTTGAACGGTTTTCTGCCAATAGATAAAAAAAGAAAAATAAAAAATGGGAAAAAAAAAAGGAGGAAAACCCCCAAAAAAATCGGAGAAAAAAAAATGAATCGTGGGGGGGTAAACTTTCCGCGGCTTTCGAGTTCGGTTTTGCGGGAATAAATTTCGGTCGGATTACCGAAGCGTGGTAGATACGGTGCGGGTGCTAAGCTAGCGATTTCCTGCCAACTGGGGCATGCTGGAAAACTCGCCTCTCCTCTCCTCTCCTCTATCTAACTGTCTCTTTTCCTCCTTCTATCCCTCGATTCTTTCGCCCTCTTACTCCCTCCTCGAAAGCTAGGGACTCGGATCCTCTTTCCCATTACATAACCTTCCGCCAGTCACAGTGCTGCAGTCGCTGATGCTAGCTAGCAGTATCCACCAGCCAGCTTACTTTAGACGTCTTTTTGGACAGCGGCCAGAAATCGGAGAACGCAAGAGGAAAAATTCTCTTTAGAAAGAAACGAGAAAGGATTCCTTTTTTTTTTCCTTCTTTAGGTCAGCTGTTTGAAAAATTGGGTTACAATTTTGTAGGATTTAAAACGTGAAGGATTGACAGTTCTTGAAAATCTATCATCTAGCATCGTCGATGAGATGAAATATAATTTCGACAAAGAACTTAAGTTGTCAATGAATACGGGGAAAATTTTTGATAGACTTTCGAATGCATATGGGATAAATATGTCAGAAAAAAACGAGCTAACTGGTACCGAATTTTATCAATATTTTCAAATAATTATAATTGGATTTTCGATGTCCGGTCCATTTCCCGAATGGATTATTTTTTATTTGTACTCGTATTTGTGCACTCTGCCTCGTGGGGGGGAAAACAAAAAAAGAAGAAAATTCTGCTAGAAATAAAACTGTAACGCAAAAAGGTATCAAAAAAATCAACTTTAAAGCTAGCAGTTTGTTCGCAACGAGCTTGGAACAAATTTTATCAGCAAACTGCTTGTCTGGCTGCCTGCGTCGCATGTGAATACATACATGTATACCCTATACCTATATAGATATGTGCGGAATACTAGTATAATAGCTCTCGTGGCTAATGATACATCGCAGCAGAGATATCTACATACATAAAGCATGATGTACAGTTTCTGTCCTACAACTCATAGTTTTTACCTACTCGGAAAGTTTAACCCGAGCCCAGCTGAGAGATGTGTATTGATATTGTATTAAATTGATGCCATGAGTTCTACTTTTATTTTCCAGCGTTTTTTTAATTCTTTTTCTCTCTCTCTCTCTCTCGTCTTATACCTTCGAGAGAAAATTGGAAAAGAAATTAATATTAATAGCTTCTACGCTGCAGCGTATAAGACGAGAGAAGAATGAATATCAATGATCGCGGCTCTACCTGACTGTGCTGCACGATCTAATTAGATCAGTCTTACGTTAGAGCCGGTGAAGCGATGATGGTGAATAATTATAACAATAAAATTGAGCGATGGAGAGAATCGAATATATCGTTCAGTGATTGGCTTTTTTTTTCTTTTGTTTTTCTCTCTTATTTCTCTATTTTTTGTTCGCTTAATGTTAATTAATTATTCAGGTCGGAAGGTTGACAGACGGGGGTCGTATAATAGTTGAACTTAGTTGGTTAGATATAGGTGGTTTTAAGCAGATTATAAAACTACTAGTTCAAGTTTCACCGGTGATTTTACTTTCGGCCATAGAGCGCGAGATAACGTGTGAGGTTAATTTGATTTTTATCTCTTGTAATATCCGGCTCGGGTCCCAGCCAGAGCTCTCTCATCTGGTAATTGCCAAACTTTAAAGGGCTGCGGACACGGCTGATTGGACGTGGGTCGGTTACCATACCCCCCAACTACACACACGCAAACAAATTTCGTATTTTCGAATATTAAAACAGACAAAATATACCTAAAACTCTAAACTATGAATCCAAAAATCCACGTAATGTATGTATAAAGTGATAAAATGTTTCACCCATTTCTCCTTTTTTTTCATCTTCAAACGATTGAAAGCTGTTACTCTTTTTCTACTTTTGCTTTTTTCAAACAAAAAAACTTGGAAATTTATGCAATCAATTATTGCAGAGAAGGGAGGAAAGGGATATCTCTGACAGTCGAAGCGGTGAAATTTTCGCAATTTCATTTTGTTTGTCAATTTTAATATTTCGCGACCCTTTTTCGCCGAGCTTCTCAATTATTGATATTAAAGTTTTCACGTAGATGTCTACTAACAACATCGGATCGCTCCGAATGACAGGAGATTACTCGATCCTTTTTTTGACACTCGTGTGCAGGTTTTTTGGCTAACTCTTTTCCCTTGTTTTTTTTTTTTTTGTCCACGGTTCAATTTGAAACATGTTAACCTGACCATATATGCTGTTAATTAAAAATGAAAATACTTGCTCGTATTTAAACTTTGTTACGAGTAAATTGGCCATGGTCAGTTTTGGAAAATAAATTCTATGTTATTTTCCCATTTTTTTTTTTTAATTGCGGGGGGATTCAAATCGGTCGCCCCAGGTGCCAATCTTTCTTAGTCCACCACTGCGGGGAGATAAACGTGTTGGATACTGGCTCGTTAATTGTTGAACAAAGGGTTTTCCTTTGGCCTTACAGTACACATTCAACCCCGTTGAATACCTGTGAATAAATAAACGATAACCTCACGGTTATACCCCCGCAATTCGTTATTCAGACTGAAATTTCCTCTACGAGAAAACAAGTGTTGTTGTTATACCGTTTCACTCGAATATCAGACCCTGGCTAATGGCGGTTTGAATTGGCTTTTGTGAAAGAATATTTCTTTACCTTTTTATTCAATTCTCTTCTGTACATATGGTTTAGGTGAATACTGAGAGAGGATCATCCTACGTGTCAACCTTTATTAAAAATCATGTATGAAATGGAAGAGGCCAAGGATTGAAAAAACGAACGAAGTAAAACCCGCGAAAATTTTTCATTTCTAACCTTGGGATGAATAAAAAATTTTACATATTTTATATTTTTCATAAAATTGCGAATAAATAATTTCTCAACTATCCATCTATCCCACGAAAATCATCGTCTGTCTGTTTTACGTCGAATTATACATTCGTTCGTTCGCTGACTCGTTCCTTTATTAAATATAATAATAATAATAAAAATAAAAAAAGTAACTACCCTGGGGATAATAAACGAGCTTGTCATCGCTGCTAGCAATATCTAATACTACTCGTTTTAAAACGTGATATTCAGCTGTGACGTGCGTAAACTGACGAATCCCATGGTCGTTTGTTATACGCTATATATACGTTGGGTTGTTTCGCTTTAGTACTTATCGTAGTTTAGGTAAAGGTACGTAGTTATCGCTGTTTAAACTGACGATTCAGGTCACGTTTCGAATAGCTAAACTGTTCCTACTACTGCCTACCACTACTGATACCAGAGAAAAGCTCAGAGGTCTAACAAATATACGCGCAAGAAGTAAAGTAAGGATCGTAAATTACTCAAACGAGTCGAACTCTGCTCTTACTTTTTCCTCTCTTTTTTCCCAAAATTTTTTTTCCTCCCGTTCCTAATGGGAAGATGAAAAGCGAAAATCTGTGCCACGATTCGGTGCCGGTGTGCATCTTAATGCTACGCGAAGCTGGGAGTATAAGCCATTCCGTATTTCAAGGTATTCGAAGGTGTTCTAAGCAAGAAATGGTACGCCTAGTAAGTACCGAGTTCTATTCAGGCACATTAGAGGCCCATTGTGCTTACGGTTATTGTGTGCCTGATTGCTTCTACCCAGCTGTATGCAGTGCATTATAACGCCGTTAGAATCAATGTACGATCTGATAATATAGACAGAGGTGGAGGTGAAATATTCGTCTGTAGGGTGCGTGTGCAGGAGATTGAAAATAACGACGATACATACATCAAACTGCACATAGAAGAAATTTTTTTCTTCTTCCTTTGTTAATTAAGTTAATAAAATTTTCATATTATGGTAGAAAAAATAAATTACGTTTTCATTGTTTTAAATAAAACAGCTGATTATTATATATTTCATATTATCTCGATGTTATTATTTCCTTGAATAAATAACACTTCAATTTTATAAAATCGAGATAATATTTATTCTAACCACACACACTCTCTCTCTCTCTCTCGCGTATTATTTGATCGCCGAGGATTAAGCTGAGTCGAATTAATTTCATTTGATTAAACATGTATACATCCATATTCTATATACTCTTTATCTCTGTGTGGTTACACACGTCCTGATATTATTTGTCCAAATCAAGAAGAGATGAAAAAAAAAAAGGAAAAAATTTCATTTATCAAATGAGAAGAAGCGTAATAGAAACAAAACACGAACAAAAAAAAGTTACAGTCAAATTGGGGGTCGTTATCGATTTTTTTTTTTTGTTTCACAAACTTTTTTCTATCGTTATATATGCTAATCAAACCGAATCAAAAGAAATAAAAATATAGGGTTGATGAAAAAAAAAATTTGGAGAAATTGTAAAAGCGAATTTCGTTCATTTATTGATGAAAACCAGACTTCTGATGGTATATGAGTTAGTAGTCATAGTTTTCAAAAATGAATTAGATAACGACCCCTTGTACAGATGCTGTACGAAATTTTTTGACTACCAAATTTCGTAACTTTCGACGTACTTTTTCGAACACTTTTTATTTTGATATTATAACAGTGAGCGAGTTTGAGATTAGGGATGATACGTAGATATCTATATATTTATATATAATACAGTTTCTCAGACTCCTGGTCCATCCCTCTTTTGTTGAAACAGTTTTCCAGACAGCACCCTCTTTCCTTCGTTCTCTTCTCGTCTCTTCCCTTCTCTACTCTACTCCAACTCACCTAAAACCAACCCCCAATCGATACGGCCCCCTCCAACCCCCCCCGGCAGTATTGTATTTTACATAATTAATCCACCCCCGAGCTCCGGCGCCTCGGAATGACTCGACATCGCTGCTCGATATAATCGCGTTCAAATCGATTCATTCATTCCCTCATCCTCATCCCAATCCCCATCCCCAACCTCGCGTTATATACAATACAGATCCTACCATACCGTGCACGTATTTATTCTTAAATAATTAGCAATGCTTTTCGTTTCTGTTATTCGCTAAAAGTTACGTGATACAATCTGAAATAAAATTTTAGAGGAACATGTGAAACGGAATATATCTATATGGCTACTGAAGAAATCGAGTTTTCATGGTTCTATGAATCGTATTTTCTTTAACCATTTTTTTTTTCTTTTTTCCTTCCTTTTTTCTCTTCGCTTTTCGCTACCTTCGAAGCGAAACGCGAGCATCGAAGCCATCAATTATTTCGAGACAGAGCAGTGAGGCCGGAATATATTACTATTTGACGAATGGCGCTGTACACGAAGCAAAAATCTCCCCCGCCGAGATGTGAGCCATGGATATATAATATTCCGAGGGTCGTAGGTGGGCAGGTTACATACCTACTTCCATATGAACCGACATCGACCAGTCCAACTTTCTTCCTTTCAACTACATATCTAGAATACCGAAATGAGGTCTCTGTGCGCGAGCTGGTTTACTATAGATACTATAATAATTGCTTACAATTTTGAAGCTTCATTTTAATGAGAACTAGGTAAAACGGATTCCAAGCCCCAAATTGGGGGGAAAAAAATAGGATTCTAATACTGTGTTCCATGATCATTGCGTTTCATGTATATAATTATAAATGAGAATTGACGGGTCATTGGCATAGAATCACCGGAGTGAAACTTCGAAGCATATCTCTTCGGTAACCATTAATCTATACATGGGTGCCATAAACAACGACGTGGAATTTACGCACGATTTTATGTCACCGAGAGCTGACCTATATGCTTATACATATACCTATACCTATTCAGTATTCTACTGGTCTATGGGCTATTAGCAAGAAACTGGGATACGGAAACTGTGTCAGCGTACGGTATACCACGAAATGTATAGGTCGGTCATCGATTTATTTTCAAAAGTACGTGGTACATAATCCTCTTCGAGTATCACGCTTTAATTATAGAAATATAATATACCGAACAGAACTTCCTGTAGAGGAAGTTAATAATGAAATTTCGTTATCCCCTGAAGCGTTTGTTAATCGAGAAAAAAAGTAAATTCTGCTTCGAATAAAAACCGTGTCAAGTTATCCTGTACGTTGAAATATGAATGAGAAAAATTGGTGTTTCCAACATTTTCGCAAATTTTTCGTTTCTTCGTCTTTTTCTTTTCTTTTTTTTCTTTCTTTTGGTTTAATCATAATAAAAGACACAGCAGGGATATTTTCCAGTCTCGATAGGTACATAGACTTTTTCAACACCCTGTTATACATAAAAGTGTGTATAAATAAACGCCATCACCTGTTTTTCTATCGATCGACAAAACGCGGGATGACTTTAGATGTAAATTTTGAATAGAAGGTAAAGTCGAGGGGGTTTGGGAAACGAGTCGCGACAGCTTGGTCAGAAGAGTAGCAAAAGCGAGAAAGAAAAAGCGAAAAAGCGCGATTTGCGTCAACTATTATTCCCGCGAGCAGAATAAACGTGAATAACGTGTTATCTTTTTACTCTCTTTACTTTTTCACATTTTGATATTTTTACTCCTCCTCTATTTCTATCTGTATTTTCTCTCTCTCTCTCTCTCTCTCCCTTTCTCTCTTTGTCTCTTATTCTTTTTATTTTTTTGTTTGTTTTTCTTTTCGCCGCAGTGTTGAAAAAAAATATATAAAAAATAAAAAATGATATGGCTGCGGCGAGCAGTATAACACCGAGGTAAAAATCCTCGAGGATAAGGAAAGGGAATTGAAAAACCCGCACCGTGCCTGGGTAAAGCATATGCGATAAAAGGCATACGTAGTCGAGGTAGGTAGGTATAATATAACAAAGTCGCGAATTCTACCTGTCCTATCGCCTACACCTATACACGTATATATTATTATACACTCCTACGTTGAAAAGGAATGAAAACTGAGACTGCATTATATCTCTATATCTACGAAAGCTGTACATGTTTCCCCTTGAACGAGAATAGAGCTTCTTTCGAAGCCTGGGGCAGTAGACGACACGATCTAGACGAGGTAACCACTCTGTACGTAACAGCGAACTTTATTATCTCTCGCGACGAGATTTTCCACCGATAGATTTTCACAAAGGCTCAAACACTTATACCGTAAAATAGTAGTGATACTCGACACCTTTTTCCATCAGGTCTACCTACGTTTCTCGGATATCATATATTTAAAACGATAACTCTAGATTTCTGGGTCATAAAGTATTGTCAATTTTCTGTTTTTTTCTCATATCATTTATCATTTCATTCGGTATTCACCCACTTTGATGAATTTTCTTTCTCAGATTCGCGTTTACGGAAAATTTCCGAAAATTATCGTAACTTATAAGAGTTCATTACGAGGTATATGGACGAGTAGTAGACAATGAGAGCTGACGTGGTACAAGCCCAATTAGTACTTTCTCAATTTTGTTGTTGATTGCGGACGGGTAGAATCGTAATAATAATACGTAAGTATCGAAGTTGGAAAAAGCTGAAATTCAAGTGGTGAAATACGTAACAAACAGACAAACTCTCGGTTGGATCATGACAAGGAGGTAGAGGAATACATTTTCCAATTTAGAACAACCATCTTCGTGTCTGAATTTAATTTTTTCCTTCTCTTTTTATCTCCCTTGTTTTTACATCACCGCGATCGTCGGATTGGTCGCGATAAAGTTACTTCCTTACTAAACAATGGTTCGAAAAAAAAAAAAAATACAGCGAATAACGAGTCGCGATAGCGAATATAATCAACCATATATATATGTACTAAAAGTGAATATCGCGCAATCGCAGGAAACGACGTTGTAGGTCTTTCCAGAGAAGATTACCGCATGGTTACTTAATAAGAGTCTTAAGTACGGCTTCATGAGAACCCGTCAACCTTACTCGGACATGGTACAAAAAAAAAAAAAAAAAAACGAAAAAGAAAAGAAAAAAAATTGCCTGAAGAGAACGAACCGTTGTTATACCAAGTTGTAAACGGAAAGGAACTCTGTGGTCGTGTTTTAAGCGACAAGGGACATTTTCCAGCTTCTTTCAATAAAAAAAAAAAAGAGGTACTCAGGATCAACGAAAGAGAAAAGAGGAAAAAAGTGATAATCTGTCAAATTTTTAATTGTCTTTTAATAAAATTAAGGAGAAAATGTAAAACTTGATATTTTCCAACTTTTACATACATTTCATTTCGCGGAGAAAAAAAAATGAAAATTCACACTCCCACATACCTACAGTGTGAAATAGTTTGAAAGGCTATATATTCCTAACGGGAGCGAAAACGAGAGAACTGGATTCTGTTTTTCTACCTAGAGAGTGTTAGCGAGACGTGTTAGCCAGGCAGATGACAGGAGAGACCAGCAAGAAATAGCAGCAGTGTTAGAGGATATATAGGTGGAGAGTGGAAACACGAAATACGCATTAAAAAAAAGTTTTGGCTCTGCGCAGAGAAAAGGGGTGCAAGTTACTTTTCGTTTTTGTTCCGCGCTCTTTTTGCTTTAACACCAGCGAGAACCTAGGGTGAAATTAATTTAACCCTTTATGGTATTCGGATGATCGTAACAGAATTTTGAAAGGATAATTTTTTCTTATCTTTCATTTTTTTTTTTTTTACGACTATAGTAATATTTTCGCCCTCATAGAATCAGCCAAAGCTGCGCCAGACTAGCAGAAACCACGAAGTTATTGTTTACTGGGACAGAATAAAAGTTGAATTATTGCTAGTGCCTCTGGCCGCCTAGCCTGAGCGAGTGGCCTGGCTAGCAGTTGCTTGCAATCGACGCTGTGGGGTAGTATTTGAGCAAATGGAAACTGGCGGAAACGGGAAACCAGCCAAACATAGCGAAACACAGCCAAACAACTCTCGGTCCAGATTATTGCTATAATTTTCTTCGATATTGTTCTGCAGAGATTTTCCGTTCCAACGAAAATTGGATACGAGAATTTTCCCTCGCGGCGTTACGAGGTCAACTTTACTCTGTTTCTTTTCGGTATACCTTTTCCTTCAACGCGTTGCACCGGATATCATTTTGTCTATGCAGTTTTTGAAAAAGAAAATAGTTCAAACTGTAGCAAAAGGAAAAAAAGAATTTTTTTCCTCATTCTTTCTTAATAACGTTAGATAATCCAGAAATTTTTCATGGAAATTGGTTACACCGTGAAATCGTATGTCTTCCCTAAGTCTTGGATATAGGTAGTCCTAAAATTGCTTTGTTTCTGCATAGCTGAGTCTCATGCATAATGGAGTCGAGGAGAAGAGAGAAGAAAAGATGAAGAGAACCGTGATAGAGGGCAGGAAGGAGGAAGTGAGGATGTAAGGTAAGGCGGTTGAGAAAGGTGGTTGAAATCAGGGAATTTCGTCTCACGAAATGCGGCAAGTTTGGTAGTAAATGAGGTGGAAAACTCCGCCTAAGAAATCTCGTGATTAGCTCAGCTCGGCGATCCGGATTTCATGGTTTGGCGCGTGACGCGAAGCGAAACACGTCCTGAAGAGCAGAAGTGGTATAGGGCGATCCAAAAACGGAAATTATTTTGACAGCTCAGTGTCAGAAGTTGGGATTTACGTTTCGCAGTACGTTTCCGAGAAACGAGAGAAGAAATGAAAAAATAAAATACGAAAAAAGTAAAAACTGTGTAAAAGTAATATTGCAGCGTTTGCTTGTATTACCTTGGGATTTGGGCCACGTTGTTTATCGAACTCGCCGGACTAAATAATGAATGAAAAAATACGAAGAAGAAGAAGAAGAGGAGTAGAGGCGTGTGATTTACCTGAAACAGAGAAAAACGTAAATCTGGTTACTTAATTGAATAAAGATTTCATCCGAGAGCGAAATTTTTCGCTAGATAGCTGTTTAGGTATAATTAAAAAAATTTCATTCGTACACTTATACGATAAGCTCTAGAGAATGAGAATAAAGAACGGTTCAGTGATCATTTAAAAAGACTAAAAAGTCCATCAATCTCGAGGAAAATTACTCCCGTACCGAATATAATCCGATTGATTTTACTCTTCGAGGTAAATATCGATCGCTTTATATACTTTCAGACTGTATTCGTATAAGACGGATTTGGAAAGTGGTGAAAAGTCGTTAGAGCCATCACTCAAGTTTGTAATAAATTTTCAAAAATCCCCCATTTCCCAAGGCGTGGGTAGAGAGGAGGACAGGGAACCAGCTTCTTTGTTACAGCGATTATAATTCCGATAATAATTTGTCATCTGACTGTGGGTTCGCGGTTTTTTCGTTTCCGCATATCAGAGTAATAATAATTGAGAACGGTGCAGGCTGACATTGGAGTAAAGAAATAAGATGAATAAGAATAAGATGAGGTTTTAAAAGCAGAGGAATAAAATGATATATCACCGCAGTCTGCAATTAATTCCACTACTCGTTAATTAGTCTGACTTTTAATTAGAAAAAAGAAATCACGGACTAAGATTTTTCCTCGCGCCACCGGTGAGACCTCATCTCACTTCATTTTCCGTATAGATATTATATGGATCTACATTTTCCATAAATTATTACAGACCGTTGGTGGGATATTCATCAGGGAATACGTCGATTCCTGGTGTTCAAAATTCTACGAGTATTGACTAATGGTAGTGAAATACGATAATTAAAGGAGAAAAAAATAAAAATAAAAAGATATTGAAATAAATGTCAATGATGATGACGATGAACGAGTCATGTAGTATAACTGGTTCGATTTTCGGGATTTTGCATATTCACGTATTCACGTACATGTATATATTTCAAAACAGGGAGTGGTCTCTGATAACGTTGGTCGTTTACAGAGCTGGAAACCGATGTGGGGTAGATGTCACAGAGTCGACTAGGAAACGCATCACCGGTCAGACAGAGTACCGAATTAATCAAGGTTCGTACACTGTGCCACAGCAACATCAACAGCAACAGTAACAGTAACAGTAACAGAGCAGAGCAGAGCAAAGCAGAGCAGAGCAAGCGTAGAAGAGAAATGACCGTAGAAACGAACGAACGAGCGTTTACAGAGGATTTCATACCCTCTGAAGTCCGTCTCTACGATAACCTGAACCGAGCATTCCTCTGAGGGTTGATCTCTTTGAAAGTCAAAACTTTGGATGCATGAAATTTCATACATATTAATGTATTTTTATTTTTTTTCTCTCTTTCTAGATTATGCTCTACTGTAGTATGAGATAATTAATGGTATGAAAGAAAGAAATAAAGATGAAAAAAAACGGAGGAATCTGGCAGAGCGAAAAAATCAGGTCGAAAGATACGCCGAGAGATGATGTATAGAGATTGGTTTTCGGGGGGTAGGTATAGCTGCTGGGTGCAAAAGTACCGAGTAGGGATAAGCACGTATACCTACCTACCGGTTATCTCGATAGCTGTAGCCATAAATTTGGTTAAAAAAAAAGCAAAAAGAAACACTGTTACAACTGTATTATATCCACGAAACTGGTACAGCATACAGAAACATGAAAAGTAGTGAAGTCCACACACAAGCTCATGGTATAGATCCTATTCGAGTGAAGGTGTTATCCTGCGGGAACTGATCATCTCTGGTCGTGATCCCGACTGTAGAAACACGACGGGAATTTTAAGCCAGTAAGTAAGGTAACGGGGGTGGAGGGAGTGGTTGAATTCGTAATGAAAGAGAGGAAGAGGGATGATAAAGGAGAAGGTAGAAGAACCCTGGTCTATTCATTTTATAATACTTTAGTTCAAGGAAAGGGAGACAGAGAGAGAGAAGAAGAAGAATAAGAAGAAGAAGGAGAAGAAGGAGAAGGAGAGGATTATTCCCTAGTAGGAAATTTGTTATCCGGTTCGAGGAACGGCTTGAGGAAAAAAAAGGACAAACCCCTAACCCGTCTTGGTGCTGAGAGAGAGTCTCTGTGTTTAAGTTTCGCAAATGGCCTTAAGGGCGCGAGAGAAAAAGAGTAAGAGGCCAAGATAAAGGGGAAAAGAAGCTAGGAAGAGAGGAAGATAAAAAAAAGTTTCATTAAAACCCGACATCAAATGGATCCGCGAAACATTCTTTTATAAATGCCGAAGCATTAACTTGAGTTATCTGTAACCAAGGAAGATATTTGAGTTATTACTATTCTTAACCAGAGTTGGACCGACGCCGCACTTACACTCCCATCTCATCCCTCAGACTCTACTCTGCACAGTGATCGACGGCCTAAGATTCTTTTCGGCAGGAGCCAGTCATCCAACCAACTAAACGGGCTTAAACAAACTGATAGGTCCTGCTTTCTGTCTTTTGACAGAAAACTACGAAATGGATCTCGAATGAGAAGTCATGATTGTTATAAACTATTTTTCCATTATCAATAACCAATCGATCGATCGATCAATTAACTAATTAATTAATTGATCAATTTCCTCTTGTAGAATTCTCTCATTCTTCGTTTTAATCCCATGGCATGATCGCATCACATCCGTGCCGGTGGTTCTCGAATCTCCTGAGAGGAATATCAATCAGGTAACTCGAGTGGTAGGTAGGTAGGTATACACGGGTTTCACCCTGCTGCAGGACCAAAGAGTAAAGTTCGCGTAGGTCGAAAGTATGGTCTTTTTTCTAACCCCAACGAACCGATTCTACCCCTAGCTCCTACTCCGCTTATACCACGCGGTACCAGACGTCTTTGCATTTATATTGGTTCACGGCAGTTTTCCGCGACACCCCCGAAAAAAGAAAAAAAAAAAGAAAAACCCTACATTCTGACCCCAAACCGATTCTAAAATGAACCATTTCCTGCCCTAAACCGGAACGACAAGGAAAAAGATAAGAAAAAATTCATTTCTGATTCATGGAAGTATTTCACTAGCTGGTCACACACCTCGTCGAACTCTTTTCCTTTGATGAGATCGATATAGTGACCTAATGCAAATTGTACGTAGCATTATAGGTATGAAATGAACCACCAGCTTGCTTAGCTCCATGAAACATCGGTCGTTTGGTCGATCAGTGAACTGTGAATAGGCGTGGCTGGTTTTACACTTGATATGTTAGCTGGCTACCCAACTGAGTCTGCATTTGACATGAAGTACTTATCGTCAGCTTTAACTGGCTTCAAAATTACCACAATATCAAATCTAGTCAATTATTCCTACGTGGGGTAATTCTCTTCTTGCCAGCTCAAAGAAAGACAAAGAATAAAAAAAAGTAGTAAAACCGAATGTTTCTCATAATCTTTTGCAGTTATTTTCGCCAGCTCTCTCCTCTCCTTCCCCTCCTCTCTTCCATTCGCTAAAATTCACTCGGCTTTCACTATTTCCGGAGGTGAGACCCACCACCCTTAACCAATTGATATTGCTTTCGCGTTTATATGCGCGCCAGATATACGGACTGGCATGACACGAGAACGAGGACGAGGACGACTGACAGCTAAGGGTTTACGAGACGGTCCTCCTTTATGGCGGGTTGCAGACTATCGGCACCGGTAGCTTCGAGGATGAGAATAGAGGAGAGTTGTTCCATAACGGGTAGAAGAAAAGGGCTGGTGTATCGAAACAACGGGATAACGGTAAGGCACCTAGTGATCCGGGCATAGGTATACACCTACGTTTTATCGACGACCATTCTTGCCTTATCGAGGAACCAGCCAATTGTCTTTATACGCCTAGCTATATAAGTACAAGGATGATGTTTATCCTCTCTTCCTTTTTCTCCGTATCACGGTAATTGTTATTCTCAGAAATCTGGCTCGAGTATTCTTCTGAACCTTAACGAGCCCGGGCTAAGATCTTTGTGGTGTAAAAAAGGTGATTAAAAATTTTACACGCCCGACGAGATATATGTTCGCGTGTTTAATATCGGTAGATAAAAATGTGAAAAAAGAAAGGAACAAAAATTCTCTAAAAAGGGCAGAGAAAAGGAGTCTGGCGACGGAAATTGAGTTTCGATTATTATCAAATACCTACGGGCTTCTTTCTGCAGAATAGTGTGCGGTGGTGAAGGAGATATTGCAGGGGGTGAAATATCCGAAGACCTTTGAGAAACGAGGCACTTTGTAACAATAAGCGTTGAGCCTGCACCCGAGATCAGGGAATATAGAGAAAGAGAGAGAGAGCAAGGCGATTCGCGAAAAGATATACGATATACGGGACTCTGAATTCCGTATATCCCAATACGAGATTGCCTATTTTGTCCCAACGACAAACGATCGCGCTATACGAATTTCTCAACGAATCGAGTTTGCATGCGAGAAGAAGAGGATTATTACTCTCATCCATATTCTTACTCTTATTCTCATTCTTGGTGAATTGAGGAATATGAAATAACGTGCAGAAGTATAAAATTTTTATATCAAATTTCAATCCGACTTTCTCATCCCATCTTCAGGTTGAGCAGCCCCGTCTACCGTTTCAACCTTCGCAGGATTTAGCTATTCTGCACCTGCATCCGTCGCGTCGTCGAGGAACTACCAAGTTTACGTGTTGGAAGGATTCGCAAGGGGTTGGAGACGAGCCAAGTTCTGGAGAATTGCGAACGTTAAAGATAAACACGACAGTTACCTACCTACCTACCTACCTACCTACCTACCTATCTACCTACCTCACCTAGGCACCACTGATATATTGCTGTGATAAGATAAAGTCGACTTTTACTGTCTACCTTGTCTCTGAGAAAATTATCATCTCGCCTTGCCCACCGGAATTGCTTTAAAACCGATAAATTTCATTCTTTTTTTTTTTTTCTTCATTCCTAGCTATAAAGCTTATGTTTTGCTTATAACAAGGGAAAGTGAAGATACGAGGTCGGAAGTGGGCTGATTACAGGGTGCTATACCTAGGGACCCAAGGTCACCCTGCAGCATGCCAGGTAGGGTAATTAGCAGATCATTTCTCCGACCCCTTCAGGAAGGTCGGCTTTTCGCGAAAATTAATTTGACCAAATTATTCCATTCCTACGTCGCGACGTGGAAGGAGCCAAGAGCTTCTTCCATATAGGTATATTCGGAATACGTTAAATTGCTAAAACGGAATGAAAACGAAGGGAGAAAACCATTTTTCAACACGTTTTAATCTAATTAACTTAACCGAAGCAATAGTTTCATTATCTTGAGAGTTTTCGAGACTCTGTCGTAGTCCAAAGAATCGTTTGTAAGACTTGGCAAGTCTCTCTCTTCCATTTCCGGACCATTTAACCCACGTAATTCTATAGCTACCCAGCTAAAACTAGCTACCAGCTATACCATTGCCGATTTTACGACACGAACGAACTCGCGAGCTAGCACCCCCCACCCCTCTCTGGCTATCGGAGATTGCATTTGAAATTGTAATTCTTCCGGGGTGTCAATGTAGAAAAGAGAAAATAAGAAGAAAAAGGAGTGGAGATTTCCTACAGTAGGTACCTCAGAAAATCAAACACCTAATACGAGACAAGAAGAACATTAAGGTCTTCGAGAAACGGTGTTAAATCGTGAAATATAATTCCCTGTTATCAGAGCCCTTAGAGAAGTCCTGAGTCATTCGGTTAATTTGCATCGAAAGTTTTCTCTTCGCAGAGGTCGAGCCAAGGGTAGAGATGTACAGTACAGGGGGTAGGAAAAGGGAGTAGGGAAGTTAGAGTTTCGTCGCAACTGGATGGGGCTCGTCGGTTTCCCCCGAGTCGTAAATTTTGGGATTGTACTGGTCCTTTTCCGGCACCTTTTCTTGGTCTCGGGGTGTAATAAACGCGAGCAGGACTTTGCGCGCGAGAGTCTTGTTGTTTAAAGTAAAGTTCGAGGAACTTGGTGAAAAGTAAACTACCGGCTATATATAACCATTAGTTAAGACTCCGCGATTTTAATTTATATAAACCAAATAAATGACATAGAATCCTGATATTAACATCCCATAGATTTCAGGCTCGTCTAACCGTCGGCATAAGCTATGGGATGATATCAAACGGATTTATAGACGATGGTCGACCCTGCAAGGTATATATGTATATAGGATAGGTACGTAGTGAGCAAAACACGGATGCTGTATGCTCTAATTTATCGCCTTGTCGTTCGTTCCATTGTGTTTCCCTATTCTGCCTGGTACAGAAACTATGGCGTTTGGTAGTGGTACATGGACCGATATCTACGAATGTAAGTAGATAGGCAGATCCGAAAACGTGAATAGGTATTGGTGTCTATTGAATAGGGGGATTATTTAACCGCGTATAATACAGAAGCCCCTTCACAGCCGTTTATATCTGGCTAAAATTGTTCGTCTTGAATTTCTGATTTAAGGATAAATCCGTGTTTTTTGTTGATCAAAGAATGAGAGGAATGATATCGCGGATTTTCAGGGTCACTCGAAAACGAGAGATGAAAATTTTACGAGTCGAGACTACGGGGATGAATCCGGAGACGTTTGAAAGCGTTTTAACCAGCGTGTAACTGACATGTAAATTAGACTCGTTCGATGTTCCCTCCGCCCTTGAACAGGTAGTTCAGTTTCTACCTCGAAATGGTCCAGCCTTTGATCCCGAACAAGAATACGGGAGGGTTTACCTCCCGCCTTTATACCCAAACTCTGAAGGTATATTCCAAAGGTCTGCTAGCACTGGCACTTCAAGACGTTCATTGATCCTCGAGAAAGTTAACTCATCGCATTGGATTTAGACTAATTTCACTAACTGTTTTTTTATACACACAATAAAGTCTATCCATCGAGAATTTGATCTAACGATAAGAAGATCCTCTCACGTATGTAAACTCACGACGATTAACTCGTATAGGGTTTATCCCCTATGGATAAAAGGCAACGATCGAATCAGCTAGTTTACGTAAAGTAAATTTTCAACTAGTAAGTACCGTATGACTTAGGGTGTTTCGGTAACGTTCCTCCTTTCGTCAAAGCTACACGACTCAATCGAGCCAGTCGAAATTACGTGGCCTTTATACAAGCCAGTTTGTTTGCCGAGTGTACACACAGCCTTCCTCCTCTTCTCTCAACTCATCTGATCTCTCATCTCTCGGTTAGTTCAAGAGACAGATTAGCAGTCTGTGAATAGAAATTTGCACACTGATAATGAACGGAAAGACGAAGAGGAGGATTTCGTTATGAGATCCGAAATCGTTTAGAGTTTAGACGAGCGAGATGAAGATTTGATTCCAATATTCTAGTTGGTATCGAAAAGTAACATGATTTTCATCGGAGATATCGATATAACAGCCTTATCTACTCTCTTACTGCTTCTTGCTAGTGCTACGTTCGTTCGTTCGTTCGTTCGCATTCGAAATATAAGCCAGCATCCCTGTAGCCAGCTGGAAGATTGCCAGTTTCCAGGCAACATGGCGTCTCTCTAGTGTTCAACTACCACTACTACTACTACCATTGCCAATGCCACCCCGAACCCTCAGGCCAGTGCTATCGAAATCCCGAGAAACTATCCAGAACTATCAACTCCGGAAGCCAATCCGGCCAGACCAAAGGACATTTCAATCTTAATCTCCTTCTTTCAACGAATTCAGCTCTTCATCTTCTTCTTCTTCTTCTTCTTCTTCTTATTCTTCTTCTTCTTCTTACGTTCAGTATAAAGTATTACGCGAATTTACGATAAAACTTTTGCTAATGGTTCGCCGATAGTCGATAGGTAGAAAATTGATGGAAATTTCCGAGTATGCATGGTTGGGTCGCAGGTGAGATAGCCAGACTTCAGAATACCGAGTACAATGGAATCAGGTGAAAAGAAAAGTAAAGAATTTTCCAACCCTAATAACAATAATGAGAGAACGATCTGTAAAACTTGAAGAATGAAATAAAATTTCGATGATTTTCGTACAAAGATAAGGTGGCGTTTCTCTCGGATGCAAAAATTTCTTCTTTCTTTTTGATTATAAAAAAAAAAAAAAAATTCTATGCGAATATAGCTGCTACCCTGTCGTTGTCGTGTCAAAGCACAAAGAAATTAACTACTTTTTCTTTTTTAATTTTTCATTCACAATCAGTCCACCACGCCCGGTGGTATGCTCTCGTGAAAATATCACATTTATTCCCTTGTACCAGTGAATCTGTTTTTTTTTTTTTTTTTTTTAATTCTTTGCCTGTTTGTTTGCTCTGGTTTCTTTTTCCCCCGCGTTTTCATATCATTCGGCCCTTTTTTTTTTCTTCTTCCTTTTATTCTCTCTTTACATCTCGCTCAGAATTATTCTACTTGTAATTATATATAATAATAATAACCCGAACGCACGGAGCAAAGAGAAATAAAGTTCGTACAGATAGACAGACTCATAGGCTATAAGGCAGAGCTGACGTTTACTGATATAATAAAAAAATATTGTTACATGCATGATAAAGTTGATGATTAATTAAGTTGATTTAATCACGGAGATAGAGAGAAAGAGCTATAATTTTCCCGATTATTTTCAAAAAAACATTTCATCAAATCCAAGATATTATATACTAGCAGGTATATACCTCGATGTACGTACAGGATTTTATACAGATATATATAATATATATGCATGTATTCATCAAATATTACCACCGCTATCTTTCAATCTCTGGTTTCAGTCCTGGCCACCTCCTGTGTGGCAGGTAATATGGAAATGCACCAATTTCAAGGTGCATATCATAACGTATGCACCTGAAATTTAGCTAGAATTTAGCGCTGGAATTAACATTATCATAGAACCTGAATACAGGTACATACATAGTGCAGTTTCAGTAACGTAGAAATATGTACGTGGGAGAATATCGATTTGACTTAAATTATTCATTAGCTAAAATTCCCTTCGCGAATTAACTACAAGGTATATTTCTTCCTTTTCTTCGAAATTATTGAGTATCGTCGTACGAAGGCAGATAGTATAACTGAACTAAATTGAACGGAACTAAATCTATAGGTGTATATATAGGTATATATATGCGGGATATAGTAGAAACCGAGTAGCCACACGAATGGCCGACCTAAACCTGGTGAATATAGGGTTCTCCTCGGACCTGAGATTTCGTTCTCGCGTTGGAAACCGCAATTTGGACAGTGATCTACGAGTGCACGTATCTCCACCGAAACTATTCAACATTAGGGTCACCATGCAGTCTAGATGTAGCTGGTTGAAGAGAGCTGAAATTATAGCTCGTATAACCCGAAGCTAGTTAGAAACGTAGGTATTATATAATACTAGTACCTACGCCAGGTCGGATTTAATGGAAGAGATTCTCTTGCGGGTTTTAGTACAGTTTCGAGTAAACTATAAGGTGTACGTATTTTTTTCTTTTTTTTTCTTTTTTCCTTGCCGCTGGATTAATTTATTATTTCATTATTCAATGTG
The DNA here is from genome assembly GCA_914767705.2 of Tenthredo notha. Lineage (NCBI taxonomy): Eukaryota > Metazoa > Arthropoda > Insecta > Hymenoptera > Tenthredinidae > Tenthredo > Tenthredo notha. The sequence continues at coordinate 668,398 of OU611920.1, read as the reverse complement.
AAATTGACATAATAAAGTTTCGATACATACAACTATTGTATAAGTAGCAAGTTTCTATAAGAAGTTCTATATACATAAATATAGAAAAAGTTTATACTTCTTCAAGTATCGGATGATATTTTATCAGCGGTAACAAAAATTCTTTTTCCCAAGTAAAATAATGATAATCATAATATGGACGTATTCCGTATCATTAAACCTTTTACTTAGCAAGCAAATGTTACTTTGCGCTAATTAGTTTTCCCGTTGTAAGTATGTCAACTAATTCAACGGCGAGTTAAAAGCGCGGGGTGGATGATGGTAGGGGACAAAAACGTGAGTTCAAATTAATTACCGAAAAAAAAAAAACGCGAAGTAAAATAATAAGAAAAATATAAAAAAAAAAAAAAAGAAAAGTGTATAAAAAATTCGCTGACACGTTTATATATGTACGTATATACTTTGGTAATTAAATTAAGATACAGCTATCTGTAGTTGAGTTTGAATGATAATAAAATTATCCATCATATTCTCGACGTGGTAATTAAGGAGAGAAAAAAATAAGGAGAAGAAGAAGAAAAAGAAAAAAAGAACCATATCCTTTCACGTGATTAGAAAGATTTTGGTTAATGTTAATAATGTCACGGTATAGGAAGACGGCTTTGAGTGTGTTTCAGCAATTTCGCAAATTAATATAAACGAGGATTGAGAATGTTATTTTTATGGAAACAATTCTAGATATATATTAATAATTCGATAGTAAAATGAAATGTAACGAATGAATGAATGGAATAAAAAAGAAAAAATTAGAAAATTAAAATATCACGTATACAATGCAGCTAGAAAAAAAAAAAAGCCGGACTTTCTACTGAAGGTGATTCAAACGACTAACTGGGCAAACTTTTGCAATGTTCGTGGTTTTTTTTTTTCGTTTTTTTTCTGTTTTTTCCTTCTTTTTTCTCCAACGCCACCCTCTGGCTTGGTACACAGTAGCTTGTGGTACCGCAGAAGAACCACGCGTCTCGTCGTGGTTTCAAAAACGTTTTCTGACAAGGGTGGGACGATGCGGCTTCGTCGTACAGCCTGTTACAAGCCGCTATACTATTTTATTTTCTTTCTTCTCTTCCTTCTTTTTTAGCTTTCTTATTTTTTCTTCTTTTTCTTCTTTCTTTTTTTCACCTCTCGTCTTTCCCCCTACCACACACAGCTAATTCTTATTTTCTGTTTCATTTTCATTCCTTTCTACATTTACTTACTTACCTACCTAACCACCCTCCCATTCCTTCCTACCTAAAACCCTACCCACTTCACCGTAACGTCAGACGGCGTTACGTCATCAGGGTTCAAGTTGGGCAGACTCAACTCCCTCGGGAGATGCGTCCAATTACTTTTGTCCAGGTTGATGGAACGGTCGCTACCAAGGAGTTTGTTAGAACAACGAATTGTTTCGGTGGATAAATGAAGTTTTGTTTTCTTTAGAAATTAGAAATAAACGTCGCAGGGTATACGTCGATTTTTCTATCAAAAAAATTAAATCGATTTCGAAGGATTTGACAAAGACTCAATTTCACTTTCCCCATTTTTTTTTTATCTTCGCAAACTGTATACACTTGTATACAGCAGAGTACGCAGGTGCAATCGAAAAGAGAGCTTCGTTTGAAATAATGATAAACCAGGGAAAAAGAAAAAGTCAATTTCATATTTTTTTCGAAAATTAAAGGCAAACAGCTCAGAGGCATGATAAACAGAAAAAGACTCTTTGTTTAATGATATAAATACAACATACAAAAAATTGTGAATAAAAAGGATTTTTAAATTCAGCTAATTGACTTTTGTCCTTAAAAATCGCGAGACAAAAGAATTCAAGTCAAAGTTCAACCTAAGTAAAAGGAAGAGAGTTTTGTAAGAGAAAGACAATAACCGACGACGACGACGACGACAGGGCAGGAAGGGATCTTAGAAACAACTTCGCGAAGCTAGAGAAGCACTGCCGACCAGGATTTGTAGAGAAGCCTCGAGGTAGATGCCTAGTGGAGTGTGAGAAGAGAAGAGAAGCCAACCACCGCGGGTATGGTCAGGGTGTATTCAGGGAAGTTTAAGCTTTCGAGAAAGCTTTTATCGGTTTCCTTTTAGTGTCGGAAAATTGGAGGCTTTATCGCCTCTGCTTGCCAATTTTTGTTTTTTGATTAAAATTTTCAGTTGTTTTATATCCATTTCTACAATCCCTGTAATGGATTATTATTTTCAAAGTTTCGTACGGATACGATCATTCAATGAGATAAATAACTTACAATCTTCTTATTGATTATAATTTAAATTATATAATCATATATATCGCCGAATGTCACTGCTGGCGTTATAATCCTAAGAGTATTTTCACATTTCTAAAGGTTCCGGTATGGGTCATCGCGCTGTCCCGTTTTACGCGAGTAAAAGGTCACGTTCTATCCCACCCCCCCCATATGGCCAGTAGATTCATGGCGAAAGCCTATTACCGGACATTGCCTCTATAAGGGGACGTATGACGATCAGTAGAACGACGCTGCGGACGGTTCGTAGTCCGCCAAGTATAGTCAGTGATGGTAGTTTGTAATGGGTCAGACCTGGACGAACGCGATGAAACATCTGGTGCTGGCAATAAGACGCTAAGTAGTTGACGGGTGTAGGGGGTTTAGGGTGCAGTCTTATAAAACTCTCTCATATTTCTTATTCTTTATAAATTTTTTTCTTCTCAATATTTTTCACCCCTATCCAAAGAATCTTGACTCAATTTTAGGTACCCATATAAATTAAGTTATTACGATATTCTGTCAGATTTTATACACCAAAACATAAAAATTCTTAGGGTGGTGATGATGAGCTTGAGTTATACACAACAGACTACGATGGGTACGTTGGTATAATACAAGAATTTAAGGAGTAAATTTATCGAGAAAAAAAGAAGAGGATGAAAAAAAAAAGGAAAATTTTAATACAAAACTTTCGTAATGGTTTAAAAGAGAGAGTGAGAGAGAGAGAGAGAGTCGACGTTTGTTGGAGGTTGGAGGTTGCACCAGGTTTCGTATATTTATTAGTCAGGAGTTTTATTATGAAACTTCTGAGTGGTACTGGGGGTAGGCTACTAAAATTGGTGGTGGAGGAAATAGGCCCGGAGGGTTAAAGCCAAAAAATTCAACCGCCACAGGGGCCAGATTTATTTCCCTAATTTTTAAGGCTCAACCCGTGTCACTTTACTAGTTCCTCATCCACCACCTAAGGGCGAAACACTTCTTTCCGTTTCCCTCTTCTCGGGTCTCGCTATAATACACCGCGTTTCTTTCGATTCAGTCTCGAGGCTATTTCGCAAAAAAGAAAAAAAAAGAATCGACTGAAGCATCGCGATTTATAAAACCGTAATATACCTATAGTATGTATCCACTGATTTTTTCTATCTATCTAACTACAGCGACTTTATCCCGAGGTCAATTAGGCGGTTCAATTAAAACGGGGCTTTGAAATGGTCCCTAAAACCATCTCCTTCACTCATTAAACCCGTCATTCAATACCGCGAAAGATATTCCCTCCATTATCATCGACACAATGAGCCATAGACGTTGCTTTCCGAACAATGAATTCCCTACCACGACCAAAATTCTGCAAAATCTTCGCGTACAAATTTAACCCAGACAAATTCACCCACTCAATACGGTAGTCATATCGGAGCTACTTCTCAAACTATAAACCGAGTAAGTAAAATTGATTTTCATTCCACGCGTGTCAAATATCTCGGCTAATTGTTGTGAAATTAATTCAAATGCATCTTATAGAGATATAGAGATATAGAGAGAGATGTATTTCAGCAGAGCAATACCTATCTAACATCTCGATCTGCAGCAGCAGTGAAATTCTGTAGGACAAGATAGCTGATGCCTCCTGTTGAGGACAGAGAAATTACACGATTCTAAAGGACTCGCGACCCGGAAGGAAGGAAGCCACCCCCAATTACTCGAAAGTCGATAATTATTCTCGAGACGTTTTGCGACGAGTTGCCCCAATTCCCTAAACGTCTACCATTTTCTACACGAGGTCAAAGTCCAGGGATATTATCGTATAAAAGTTTCTTAACGATCGATAATGCAAGTCTGCCTTATCGCAGTCGTAGTCTAGCTCTGCAGGATACGGTAAAAGACGTGTAGAATTTTTTTCTTCTTCTCTTTTTGCTATTCTATTTTGCGAATGAACGAAGATTTGAATTTATTGAAATCAAGCATAGGTATGTATGCACATAGGAATGTATGCACATGTCTATGTACGCGTTCGTATATCTGCAGTAGCTCCGCAAGGCAAGCTTTTTCGTGCCTAGATCTACATTTACCTTATTTTTCGATTTCTAACTGGATTTATTACACTTTCGTGCCTGCAGCATACGACGGAAACTCGATAAAATACACGTTTAATAAATAGGGCAAATACTCGCTCTCTTTCCCTGCCGAGAAAATATTACATCCGTGCTTCTCTGTGCCGTTGCAGCACCAGTGCCAGAGCTATGTATATGCAAATCCGTTTTTTTTTTTTTTATCGAATGTACAAAAATGTCAATCCCCTCGCCCATGTCAAGATAAACGTTATGTAAATATTTTCATATCATTTTTGACTAAGGTTATCATCTAATTTTTTATAAGTTTCATTCATCCAGAAGCATACGTAATCTGGAATCAGTACGATATAGATGTATGGATGTAGGATACCTGGTTATCTATCAATTGGTTTAATTCATTGAACCATAAATCACGAGTTGGTATTAATTACGTATTCATGTATGATGATACGCAATGCATATAGGTATATAGCATTACCGCATCGCATATGAGACAATATCGAAATAATCATATTAGTACATATATTTTCGTAATATTAATTACTGATTGTTCTTCGTTAGATTGTAACGTCGTAATTTTTATTTTACTTTTTTCACAGAAATTCTGTGAATCTGAACTAAATTTGCATATACATATATTTAATCATATAGTTAGAGGTCGAGGATATATACATATATATATATATATGTAGGGGCGAGAAAGCACGTTCAGAATTTTGAATTATTGTCTAATAGACCCTCCGCATACATAATGCATACGGCATTGTATAACAAACAGGTACAGGAATAAATCTGAGAGACTGTGATGTAGGTTCGATTCTTTCCTATACGATATAAATGGTGCAGAAGATACACGTGGGAATATACTTGGGATGAAAAGATAGAGATTTATTTCGAAGAGTGTAAAAAAAAAGAAGAAAATGTTCTATGGATGAAAATTGAAAAAAATAAAATAAAATGATATTTGGAATAAAAAGGGGGCATAATTGAAGAAAAAAAAAATCTTGGCTTTTTAACGATCACTATAGAAAACCTTGGCTAATTATTATCAGCTCCCAGTGGCAACCACAGGTTTAACCCTTAAACGACGACCCCTGAAATTATAATCCCTTGTTACCAGGGACCTAAATTCTCTACGACATTTTCGACACGAGACTGATGAGTGAAAAATTGACACTCGGACTTTGATTACCAGTTAACGGGGAAGGGGGGTTGAAAAAACGCACTGTCAATCTTTCACCCTCCTGAATGGATTATCGGATAGTAATTAACGAGTGACTCGTTCGACGATTCAAAGTTTTACGGTAGAGTGAGAATTTCAATCTGCGAATAGCTAGCCAATTCCTTGACTTCTGTTTTTTATTTGGAAAATGAAATTTTCCGGGAGCAAAAAATCGTCATAAAGTTTCTTGAATTATGGACAGAAGTAGATGAGGCGATTTTCGAAATTCTCTTCTACACATTCGCAGGGGGTAAGATGACGGTACCAATAATTCGGGATATTTATCTCCTTGGACCTCATCGACTGGTGTTTTTCAGGATCTCATATAATCCAGGCATATAGGAAAAGAAAAGGAGACAAGGGGTCGGGATAATATAGAGCTGTATAGAAACTACTTCGTTTTTCCCAGCAAGAGCAGCAACAGCAACAATTCGTGGACTCGGTTGGCCGCGCCTTGAGCAATACGCGAGCCTGTATACTATAAGGAAGAGAAGAAGGAGAGAGAATGAAAGAAATAGAGAGAGAGAGAGATGGAGAGAGGAAGAAGCGAGACTAAACTAAATTCTCTCAAGCCCTTGGAGCCCAGGAGTCCACCTGATATATCGCCACTTTTTTTCCGGCTGACCAAGACTCCCGCGCAACTATATCCGGCTAAGACCCTTCCTCTTTTACTTTTTCTTTTTATTTTTCCTTTCTTTTTTCCTAATTCTTTGTCGATCCTCTGTTATCCGGCTCTTCGTTGGCGAAAAGATGCGGGAGTTAGGTGAGGGGAAGAACAGTCCTGCAACTATGTCTGACCCTATACGATCTACGACCACTTTCTTGTTCCAACCTTTCTGCACCTGGACCGTAAACCTTTCTTGTTCCTCTACCCACTTCGCTAAGGGTTGGATAATAATTAAGAGCTATAGAAGTGGGAGAATCGTCGTTAACCAACATATTGGACTTTTTACTTTTCGAAGTTTATCAAAAATTAAAATTTTTTTTTTCTTAATTTCCATTTTTTATACTCCCTTACATTCTATCTTACATTTTCTCTGTCCTGAGACGTGACTCGTTCTTATTTTATGAAATAATCATCAAAGATTGTATAAAACGTAGGATAAACTAAAAATTTATTTCATCCTATGAACTTTACTCTACTCGTTTTTTCTACACCACAGCTTCAGCAGAGTTCTAGTACGGCACTATAATCCCCCGAACAAAAGCCACGCGGACCGCACAATCCGAAATCAATAGTTTGTGGTCTGCTTCTGCTGCTGCCAGCTATTATAACGACTAAAGGCAATTCGAAACGGCGACGTCAACGACGACGACGACGACTACGACTACGATGCTTATAAAGGTTTCGTTGATCGACAGAATACTCTATATAATATGATTTACACCGTTTCTTTTAGTTAAGTTTCAAACAGTTTCTGTAATATCACTGACGAAAATATTTCGTGAGAAGAATGAAAAAAAAAAAAAAAACGATAATCATACGCCACCCCGTCGTCTCTTATCTTTCCATAAATTTGGCTACGTGTTTGTGCTTGTCGTCGTCGAGATGGGGGATGACAAACAACGTCAACCTAGTTTGGCTTTAGCCCACCGCATATTTCTTGAACAAACATATGTGTAATCTATATACATATATGTGTATAAGAAAGTGGAGGAACCAGGGGGCAAAAGTTAATGTAGATATAACTGACGTGAGAAAATAAGAAAAATAAAACGAAGCAAGGTTTTTTTTTTCTAAGGGTTGTTTTTCTTTTTTCCTATCTTTTCCTCAAAACTTGGAATTAATACAACTTGTCGTTCAGCCGTGGTTATAAAATATCGAAAGAAAAAAATAAGTATAAGAAACTAAGAAAGAAATAAAGAAGAAAGATCACTTTATTCTCCCCGAGTCGTATACTGCAGCTATAGGTATAGATCAAAACCGTGTCGAACTGCTAGTAAGGCTACTGTAGCCGTTGGTCGATGAACAAGGAAAGAGAAAAAAAAAAACTTTTGCAAAATAATAATTGCCGAGAAACGTGACCAGGCAACGAATAAAGAAGTTCTCGCTTCGTGAGGACGAAATTGGAAGAAAAAAAATCGAGAAAAATAAATGAGAAACCGAAATTTTCTGTTACCTATAATACTTGACTGTTGAATGTAACTTTTCCATTCTCAATTTGTATATGATGAAAAAAAAAAAGTCAATGTTGATTCTTGTGTCATTCTCTGGAGTGAAATAATCGGCTTTTTCTTAAATAACGCGACACTTCACGCGGTTAGAAACCAGTCAGAGTAATTTCAACTGGTGTAAGTAGTAATTACTTAGATTAGGTGGGACATAGGGGTCGCATACGCGGTCGTAGCTACGACTGCGACACCGACTTTGTAATTAATAGCCAGCACATTCGCAGCTCGCTTTTGTAGAAACTAATTCTCACGAGGTTAAATTTACCCACTATACCTACATAGTCTGCACGTTTTCTACTTAGACACGCGGGGGGATGTGATTAGGCGAGAAAAAACGCATATGAAAAATAATTATCTGCGGAGAGAGAGAGAGAGAAATAAAAAAAAAAGAGGAGAAACAAAAACGAAAGAACAGTTAAATTATTTTTCATAATCAAATTTTTACGCTACGAGTAATGAATATATAATAACAGAAAGAAGTAGATAAAATAAAAATAAAAAAAAACTTATCAAAACGTCGAAAAGAGATCGCCGATGAAACTATAGATACTTTAACGACGTTGGAGTTGATATAATGTAAAGTATAAAGTTATATATGGGTGAGCCATGATATTGTGGAAGAGAAAGTTTTTAAAATTGGTAGAATATTTAACAGTTTTTACCTCTTAGCCTGAGGGGTTGGTTCCGCGCCTGGTACGAGGGGTTTGGCATTAATAATGCATATCCGTTGTGTTCGACTGGTGCGAATTCGCAACTAGGCGTTTTTTTTTTCCTTTTTCTCTACCAAATTGCTAATTGATCCGGGGATTAATTAGATCTACTTTGGAAAAACGCACAAAATGTCCCTAATTTGTAAAATAAGAAGGGGAATGTGATAGGCATGGTAGAGCGCGATCTACTGATAGACACATCTACGGCATGCACCGTCGCGTATAGAGCAGGTAAAAAGTTTGGGCTGACTTAGCTGAATTTTTTACTGTCTAAAATAGCGGGTCGAATATCCTGCTGGGGGAAACCCATTAGTTTACGGGGTGGGGGGATAAAAAAAAGATAGAAAATAGAAGGAGGAAGAAGAAATCGAGCAAGGGCGTCTGGAAAACGACCGACAGCTTTTACTTGTACGAGCTGATGTTTGAAAATAAGGGGTTCAAATGAAATAGGGTCATCTGCAGCGTAACGGCGTCCTATCAGCTTTTTCACCCCCATCCCGCTTTCTCATACCCCAGCTATCGCATAGCGCGAGAAAAAGCACCGAGGTTTCTCGGCCCCGCCGATCAACAGCCCAGATTGTCTGGTTCTTCAAGATGTCGCGTACCTAGTCGTGTCGAGAACAAATTTTCCCTACTTTATCAAAAGAAAATTATACCACCCCCGTGCTGGGATTTTAGAGTCACTAGAAAATTCCATTTTTCCTTCATTCGTTTATGGAAGAATAATTATAAATAAAAATCTCAACACTCTTTTTAAATTATTTAATTAAAACATTATGTAATATACTTGATATAGATATTTCTTATATTTAATACGAAAGAAGTATTTCCCCACCTTGTCATCGTAGGAGACGCAAGGAATTCGAGAGATTTTTATGATATCCGTAATTAATTTGTAAGTAGAATAAAAAGAGAGTAATTTGAAAAATTGAACTTTTATTAAAACAACGTCGACGGCAAATATATATACTTATATACCTATATATATATAGAATAATTTTTCACTCTCGGATTGAAATTAAATCGCGTTTCATTTTCCTCGTTGGGAAGTGAAAAAATCAAGAAAGAACAGTGGTCGAACCGACAACGAGTGCGTAGCTGGTGTAAATAATTTGGTACTGAGAATAAAAGAGGGTGAAATAAATACGCGACTCGTGAAAAACCACCCCGCTGCTACTACTTATACGACGACGAAAAATGATAAGATTTGAATGATGCCTGAAGAGATGCCCTACTGTGTACATGTATAATTTACACGTATGTAAAGGTGTGTAGAAAAGAGTAAGGTACAAAATTTTATTCAATACTTTCGCATTCTTGAATTTGAAGAGAAAGAGAAAAGTGATATCCTCATTTCTCGCACTTGGCGCAAATAAGCAAAAAAAAAAACAAAATAAAAATGAAAGAAGCGCGAGTGAAGTGATGAAAAGGGATGCGAGAAAAAGAAGAAGAAAAGTAAGAAAGAAAAACAAAACAAAAAGGATTCAGAAAATAAAAAGGGTTCAGTCTTCAAAACGTCGGAAGAAGAGGGTAAAATTTTTGGCCCAAATAAAGTAAAAAAAGATAAAGATAAAGAGAATTAGAGACCTGGTAGAGACCCGAAGTTAAACTTTACTCGAACCGAACTCCTTTAACGATACTTTTGTCGAAGAATCGTTTTCCAACGTATAGAAAAGTTTTCCCACCTCGCTTTTCTTCTCTCTTCTCTCTTTTTTCTTTATCCGTCTTCCTCTTCCTTTTCCTTTACCGTCACCGTAGGTATTTAGCTCTTCCGAAGAGTCGACAATTAATACTTTCGAAAGAAAAACCCACCCTTCTCTACTCTTCTCTTCTATTCTCTTACTCCCTTGTCTATATTCATTAAAACTAAACTATCGATAATTAGTTGAATCATCTGTACCTCTTCTATATTTTTAAAGTATCGGTGAAAATCGATGGAGAATATAAAAAAAAATCGCGATGATAAAAAAAAAAAGAGAAATGAATAAATGTAAGGAATTATTACTACCGAAACGGTGAGAATTATCCCAGTACAGCCAGGTCTCTCAATCCTGGCTAAGGAAAGGAATTTATTTATCCCGACATCTCCGCGTGGTCTGGTCTCAATGAAATTCCATCTCGTCTTGAATTGGAACTTAATAAAGCGTCATACGCACAGCCAGAGTCCTGGCGTTGCGTTGAGAATTTTTCCACTTCGTATCTCTCAGCCGTAGGAATTGAATGCGTTGAATGCTCATTTACTCAGCTCGTCGTCTCCTCGTTCCTTGCTTCTCGCAATTCTCCCTTCTTCTCTTATTCTCTTTTTGGCTTTTCGAAACGCGAGCAATGGAATCTTTAATATAGTCCGAGAGGAGGAGGAGAAGTAGAGAGCATACGAAGAGGGAAGTGTTATTCAACGTAGGACCCCACAAAATTACTACCCAGGTATGTACTATACGCGCCTTGATAATAATCACTCCTCAAACCCCGTCCACCGAGTTTAAAAAATTGTCAAAAATTTTGTCAAATGAATTTCTCCCCCATCCCCCTTGTCGATAATTTCCCCAACATGGTATGTCGAAAATATGAAGACCCCATATAAGATCTTGATTTCTTTTTTCCCCCTAAACTCTTCACCGATAAATTACGTATCTACGTATATTCGCGATAAACTATGCAAAAGCTTGTATTTATTCTGATGGTATATAGTACATAGTAATTTAATATATATATGGCATAGAAGCGGGTGAAAAGGTCGACCCCCCGTTTACTACGTACAATGAGAACCGGCAGCTCTCATCGACCACTTGGCTAGAAATTGTTTTTCAAATTGCCCGGTTTAACCACCCCTTAGCTTAACCGACGACTCGCGACGCCTCGACTTCATCGACTTTGACGAGAAAAGAAAGAATGAAAATAAGAAAAAAATAAATGAATGAATGAATGAAAACGAAGAGAGAAGAAAAAAAATAATTTATCAACGAACATCCCATTTTTTTTTTCGTAAAACAAATCAGGAATATCTTGGGCATCAATTCTGCACATTGAATAATTGCATGTGTATATATGTGTAAGTACGTGCAAATATTTGTTTGCATAAAATAGATGGAATAAAGTTTTGATCCATTAGCGATTTGTTATCAGTCAGTGAACATCGCATCGATACATATGCGGTCAGTGTATCGGTTAATTATAATCGGGTCAGGAAATATGACGTGAAATTTACGATCACCATACCCTAATAGTAGTGATGTTGGTGGTTGTTGTTATCGATAGATCGTCGAAGCGGAAATATAGATTTGAAAAGAATTGGGTCAACTGATTAAACAGAAAGGCCAATGATAATATGCAAAAATAAAAAAATAAAAAAAATAAGAAGAAGAAAAATAAGAGAAAGAAATCGCGGTAGGACACAAGTGCGCGTGGTATGGAATATAAAAATATATCTATATCACTTCTTCTTCTTTTCCCCTATTTATTTTTCAAGTACCCCCGGGTCATCTTTTAATATCGTTATTTCTTTCGAATGGGTATAATAAACCGTTGAAATATAAGATCCGACTGCCCTTTGCACCCGGTTCCTTGATTTCGCCTTCTGCCCCCTGATTCCGGAAAGTAAAAATATTTCAGAAATACATCTACATTAATTTTTTCCACCCCTTCGCGGTGGTGTCTTTTCCGCAATTTAATAATGGCACACGAAGCAAACGACTTTTTAATGACCATAATAATGGTCACAATAAAACTCCACTTTATACGCACGTTGATACGTATCTCCTATATAACGATAGATAATTAACATTCGAGATGAAAAATTTCATCATTTTTATTTCATTCATAGTTTTTTTCCCGAACATTTCCTCGACTTCGAGTCGAAAAATCTATACCGCAGAATCTTAAGAGGGTCGAGAGCATATAAGGGCATGTGTTGGATGCCAATAACTGCATTCAGTGACGTCTAAATCCTCCGCTGCAAATATGGGCAGAAAATGCAGACGTCTGATGCCTAGTGCCATTCCAAAGCCCCAAGCTCACATACCATCTAGTCACTAAGATATATTGCATGCCATTGCCCCTGGGTTATAGGTCTATATCAGTATTCGACATATCTACATACATGTACACGTAATCGATGATAAGATATTAAGCAATAGAATAAGTATAGAGCCTTGGATTCGTCCGTCGTTTATCATCGGTATAATCCGATAAAATTTGGAAGAAATTCATTTTCATGTCTACGCTAGAATAGCGAGAAATTTATATTACATATTATTAATGAATAACCATCGTAATATCCGGTGTAGATATATTATTATTATTAATATCGTTGAAAGGCAGATCGTGCTGTAGTATAACGCGTATTATTTTCCCTGAAATCTATAGTATTTGTATACTATATAACTATTGGATGGCAAAACCGCTGCAAGTATGCAGTGTACGATGCAGCAACGCTGCGTTTCCCTTCCCGTAAGCCAATGGTATGTAATTAAATATTGATAATTGATATTTGACGGGGAAATTGTTTGCCGGAGAAAATACTTGGGATAATTTCTGGAAACAATATCGCGGCTTGTAACCTGCAGACATGATTTACCTATATTTAAATATTAAAACAGTTCTGTTTCACTTTTTGCGGTATATTTGACCAAATTTTCTCTTCGTCTTATCTAGTTTTATCGATTTTTTTTCGTCCGAATTTTATAGATCTACAAAATACCTGTGACAAGCCGTATAATATAACTGTATAATAAATTTGAAAAAAGTGAACTAGAGTTGATCAAAATTACCGAGTAAATTTGCAATTCTTGTGTGTATCACTCTGACGTGTTTGTCTTTCGGATATTGGGGGTGCCCACCACTCCGCCATGGCATGCCATTGCAGCAGCAGCAGACCGGGGGAAATCTGATTGAATTTAAAATTGGTTTTCACGAGTCAAATATTTGATATACAAAAGAAACAAAAGAATTACAAAAATAATACGTTCTTTTTTTTTTTTTCGTTTTTTTTTTCTCTTCTCTTCTTTTTTTCTCTCTCTATTTCCTCTCATGAATCCACAATAATTAATGAAGAGATTCGGTAAATATGAACAAACGTGAAAACCTGTTTGCTGACCAACAATTTTTCACCCAGATAGAATTCTAAATGAAATCCGATAGAGTGGCGCAAGCAAAACCTTTCGCTATAATACGGGTCTGGAAAATCAACGATTTCACGACGAGATACGAGAGAAAGTAGAAGGTTGACTTTCTTGGATAGCCGATGGTCGACGGGCCTAAATAATGGCTACTGTTTAAGTCATGAAGCTTTTGCCTCGTGGAATATAACCCTCGACTACCCTATGCCCTATACACCCTCCGATTGCGGAAGAGTGAATGAAATGGAAATAGTGCTAACACATAAATATGGATGGATAGGATCCCACTACAATACTCGGTTGCCACGCGCAGTTCCTTCTATTCCTTTCTGTTCCCTTATTCTCCAATAATTAGCATTTTTCTTCACCTATTTCTAATGAATAGTAAATTAGGAGACAATCGAAAGAGAGAGAGAAAGAGAAGAAGTTTTCAATTTATCGGATGAGCGTCTAGTTTTCCGTCTTTTAGTTCGTTTATCCGTTTATTTCTCCTTTCGTATCTGGCTTGTTCAAATGCGAACTAAAGTGATTTTCGTCGCGATTGGTATCCAACCCGTTTATCAAATTTGACGATGAAACACTCTGGTCCATCCGAGAGCCAATCTTCGGACGAAAGATGGAAACTGGACCACGTGGTGAAGTGAAGAAGAAAAAGGGAAAAAATTTGTGTATTTTTTAATTTCATTTTCTATACAATACCTCGACGAGATTTAACGGAAAGAAATGAAAATACACGGGAAAAAAGGAAAGGAGAAAAAAAAAGAGAAACGAAAAAATCAAGAAGAATAAAAAGAATCGGGCTAAAGTGCTTGAGGGAAATTGAAAATTTCCAATCACTACCGGGGAGGGGTTGTGTAATATAAAAAATTCATTCAACGTTTATCTCTCGCGAAATATATCTATCGGACGAGGTGACGTGACGAGCTAAATTCAATAATAATTTTTTTAACCCAATTTAAAATCAGCTTCTCTGTAACTACCTCGAGCCCCTGGCGAAGGGGTAGGTGGGTATCGGTCGCAGTGATGATCAGATCGGATCAGATCATGACGGAAAATTCAATTTCCTAAGATCTATCAAATTATATTATTATAGATAGATAAAAATGATTGAATCGTACATAAGATTTGATTTTTATTTTTATTATTATGTGCTACTTCAGTCTTGATTCTTGGTGGAATATATACCAATATAATAAAGCAATTTTATAACTCTGGAATGAATAAATTCAACCAATTCCTACCAGCCTGTGACCAGTTTTCCCTAGCGGTTTAATAAACATGTTTAATATTTCAGAAGATTCTTCTAATTAAAAAGTATCAATCTTACTAATGAGCGTGAGAGAAGTAGAGAAGATTTCCGGAGTTCGGAGAGCTGAGACTTATTCGTCCTTTGTTTCTCTTAAAATCGTTACTTAAAGAGGGTTTAAGAGCGAAGAGAAGAAATAGAGAGAGAGAGAGAAAGGGAAAAAGACGGTTGCAACAGGAAGCCAGCAAGGATTACCATTTTTCGTGATTTAGAGAAAAAGAAGAAGAAGAAGAAGGAAAAAAATTAGCTGCAATTAGCCTCATTATTTCATATTACAAAAATCCAACTGCCAAGGATTTAAAGAGCACAAAATATCGCTGATATAATTTACAATTCGTATAATATACATGTAATAAAGAAAAAAAGTAATAAAATTTAGGGAAAGAAAAATTACGTGAAACGTTAAGCTTCTAAGAAAATTATTATTCGATTAATGATCGTCGTCAGTTCGCCTGGACACTTTGAAAGCGAAATAAGCGACGACTTTAGCTTCATTTAAAACCCCGCTTTTCACGTTTCATTAATTGAAGAAAGAAAAATGAAATAAACTGACTATATATGTATATTGAGGAGGGTAACGATGATTTTTATGATGAATTATTGATGTAATTATTAGACCGCACTACTTTTATAAATTATTATTAGTATGTACATATTAAACAACAATTTCCAATTAGAATGCGTAGCCTGCAGTAATAATAGGTAATAAATTAGTTATAAAGTGTTTTTGGGGTGGAAATTGAATAAACGGATAACGTACGTAGGTGTAGATGTACACAAGTACCAGTCTACACGTATCAATACAAATTCTATCCCTCAAATATACTCGATTCGAAAATATCAAAAGCGCATGCTTTCAGCTTCGCATTACTAATTTACCTGTGCTAAAACGAACGATTCTCTATACCGAACTGCACCAGGTATATACGAGTTCGTTCCTCGTCGATAACCGCCCGCGCAGCACGGACCGCGTTCGTTGATAACAACCAATTACCCTAATTTATTATCCATTATTATACGCAGCAAACACGGCCCCTCGTTCTCTCGCTCTTTCAGTATTAAAGCAGAGAAGTCAGTCAGTAAATTAGTCATTCGGTTGTCAACTTTCAAGAAAAACCTCAAAACTTACGTAGATAAAATTTCAGAATTTAAAGAACAAAAAAATAAAAAGGAACAAAAGGTGAGTTTTTCACCCAAAATATCTACACCGTACTAAACGGGGTTGATAATATCGCGTCACCCCCTAAACAGCCGTGGAGAATTCCAGGCTATCATCTGTCCATCGATTCGAAATTCCCCGCAACAGAACCACAGATCCTTTAAGCCCCATTAGCGACTTTGTACGAGGCTAGTATTCCGTGAGCTGTAAGCTTGATGTTTGGGGGGGGGCCAATACCGCGAATACGTCTAATGTGCGGTTGGACGCGGTAACCTACATACCCTTATTCGCGAGATCGTCAAAGATGAAACGATTCGAACCAATATATGTGCGTACCCCGCGATCTGATGGCTCCAATCTTATTAGTATGGAGAAAAAGAAGACCTACCCCTTTTTTATTTCATCAAGAAAACTGATCATTTTAGTTCTGCTAATTTTTTTTTTTTCTTCCAATTTTCATACTATATAGAAATTGTTCATAAGAGCGTTTGATACACGTCGAGGGATCTCTCTCATCCGTACCACTTCGTGTGGATCAGAATGACGGGTTTGATATGGTGATGTGGCAGTGGTGTTGGTTATATCGTATGAGAAGGGGTGAAAGTTAGGCCAGTTATACAAACGGGGGTATGAGATAAACTCCGCGTTATGGTAATGTATGGTAATAGCGAGACTCCCCGTAGCCGCATTATGAAAATATCCCAAAATTTACGGCGATAACTGCCAGGGCGACGCCGGACCCGCCTTCTAGAACTCCTCGGGGCCATCTGCATGGAGATTTCCGTCACGATACTAACTTCCGTCCGCACATACATACATACATACCGATACAGAGATACAGGTACGGATACTTGTCCATTTTTATATTATGCAAAAAAAAAAAGAAAAATAAGGGATAATTGACGGACTCACCTTTGACAGCATTTAACTTGTTCCCCACCATCTGCTTTGCTACGAACGCCGCCATCTTGGATCTCTTTTGGTCTGATGTCTTAGCCCTTTAAACCTACGACAGAAAAGAAAAGGGATTCTTAGTAGTTCCCAAGGGTAGGTAGATGCCCACTAAAGAGATCTTGGATATATTGATCTCCTGCGGCTAGCCTTTCTAATAACTACTAATACTATCTATAGGTACCGTATTTTATTTATTTTTTACATATCAAGGTGTTTCTCTTCATGTCTTCGAGTAAGATTGAGACAGGGTGTTTTTACCCCTAGAGATTTTTCCAATACGATTAATTTCCGTTCATTTATTTCCCTCGCGAGTTGAGAAGTGAGACAGAAATTTGAGATAGAAATTCATACGATGGGCGATGGGGTGCAAAAAATTTTTCGCCAAAGGCGAGTGAAAGTGTTGCCATTTAGTTTCGAAAAAATAAAAGGCACGTATAGGTAGATGAAAATAAATTTATTCATACGTTGCTTCCGCGACGTTACGACGAGACGGTCCAGGCGGCAGGGAACGACAAACAAACATTTCAGAAGTCGGATGGAGTGACGGGAGAAAAGGAGAGAAGGTGAGTATAAAAGAGAGAGAGAAAGTTAGGCAAAATCGATATGAAGAAGGAAGGAAGGGAACGAAGGAAGAAAGATGGAGACGGGAGGCTGCCGCGACAACGGGCGTCGAGACGTCTCGGCGCCTCGCGGAAAATCTAGACGTGTTTTCCCTCCATCCCCCGCGTAGCTAACTCGATGTACATACAAATACAGCTATATATGTATACCTGATATACCTAACACAACGATTTTCTGTAATAGCATCGCTGCCGGATATTCTGCTAATAGTATTTTGCCGACCAGTAGATGAAACACGTTCTATATACCTCAAAGGATCTTCAAGGATTAAGAATGAAGAATAAAATTCGAGCCTGTATATCGAAGAGTGAAAATTCAAAGGGTTAATCAACGATTCCATTAATTATATCGAGTTTATTTTTTCCACCCTCAAAAAGAAGAAAAAAACGAAGGGGTTCAAAGTCCGATTGAGTAGGTATATGTACGTACGATATCAAGGTATATGGGGAAGTGTTTGAAATTACGTCCCGTTTATATACAAGCATATAATAGATTCGTTTCATATAGAGCCAGGGTGAGTAAGTATGGTTTAGATTATTAAGTAAATTAATTAACAGTAAGGCTTGATTGCTACGTAAACATCTTGCGCAAACATTAAACAAACGCGGCTCTCAAACAACTTCCGTACAGTAAAATTTTCATCATATATAGCTAAATAATGATGACCATGTATAATAAATACGAAAAAAACATGTATATTTAAAATTTCGAATAATTTCAATATAAATATCAATCAAATTTCGAATTGAATTTACTTTTCCACGGTCCTTCTTCTTCTCTAAATTTCTTCTTTTTTTCTATTAAAACTGAATCCTTCCCCCCTTCTAACCTCTCCCACACCAAATATCCTTTCAACTTTCGGTGTAAGATTTCTGTCCACAATACGACCATGTCGCATGACTTGAATAGTTCTCTCAGCGTGGGATCGAGTTACCAAGAGGCAACCGGCAAGTAACACTAGCACAAGGGTATGAAGTAAGGTAAGGCGTATAGATGTATGTGTGTATATATATGTATGCTAAAGGTAATGGAACACCAACTCCGTAATCGAGATCCAAGGTTTAGGTATGGCTTAAGGAATTTGAAGACCCCATAGTATAATATTCGCGCAGAACTATGCAAAGCCACATATTCTAGGCTTAAACAATAATTATAACACTATATATAATGGATTTTATAGTTTATCAAATTTCTGTAACCTGTAATATTTCGTTTTGAATAAAATAGGGAATAAATAATACCGACACGGTATTACATATATTTCGCGTATATTAATCGTCTGTAGTTTATTTAACTGTCTACTACTGCAGGCTACTGCGTTATAAAGTCGAATAATAAATCGCGGAAGAGTAAATCGTTGAGTGGTGGTTCGGTGGTGGGTACCACTCAATTTTAGAAGCATGAAACCCCGAGGGAGTCACGTACTGAGTAACCCTTAACGACGTAATCCTTCTTGAAATAAAATCGCGTGACTCTTACCTCGGCCAGGCTTACAGTGCAAAAATTAATAGCAAACAGTAGATGAGCGAGTGAGCGAGCTCCTCGGTAAGGGACTTTCGCCGAAACTCCTTGAAACTCTGAAGTACGCCTTTGCTGCCTTTAAGGCTTGATTTAACTTTTAGAAGAAGAACAACAGAAGAACAGAAAAATAAAAGAAGAAGATAAAATAGGAGGTCATGATAATTAAAGAACGAAACAAAAAAAATAGGAAAATTCGTCCGAAAATTTTCTCATTTTCGAAATTACGATTGGTGTATTAAATGTTTTTTATTCTTTTTTTTTCTTTGGTTTTCTCGTTTTCTGTTTTTGTTTGAAAATTATTATCCCTGACACCCCATGGATGGCAGGTAGCCTAATGAGAGTGAATCGAGCGTAAGCGCGGGGTGGTGGTGAATTGAACCGAGGTTATTTTTCCAGGTTAATTTCATCAGTTTGAAAAATTTACGATTCTCAAGGGGGTGGTTTGATACTTTTTATGAACCATAAATAAGGGTGGCTGGAAAAAAAAAGGGGGAAAAGAATGAAAGAAAAAAAAGGTAAAAAATCGGTTGAATCGCAGGAAAATCCAGAGTTTCAATCACAGCTAGATGAATATAATAAACAAGCCGAATGATAAGGAGTGAAAAAATAAAATCCAGGTATATAGTATATGGGATGCGGATGCGGATGTTTTATTCCCGGGAATATCCAGCATAAGTGATTTTAGAGAAACAATGAGAGAGTCGAGTCTCTCGAGTCTTACGCACAGAGAGAGTTTCTGTCGTCACAGAAGCATTTCAAAGAGGCTTAAGACCCTGGGCACCCCCTGAATGCCAGTTTTTGTTTCAAGAGTGCTTTTCTCTCTAATGCAAAGTGCCCTATGCTCGTTTTACGGTATGGAGGGAAAGAAGGGAAGATGTAGCCCGAATAACGTGCAAGGGGATGAAACTTTCGAGGTTTAAGAAAATCATTCCGTTTACTAATTAAACGAAATCTATTTCTTATCCTTGGGGTCGTCCAATATCCACACCAGATCTATTAGTATATTTTGATCTTCTCCCTTCGCCAAGGGTAGGTTATAAATTCTATGACTCTTCACCCTGGCTCAGCTTCACTAATAGACGATTATACTTGGCGTGACAACAGGTATATGTTATACGTCTCGCAAACTCGCGATTTCGACTCTACTTTATGCAATATACTTGGTGCAGAGACACCCCGAACATATATTACCATAAAGATAGCTCAGTGAGACATAGAGATCAGAGAGTAGTTTCCTTTGATCAGTGTGTGTCTGGGAAATGAAGGTGTAAGTATAAGCACGTGATTATACACGTGTGTGTGTGTGTAACAAAGAGTAATAAAAAGACAGGAGAAAGAAGCGGTTGAAAAGGATCAAGAATCAGAGAAAGAAATTTGCGGGTAAAACGCAGAAGGAAAAAAGGAAAAGAGAGAGAGAACCGGCGGGATTAAGAGAAGAGGGGAAAACACGTCATTAGAATGTTGAAGGAGGTAGACAATTAACCCCGACGTCCTGCAAATGGGAATCCTGATGAACGTCCCTCCTTAACACCTTCTTTCGAGGACTTAGCTGCTGGTGCTGCTGCACACCCTCCAGCCCACCCCGTCTCTTGACTCCCTTTATTCCATTTAATTAGAGCCTCCTCCCTGCAGGATTAAGGCCTTTTTTACCTTTTACTTTTTACTTCATTTTATTTTATAGCCAAGAGCATAACAACGAATCTGAACATTTGTCATCCTGCAGTGCCTTTCGACATTTCTCTTTCAGCTTTGATTGATCTGTTTCGATCTGCATAGAGATTTCAGCTAGTCGAATGATAGTTTTTAGCTGTAGCTGCGATTTTATCGAATATATCTCGATCGCTGTGAATCGCCGTTTTAGTACCCACCTACACAGTGCATGAGAGAAGAGTCAGGACAGGAGGATATCGAAATGGGTAAAAGTGTCGCGGTATAAATAAGCCGGATCTTAACTGTCATCTAATCTAAGGATACGCGTAAAGTAGTTGTCATAAAAAAAAATACTTTTGATGTAGCCTGAAGCCCTTCGGCTATTTTTGCACCTCGCTTGCTATAATGTAAAGCTCTATAGCCCGAAGCCGAGGCCCGGTTGCTTTTAAAAACGAAAATACATCGTCTCTACTTTATGGAATTTGGAAAAAGGTAGAAAGTATTTTTTTCCTCTCATGGATTGAACTGTTTTTGAAAATAATTTAAAATCGAAAAAAAAAAGGACACCACCGTACGACCAGGATATAAAGCTTTCCAATTTTCTATATCGTATCGTAATTTTCGCGTAGCGCTTAACAACTTTGAAAAATTGTGCCAATTAGAAGAGCCATACATTACGAACGCACATTTGACCCAAAACTTTTGACAAGCGTAGGTATACCTATATCGGACCAGGCAGGTGCAGGTGCACAAGGTGTGAGGGAAAAGGGAATATTCAAATTTCTAACGACTAAACTTTGTGTCCTGAATATTCAAAATTCCAAAGACCTGACGGGGAGCAGGGAAAGGGGTTGAAATATTCAACCATTTCGAATATTCAGACGCGTCGCATATCGCAGGGATCATTTGAAATTCTACCTCCGGTTCATTTCGTATAATATTTCATATTAATGGATTGATCAACGAATTTCTACTCTCTATATATCCTATATCGAAATCACCACGCAGATTTCCCTGAAGTATAATAATCTATGATATTTATCACACAAACTTATATATTATCAAAGATTTTTATTATTTTTTCTTCATTTCTCCGATTTCATGTGTTTAATTATACATTACCGATACATTATATCGACAAGGAAATTCATTAGATAATCGTAGCCCAAAATTTTTCTGCATGTCTATAAGCTAATTGAATTGTCAGTGATTGCAGATTCTACTCATTGAATTTGAACTCCGTATGGGCTGAATATAGAACGAATGATCAATCCAATTTATTTTTATTTATTGATATATTTGTTTATTCATATCTAAATTTGAGTCAAATAAGCGGTTAGGTAAAGTAAAAAAAAATACACCATACAGAATAAATTTCAGAAATTTTTCAGACTTATATGAATTTTAAATAAATAAAGAAAACAGTAAAAAGTTGTGGTACTTGGTACTAAAAAAATTCTTATATGAATATTCTTCCCCTGTGTAAAAACATCCCGCACGTAGAGGTACGGGTATATAAATAAAATATTCTATACATATAATGGGAAGACCGGATAAAATTTTTATACCAATCGGGAGGAAAATGAGGTAAAAAAAAGAAAAAGAAAATCACAAAGCCGGATTTTCCAGAGCCCCGTATCATTTCTCGGTAATCAATTTCAATACAGCAACGCATAAGTAGATAGAATTTCATCCAATTTGAGTCTGAGAGATGAGAGATCTATATATATATATATATATATATATATATATATATATATATATATTCATGTATATGTAGTATATGTGTACCTAACCGAGTCCCATTGAAATTTTAGATATATAGGTATATACATGAATATCCTAATTCCATAGATTTTTCTATGTTTCGGCTAATTGTTCGAGCTATGTATTAATAATAAGTTGAAAAGCAGCATCGGCAGCAAGATAATAGAATTCATAACTTCTTATTATAACCAATTCTCTCAGAACGATATAATTTTTTTATTTATTCCTGATCAATTTTAAACGATTTTTATTGAACATCTTCAACACACATCTTCGTAGTTATTGTCTGTAAACACCCACGCGAAGTTGAGATAAACGACGTCTATATATGAAAGAAAAGGGAAAGAAAGAAAAACAGAGAAAAAAGTTTCTCCATGGCGAGAGTTTTTTGAAAAACTGTATTATGGTCCTTTTATTTCAGGATCTCGATACTTTCAATAAAAATGAAAAAAATAAAATAAAAATACGACACATCAGAAGAGGACACATATCGCTGAGCAGCATCCCTGAATGATCTTTAATATCGAAGTGCTGTTTGCAGAAAAAGAAAAAAGAAAAAATAGGATGTACCCTCTTTCTACAGTGATATCTATTTTTCCCATATGAATATACACTTTGTTCTCCGCAAATACAAACTCGCGTACATCCCTTTGTCTTTTCCGATATATATATATATATATAAAAAAACCCTTGGGTATCGAATAGCTCCCAAGGGGCTGCTATATTCACTCCGATTCTATACGTTAGACTGCACGAGTATAATATGAATCTATGTATAATATTTGTAAAAACAATCTAAATTTAATAAAAAAAAATATAAGGAAAAACTTATTATCGATCTGTTTCAACCCTTAGACTTATAATTATATTTAAGATTTGAATCCGCTCGGTTATTTGATAACGTAGTTAAATTAATTACACGTAATACTGAATTTGATTCTCGGTTAAATACCCCTTCGTTAGCACCTCGTTGTCTAAGGTTGAATGCAGTTGATCAAGTTCTTGGATCCTTGCGTCTAATTGAAACTCTAAATTCGATTTAAAGTCGATTCCAAGATGATTTACAACTCCCAGTTTCATACAACCGATAAAATCATTATTTATAGAAATAAATCACGCTCGCCATATCTATATATATAAATATATATATTTTAATAGTAAATGAAAATATCTTTTGAACTACCGCGTATATGTACTTGTACTCGTGTACATACAATTATAATTATTATTATTTTAAACGAATTTTCGCGAAAATTAGATACTCGCGAAAAATGATATAACGAGGACAGAGAGGAAACGTCGCGTCGTCGTGTTAATAGGATTAAGTGAACAAAAATAGAAGGAGAACTTTTTTATTCAGTGAAAATTAAGTCTCCCTAATGCCTACCGAGGTATATTATTATTATTGTCATTATTATTATTATTAATATAACCGTTGTTAAACACTTTGTTTTACGTATCAACGATGAAAAGAATAAATTATAAAGCATATATTAATCAATCACACATTTCCGGTCGTTGATTCCTAGTTTGATATATGTATATTGAAAAACTGTTCTTTCCCCCCTTTCCACGTATAGATCAAGACTTGGATATCTGTTACAGCAAATTGATTATAGGTGTTCGATTGCAAATTAACGACGACATAAAGCTACTTTGTTTTATACACCCGTACCCTCATCCCGTCATCATCTCGTTGAGTAAAAACATTTTATCATGGTGAAACGCGAACCTTAAGACTAATTCGTGGCTCTCAAATTCCAATTTAATATACCTCGTCTCGTTGTTACCTGGCATTTGAGAATTTAGATAGGCAGGTATCCCACTTTGCAAAGGGTACAACAAATTTCTGACTAACAAAAAACATTCACCCGATTTTCTTTATCTTAAAAATCGAATGATTTCCCGATGATAGGTGGAAAGAAGAAGAAGAAGCAGAAGAAAGAAAACGAGAAAGAAAAAAGGTTTTTAATGACCCGAACGAACAAACGAAAAAACAGAAAAAGTAAAAAAAAAATCTGCTGCTAAATCAGGGGGTCGTAATTGCCCTCGAGGGAGATTTACGTGCGGGGAATACAGCCCCATGCGATTTCATCCCTCGATAGTACCTACCCTACAGATCCTCCGCCTCTCTACAGGGCTGCTCACAGAGTTTGGTTATTTTTTGATTAGCTGCGCTAAATAAGCTTTGCTAAAGACGTCTCTCCTCTTTCTCTCTTTCCCTATTTCGCTCTCCCCCAAGACCCGAGCGGTTTACTTAGTTCAATTAAGCCCCAGCCTAGCTCACTAACCGGAACCGGAAAACTAGGATGCTCGCAATAATTAGAACGTGCGTACCTATTTCCCAGAAACTGGAGTCCCGTCTGGTTCCTGCTCCCCTTCAACGTCGAGGAAAGTTTAAATCTTTAGGTAAAGATTCTCAGTTTTAGATAGAGAAATTTAGTTCAACGGTTGTTTCTTGCCTCTCAAGAGAGTAAGAAAAAATTTAAAAAATAAAGTAAAAAAATGTACTCCTTTCTTGTCGAAAAAGATTGTTAAATTTTGAAAAATACAAGATGAGACGAGATGAGATGTGATGCGGATGAAACAGGAGGAAAGCCGGCAGCAGCAATACGTTAAATCTCTCTTTCTTGGTAGGGGTGCGACACCTTAGCACACATCGTATAAAGTACTATGTATGTATGTATATATGTACAAACGACAGGGTATATATCGCCCTAGGTGAAGATGTTAGCCGTGTGTAAACACATGAGGCGTGCCTCTGCGCACTGAGGTATAGACATGTGAGTTTGTTCCGGTCTTGAATCAGTCGTTCTTTCCTTTCTCGAGTAATTCTCAGCGACTTTTTTTTTCCACTAGGTATGTATATGATTATTGGTATAATACTCATCTACATGAAATGGTATAAGCAATTTTTGCCTTTCTGTTTCGTCGTACATTTTCATATCCCATATATCTAGGACCCATTTACTTCGATCTATTATCTATATATTCGGCAAACTTTCTCGGATACGCCACTAATTGTCCAACTATATTTATATATATATGTATAGTATACACAGTATATAGCATATAGCATATAGCATATACGTATATATGTACGTTCAGAGCGGTCGACCCAAATTAGCCGAGATTAAGACAGACCGACGATAAAGGGTTGTCGCGATTAATCCGACTGATCCCTAGACGGAAAGCTCTTCACCGATTGTTCTTAGCCTGATCAGAAATTGAGTATAGGTAAGTGTATCGATTCCTGTTCATTCTGACTGTGGAGATTCTTTTTCGAAATAAGCAAAGAAACAAAAAGAAGAGAAGAGAAAAAAAAATTACACCGATAGGATATTACTTGTTCCTAATTGTGAAAAGTAAAGGTCTGCTTTTTCGAGAGGAAATCACTGGCCAGACTGTGCAGCAGCAGCACCACCCTTGTATGTTTGGTTATAAATACTAGATGAAAATTTCCGCAAGTAAATTTAAAAAAAAGTGAAGAAAAAATGAGCGCAAAATTTTCTCGCATTACTTAAAGTAACACTAAAGTGACGTTGAAGCGAATTTCTGTCAGAGTTACGGGCGACCCTGTATAAATCCTGCACATTTCCACAATGCATATCGTTAAATAAAATATAGGTGAAATTTCCTAAACGTGTATAGCGCCGTCGACGTCAACGACGTCGCCCGTCTAGAGGGTCCCGTTGTGTTTAAATTCGTTATTCTTTATTTTTATACCTAGATATAAAGACATATATTTATATGAAGGGTGCTTTACGTGGTCCATGAAGTCTCTCTCGAGACTGATTCAAGGGTTGGGATACAGCGTGGCGATGTGACATTATCCCAAATGGATACAATACAGCATATTCTAATTTAGCCAGAAAATTATTTTCAACATCCCTAACTGAGCCCACAGACTTTTCGTCGAATTCAACTTCGAGGTGGTTGTGGTCCTCGTAGATCGATCAGACGAGGGGTTTTAAATAATGCAAAAACCGCGTTTCGAAGTACAAAGCGAAGAGAAGAAGAAGAAGAATAAGAATAAGAAGAAGCCACGAGACTGCGTCGACTAATAGAGGTCGACATCGCTCTAATAATAGCGAGATCAATACATTGTGCTTAACGGCACTCGACCCTTACGATGATAGGTGGGTAGGTAGGTAGGTAGGTAAGGTATGGTATCCGTATCACCATGACATGTGAATGATTTAGCTAAAGGTGATCAAAACGATCGTTAATCTGATGTAGGTACGTTATATGTAACTAAGAGATACGATTTCTCGTACCCATTTCTTTGCTAAACTGCAGCGATTTCTCTGTATCTTTAAACAGAGAGTAACAAAAAAAAAAAGGATCAAATTAAAAAGCAGAAAGTTAATTAACGAAACTTTGGTAGGCATATGAAAGACGGTTAATTTTCCACGCTATATTTTCCATACCAAATTATACGTGGCATACTTTGGAGGTAAAATCTCAGCAAGAATGTCACCGTTATATATATAGGTATAGCGAAGTACCCTAATCCGACGTAATTACAGCCTGTATTTAATCCTCTCGTCGTCTTACTATGGACGTGACTCCGCACGGTATGGCTAATGGAACTATTATGAGATAAAATCCGTCGAAATGAATTATGAATCGAGAATAAGTATAAGAAATAGGTAGAAAAAAAGAAAAGAAAAGAAAAGACGAACCCACGCGGTTGTAATCGTTATGATTATTTTCTTATCCCTATACTTTTCACTCCATTTCGAAAATCAGCGAGTAACAAATAACGATTATTGATATAGAGTTAAAGGGCCCCATGAGTTCAGCAGCAGGGATCAGGGGGCCTTTGGCTATTCTCGTTATCGCTATTTCAACGCTGGTATACGTGTAAGTTCCAACGGGGAAAATTTCTGGTCCCTTAGCGGACGAAAGAGGCGTGGAATTTTGGGGATTTTGAAAATTAGGTACGTGCCGTTGAACCCAAGCTCCCTAACTGAACAGAACTGAAAGGAACGGTAACTCTTTAGGTACGTTTTTCGCCATGCTTAGCATTTTTCTACATATACATAGCCGTGCACCACCCTCGACTACTATAAACGCGTTAAACGTAGGAAAAAAGCGAGAAAAAGAAAAAGAAATAAGTAATCGCGACGATTTTCGAAAATCCTACGATAGAGATGATAGGGAAATTTGACTGAACCTATAGTAGTCTCGATCATAATTGCCAAGCTGGGTTAATGCTACTGGGTGATTATGTCATATATGTACAGGACATTGATTTAGCGGTTGTAGATACAAGGCACGATTTTCGGTGTGCTGCAGCCAGGCTTTGAATCAACCTGTTAGTTTGCACTAGTTAACCCCTGCTCGGGTTCGGATCAGTGTACCTTGATTAGTCTATAACTTGGATTGATCAGAATTCATGGACATTATATAATGAATTTTCTTTCAAATTTCGAATAAAAGTAGAATCCATTGACTCAACATCGTTAATTAATTATAAATAATTGGTATGATAATCGCTCGGTAAAACCTTGAGTATGGGGGATTAGTCTGAGTTTAATTATTCAACAAAAAGAGTGCCTCTTCGAACTGATTGTAATTACACGTAAAACTGAACTAGAAAAGGTGGAAAATATGATGAGTTTCCTTTTTTCAATTCTTTCGTTTTTTTTTTTTTCTTCATTCTTTTATTTTCTGCTCAAACACTGCGCAAATATAGTCGCCAAGTAAGAGAATCGTCGTAAAATGCGAAGAAGAAGACGAAAAAGAGTGACGAAAAAAGAGTAGATTTACCAAGCGACAAACCTGCGTCTATATTTTCTCTCCCTTTCTCTCTATCTTTCACTTTCTGTCTCTACGTTAAATTACGAACGGAACAATTAAACGGTTGTAAAAGGAAACGCTTGATTATACCTTTGAGAGCGGCATGTTCCTCGTAAAATACTCACTCTCCCTTAGCTCCTTATTCTCCGGCACACTCGGTACAAAGGGACTAAAAATTCGGTCTTTTTTTTTTTCCTTATTCTTCTAATTCCTTTAAATTTACTTTTACCTCATCTGTCTCAAAATGATCTCCTACGCTCCACAAATTCCCGAATCCATACCAACCAGGGTGTATAAATCATGTCAGAGAGAAGAAAAATGAATAGAAACTTCTGTTTTTTTTTTTTTCTGTTGTCTTCTTGCACTTGATTCCGATCTAATTTATGCCAACTATTTTTTACTCGACTATATAAGATCGGGGCAGAAAAGGGAGGAAAGGGTTCTCTAGTAATTACAGATAACAGCTCGTTCGTTCCCGTTCCGTATATAGCCTCGCTCGGATCGCGACGTGACGAAGAAGTGGCTTGTGGGAACAATACATTCATCACGAGGTATTAACCGAGAGACAAAGACGAATCGTCGTTCTGAGGTAGCTCCGGGCAGTCAGACTGTTGGAGACTTAATTAATACTGTAGCCCATAGTCCCACCCTTGTTCAAGGGTGGAGATATACGTGAATCTTATCTACATATATATATATATGTACCTGTACTTGTGCTTAGGATGAACGCATACACGAGTAATGCGAGTAGGTATGTAATGATAATACATCGTTACAGATTTTCGAATTTACGAATTTTTGCGAATTCGCAACAAAAAAAAAATTTCTTCCATTCGATTAAACCCTCTGCCTAGGTATGTACGTCATTAATCCTCGCGAAACGAAGGGGTCGAGTTGAAGTTGGGAATTTTCCAATTCCATGCAAGCGGTAAAATTCCGAAGGGTGAAAAAATTCCAAATTTGAATATCACCAAATCACATAGCCGATTTGAAAGACTATCAAACAAAGAACACCGGAGGTTCGAAATTCGGAAAGCCAGAGATCCGGAGGGTTTTGAAATGTACCTTTCGAAAAATGAAATCTAAAAATCCTATCATTTACTTATCACATCTAAGTTATCGATTGAAGTAGATAAAATGGGTTTTCGCAAAGACGGTCTCGATCAGGATAAACTATTATTTCTCTTCACATCCTGAGAAATTTTAGATCGAAATTTCCGGATCTTTGGACTTCTGAGAGTCTGGACTTTCGTTGTAAACTTCAACGTTTCCGATAATACGAGATGGTCTCAAACATTT
Organism: Tenthredo notha; assembly: GCA_914767705.2. Classification (NCBI taxonomy): domain Eukaryota; kingdom Metazoa; phylum Arthropoda; class Insecta; order Hymenoptera; family Tenthredinidae; genus Tenthredo; species Tenthredo notha. The sequence goes on along the minus strand of OU611920.1, from coordinate 638,762 downwards.
CGACCGTTCGAAACGAAACGATTATTAAAGTTTCTATAGAGTTACTAGTAGGTGCATAGCTACTTAATTTAACGAGATAAGGTATCGTGGCAGGATATACCGTAGCTATAATCCAGAACAATTATGGCTTGATGTTTCGCTCAAGGGATCGAGTTAATATCACTTAAAGCTAACCTTCAATTAACCGTTGGAAGGAGGAGGAAGAGAAGGATGAATTTACGATTAGCCTAGAGAGACAAACTTGACTGACCCGAATGGCACAAGGACGTATTATACTTCATGGTTATATTAATAACGATTAGCATATCCTAGGATTTGATTCATATACCATAAAGCATAAAGCATAAATCATGATCCAATTATTCCCCAATTCGAAATCGAATCAAATTTATACGATAATTTCACCCTAATTTAAGTTACCTTTATTCTCAGTTCATGATCGACTTTCATAAAGAATGAATAACTCCTCGTTTTCTCTTCCTTCCTATGCTTCTTTTGAGAAAAAATAAATCTCGTGTCCTGCAGCGATCCAGCTCATTGTCTCCAATAAAATTTCTGCAAATCTTCGACATATTGTCTCTCGCTAATCCTATTATATATATAACTTTGAGCTGGGCTGGACCAGCGAGCCGAAATGGAATAGATATTCCACCCCACCAGTAAAATGGATTATTATATAATTCAGGGTACAGGTATACATATAAATGAGCATATTAATAGCAGAAGGAATTTATGTACTGCAGTACGATACGAGTTGTGAGTAAAATTACGATTTTCGAGAGAAAAAAAAAACAAAAAACAGGAAAAACGAAAAGTCACCAGACTGGTATGTACATTTATGGGATCACACGATCGCGCTGGAGTGTGTGTACCTATACGTAGCTTTGGCGAAAACTCTTCTTTCTCCCGGAAGTGAATTCGCGGAGTTTTCCCCGAGTTTGGTGCTTGGGCACGCGGTTTGTCAACCGATAACGGTCGAGCGACTGCTCGTTGAATCGAGTAATCAAATTCGCCATCGGACTTTATCGAGCGGGGAAGATGGCTGCCACCACTACGCCCTTGCTCTCGATTTTGGGTTGGTCCAACAAAGGCCATTATTATTTGTTTCCCTTTTTTATTTTATTTTATTTTATTTCATTTTATTTTATTTCATCCTATTTTTGTCAGAATTTATTTCAACCCGTCGTAAAACTTTGCAAATATACGCATTAACGATATGTTACAGCCGAAGATATCGATGATCATATGAAATAGGTGAAAAAAGACAAAGGTCAGACCTACGTATATAATTGATATATTCTTCTTCAATTACGATCAAGGACTCCCTTGAGAAAAAAACGAGAAGAGAAAGGAGAAAATAGAGAAGAAAGAAGAAGAAAAAAAAAAAAAAGGAAGAGGAAGAGGTTTTTCTCTTGATTTTCTACGGGGGATAACCATCGCAGAACACGCGAACGAAAGTATAAGGGAGGAAAGAATTGACGGACAAGAATATGTCGAGAGATGTGCGTGCCGTGCCTTTTCACTATGTAAGAACAAAAAAAAAAAAAGATAGAAATGAAGATAGAGAAAGGGGTCGTATGTGACCTTAACGGCTTACTTCACTCACGCGTATATGTGACATCTACGTGCAGCAACGACGGGGTTAACAAGGGTAGATGTAGGTAGATATGTATATACATTTCTGGATGTATGTATAAGCGAATGTCTGTCAGAAAAAGAAAGACGGTTTCGAGTAAATACCGAACTGACATCAAATATTTACTATACTTACTCCCACCCCTATTTTTCCGCGAATATTTCAACGAGTGAAAGAATTTTTCTTTTTATTCCGTCGATTGTATTATGAAGATTCGAAACTGTTCATAGCAGCGAATATAGAAATAACGTTATTCAAAGTTTTATATTTCACTCATGTAGCAAAGGAGTAGAAAATAAAATGAGAAATGTGAAGAAAAAAAAGAAAATACGAAGTAAAGATGATTGAGAAAAAAATAAAACATTGATTAAATATGATTTTTTCTGTCACACCGATTCTTTCGCATCGTTCTATCGGCTTTAAAACATTTTTTTTTTTCTTTTTTGGTACTTTTGCAGCAGCAGCAGGATTGTCCACTGTTCCCCTCGAAATTCCCCAAAGGGTGCTTAACCTGGGCGATCCTGCTTAATGAAATTCATTACCATAATCCTGAAGGCTCGGTATATGGTATATGTTTAGGTATAGGTATAGAAGGTATATGTGAGAAAGTATAACTGATACGAAGAACGAGAAAATCCGTTTACAATACGTCTAGTGGATGATAAAAATATCATCCAAAGTAGAAGAAAAAAAAAAATAGGTATTAATCGTTATTCCATCGAAGTTATACAGGTTAAGGGTGCCGTTGAGCAATTAAAGGGAGAACTGAATTGCGGTAGAACTGACGTCTCAGGAAACTCTGGGGGTCTTGATGTACTATACTATGGTACTACTATACGCTTGAGGAGGAAGTAGAACTATTCCAATTATCAGACTTTGAGACTGTTAAGCCGCAGCAACTATGATTGGCAATCGTATAGCAAAATGAAGCTGCACTAGGGTGGAAAAGTGGGAATATATAATCTAAATTATATAATATATGTTAAGGTTTTAGGGGTAGAGAAAGAAAATTCGGGGGCTTTGATTTTTCTCGATAGAATTAAATGACGATGGAGTTGAAAAAAAAAAAAAAATTAGCGCAAAATTTAAGAAAATAAGTAATCAAGTAAATTAATAAATGAATGAATGAATGAATGAATAAATGAATGAATGAAAAGAAAGAACTTAAACGAGTCAGAAACACGCGTTTAATTTCGCATTACAGAGGGTAAAAAAAAATAGAAGAAGGGAATAAAGAAGAAGAAGAAGAAAAAAAAACAGAGAAAAACCCTCGACGGGCCACCCTCGCGGTTTTTCGAAGGTATTTTCGCATTTTTCAACATCCTCTTTCAACTCGTGCGAGCCTAAAAGATAACCGAGCGACTCTCGTTGGAAACTGAAAACTGGAGGGAGTTCTTAGTCGGCGTAAAATCCGTAATAAAATCTGTTCTTCTTCTTCTTCGTCTTCTTCTCCTTCTCATTTTGCTTCATCTCAATTCAACAGCAGGCGGAATATACGCGGGAATAATTTAAAAAGGCATTAGCGATTCTTTTCGTGTATAACCAAACGGCAATTTCGTTATACGATGTAGATAGGTACGAGGGGCAAAGGGGGAAAAAAAATGTTAAATAAAAAAAAAAAAAAAAGTACAGATGTGAGAAAAGGGGGAGTAGGTTTAATATCGATGAATACTAAAAACAGTATATCAGAGAGAAGAAGAGAACCTTTAATCTTTTCCAATTTTTAATCTTATTTTATTTCTTTAATTAGGCTGAGACCAAAAATCTCTAATTAGGCTAACTATTTATTAGTTGTAGAAAAAACTGTTTAAAAGCTTCAAGCTTTTGGTATAACCGAGAGAATATTTATAGGCATAGAGCAAAAGGTGTCCGTTATTGTTTCGCGCCACTCAACAGTATTCATACTTTATTGTAAACCCTCGTTTCTGTATGTATAACGCGAGAAGAAAGAAAAAGGTGTTTTAGGTGGTTTTTGGGTTATACTTGCCTAAACTGACAACAATTCGTTTTCAGAGCTTCTAAAGCACTCAAAAGTCCCTTTACGAGTAGGTACCTGTATCTACCTGACTACCCACCAACCGATTCGCGCGAGAACTTTTGTCTGATGTTTTCCTACCCCAGGCAATTTCAAATTCCACTGGTCTTCCTACCCCTACCCATACTACAACCACCTTCGTACAGAATATAATTGAAATCCGCGCGCGAGTTATCCGCGACAGATTAACAGCAAACAAACGATATAATTCTGTTTAAGTTCAAAGGTACTTTTGCGATGACTTTTACTATATTTCATTCTCTCTCTCTCTCTCTCTCTCTCCATCTCTTTCCCTGTCTTCTCATTTGCTAATTCTGTATAATTCGTCTCCGAGAATATCTATGAATTATTTAAACATCAACGATCTATGTGTCGGTATAAAATTTGAAAACTTCAAAAACAAGGGTTGATCAGAAATTCTATGCTCATTAATTTTTACTTCAAATTTCTCGTCTTCTCACCGCAACTACCTCGTCTGATTTATAGTTTTTTTTACCACCATTTATTACCTCCAGTTGTAGGAAAGTACGGAGTGTTCTCGTCTTTCTCTATAAGGGGTGTAAAATTGCGAAACATCGACACTGATGGTGAAGACAATCCCAGAGTGCATAGGGGTGTAACCCATTTTCGAAACGAGGAAGAATGGAGGAGGATGCAGACTGGAAGCTCGTAAAGCGTATTTCAACGTCGTCGTTATTCAGGCTCTCATCCCCTGCCGCAGCTCAGATTCTACTACGTGTGTAGCCAGTTTACATTTTTCAAACAATTATTATCACTCGTCGATAAAACGCCTTTTATTTCTTTGTTTTATCTTCAAATTTGATAAATTCAAAAATGTTCATTAATATACCAATACGGGATACCTAATATCTATATGCAATTTGCTTTCCACCCCAGCGATCTCTTTCGTTTTCTTATATTCTTATCTCTTCTCTCCTATCCCCCAATCCTTTTGCTTCGTAAGTAAGAAAAAGAATAAGAAATAAAGGTACGATAGGCGGGTAATTTTCTTAAAGGGTTTTTCTCCCCTTTTCTTTCCTTCCCTTCCCTTTTCCTTCCTTCTCCTTCCTCGTTTGATGGATGATTTTATATTTTTTGACAGGGTTAAGTGATCAATTACGTCAGCAAGTCTCGTAACATCGGAATCTCTCTGCAGAGAATAAGGAAGGAAGGAAGGAAGAAACCCCTGGCCAACCGACGCCTGCTACAACCACCAAGCCGAGCCGCTACTCTCCTTATAGACATCACTTCGGTGAACGAAGTAATCGAGCGAGAAAAGAAATTTCTGATAAAACCTGTGGTAGGTATACCCGTATACCTATGGCGGTTCCTTCAAATTCACATCCTCGCACATCCCTTTTTTTCACACAGAAAACGATAGACATAGATACGAACTAGCCAACACGTACTACCTGTCTAGTTTCCATATACATATATACGTAAAATAAAAATCGTTGACATAATGACGAACTTTAGAGAAATATTCTATAAGTATATTCAAAAAAGTTAATCTCTTTACTGCTCAAAAGGGTGAGGACAAAAAAAAAAGTAAAGAGAGAGAGAGAGAGAAATTTTTTTTTATCAAATTATCCGCACGGCTAATGGCAACTGCACTATACCTGCGGTAAAGTGCCTGACTTGCTAGTGGTAACTCGCTTGCCACTCTCGTTGAAAAACTTCTTCGCGTAAAACCGAAGTAAAATGTATAGAAAAAAAGAAAGAAAAAAAAATTGCCAAAAAAAAAAAGAAAGATTGAATCAACGCTCTCGGAAAATGCATCCAAAGTAGGTAAGTAGATATACGTAGCAATTCTCGAGGTAGACTTTATAATAATGCAGAAAGTTTTGTAGAAATATATAGCTGAGAACGAAGAGAAAAATGAAAAAAAAAAAGTAAAAAGATCAAGTAAATGAAACGGATAGAATTGAGCCGCGGAAGTAATTAGGGGAGTAGCTCGATTTTTTTTTTTCGTCTTCTTCTTCTTTCTTTATTTCTTTTTTCAAATTTGCAATAAGTCAAATTTTATTCCACTCGAATATTATGAGAGAATTTCATACAGGGGTGTCAGCAAGAAGAAGGGGGTAAATAACAATTAACCGAGTAAGGTATGGCGGTGCACCGTACCGCAGGAGTGTAAACTAGATTTAGGAGGGTCTTCGACGCATAAATTTCCCTCCAAAATTTGTTACTCATACGTGCCTTGCACAATGTCTGTGTGTAGCTCTGTGTCTATGAATATATATAATATACATACACGAACATACACCTAGACACAGAGATACGTCATAAATGAATGCATACATACATCGGATGAGCGGATACCCCCCACGTTGAGTAGAAACACAAATAGGTACGTATGTAAGTATCTAGTACACACCATTACAGCTGAGGTCCAGCATTAGAGATTTGTGCATCCCGGTGCAGCACCTATACCAGTATCTATAGTAGTACGTGCTTGCAATTAGCAAACAACTATAGTTTCATGTTCGATAGTTATATGTCTATGTATAATACACCTACTACACCGTATACCTCGTTCGGTAGAGAAATTGTCATTAATTACCCTGATTATATTATCACACACAGACGTATATTACACGTGTAACTTTTCGCATTAGAATCTAAGATATCTAAGATATATGTAAACGGAACGAATTATGTCGATTCTTTAAACTTTTTTTTCCTCGGATTTAAATACAGAATTTTTATAGGCGATTCATCGATTCTTTATCGTGAGTAATCAACGTTCAATTCTGAATTATTCACCAGTCGGGAAATATTCGCAAAAATCAGTAAAAATATAAATATACCCTAGAGACATCAGAGTTTCGAGTACACGAGGTGAAAGAAAATTCGGGAGTGATAATAATTTGGGGTACAGGGGTCTTGGTTCCTTCGTCTACTTAGTTTAATTAAATAAGGCTAAATATGAGCCCAACGTTCGTGCTTTTAGCATCATTTTTAGCTTTTACTTTGTCGTTTTCGTTGTCGTTGTCGTTTTTGTCGTGTATGCAGCAGCAATAGTATAGTAGGCAACAGTAGCCCTTGGTGTTCTTCCGAATTGTTGACACCACCGCGTCGCGACACACCGCTTCGTTGGTCTTACTATACCCACCCTTTCGTAGCTCGAGTAATTACATAAAGTACTCAGAGAACCGCGTGCTAAAAGGGAACCAAGGGTAGGTACCACCCTTCGCGTTATACAACAAAAGTTGCTCTAATACCAAATATATACCCGCTTGAAGAGCGAGCGATTGTCAAAGCAAGGACGAAAAACGATACGTAAAGAATGAAAATTAATAATATATCATTTTCTCCCTTTCCTCACTTTTTTTCTGATAAAAATAAATAACTTAAAAAAAAAGGAAAATTCGAATTTCCAACGCTTCGAGGTGGATTTTTTTCACAGCGACTCGTATATAATAGCGATGTGATGAATGTATATATGCATATATAAAAACTACGTATAATAAGAGAAAAGTGAACGGCTCAAAAACTGGGACACACATCCGCGAACCACTCCGCGGGTTTCAGCATCAGCCCTGCTACATTCGTTGGCTATAATACGGGTTGAAATTCCAACCTCCTCCTTCTTCACAGCTTTTCTAAGCACTTTAGAAAATATCTAGTACTTTCAGTATATGGCAACTCGCACGTATATTATGCCATTCGAGAAAATACTATACATATACATTATACATAACATACACTTACGTAATACGAGAAATACCTCGCCACGTACGTTTCATTATCACCCAAGATTACTCGCGGAAATTTTCTACAGTGTATAACCGTCAAATTATTTTCAGAAATGTTGAAGAAAGAAAGACGAAGACAAAAATGTTAACAAAATGTTAGCACGAGAGCCAAATGACGTGAAAAAAAAAAAGGGAAGAAGAAGATGTGAAGGTGGTCCTTGATCCTTCGATATTCTCTATCTCTTTGATGGTACTTTAACGGATCGTAGTAAAAAAATCACTCCTTCGATCTGGACTTGAGGTGTGAAAGGATTTTAATTTGTAATATATCTATACACATACGAAGGTGTCTGGGAAAAAAAAAGAAATAAGTTCCCTAAGACCTAGCAAGGCAAACCTATTCGCGGATATCACGACTTATTCTTTCCTCCTCTATAGTATACTTGGTTAAAAAAGAAAAAAAATAGAAGTTTTCAAGCCTTGGTAAAACGTTCTTCTACCATATATAGCATTTTTCTCTATATATACATTAGGGTGGTCCTTAATAGGGATGTTTTCGAATTTCTTTGCTCCCAGGGGCTCAAATGCTTCCAAATTGATAAAAAATAATTCTCTGAAAGCTTGAGCTTTTAATATTAACTTTAAGATAGTCCGCACTCCAACCTAAGTTTCTTATGGACATAACATGGAAAAAATTCCATTTGTTTTTTAGAATTTTATAATTCAGCGACAAATGAATCAAAAGTAATTAATCGCGTCATGTTTATTGTAAATTCAACGCTCTACAAATAGAACGGAAGAAAAAAAAAAAAAAAAAAATGGAATTTTTTCCATGTTATGTCCATAAGAAACTTAGGTTGGAGTGCGGACTATCTTAAAGTTAATATTAAAAGCTCAAACTTTCAGAGAATTATTTTTTATCAATTTGGAAGCATTTGAGCCCCTGGGAGCAAAGAAATTCGAAAACATCCCTATTAAGGACCACCCTAATATACATATATCTATATATTTATATATGAGCAAAGGCAAGAAGTTCACTCGTCGTCGTCGGCGGTTTCGTCGCGCGTCCGCGAAATGGAGGAGTGAAGTAGGTTGACAGATAGCGGATGTGCCCTACCAAACCCCTCGCCAATCCCCTTCTTCAACGTTAAGGAATAAGGGAGCAAGTTGGTACTGGTGCCACCGGTGGTAGTGGTGGTGGTTCGCTTGCTCGTCAATAATGGAAAGCTCGCGATAGTAACAAGAATAGACGTTTAGCCCTCCACCCAGCCCCGCTGTTGCTGACAAAACTTTTCGGAGAGTAAAAATGTCGAAAAAAAAAAAAAGAAAAAAAATTCCGCGAACGTTTTAATATTTCGCGATTCTGAGCCACGCGGATAATCTCATCGCTTACCTTAGTTATACCAAGACATTACTTTTTCTATATAGGAATTATCCATGAGAGGATTATTATTCTACCCTCTCTCGATTATAATATAATCGGATCTGAAAATACGCCCGAAAAATCTCTATATACCTACACGTCCGAATTCTGATAGAAAATCGTGTATCCTTCCTCGGAGCGATGTATAGCCCGAGGATGTCATGATCCGGAGGCCAGGCAGACAGCCAACCAACCAACCCTCGAACCCGCAAGGGAAGAAGACAAGAGGTATTTTTGCTCTAGGGTCAAAAGGGTCGAATTAACCCACAACGAACCAAGGAAGGAAAAGGAAAAGGAAGAGGAAGAGGAAGGCAAGGCAACTTCGTTTCTCACCGCAACAGAGTTACACAGGCGACACAGCGATACGAATTGAACTACACGGGTGCAGGTTTTTGGGTAGGTGGGTAAAGTCTCATCATGAACGATGATGGTAGATCGACGAAAGAACTAGAATAAAGGCAGGAGGACGAAGCATGAGAAAGTCGACAGGAAACCAAACCTATAAGAGAAACGCTGTGAATTCAATTTTCCTCTATCTAAACTACCCCCGCTACCAGCATCGAATAGAAATTCTACTAGGGAGCCACGGGGCCAAGGCCTTGGCTTTTCTTTGCCGATCAATCCGATTACCGCAGCTGATCGCGTAAGCGCTGTTCAAACCCAAGAGAAGTCCGGCAGAACAGAACAGAGCAAAGCTGCTGCCAACCCCCCCACCTACTTCTGATAAGGCAAGGGTCCTTTTGCTGTTGATAGGATAAGGGCTATTTTGCATGATCCTATCCAAAGTCCCTTATACGTATATACATATATATTATCTATATATATGTGCGAAAAAGAATATATAAAGTCCGTAACTTTGTTCGAATCTAAAACGCAAATCATACTACTATATAGGTACTCTTTTGGGAGAGAGAAATGGACATAGAGAGAGAGAGAGAGAAAGAGATTGTTGTAAGACTGTATAGGTATATAAGTGCACTGGTTTACCTTATTTTACTTGACTTTACTTGACTTTACTTTACTTTACTTTAGTTTACTTTACTTTACTCCAGTTTGATTCTCTTCTTTAGAAGATATTTCAAGTAATTTTTTTTTTTCTTCTTTTACATCAAGGAATGGGAAAACTGAAAATTTTCCCTACGTTTCTTACAGGAAATGGTTATTTAAGCAAAACGTGAGAAAGATAGAGTAGAGTGTATATATATATATATAGCTGAATTTGATACGGGTTGAAAATTTCACGGCACGGAATGCCGAGGGAAATTCCGAAACCTTTTCTACAGGGAAAACTTCAGATACCAAAAGGCGTAGGTAGGTAGGTAGGTAGGTAGGTAGGTAGGTAGATAAGTGGAGAGAGAGAAAGAGTGGCAGTGAAATTTGAGGGAAAATTTTAATGAAATTTTTAAGTAAGGGTTTCCCATGCAGCTAACTCCTTTTCACGATTTGTTTCTGTGAGAGATTCTTCAGTGAATCGAAACTCATACGAAATAAGGGAAAGAAGAGAAGATGAATGGACCGAAAGTGAAATATAATAAAAATAAATCGGTATATATATAGGTTTTGGGATATATATATGTTCGTGTAGAGATAGAAATGGAGATAATAGAGAGTTACGTTCCCGTGAAGCTCGATATTCTTAACACGCACGAGGGTTGTGTCCCTTTAGGAAAGTTTCGCCTATAGTGTCTCTGCGCACTGTCGTTTCGCGTGGTTTAGCGAGTTACACGAGAGTCTTGTCTCTCGTCCTCTAACATTAGTCCCCAGGTCCTTCGTCCTTCCGCTTTAATCAAAGGTATAAGACAAACGTAGCCGAGAACTTTCTTGAGGATGCTGTACAGGGGTGAGTTTAAACTGTCGCGTGTGAGTTACTATACGTCGCGTAAATGAAATTGAACGTAAAACGACAAAATAGAAAAGAAAATCAGAACATAATTATATATACGAAATTGGAGTAACATTTCTTTGACGATAATCTTTTGGTTTATATTGTGAAAAACTTTTCAATTTTTATGATCTTCTCTTTTTGATTCTAATCAAAATCGATCGTGATGTGTGATTACTATTTCAAGAGGTAATTCAGGTAAATGAGAAAAAAAAATCGTAGTTCGAAGTTCTTAAAATAAGATAAGAAAAAGAAAGAAATATGTAAGAAACAAAATGTGAGACGAGATAAAAATTTTTAATTAAGATAATTGCCGTCTTATTTTCTCCTCGATTTCATCTAAAATTCTTTTCATTCGAATCAGCAATAAAATAAAATTCCTTTCTAAATGAAATTCGTTAATTTCTTCTATAAGATATAATTTAATATAGTTACAATATCATTTTCTAATTCAGCTTTATATTATTATAATTATTATTCTTTTATGCTACTCAGATCAACGCAAGCTTGAAAGTTATAAGTATAACCCCACAGGTACATTTCCATTGAATGAAAAATAATTGTGGTAAAAATAAAGAAATAAGAAATCAAGAAACCGGAGGAGAAAAAGAAAGAGAAAATTAACTTTCAATCAACTTATTAAAGAGAGTGAAAAAGCGGAAAAGTTTCTGCACTGCAGTACTCGTGGGAACGAATAAGTTCGTGGTATACGCATTATTAATTATCATATACCCGCCTACCCCCACCTCGAACTAAGTAGATAAGTTCAAGTCGAAATTAATTATAATAATACAAAGAAAGAAATAATAAATATATTCATAACTGGCAGCAGCTATATAGGATGATTCAGAATTCGTGACGAATCTCTTGGAGGGTTAATTTTTGTCAAAATTGAGATCGAAAATTCCTTACCAATTTTGACGAAAAATTTAGAAATAGACATTTTATATACCGTACAAAAATCGATCAGTTAGGGGGACCAGTACAGCTTGAATTTTCGCAAGGTTTCAAAGTTACCGCCAAAAGTTCGTCATTTGGCTATCGCGATCTGGCGCAAGTAGCCCTGGCGCTTGATTCCAATATTGATCATATGGTGTATGATCGCTTTTACTTGTCCAGCATTTATCGAGGTTACGTGAGCGTTTCCGTGATTTTCAGTGTTTCAGAATTGAAAAAAATAAATAAAAACAGTACTTTTCAGTACTAAATAATCATCAATTTATCGAATATCTAGCGTGTTATCGTTATACGGGTGATGTGCTTCGAAAAGTGTACTATAACCTAAAAGTGAGTATCCATTCCAAATAGTAATATATCTATTATTCACACTACGCTCCTATCGACTTGTGGGTGATTGAAGTTCTTCTTTTTGTTCACAGATTTTCGAATATAATGGGAAGAATTTATTAAATTTAATATGAGAAGGAAAGATGGCAACACTCTAGAAGAATACACTGCCCCCCTGAAAGACATCCGAAGATTTTCCCCAGCAAAAAAACAACGGATAATGGCTATAGCAAGAAAAAAAAAATTCAGAAAAAACAAAAAGTGAAAAAAAAACTGTTCACCCCACTTTTCTATAGCAAGCTTTTTAATGTATGAGCCTCTAGATAAGTAATTATCAATTTTTCTGCAAAAACTTCAAACGCGTTTATCTCAAAACTATGTTTTTAGAGCTGTGTCGTATTTGCAAATTAGTGCCTCAAATTTTGGAAATTTTAGATTATTGACTGTAAGTTTTCACATGTTTTTTTTTTTTTTCTTCAGATCCCCGCGTTCATAAGATGTGGAACCGCTGTCTCAAAAAGTTGAGACATCGAAACGTTGAATTGGATCAACGGTGTACACGGAGAGAATTTTATAGTAACGTTTACTATAAAATATAGTACAAGGTTTTTTGAATCAACTGTTTTAGTACGCTTTACTATGCTTGACATCGTAGCAACTACGATGGGATATGGTTACGGTTACCATATAATTATGGTAAAGGGTCCTATGGGCCACGTTACTATATTGCAAGTCAATTTTTTCAATGCACCTATTGTGAAGTGTGCCGAACGCAAATGGGAATCTTCACTAATTTAACATAGCAGAAGTTACTAATAATATAGTAATGGTTCCTATGTTTATAGTACTCATTACCGTCCAAAGACTTACTATGTCCTATAGTATCCAGTGCTACAGAATATAGTAATCATTAGTATGCGTCAATTTCGACATAGTACTCTGTATTATAAAATTCTCTCCGCGTACCTGAAACCTTACGACATAGTTTTTTGAAGAAATATTTCTTTTGATGTAAAATAAACTTTGGTTGACAAATAAAGTGATTCTGGAGTATTTGAAATATCTTAAACCAAGCTGTACTGGTCCCCTTAAATAAATATATTACCAATTTTTTACCTCGTAGCTTTGTCACGATGAATTATTACACAGTTACGTTATGTTATGTTAAATTGCATGTATATATATGGGTAAAATAGAACAGGGAAACGTGAATATCAACATGGGCATAAAATAAAATTCTATGTACAAATAATAAATGATAATCATAATCAGATTGTTACATACCTCTATATCTATTAGTTTTCCTGATTTATCAGCCAAAATTTGTACTATGACTTCCATATTTATATATAACGTATCCTTTTCACGTACTTCCTTCTCAATATCAGCTAGTTCAGATTTCGCAATAGTTCGAGGAAAATTCATACGTTTTGTCTTTCGATATCCTCAAAACATTGTTATACAAACTCACTCACGAACATACGAAAAAAACACTACACACACGGATGGTTATTATTATTCGAATGAAAACTAATTATTTATTATTATCCTACGACTTTAGGTACTTTTGTATTTTATAAAAAAAGAAATATATCACGGTTGAAGAACACGAGCCACGGTCAATAACACTGAGCACCGAATCGCGACTGCACCTAAACACATGCTGTGACGGCAGCGTCCGAACTGTCAGGCTACCGTGACGTCAGACGTTTCTATACGCACCTGCAGATACCACGTGTATACAGATATATATATATATGTATACATATATACGTATAGATCGCGTTTCACGACGCGTCTTAAAGCTGAATGAAACTACGCATACTTATAAACGGTATTTCTATACACGGCTAACAAGGGGGTTATGATAATTCACGTAGCAGGATAAACGAACATAATTTCAATATTTTTATACGTAATTATTAATAATTAAGAACGCCACGAGACGAGTAAAGCTGTTCTAACAAGAGGACGCGACGGTTGCTATGGTTACGCGATTAAACAAGCCGAGCGATGTTATTTTATTCGCATTATTTTTCATTGTCAAAGGCATTTCTAATAGATTTGAATAATTACCGATATATTAAACGAAATATTACGAGAAAAACGACAAATAATGAAAGGGGACTTACGGGAATGCATTTAGAGTATCAAATACCTTTCTTTCTTCCTTTTCACCCATAATTATTAATATTAAAGCGAGACAAGTTGTTTATACGACGCGTCCGACGCCACGACACGGAGGTGAATAAACAATCGGAGCGCGATTCATTTTTTTCTTGTTATTATTTTATATCGATTGACATTTTTTTAATAGATTTCGATAATTAACGATATATCGGACGAAATTTGACGAGAAAAATGATAAATAATGAAAGGGGACCTACAGGAATGCATTTGGAGGGTCAAATACCTTTCTTTCTTTCTTTTTACCTATAATTATTAATATTAAAGCGAGAAAAGTTGTTTATACGACGCGTCTGACGCCACGACACGGAGGGGAATAAACAATCGGAGCGCGATTCATTTTTTTCTGTTATTATTTTATATCGATTGAAATATTTTTAATAAATTTGAATAATTAACGATATATCGGACGAAATTTGACGAGAAAAATGACAAATAATGAAAGGGTACTTACAGGAATGCACTGAAAGAGTCAAATACCTTTCTTTCTTTCTTTTTACCTATAATTATTAATATTAAAGCGAGAAAAGTTGTTTATACGACGCGTCTGACGCCACGACACGGAGGGGAATAAACAATCGGAGCGCGATTCATTTTTTTCTGTTATTATTTTATATCGATTGAAATATTTTTAATAAATTTGAATAATTAACGATATATCGGACGAAATTTGACGAGAAAAATGACAAATAATGAAAGGGTACTTACAGGAATGCACTGAAAGAGTCAAATACCTTTCTTTCTTTCTTTTTACCTATAATTATTAATATTAAAGCGAGAAAAGTTGTTTATACGACGCGTCTGACGCCACGACACGGAGGGGAATAAACAATCGGAGCGCGATTCATTTTTTCTGTTATTATTTTATATCGATTGAAATATTTTTAATAAATTTGAATAATTAACGATATATCGCACGAAATTTGATGAGAAAAATGATAAATAATGAAAGGGGACTTACGGGAATGCACTGAAAGAGTCAAATACCTTTCTTTCTTTCTTTTTACCTATAATTATTAATATTAAAGCGAGACAAGTTGTTTATACGACGCGTCTGCCGCCACGACACCGAGGTGAATAAACAATCGGAGCGCGATTCATTTTTTTCTGTTATTATTTTATATCGAATACCATATTTTGAATAAATTTGAATAATTAACGATACATGGGACGAAATTTGACGAGAAAAATGGCAAATAATGAAAAGAGGCTTACAGGAACTCATTTATATGGTCAAATACCTGTTTTTCTTTCTTTTTGTCTATAATTATTAAAATCGAAGCAAAGCGAGTTGTTCTTGCGATTAATCGACGATAGATTGATCGAAATTTGAATTTAAAAAAGGCAAATAAAGGAAAATAGACTTCGAAAAGCTTGCTTTGAGGGATGAAATAACTCTCTTCGATAATTTTATTTCATATCTATTAACTCTAAGCGATTAATCTTTAAATAAATATAATATTTGAGGTAAAAATGAATATTCTTAATGCCAATATAATATATATCGAGGGATCATAAGTAATAGAAGTAGACAGGTCCTCTCCACTGGTACGAGGGATGAAATGATCACGTTACTGTGCTAATTAGGGAGGAAACCTGCCAGCCCCGTTTCAACTAGATATGTACCTACCTACTACCTACGTAGGATCTTGATGTGAGGAGTAGAGTAGCTGGTGCGAGCACGCAGCTAAAAGCATTCGTTCTTAATAGACATAGATCAATGCAATTACCTAGGTGGTTACTAATTGACGGGAATTTACTAAGAGTTCAGACTCTGATATACCTCGGAGGGCGTCATGTTCTCATATTAATGAAATTTAGTTACAACCCAGACCCAGATATTCGCCCTCTCTATAATACGACTATACTTCGCGTCAAATGAACACCTTGGGCATAATTTCACTCTATATCTAGTTAGAAACCTACGAAAATCTTCAAAGCTGTAAAAACAAGAAGAGAAAAACTGATTTTTGTCATACTATTGTGAAAATAAACATCCCATCATCCCCTTCTCGTATTATTTCTCGTCCCTATTCATATAGGTACGTACACACGTGTATTTATACGGCTGATTTCTCGTTCCATTTTAAACGGGGTAAAAAAAGAAGAAATTTTTACCACCGAATCAGCTTATAGTACTAGCGTGTTTTTGACTTAAATTTGGGGCGCGTTGACGGGGTTGACAAGCCGTGAATTGATCGCCGTCGACTTCGAACCGTCCTTGACTAAGTAGTCTGTCAAGTTCGAGTCATTTTAGGGATATAAAACTTTCGCGAGTATATATATTTATTCGTTGTTTTTTTTTCTCATCTGCTAGCTGGGGGTGTTAGATAGCGAGAGTATTATACCTTTTTAATATCAAAATTAAATAGAAAAAAAAAACATATAGGTATAAAAACCGCTGGATTTTCGTTACGAATAAATCGCAGAATCAGACTCCGAAATCGGAATGAAAAATTGACTATGAAGAATTATTTAAAATAAATGAATAAAATTTAAAAATCAAGACTCTGCACGGTGGGTGAAAATTATATTTGAAATTCGATAAAATGAGGGTTCATAGGTTCTATATCACCAATTGAAATTTTTATATATACTGCACGAACAGATGTTGGTCTTGGCTTCCCGAATACCTATATATATAATATATATATATATAACATAGCTATATGTATATGCTTCTTTCTCTTCGCAGGCTTGCCGAAGACTCGAAAAGTTCCCTTAAAACTTTTTAACTCAGTTCGGGCCGTACCATCGTTAACTTTTCCAACCACCCCGGAGGGGTAAGAGCGGTACCCAACGAAAGGATAACTTTCTGTTGACAGTCGCAGAACTCTTCTCTTATTAATTCTCGTCAACTTGCACCAGCTATCCAGTTAGAAGCCAATTTCAAATTGGGGGAAAAAGACGAGGAGAAGACGAAATTGGTTGGGTTTAAATCAGCCCAGTTCTCATCATTCTATTATTATAATCATCATCAATATTAATATCATTATTATTATTATCATTATTATCATGAAATACAATTTGGGCAATCAATTATTCCGTTAATTACACTCCTCTGTATGGGGAATATAGTAGGTATAATTAGTTGATTTAGTCGGAAACATTACGTCTTCGTTAATGACAATTATTAAAAATAATTAATGGTCATGGATAGAAAAACGTTTCTCCTTGTTATATTTCCTCTTTTCGAATCTGCAGATTTAGCAAAACTGTGATTGATATTTGGGGGTAGTAGCTCTGACAACGGGTAAACCTTGATTGTACAGATTATTGTTATAATTCGTCCACGTCGTGCCACACGACTGCACACAGTAGGGTTTGGGGCTGATGAGGTGAAGCCATCGATCATATCGAATAAGGTGAAGAAAAAAAATGGAATTTAATGACTCTGATAATAATCGTAACAAATTTATACCTGTAGTATTACGCTGCAGAATTAAAGGTACATGCATGATTAATCCTAAAGCAATAAAGTGCCTCACGCCATATCCGGCAAGGATCTTCTCATTCCAACTCTCTCGCCTCAGATTTTAACGTGGTGAAAATTAGGCAGTCGAGTTTCAAGTTCGGGATAATTTCCCAGCTCTTTAGACCCCCGAAGGTAAATGAATAAAATTAATTAAATCTAGAGGTATAATAATACGGGGATATGTACGTCTACACATACCTGTACGAAGGATTCGTATAAGAGGTGTAATAAAAATTAAAAGAAAATTAAAAACATTAATTATTATAAATAAATTAAACGTAATTATTCATTTTTATCTCATTAAATGTCTCATCCTTTCGCCCTGTACTCCGAAATCGAGAATCTTAAACTCTGGCAATAATCCGTTGGATTTAATTGAACTTTCGGTAATTTTAATCAAAATTCTCGCCTATCCAGGACAAATGATAAAAATTTTTATCCAAAAATGTATCCCGTATATTGGGCAGCTTTTGAAAGTACATACCCCAACCTACCCCTGGTATGTATAACTGCCTAAGTCAACAAAACGCAGTTCTGCCAACACAGCTTATTAAGGCTGTATTACTGGGCAAAGGGGAGTAAAAAGGGGTGGTAAGTGGGAGGGTGGTAACCGACGTTCAAATGTACACATCATTATATCCGCGTACCATCCTGAGGATCGTGGAGAAACGTCCTCGTCCTCATCCTTGTCCTCGTCCTCGTTGGCATCGTCCTAGTGGTATTCGGTGAAGAAACGAAGCAGCTGGTTTAACATGTAGCAGGCTCAACATACATGAAGGTAAAAGGGGGCAAAGAGGAATCGTCGACGAAGCTTGACGCGCTTTCGTTAGACTCCTCGGTTTCGACTTTGTTTGTCTTACGTTACGAGGTGAGGGTGGAGGGTGAATAAGGAAGACCAAGAGGGAAGCGTAAACCCCAGAAATATACATATATAGTATATGTATAATATACACATATCTACGAGTAACCGCACACCAATTAGAACACCGGGCGCGTTAAACGTTGCGGTTGGATTTAGATTAAGACGATTAATACCAGGGAGATAAATGGACGGGGAGAAAACTGCCCTTGGAATAATTATTTGTATTTCTAATCGTGGGGAAAGAAACGCACCTCTTTCAACCTTCGTACGTTGATAATGAAAGTAGAAAAAAAGCAAAGAAAACAGAAAGAAAAATAGAAGAAGAAGAAGAAATGAAATAAGGTTCTCAGGTGGCGAAGGACACACAATTTTGTGAAAAAGAATGCGGGGTGCTGACTCAAAGGTCGGGTTTCTAAAGGTACCTACCTACCTACCTACCTACTGCTGCAAGGGTGGATGAGGAGAGGACTCTGCACAGTAAAGCATGAGGCTGCTACGGAGTGCGGAATCCCAAGAGGAAGAGAAAAGTAATCTACCAAAGCCTGCGAGCTTTTCTTTTCCAGAGCTCTACACTTTCGGAGAGGACTGCATCCGATCAAAGCTTGAAAGAAATAAAAGGAAGAAAGGAAGAGGAAGAAGAACGTAATAAAGAAAGAAGGAAGTTCGGTATAAACGATGGTGAAAATATGAGTTTGCATGCCGGATACTATTGTGTATAGTCAAGGGGAGGCGAGAGGATATACGCGAAAAACGGTGCCTGGTGTGATCCACCGGAAGATTGATTCAGGGAAAATGAAATTCCCCGCACGTTTCAACCGTCTGCACATCGCATTTATATCTACTACATGAAATTTACACAAAATTATGTTATTTCAAATATCAAAGAGGGAAGTTAATTAATTTTTAATAACAACCGGTGAAAAAATAGCGAGTCTTCGGTTAATTAAATTCGTTATTATTTTATAAACATGAAAATTGTATTTATTTTTTTTTTACCGAATTATTATGATCATCGAATCGTTCAACGTATGCAAATACGATTGATATTTCTGCATACGTGTAAGAGTCTGGTATCGAAATATGAATTTTCTTGAAACTTGTACGTCGAGTGAATAAGACATGGAGTTTAAATCGATGGAAATCATTTTCCCCGTGGCTATACAGCTCTGAGAATACCTATAGCTAACATCGTAACGTGTAATTATGTGTCGTTTTCGTCGAGGTTAAAAGGTTTCGACGAAATAATGTAGGTCTGTCCTTAAAGATCAGATATTTTTGGCCCCTTTCTCTCTTCGCCTTCACCCCCTAGGTACGTGGAATCGAAAGAATCGTATAGAATTAGATGGGTGTGAAAGAGGTCAAGAATTTCGGTTCTATATACGATCTTCATCCAGGCGCGAAGAGATATCCTCGGAATTTCCTCCTGTTTTTTAAACCTTCTACAATCGTCTTCGGGACCTCGGTATAACATATCGCTCGATTTTTCTACGCAATCTGAAAACCACTTTAGGATCTGACCCAGAGATTTATTTCCCATTATTTACCACTCGTCATTTATCATATCAACTCTTCAACGTCCAGAATGGGAAAAGCTGGCTGCATGATCTCCTGTATTCATTAAAACACCAAAAAATCAATGTATTTTTCAAAGAATCATAAATTTTTCAGAGATTTACACTACATTTAGCAACCCACCCCGTTCAATTCAGAATCCTAAGACTTTGATCACGGTCCGTTGCCGAATTGATCAATCCATTATCTCTCCTATCTTGACCACCTTTCTCGTTCTCCTATACCTAACAAGCAGCTAGGTATCTGGCTCTATCACTATCTGCCACAACCTGATGCTGCTGCTACTGCTACTGCAAGATTGTAAGAGATGTAATCTCAGCTCAGCAGCCCGGAGACGAGCGGTGGACCGAAAATCAGACGGTTCAGTCCCTTTCGCAACCACTGGAGCACTGAAATTTGGTAGAAACCACTACCCCGCATTAATGGACTACGGAATCCGTTCATGCCCTGTAGGGGTTCGTTTCACTTCTAACACAATTTTAGAGCGGATGAATAAACGCTTCATTTATTTAACCCCGGGTCTAGGTACTTAGATCTTTAGGTCATTTTTTTTTCTTTTTCATTTTTTTTTTTTTGCTAACAGTGTTTTCTGTCTCTTCGGGGTATCAATCTGGAGATATAGAAATTTTTTGTTCTTGGGATAGAAAATCCCTACACTTGGGCTTTTTGGGTCTGACGTGGATCGTCTGGGAATGCTTTTGTTGCCTGTACGTGGATTTATACACTCGCTATTTCCAACACGGTTCAGTTCTTTGACGTAAAATGGTTTGCGAAGTAGCTGACGAGGAGCAAAATCTTGGTATACCTTCGTTTCCCTCATACCAGCGGATCACCGAGTTCCCTACAATGTACCACTAATGCCAGACATAAGTCAGTCTTTGGCGTGCTGCAGCCTATGAGAGAGAGAGAGAGAGAGAGAAAGAGACTGAAGTCTGCGAAGGGTGAATGCCGAGGGGTAGGCTTTGTATTAAACCTGTAGCCCGTTAAGATAACGATGAAACCCGTCAGGCAAACGGGTGAGAAAAATACTAGCCAATGTCCGAGCTGAAGTTCTATTGTGATTTTCTCAAACATCGGCTGTTTTGCTTTCTCATCCTTTTTTTTCTTCTTCTTCTTTTTCTCCCTTCAGCTTACACTTCTTACCAATCGTTGATGAACATTTCATTCTAATGATCGTATAAATCTGCAGTTGGGATCTACTCCTAATAACTAAACGAACAATAAGGACAAAGGTACGACATGGGGCAAAGGGAATACGGATTTAATCTTTGAAAACTTGGCGGGATTGACAATCGTCAAGTAAACTATATGCAAAGACTTGATACAGTGTATATTCTCGAATTTGATGTGACTTAGGCCCGAGGATAACTCCGACGTTGTATAATACCGTCGACGTTATATTCAAGTTCTGATTGAATTATACAATACAGAGAACTAACTCAAGTCAGTTGGGGGTGCCAGGGTATAGCTGTATCGGTATAATTCTACTAACGCCTGAGTTGAGATCGCGTCATTTGTTAACCAGAATAGTTAAATCGCTTAGGGCTAACCGGAAATTCAAAACTAAATTCAGAAAATTGAATTAAGAAATGATGATTAAGAAATTTACTGACAGTCGAACAATTTTTCCCATGGAAACAAAGGGAGAGATTGACATTGACGAGATTAATCCCGATGCATATAAAAGGTAAAGGAGAAAAAGACAGTAACAAAAAGCCAAAAATCTACTCAATTTCATCCTTTCGAGGTAAGGCGTATCCCTCAGGCATTACGATATGCGGGGGTTATAATAACGGCGTGTAGCGTCACCTTATACTCCTGGACCCGGTAAAACCGTATGAAAAATGTCTCCAGAAAACCCTAAGGGAACGGGTACAACCATCCAATCTTATCGGTTCTAGGTATTCCTGCAGGTCTGCAGAGCTCTTGCATTATTAAACCGCATCAATCGAACCCGATATGTATAATATACTTTTTCATATGTATATTCCCGAGAGTTATTTCGCGGCTGGAAGATATAGATACGTGCTATTGCGTGTAAATGCGTGAAATAAAGAAAATAAAAATCGTTTTGTTACATAGGTGTATGTTGTACCCATACCTATATACCTACTCGATATTAAATTGAGGTCAAAAACGTGCCGGACCTCTAAGTCTAACGAGTAATTGGTCCTCAAATAAACGCCTCTATTTTCCCAACCATTTCTCGGACTTGACCAGAACTACCCCCCTACATAACATAGCGCGGGGGCCTAGTGCCTACATAGAGTCCAATTCTACGCTCCTGGACAAATTTCCGTCCCAAACGTGACAGGATTTAGAAAATAGGTTGGACCAAAGTGTATATAGGTACGAAAGAGGCAAAGAGAAAAGGCGATAAAGATAGAAAGAGAAAGAGGGAAGGGGTAGGGGAAGGGGATTTCCCGGTTCAATCTACAGGGATTTTCTCTTAATGTATGAATATTTCTGCTCTTCAAAATGCCAGGTGAATTTTAAACCATAGGTATATTTAAATCGACTTTTCGGGTAAATAAAAACGAGGACGAAACCTTATTCCCTCGTTTTGTATATAAATTCTTTATAAAATCAGGGGATGAGATTCGATTCTATGATTTTTTTTTTTTTTCGCTCCATATATACGTAAGACGATGAATATTTGTTGGCAACGGTGTAATTTACGTTTTCCTTCAACGCGATATACCTGACCTGAGATAATTTCCGGCAATTTATAATATGGAGAGGGTCTGATCCCTGGCGACCGGGATAAAGGTAGGATACTAGACCCGGTGGATGAATTAATATCGAGAATACTAATTCCTAACTAATAGGTCAAACGTGACTGTGTTACCGTGTAATATAATGGACTAGCTTAATGAGTAGTCAGTTTTAAAAGAAAATAAGAAAAAAGGATATCGCCAGAGGCCACGAGGATATCGCAGGAAACAAATTTTCTAAAATTTCACGATTATTTATGCAAGATCTATGCATAGGTCGGAGTATATTACCCGAAGTCAAAATCATTCGTCCGAATTCAAAGCATCTATGAAATAAAGTCAAGAGCTTTGAGGTAAAGGGGATGAGAAAACAAGAAAACAAACAACGGGCAAGCGGTGCAGAGCTTCACTCTCAGGAAGTACCGCTGAGCTAAGAGTAAAGTAGGAAGCTCTGTGTTTGCAGTAAAGTGCCGAGGGTAAGTGGTGCGCGAACGTTTCGCTCTTTAAATTCGAGCTCCTTTGGGATGGGAGCCTCGAGCAACTACACTTGATAAATGGCTCATATTAAGGGTAGATTAGAGAATGATTGAGTATTCGTTCATATTTGTCCGATGTTATAGTAAAAGAGCTTTTTCAAAAATAAACGAAACACCAAATTCTCTAACCATTTTCAACTCCATGCGAGGTTTGCCAATTTTTATTATCGTCATTATCGTCATTTTTTATTTTTTTTCGCTCATTTTACAATATCGCGGTAAATGATAGTGAAGCTATTTCCAAGTCTTGGCTACCTTCTACTGCACCAGGGAATACCTATACATATTCTAGGTTGTTTGTTCTCTCGGGTTAAGCGCCGGGGATCGGATCTAGGTTTACTCTGAAGAGGAATAAGAGGAAGAAGATGATGGGGTGGGAAGTAGTTGAATTTATGTAAACGGTCCTATAAGGTATACCGGATTGTTACGGCTTAACTTACGCTCTTTTCAGAGTT